>JAUCNB010000022.1:927500-1655378 GCA_033675215.1 Rhodiola kirilowii
CCATCTTACTGTTTTCAAAAACCCCCGAGTATTTAGTTATGATGTCCTTTTCCATGGATATTCGTAGCTAAACTCCTCATTCGGTCGAAGGTATTTTCTTGTATTATATAATGTTTTAATTTCTTTTAGTTTCATTTCTTTGTATTCAAAACTTGTTCTATGTGCCATATATAGTCAGAGTTTCCAAGGTTGAGTGGAAGCTGTAACAACCAAAGCTCTTCCGTGGGAATTCGTGATCATACTCGGTAAGTGGAAGCTGTAACAAGCAAAACTTATCGAGGAGTTCGACTTATCTAAAACACCACTTGGTCGATCGTAACTGAGAGATCAGGTGGATGCACAAAAGGCTAAGATACTTCGAAAGGAGGAATTAGTCTGAAGTAGAATAAGTGTTTCTTTAAACGATGTTGCAAGTCTTGCGCTGCGAAAGGGCCTCGATTCATCTTTGAATACTTAGAAAGGTTACTAACGGTTATTAATAAACATGTTGTAATACAAGGTACCTGAAACCGAATACTTTTCCTTGAATTACAAAAAAACCACCTGTATTTACTTTTGTAAACTGCTCGATCAACTACAACCATCAACCGCTCATCTACTGGAGGAATCGCAATCACGCATCACCCACTGTAAGTCTTCTTCCCTTAACTCTTTTACTTTTGTATTTTATTTTCAGTATTTATTTTCTGTAATTTACTTTTCCGCACTCAAAACCAAAAAAACAAAAAACAGTAGCTTAGTCAATCGCGCTAAAATCTCAATCAACCTAAAACACGTTCCCCGCCAGTATAAAGAACAACGTATCCCTCTAATTCCCTTAGGTTCGACCCCTACTTACCACTTACTACCCAGTAGTGTAGTCGCGAGTAGCGGAAAGAATAAATTTATTTGTACAGAGAACATTGCACCTTAACGACAGTGCAGTGGGCTCCGTCAAATTGGCGCCGTTGCCGGGGAATTAGCCATCGGATAAGTTCTTTAAATCAATACGCGCTCGAAACAACCATGTCTCGCGAAGAAAGCCACCATGACTACCAAGATGACGACGAGATGAACCTGTACGATCGAAACAATGAGGTGCCACTTCCATTTATGGATGATCCAGAGCAACTCATCCGAAGCAGACGAGCTCGTGATAGGGAAGCCATCAGAAGAAACCAAGAACCACCCGAGGACCGGAATGCAGCTGGTCCAGTACGACAACCCCCTAGATATCCACCACCCCCGCAACCTAGACAAGTGCCGAGACGAGAACCCGCTTTCGATGACTACTATGGAGATAACAACAACTACCGCGAACCTACATTGGGAGAGCTTTCGGCACCAGATTTCAGAGTTCAGCCGTGGTGTATCTATGAAGGCCCGGAGCTAGAAAACATCGTCATCAACACTTCAGTGGCCCACAACTTGCCAAAATTCTCAGGAACTCGTGGAGAATCAGCAATGACTCATCTCCAGCGCTTACATGGGATTTGCCAAAACCTCAAACCGAATGGCGTAAACGTAGAAGACTTTAAGTTAAAGGCGTTCTATTTTTCCCTCATTGACGCGGCAAACGACTGGTTCCTTTCATTGCCTTCCGGAAGCATCAGAACATGGGCTCAGATGCAGAAAAAGTTCTTAAACAAATATTACCCAGCAGGAAGAGCGATGCAAGTAAGGAGGCAACTGCAGGACATCAGGCAAGGACCCAACGAAACCATGTACGATTACCTGGAAAAATTCAACCGCCTGGAGAGAAGCTGCTGTACCCTTGGACTGCCCGAGAAACTCACCATCGAGTATCTCATTAACGGATTAAGACCCTTAGACAAAATGCTCCTGGATGCCTCAGCTGTAGGGTCCATGATGAATCTATCATTAAGTGGCATAAGGGATCTTATCACCAACGTTGCTGAGAATGCCCGATTCAGAGAAGAGACAACTCAGCAGGAAGAATTCTCCCGGACAAAAAATGTGGCAAAAGCGGAAACGTCGATGAGCTCTATGCCTGAAGAGATGAAGCAGCTAAAGGAGATGATGATTTAAATCCTACGAAGGCAGCCAGTTCCGGTAAAACCTTGCGAGTTCTGTGGTTCTACAGACCACAAAACTGACGCATGTCCAACATTAATAGAAGAGGAACCGGCAGAAGTGAATGCAGTGGGAGGATACCAAGGATACAACAACAACAGTAATGACAGAGCCGGACAAAACAGACAGTATGGTCAAGCAACCAACCCGAGCTGGTGTAACAATAACTATTCTCAGAAGGATGCACAACCAGCTGTCCCTCAACTAGCTCAGTCATTCTACCAACCCCCCCACCGGCAGTATAACCAGAACGCTCCATCAGCAGGCCAATATCAGTAAAGAGGACCAAATCAGTACCAAACCGGCCCGCATAATCAGTAAGAACCAACCAAGTCGCTTGATGACATGATGAAGGAGCTCGCAGGAAGCATAAGTCAATTGGGTACTTTGCTACACCAACACCAGGCGAAAATTGACGGGGCAATTTCAGAATTAACCAAACAAATGTTCCATCTCGCCACAGCAATCTCAACACTCACTAATGAGCCTGGCAGACTTCCTTCACAAACCATCCAACACCCAAAGGCGAATCTTAGCATGATAAAGAGGTCAAACGAAAAGGCGACACTGGGAGAAGTAGCACGATCCCCAACGTACAAACTTACAAATAAGCACTTCACCCGCAGGCGTCGTTCTGATTGGAATCAAGAGGAAGATCGACCCAATGATGGTAAAACATGGGCTACGCATGCTGACAATGGACGGTACGCATTCACCGTGTGCATAACCCCACCACCGATCATACACTCTGACATACCAGCATCTGGATGGGATGACACTGACAATTTAAGGTGGAACTCTCCAACTAATATTTATGCTTCTGAGCAAAATATTAAGGGATCCAATTATACTAATCCTAAGTCAAGGAGTGGGCAGAGTGACCCGACAATGATAAAAGCCCTCACTTCAGATCATGAGTCACAAGCGGAAAGAGATAAAGACCCAGGGGCCTTCACAGTCACCTGCGGTATTGGTGAAACTCAGATTCATAAGTGCCTGGTCGATCTTGGAGCTGCTGTCAACGCCATGCCCTCCTCCTTATATTACTTGTTAGGACTTGGTCCATTAAAACCACCCAGGTCAAATATCGAGCTAGGAGATAAATCGTGCATCCGTCCGTTTGGAGTGCTGGAAGACGTAATACTCCATGTGGGAGAGCTCGTCATTGCTGCAGACTTCTATGTGATACAAACGGGAGAGACCAGCGAAGACGAAACTCCAACAATAATCTTGGGACGACCATTCCTCTATGCTACTAAGGCAAGGATCGATGTGGGCAAGGGCTCATTATCGCTTAAGTTCGGCGGCAAAATTGCATATTTCTACATTGACAATAGCCGCACGGATGCGAAGAAACCGCCAGATATAATACCTATCTCAGATCGCGGTGCACAGATTTCCGACCTGCCAAAAGAGACCGAAAAAGTAACAAGACCAGCAGCTATGGTCAAAGTTCCCTCACCTTCTAAGAAGCAATGGAGAGAAAAAAAAAACCAAAACCATGGGGTTCTAACACACACAAGAAATCGGGTAAAGGCAAGGCAAAAAGCAACACAGGAACGGTGGCAAAATTCGACCTGAGCCACCCATGGGATCCCAACCAGTGATCCAGGAATAAGGTAATGTCGAGCCAACGACGTTAAACAAGTGCACTGGTCGGGAGGTAACCCGACACTATCTTACTTTCCGCACTTAATTTTCTGTCTTTTATTTTCTGTATTTTACTTTTTCAATAAGTCGCTCTCACCCACTTGGTGCATAGAAGATTTGACTATTCAGGAATCGGACTTGGGTGCAACATTAAGCCAGTCAGGGCTACGCTAAGAGTTCAAGGCCCCAGCCGATCTCCCTCGATTATCCAGCCTCGTGCTATGTCGTTCACTCGACACCTAAAAGGGAGTTCTGTCCTTCCCTTTTCCTTAATATCATTTCCTTCTCGTAATTGTCTGCTTGCATGGCTTTTGAACTAAGTAGTGCTGAAAGACACGACTTCGTTCAAAAGTGTGGGGTGAGATCCGCATGTGTAAATAAATAAAAAACATGTTTTTCTTTTTCTTTTTTAAATATTATCTTTTTGAAAATATGAACTTAAGAATGTGAAAAAGATAGATCTAAAATTCGTGCATTTACCTTGTGAAAATTCAACTGTCTAAAAACTTAGAACGTAACTTCTCATTTGTCCCTTTGTGCTGAGATAAACTAGGGATGTGGAGTTGATAGAAATGCCCTAGAGAGGCTTGGCAAGCAATCGAAGGATCGAATCAAACTATATGGTTTTCAAAGTCAGTGGAGGCTGCACTTCGGGTTTCAGTGAAGATTGAAGTCATCTCCGCCATGCAGTGTTTATGCAAAAAAGAAAAAAGGCGAGGACGGGAATCAGACCGTCCTCTCTCTAGTCAAAGTAGCCGAGAAAATAGATGAGCGACCCTCATCTTGACCCGCGCGAAACAACAACGATGAGAGGAGCGGGGAGGTATTTCCATAGGCTTGCGGGCGATGATTGGACCTCCCAAAAAGGCTTGACAAAATGGACTAGCAAGTCACAAAGACGCAAAAAGCTCAAAGAAGCAAATCAAGAGGCCAAAGGCCCAAAATTGTGAAGGTTTTAACCGAACAAAAAGTGAAGTACTCAAAGAGTCAAATCAAAGGCCAAAGGCCGATTCACTACAAAAGCAGTCCCTCGTCAAAAGAAAATCAAAGTACTCAAACCAGTGAAACCCGAACCGAATCACGTGCTAGAGAAAGCTGCAAGGAAACCATATAGTTAGAGACAATCCCGAGGTTGCAGTCCAGGAGCCTAAAAAGGGCTATCTCCCGAAACATCTAGAATAATTTGCATCTCGGCACGGAGGTACAAGTATCAAGTTACTTCTATTTATTTACACAGTTCAATTTGGTAATAAGTAAGTAATGCATGAATTAGGATAAATCGAGTCCCACAGTCTAATTTTCATATTTTAAAACCAAACTTAGTGCCGCCCTTTAATAGCATTGTTCGGGATGAACAACTAAAAGTGTGGGGTGATCTAATGGACCATAATTATACGAATCAAAAACACAGTAAAACCCACCAAATTAGACTGTGGTCTATTTAACTTCTCTTGTTAGTCCCGATTTATTTCTACAGGGTATTTTGGCGCTTAGAGAGAAAATACGCTAAGGAGAGGATTTTACGCTGAAAAGATATTAAGAGTCAATCCAAGGTCACGATCAGACGCTGAATGAAGAATCTCAACATCCTGACGTAGGAATTACTCAAATCAAATCCAACCGAGGAACAATCAAAGTCAGACGGAGCGAAATTGGACTGATAGTTTTGTGAAAAGACTGCACAAAACTGTCAAAACACACCCATGGACCAAGGTGACAGGCCACCTTGCTTGGAGGTGGCCAAGGGAGGAAGCCTCCCCCCATGTTGACCGGCCACCGGCGGCTCTTCCACTCAAGGCAACCGGCGGCTTTTCACACCCCCCATGTGTCACCTCCTCCTTCCTCCTCCCTTCTCCTCCCTTGGATCAAAAACACATGCCACCCATCTCCACCACCCATCTCCTCCCCTTGTGGCTATAAAAGGAGCCATCCTCCTCCTCATTTCATCATCCACAAAAATTGTAACTTATCTCTCTAAAACATTTGGTTACTTTGTAAGTTTGGTTTATGAAATAATACTCCTGTTTGTTCTTGAGTATTATACTGATTGGAAATAATACTCCTGTTTATTCTTGAGTATTATACTTTAGAGAATACTCATGTTGGTTCTTGAGTATTCAGTAGGAAATTGGGAATACTCCTGTTGGTTCTTGAGTATTCCACCCCTTTCCCTCTTACTGTTTTTAAAAACCCCAGAGTATTTAGTTATGATGTCTTTTTCCATGGATATTCGTAGCTAAACTCCTCATTCGGTCGAAGGTATTTTCTCGTATTATATAATGTTTTAATTTCTTTTAGTTTCATTTCTTTGTATTCAAAACTTGTTCTATGTGCCATATATAGTCAGAGTTTCCAAGGTTGAGTGGAAGCTGTAACAAGCAAAGCTCTTCCGTGGGAATTCGTGATCATACTCGGTAAGTGGAAGCTGTAACAAGCAAAACTTATCGAGGAGTTCGACTTATCTAAAACACCACTTGGTCGATCGTAACTGAGAGATCAGGTGGGTGCACAAAAGGCTAAGATACTTTAAAGGAGGAATTAGTCTGAAGTAGAATAAGTGTTGCTTTAAACGATGTTGCAAGTCTTGCGCTGCGAAAGGGCCTCGATTCATCTTTGAATACTTAGAAAGGTTACTAATGGTTATTAATAAACATGTTGTAATACAAGGTACCTGAAATCGAATACTTTTCCTTGAATTACAAAAAAACCACCTGTATTTACTTTTGTAAACTGCTCGATCAACTACAACCATCAACCGCTCATCTACCGGAGGAATCACAATCACGCATCACCCACTGTAAGTCTTCTTCCCTTAACTCTTTTACTTTTATTATTTTATTTTCAGTATTTATTTTCTGTAATTTACTTTTCCGCACTCAAAACCAAAAAAACCAAAAACAGTAGCTTAGTCAATCGCGCTAAAATCTCAATCAACCTAAAACACGTTCCCCGCCAGTATAAAGAACAACGTATCCCTCTAATTCCCTTGGGTTCGACCCCTACTTACCACTTACTACCCAGTAGTGTAGTCGCGAGTAGCGGAAAATATAAATTTATTTGTACAGAGAACATTGCACCTTAACGACAGTGCAGTGGGCTCCGTCAGTAGTACAATTGGGTAAAGGGACAGTGACCGTGTTTGGTAAATGAACAGTAACTTGTCCCGAAACACTTGGATCTGAGTTCTGCTTTTCATTCTCAGCACAAGGAAAAATATCTTCAACAAATGTAACATCTCTAGAGGCATAAGTGACATGATTATGAAGATCAAACAACTTATATCCCTTTTGACTAAAGGCATACCCCAAGAAGATGCAAGGTACACTCTAGTGTCAAATTTTGATTTTCCAGTACTAATATTGGTCATGTAACATAACCAATCAAAAATCTTCATATGAGAATAGTCATGCTTTCTTTAAACTAAAACCTCAAAAGGAGTCTTATCTTGCATAACTGATGAAGAAAGCCTATTGATGATATAGGTTGATGTAAGAATATAATCTCCCCATAGATAGTCAGGTACCTTGGACTGAAATTTGATGGCTCTTGCCACCTCAAGCAAATGTCTGTGCTTTCTCTCTATTATGCCATTTTGCAGAGGCCTATATGTACAGGATGTTTGTTGAACACACCTTTGAGACTGGAGGAAAGTAGTGCTTTGGCACTTAAGAACTCAGCACCCTTATCAGTTCTGACAGTCTTGATAGAGCAACCAAATTGAGTTTGAATCATCAAATAATAACTGATCAAGTGATCATCAGCCTCACTCTTGGCTTTCATCAGATAAGTCCAGGTGACGCTAGACTTATCCACAACAATTGTTAAAAAATACTTTGCTCCAGTTAGAGTAGGTTCTTTGTAAGGTCCCCAAATATCAACATGTATCAGCTCAAAGAGACAATGACTAATAGTAGTACTAATATGGAAAGGAAGTCTTGTCTGTCTAGGTTGAGAATAGATATGACAATGAAACTCAGGTTCTTTACAACAGATATCAAGAATTGAATGTTTCAAAGTACTGACCAGCTTATTAAAAGGAACATGTCCAAGCCTGTAATGCCAAAGGGTAGCCAACTTTGAGTCTTTATCAACAGTAAGACAACTTGAAGAATTAGCAGACTTGAAATGATATATGCCTTCTATTAAGTCACCAGTCCCTTGCAAAATATGACTTGCTTGGTCTTGTATAGAGCAACTTTTTTGAGTAAATTCAACTTTTGACTTGGCATCCTGATAGCGTTAAAATATATGCATGTTAGGCGACCTCTATGCTTATTGTTTTGATTGTTCTATTACGATTTCACTTGCTATTTGATGCTTTGTGGTTCTTTTCAGGCAAATTACAGAGTTTAAGCTGAAAGCACAAGTAGGCAGTGATTTTGGGGCAAAACCGAGCATTTTGGAGCAAGAAAGCACAAGTTGGAAGTCGGAGCGCAAATTCGTCAAAGCCATGCGCTCGCATGGTTCAAAGCATGCGCTCGCATGCATGTACTTCATTGCCTTGCTAGCCTTCGCACACTCCATTTCGTGCGTTCGTACACTTCAGACCCGTCGCATGAAAATCTCATGCGTTCGCACACATGACTCTGCGCGCTCGCACTCGATCAAACTTCCCAGTCAACAGGAGACCATGCGTGCGCACAGTTCATTTCATACGGTCGCACAGCCCAGACCCGACGCATGAAAATCTCGTGCGCTCGCACACTTCAAGAGCACGCTCGCAACTTCCCAACCCGCAGGAGACCATGCGTTCGCATGCTTTTGTGGAAAGACATAAAGACAAGATTTTTACTACTGGGCTATAAATAGAAACTTAGGGTTTTTGAACAAAAAGCTAGTTTTCTGGAGCAAAAGCTGGGATTTTAGAGAAGAAGAACTTCAACAACAACAAAGATCAAATCCTCTAGTGTTCTTGAATCTCCATATTGGTTCCAAAGTTCTAAACTCTACTTTCCATGTGGTTGTTTGCATTTTTATTGTTGACTTTGTTTGTAAACTTACCATGAGTGAGTAGTGACCTTGATTGGGGATCAATGGATCCCCTAGACATGTTTGTGACATTGTAAATACCTTGGATGCTATTGATGAATGATTTGCACATGATTCTTCTTCATTTGAACTTAACTTTTCGAGTTGCCTATAAGGTGTTTGTGAAATGTCCTCAATAGGAATTCTGCTTGATTTCATGCTTGATGTAGCTCGCGTTGATCATCATGACTTCAGTGAACTAAATGAAGAAGCATTAGGATTTTGTGTTAGTTGGATGACACTTTTAACCTAATGAGAATCGCTTGAATTTAACAAGAACATGATTATCTAGTCAATAAAGCGCAAGTGTGAGGCTAGACATTCATATTCGATAGTGCCAATAGAGCGCAAGTGTGAGGTACTATGCGAGATGTAACCTCTTTGTACTAAGTTGTAGCGCGAGTTGAACTTAGTATCAATGTTGCATAAGCCATTTTCTAAGCATGTGCATGTGAGTTCATCATTGGTGTCTCTTTTCATTGTCGCAATAAATGTCTAGGTGGAGAAATTGACTCCTAGTCATCTTTTAATTGATAGTTAACCACTTTTGGATAGTACCCTCTACTATCATTCTCTTAGAAGAACAAAAAAACTCCTCAAACCATAGACGTTCTAATTAGATCGTTAGCATTATTGATTTAATCACCTATCCTTTGGGTACGACCTCGGTTCAACCGAGTTAATACAAATGTTTTTATTACCGTGACTTAGCACAAGTGTTTGGATTCTATTTGAATACTTAGCTATATTTACAACTCGATCAAATGGCGCCGTTGCCGGGGATAGGTTAATTAACTAGGTGCTAATAGATAGTTTAGTTTGTCTACTCTTCCCTTACTTGATAGTTATTGCTTGTTCTGTGCTTAAATTGTGTTTATTTCTCTTGCCTTTCATTGCTAAGAATTTCTTTTGTTCTTGCAGGCATTTGAATGACCACAAGATCCAAGGGACAAAAACATATAGAGCAAGGTTCAACGTCAAATACTTCTCACCCTCCTTACCCAACCGCTAAGAGAGGGAGAGGTAGACCTCGAAAGAATCCTCCACCTCTTGCTCCTACTCCTCCTGCTTTCCAAGGTCCGAGACCTCGTCCACCTCCACTCCTAAATCCGATACATTATACACCACCCAGATTTGGAATGGAGGATGTGGTAGAGAATCCTCCCAGCCGACAGAATAACCTTGATGGTCAGAATCCTTTACCGAATCCTCTCGCTCCTCCAAGGAACCGGAATGACCAAAACTATAGATACGATGATGAGGATGATGAGAGGCCCGTCGGGGATTACATGACCCCTACACTTGAAGGGAGTGGCTCTGTTATAGTACCTCTGGAAGAGGATGCATTTGATTTTGATGTGAAATCTTCTTTAGTCCACATGGTGACTAATGATCAATACCACGGAATTGGAAATCCTTCTACTCACTTGGCTAATTTCCAAGAGCATTGCCGCACTTACAAGCCAAGAGATGTGCCCGCGGAGTATGTTTACTTGAAGCTTTTTCCCTCTTCACTGAACGTAGATGCAAAAGAATGGTTGCAAAACCAAGAAGCGGGATCTTTTAGGACTTGGAACGAGCTAGCGAATGCTTTTCTTACCAAATTCTTTCCACCGTCGAGAACAAAGAAGTTCACAGATTATATATTGACTTTTTCTCAAAGGGATAATGAGTTATTTCATCAAGCTTACGACCGATTCAAGCACTATTTGAGGGAGTGCCCTCACCATAATTTTTGAAGGGCGGACCTTATGAGGTACTTCTATCTCGGCATGAACAAAGATGCCAAAAGCCAAATGGACACAGCTAGTGGCGGTGCGATCATGGATTTACCGGCAAGCCAAGGATTTAAAGTCATAGATAAGATCGCCACAAATTCTGATAGATACCAAGGAGTCGATCACAAGAAGATGGCTAAGTCTAGAGAAGATTCTTCCAATTTATGTGACTAAAGATCAGTTTGGTGATTTGGTCAAGAAAATGGATAGTATGTGATGGACCATAATTGTATGAATCATAAACACGGTTAAACCCACCAAATTAGACTCTTTGTCTATTTAACTTTTGCTTGTTAGTTCCGATATTTATCTACAGGGTATTTTGGAGTCTAGAGAGAATACAGGCTAAGGAGGAGTTTTTAAGCGGAAAATATATTACGAGTCATTCCAAGGTCACGACCAGATGCCGACTGAAGAAATATCATGAACCTGACATGGAATCACTCAAAACAAGTCCAACCGAAGAGCAACCAGAGTCAGTCCAGAGCGGAAATGAACCGATAGTTTTGTGAAAACCTCACAAAACTCACAAACCACTCCCCTCATGCCACCTAGCCGGCGGCTTCCTCCTCTCATCCTCCTCTCCTCCTCTCCCCTTCCTCCACATGGGGGGCGGCTAAAGGGGAAGCTCCTCCTCACATGGGCGGCTAAAGGAGTGGTGAGTCACCTATGATGGCTTTTCCTCCCCTCCATGGATTCATGCCATGTGTTTCTCATCTCCTCCACATCTCTTCACTCCCCTTAGCCTATAAATAGACTACTTCCTCCCATTTGTAAAATCATCCCATAATTTCACAAGTCTTTAGAGAGATAGAGGGCTTAACCCTCTGCTCTTCACTTTCAATAAACACTTTGTTCTTCATTTTGGAGCTACTTTCCCTTGCTTGGATCTTGCTTAGGAGCTCCTCTCCTCCACTTATTGTAGGTACAAAATTACTTTCCGTATATTTTGTTCTTACTTTAAAAGTTATTCTCCTTTTCGGTATCCTTGTTCAAAGCCATAGTTTGCTTGTATTCCTTGACATGAATACAAGTAACTAAAGCTTGTATTCGGTAGAGGGAGTATTTATATCATAAACTGTTCTAGACTCTATGCTTAATGCTACTTAGTGTTTCAAAACTTGTTCTATGTGCCACATATTAGGTCAGAACTTCCAAGGTTGAGTGGATGCTTGAAATGGCAAAACTCTTTCGTGGGGTTCGTGAACATACTCGGGGTAAGTGGATGCTTGAAATGGCAAAGCTTATCTGAGGAGTTCGACCTCTCTAAAACACTATTTGGATTGATCGGAAATGATTGTTCAAATGGATGCACCTAGGCTAGTATACCTTGAAATGGGGTGCTAGTCTAAATAGAACAAGTGCTCTATGACCTTGAAATGGGCTAGACAGTGTGGCAAATCGAGCGCTTGAAATGGCCTTGATACACTTTTGAACACTTAGTAGGATCATTAAGGGTCAATGATGAACGATGATATGATATGAAACCCCTAAACCGAATCCTTTCCTTACAGTCTATTATCAACTATTGTAATTTACTTTCAGTTCTCAAAGCACACTTAAACCCAACCCCAATCGCATTTAATTTCTGCATAAGCTTCATTAAAGAATAACTAATCCACACTGACTCTCTTGGGTTCGACCCCTACTTACCACTTGCTACCCAGTAGTAAAGTCACGAGTAGCGGACTTATAAATTTATTCTTGACGTTTGCACACGACGACTGTGCATCCATCAAAATTGGCGCCGTTGCCGGGGAGTTAGCCTTCGATTAGTTGTTCTTCTCTTTTCTTTCTCTCTCTCAATTCTCCAAATCACTTCTACGCAACCATGTCGTCATACTACGGAAGCGAGCCTTGGTACTATGAGGAGTTTTCCCCACCACCCTTCAAACTTGAAATCCGCGAGAAGATCAACAACATAAAGCAATCCCGGGACGAAACTTTGGACGAGTACTTATGGTACTTCGATTCCCTTGTAACGAGCTACCCGCACCATGGATTCACCAACCACGATCTTCTTCAAAGGTTTCTCAATGGGATGATGCCATATGAGTGGAATTGGCTTAATGACGCGGCATGAGGCTCGGTAAATAACTTAAACATGGATGATCTTTGGAAATTGATATACGATTTGGCCGCGAGGTCAAAACCAAGACAAGATCAGGCTGAGCCGCTCGAGGATGATATGAAAGAGTTGGCAGCTAGCATCCAGCAATTAAGTGCCACGATACACCAAAACCGGGCCGAAACCAAGGAAACCGTGGCCGAACTATCAAGGCAACTGTCCGACTTGTTCCAAGCCTTGTCCGAACAGAGAAGAGAGCCGAGAGAAGACATCAGTGCAAGGGTCAGTGAGGAGGAGCCTACAATCGAGCCCGTGGAGCCGGCAGAGGATGAGGATGAGGACCCATGGTTGCCTGAAGAAGAGCACCACTCAGATTATCCCTGGGAGTTAGAAGAAGAATTGCCCAAATCAGGCCCGGTCCTCATTACCAATCTGTCCGAGGAAATCACAGTCCTAACTGACGAGCCAACCGAAGTCTCGAACCTCACTGCCGAAGCGGCCGAAGAAATCAAGCCAGGCCCGGTCCTTGCGCTCAGAGCACCCGAGGAAGTCCCGGACCTCATTGCCGAACTGTCCGAGAATGACCTGGTCCTCACTGTTGGAGCACCTGAAACAGACCCAGTCCTCATGGTCGAAATGCCTCAACTTAACCCTTTGTGTTTTATGCTGATCATAGCCACCGAAGATCATATAATCAATAATGATGAGGTGCAAGGGGAGTTAGAGGAGGAGCATGAGCCAAAAAAGCCGACAAAGGAACTCTCACTCGTCACAAGCCAAGGAAAACCGCCTGAAAACTCACTCGTTCCAAGACAACCATCCATCACTGCCACAATGAAGAGGATTGGCAGAGGTGCATGCTTAATGTCGCCTACATTTAATGGCACAAAACCAAACTTCCAAACTCGCAAAGGTGCCAACTATTCAAACATGAAGAAGCGGCAAAGACATGGGCCGAAAGAATGGAAACCCGGAAGGAGTAACAAGCAAGCACGACTCATTGGACCAGCAGCTATGGTCAATAAAGCCTCACCCTCTCAAATCAAAAGAGCTACCGAGAAGAAGTTCGACCTCAAGCACCCATGGGATCCCTACTTATGATCCAGGAATGAGGTACTATCGAGCCAACGACATTAAACAAAGGCACTGGTCGGGAGGTAACCCGACACCTATCATACTTTCTGTCAATTTTATTTTCTGTCATTTAGCTTTTTGCTCTCACCCACTTGGTGCATAGAAAGAAATGACTATTTAGGAATCGGATTTGGGCGCAACATTAAGCCAGCCAGGCCTATGCCAAGAGTTCAAGGCCTCAGCTGAACTCCCTCGATTATCCAGCCTCATGCCATGTCGTTCGCTCGACACTCTAAAGGGAGTTCTGTTCTTCCCTTTTCCTTAATGTCATTTCCTTCTCATAAATAACTGCTTGCATGGCTTTTGAACTAAGTCATTTCGTAAAAGAATGCCTGCGTTCAAAAGTGTGGGGTGAGAACCGCCTGTGTACATAACATGCTTTTTCTTTTTCCTTTTCCCTTAATATTATCTTTTTGAAAATATGAACTTGAGAATGTGAAAAAGATAGATCATAATTCATGCATTTACCTTGTGAAAATTCAACTGTTTAAAAACTTAGAATGTAACTTCTCATTTGTCCCTTTGTGCTGAGATAAACAGGGGATGTGGAGTTGATATAAACTTCCCTAGAGAGGCTTGGCAAGCACTCGAAGGATCGAATCTAACTATATGGTTTTCGAAGTCAGTGGAGGCTGCATTTCGGGTTTCAGTGAAGATTGAAGTCATCTCCGCCGTGCAGCGTTTATGCAAGAGGCGGGACGGGAATCAAACCGTCCTATCTCTAGTCCTAGTAGCCGGGAAAATAGATGAGCGACCCTCATCTTGACCCGCGCAAAATGGCGAGGATGAGAAAGAGCGGGGAGGTATTTCCATATGCTTGCGGGCGACGATTGGACCTCCCAAAGAAAGGCTGAGAAAATGGACTAGCAAGCCACAAAAGGCAAAAGCTCAAAGAAGCTAATCAAAGGCCAAAGGCCGAAATTGTGAAAGTTTAACCAAATAAAAGTGAAGTACTCAAAGAGTCTAATCAAAGGCCAAAGGCCGATTCACTACAAAAGCTGTCTCTCGCCAAAAAGAAATCAAAAAAGGCTCAACTCAGTGAAACCCAAACCAAATCACGTGCTAGAGAAAGCTACAAGGAAACCATATAGTGCGAGTCAGTCCCGAGAATACAGTCCAGGAGCCTGAAAAGGGCTATCTCCTGAAACATCCGAATTAATTTGCATCTCGGCACAAAGGTACACGTATCAAGTTTCTTCTAAGTATTTATACGGTTTAATTTGGTAATAAGTAAGTAATGCATGAATTAGGATAAATCTAGTCCCACAGTCTCACTTTCATATTTTAAAAGTTTACTTAGATAGTGTGTGCCGCCCTTTATAGCATTGTTCAGGACGAACAACTAAAAGTGTGGGGTGATCTGATGGACCATAGATGTATGAATCATAAACACAGTTAAACCCACCAAATTAGACTGTTTGTCTATTTAACTTTTGCTTGTTAGTTCCGATATTTATCTACAGGGTGTTTTGGAGTCTAGAGAGAATACAGGCTAAGGAGGAGTTTTTAAGCAAAAAATATATTACGAGTCATTCCAAGGTCACGACCAGATGCCGACTGAAAAAATATCATGAACCTGACATGGAATCACTCAAAACAAGTCCAACCGAAGAGCAACCAGAGTCAGTCCAGAGCGGAAATGAACCGATAGTTTTGTGAAAACCTCACAAAACTCACAAACCACTCCCTTCATGCCACCTAGCCGGCGGCTTCCTCCTCTCATCCTCCTCTCCTCCTCTCCCCTTCCTCCACATGGGGGGGGGGGGGGCGGCTAAAGGGGAAGCTCCTCCTCACATGGGCGGCTAAAGGAGTGGTGAGTCACCTATGATGGCTTTTCCTCCACTCCATGGATTCATGCCATGTGTTTCTCATCTCCTCCACATCTCTTCACTCCCCTTAGCCTATAAATAGACTACTTCCTCCCATTTGTAAAATCATCCCATAATTTCACAAGTCTTTAGAGTGATAGAGGGCTTAACCCTCTTCTCTTCACTTTCAATAAACACTTTGTTCTTCATTTTGGAGCTACTTTCCCTTGCTGGGATCTTGCTTAGGAGCTTCTCTCCTCCACTTATTGTAGGTACAAAATTACTTTCCGTATATTTTGTTCTTACTTTAAAAGTTATTCTCCTTTTCGGTATCCTTGTTCAAAGCCATAGTTTGCTTGTATTCCTTGACATGAATACAAGTAGCTAAAGCTTGTATTCGGTAGAGGGAGTATTTATATCATAAACTGTTCTAGACTCTATGCTTAATGCTACTTAGTGTTTTAAAACTTGTTCTATGTGCCACATATTAGGTCAGAACTTCCAAGGTTGAGTGGATGCTTGAAATGGCAAAACTCTTCCGTGGGGTTCGTGAACATACTCGGGTAAGTGGATGCTTGAAATGGCAAAGCTTATCTGAGGAGTTCGACCTCTCTAAAACACCATTTGGATTGATCGGAAATGATTGTTCAAATGGATGCACATAGGCTAGTATACCTTGAAATGGGGTGATAGTCTAAATAGAACAAGTGCTCTATGACCTTGAAATGGGCTAGACAGTGTGGCAAATCGAGCGCTTGAAATGGCCTTGATACACTTTTGAACACTTAGTATGATCATTAAGGGTCAATGATGAACGATGATATATGATATGAAACCCCTAAACCGAATCCGTTCCTTACAGTCTATTATCAACTATTGTAATTTACTTTCAGTTCTCAAAGCAAACTTAAACCCAACCCCAATCGCATTTAATTTCTGCATAAGCTTCATTAAAGAACAACTAATCCACACTGACTCTCTTGGGTTCGACCCCTACTTACCACTTGCTACCCAGTAGTAAAGTCACGAGTAGCGGACTTATAAATTTATTCTTGACGTTTGCACACGACGACTGTGCATCCATCAGTATGATAAATATGGTTAATGCTTTGGATGTATCTAAACTAGAGAATGACAAAGGGAAGAATCCGACCCAACAACCTTGTTTTCTATGCTCTAGTATGAAGCACTCTACGAAGGCTTGTCCCGATGGGAAATACGAAGATGATGAGGATGGATATGAAGAGGCGCATTATGTCAATCAACAAAGGAATTATGCTACAAATCCTAGTCCTCCTAGAAGAAACTATGAGCCTCCTCAAAGGAAAATGTCCAACAACCCCGATTTCCCTTCTAAGCCTTAAGGGCAAAATAACTACCAAGGGAATTACCAAAGACAAGGGTATGGCTCCAACCAAAATCAAGGGCAAAATTCCAACCAAAATCAGGGGCAAAATTCTCAAATATTCCAATCAAGGGAACTATCAAAGGCCTTATCAAGCCTAACCTCCTATGAATGACCAAGGGACTTCTCATCAACAAGGACAAGCTTCTTCCAACACTCAAGATAATGCGATGATGTCTATGATGGCACAAATGCTAGAAAATCAAAAGGAGACTAACAAGAAGATGGAGCAATTAGAAGCCCATAACAAAATGCTTGCGAATCAAGTGGCTCAACAAGCCGTAGCTTTGAAGCAATTTGGGAAGCTCCCTTCTCAACCGGATGTAAATTCCACCGAGCATATCAATGCCATCACATTAAAGAGTGGAAGAGTCTTGCCTACTCCTCAAGGAAAACCCGAGTCCTAATGACAAGGAGATAGAAGCGGAAGTTGCCAACGAAAATTATGAAGTTGAACTTCAAGCTCCTACGGAAGAAGAGAAAAAGGAGGAATAACCGGTTTTGACAAGGCATTATGTGCCAAAGATACCTTTTCCTCAAAGGCTCAACAAAAGCAAGATAGACGCTCACTTCCAACGATTTGTGGAAATGTTGAAGAAGTTGTATGTCACTCTTCCATTCCATGAGGTAATCACTCAAAATCCTACTTATGCAAAATTCTTAAAAGATATTGTGTCTAATCGTAGAATTATTGAAGAATCTAGCATGGTAGCCTTGAATGTTGAGTGTAGTGCTTTTGTTCAAAGTAGAATGCCTAAGAAGATGCAAGATCAAGGGTCATTTTCTATTCCTATATCTTTAGGAAAAATTGAAATTGATAGAGCATTGTGTGATTTGGGAGCTAGCATTTCTTTAATTCCCTATTCGTTATTTGAGAAAATTGATATGGGTGAGCTCCATCCTACTACTATTTCTTTGAAACTAGCCGATAGAAGCTCTAGAATTCCTAGAGGAGTTCTTAGGGGTGTGCCTATTAAAGTTGGTAAATTCTTTATTCCCGTAGACTTCTATGTGCTAGAAATGGATGGTGAGCAAGAAACGCCCGTTATTCTTGGTAGACCTTTTCTTAACACCGTTGTGGCGGTCATTAAATATGGCGAAGGGTCTATTGAATTGAAAATAGGGAATGAGAAGTTAAAAAAATTTCTGAAAAATGCCATGAGAGCTCCTACTTCATCTTTTGAATGCAATTTGCTTGATATATCTTGTGAAAATTTTGAGCTAACATATTTTGAGAGCGAAGTCATGAAGTTAGATGATTCTAGCATGCTCTTTACCTCATTGATGGATATGGAAGATGAGGAAATGTGCGACCTAACTTGGTCGAAGGAGAGCAAGTATTGGATTCTCATGAAGGTAAAGAAGATCCGGTGCCGAGAGGTAAGGAATTCGAAGGAGAGTTAAAACCTCTACCTTCGAATCTAAGGTATGAGTTTCTTGGGTCTAATTCTACTTACCCCATTATAGTTGGTGCAACTTTGAATGAGCATGAAACGTCCAAACTTTTGCATGTTTTGAAAACTAATAGAAAAGCTCTAGGCTACTCTATTGATGATATTAAGGGAATTAGCCATTCATTATGCATGCATAGGATAAATCTTGAAGAGAATGCAAAACCTTCTAGGGAGTTTCTAAGGAGATTGAACCCTAAGCTTAGCTAAGTTGTCTTTAAGGAAATTACTAAGTTAAGAGATGCGGGCATCATTTACTTGGTTCCGGATTCGGAATGGGTAAGCCCCATCCATGTCGTTAATGGTTGGAGGACTTACGGTTGTGCAAAACGATAAAGGGGAGTTACTCCCTACAAGAACCGTTAATGGCTGGAGGATGTGCATCGATTATAGAAAATTGAATAAGACAACTAAGAAAGATCATTTCCCCATTCCCTTTCTTGATCAAATGCTTGAGAGACTTGCTGGACATGAGTACTTTTGTTTCCTAGATGGTTATAGCGGATTCTATCAAATTCCCATTTTGCCGAATGACCAAGAAAAAACTACATTTATATGTCTGTATGGAACTTTTGCATTTAGGCGCATGCCCTTTGGGCTATGCAATGCGCCGGGAAAATTTCAAAGATGCATGATGTCTATATTTAGTGATTACATTGAGAAATGCATGGAAGTTTTCATGGATGATTTCTCTATTCATGGAACTTCATTTGATGAGTGTTTAAATAATCTTTCTCATATTCTTGCTAGGTGCATTGAAACAGATTTGGTGCTAAATTGGGAGAAGTGCCATTTCATGGTTCAAGAAGGAATCGTGCTTGGACATTTGGTGTCAAAAAGGGGGGTCGAAGTTGATAAAGCAAAGGTTCAAGTCATTGAGAAATTACCACCGCCGAAAGATCAAAAGGGAGTTAGAAGTTTTCTAGGCCATGCCGGTTTTTACCGGAGATTTATTAAGGACTTCTCAAAGATTGCCAAGCCATTAACTCGCCTCCTATGCAATGATGTGCAATTCAACTTTGATGTAGAGTGTTTAGAGGCATTTGAAAAGCTCAAGAAAGCTCTTGTATCGGCACCCATAGTGCAACCACCGAATTGGGATCTTCCATTCAAGCTTATGTGTGATGCGAGCGACTTTGCTATTGGAGCTGTTTTGGGACAACGAGCTGATAAGAGACTCCACGTAGTTTACTATGTGAGCAAGGTGCTTGATAATGCTCAATTGAATTACACTACCACCGAGAAAGAGTTGCTAGCCGTGGTGTATGCTTTTGCAAAATTCGGACCTTATCTTGTTGGGTCTATGACGATTGGCTACACTGATCACGCCGCTATTAAGTATTTGATGGAAAAGAAAGATGCAAAGCCGAGACTTATTCGTTGGATTCTTCTTTTGCAAGAATTCAATATTGACATCAAAGATAAGAAAGGGGTCGAAAATGTAGTAGCGGATCATCTCTCGAGAGTTGAGCTTTATGATCCAAAAAGGCTCTCAATGACTATAGAAGACTCTTTTATCGGAGAATATTTGCTGAGTGTCAAAGACGATGCCCCATGGTACGCGGATTATGTGAACTACTTGACTTGCAAAATTCTTCCGAATGACCTTGATCATAATCAAAAGAGGAAGTTCTTGTACGATGTTTCGAGGTATTTTTGGGATGACCCGTTCTTGTACAAGCTATGCCCAGATGGAATTTATAGAACATGTGTGACAGAAGAAGATATAAAAGGAATTATAGCTTGTTGTCATTCTTCTTCTTATGGTGGTCATGGTTCCGCTTCAAAGACCACAACTAAGATTCTTCAATCGGGATTTTATTAGCCCATTATGTTCAAGGATACGTATGAATTCGTTAAGTCTTGTAACGAATGTCAAAGAATGGGCAATATTGCTAGAAGAAATGAAATGCCGCAGAAAGGCATCTTAGAGGTTAAAGTATTCGATGTATGGGGCATAGATTTCATGGGACCTCTACCATCCTCGCAAGGTAATTGCTTTATTCTAGTAGCGTTGGACTACGTTTCTAAATGGGTTGAGGCCATAGCCTCCCCATCTTGTGATGCTAAAGTGGTAATCAAGATGTTCAAGAAGATTATTTTCCCAAGATTCGGAGTTCCAAGAGCGGTGATAAGTGACAATGGTTCTCACTTCAAAGAGAGAAGATTCGAGTCTCTGCTTAAGAAGTACGGGATCATAGGTGTTCTACTCCATATCATCCCCAAGCAAATGGACAAGTCGAAGTATCAAACCGCGAAATAAAGAATATTTGACAAAAATAGTTGGGAAGTCAGGGAAAGATTGGGCGTTAAAGCTTGATGATGCCTTATGGGCGTATAGAACTGCTTTCAAGATGTCAACCGAAATGTCTCCATACCGTTTAGTTTATGGCAAATCCTGCCATCTTCCTGTAGAGCTTGAGTACAAAGCCATGTGGGCTATCAAAGAGCTGAATTTCGATATGAAAGCCTCGAGAGAGAAGAGACTCCTTCAACTGAATGAGTTAGACGAAATCAGGTTGGACTCCTACGAAAGTTCAAAATTTTATAAGGAGAAAACTCGGAGATGGCACGACAAGCTTATTCAGAAGAAAGAGTTCTCGGTAGGAGATAAAGTCTTGCTATTCAACTCCAGGTACAAGTTGTTTCCCAGGAAGTTCAAGTCTAGGTGGTTTGGACCGTATAGAATTCATAAAGTTTTCGATGTTGGCCACCTAGAGCTAGTTGACAACCAAGGGACTGTGTTCAAAGCAAATGGGCAGAGAGTTAAAGTCTATCATGCTACTGATGGAGATCAAAACACGTTGGAAACACCCTCGTGAATGCTATGTGCAAATACCGCTAGAGAAGGGATCCCGCTCGGGACTTCTCTTCGTGTGCTTCTCGATATATAAAGCCGTGGCTCCGTCTTAGCCAAGACGTTAAACTAGGCTTGTGAGTGTTTTCCCCCCTGATCTTTAAGTATGTCTATTTTGATTGGATTTGTATTTGCTTCGTGCAAGAATTTGAGGATATGAACTATGCATGTGTGAATGCCTATATTTGATGATCGATGTGCGATTGAAATGCTTTTACCATGGTGTTTTCTTAACATATGCTTGGTGATTTTGATGTCTTGATAAGATAAAAGTGTGGGTTTTTGAAGTTTTGTGCATGAGTGTTGATATACGATTTGATTTTGGCTTAAAAATTCTTGTCCGTAACTCCATGCGTTCGCATAGTTTCATTCATGCGTTCGCATAGTTTGCCTTTTCTTCATTTCGTTGAGCTTGCATAGATTTCATGCGCTCGCACACAAAAACAATGCCACTATCCAGATCCATGCGTTCGCATAATCTCATTCATGCGTTCGCATGCCAAGCCTTGATTCTCATTTTGCCAGGCTCGCACTTCCATGCCCTCGCATTAAAAATCCATGCCTCTGGAAGTCGTTGTGCGTTCACACAATATCATTCGTGCATTCGCATGCCCCTTGAAAACTCATCCTTCTCAGTTGTCCGCAATCTTGTGCGTTCGCACAAAACCTTTTGTGCGTTCGCATTGCATCGATTAGTATATATATAAAAGTCAAATTTCATTTAAACCCTAAATCACCCGATCATCTTCTCCGCATTTCCGTCGCTCCGCCGCTTCCATCCACCAACCCCAGCCCTCACCGACCCTTCTCCAATCAACCCCAGCCGTCCGTTCCCCTCCAGCCTGCTCGCCTTGCCTCTGCCGTCCACTTCTTTGCCCCAATTCCACCCGCAATCCGCCCAAATCGCAATTTGTCCGTTTATCGTCCAAATCCACCATGGGCAAAGTTAAAGTGAATCCCTCCTCTAAGAAGCCTCCCAAGAGTTCCTCGAAGAGCTTAGGAGTTTCGAAACCACCAATTTCCAAGAAATCCAAAGGAAAGGAGAAAAAGAGCAAGGAAATTGAAATTTTGTACGTGAAATCCGATTATGCGGGTAGGCATTATGGCCGCACTTCAGTGGATCCTACGAGGTACATTAGGGCACTGATGGACCATATTTATATGATTCATTAAGATAGTTAAACCCACCAAATTAGACACTTTGTCTATACAACTTTTACTTGTTAGTTTCACTTTTGTTCTACAGGCTATTTCGAGGATTAGAGATGAAACGAGCTAAAAAGGAGTTCTTAAAGCTAAAAATGGATTACAAGTCATTCCAGGCCACGACCAGATTCCGGCTTTACAACCTTCATGAACCCAACGTGGAATCACTCAAACATGTCCCAATGACTTGTTCCAAACCTCAACAAAGATCAAGAACTCAAGTCAATGCAAAGTCTAGCCACCCATGTGCAAGGCTTGTGCCTTGTCTTTTGATTGCAACCAAGAAGCAACCATGATGCAACCAAGCTCTAACCGAAGTTGAGGGGGAACCGATGGCTTTTGGGAGACAAATATCACAACCCACTCACTTCCTCCTCCACCTCATGGCCGGCGGCTTTGGCTTGGGGAGTGACACATGGCCGGCGGCTTTGGGGAAAAGCCACCTATGGCCGGCGGCTTTGGCTCTCCTCCTCTCCCCCTTTGCCATGTGTTTGGCCCTCCTCCTCTCCCCTTGCCTATAAATACCACATTCCCTCTCCTTTGTTCAATGTCCCAAATTGTAGTCTCAAGTCTCATAGTCCTTGTAGGAAATCTCTCTAGATTTTAGGCACAATCCTTGTAAACACTTTACTTTGATATTGGAAGCTCCAAGTTTGTTCTTGAGTACTCTTGTTGGTTCTTGAAGTGCTAAAGCTTTTTCTTGTCTTTTACTTTCAAAAAACTTTACTTTTTTGTCTTTCGAAAACCTTTACTTTTCAAGCACTTAGCTATGATGTCCTCTTCCATGGATAATCGTAGCTAAACCCTTCATTCGGTTGAAGGGGTGTGCTTGTATCAAAACATGTTTTAGACCCTTCTCTTAGTGCCTCTATTGTGTTTAAACTTGTTCTATGTGCCATATATTAGGTTAGAACACTATTAGTTGAGTGGACGCTCGAAAGAGCAAAGCTCTTCCATGGGGTTCGTGAACATACGTGGTTAAGTGGAGGCTCGAAAGAGCAAAGCTTTCCTGTAGAGTTCAACCTCTTTAAAACACCACTTGGTTGATCGGAAATGATTGATCAGGTGGATGCACATAAGGCTAAGATACTTCGAAAGGAGGAATTAGCCTAAATAGAACAAGTGTTCTATGTCTTGAAAAGGACTAGACGGTGTGGCAAGTCGAGTGCTAGAAATAGCCTTGATACATTTTAAACACGTAGTATGATCATTAGAGGTCGATGATGAACAGATTTATGATACAAGGCCCCTAAAACCGAATTCTTTCCTTTAATTAAAACATCACCTGTCACTTTACTTTCAGTCTCATTATCAACTGCTTATTTTCAATCATTTACTTTCAGTACTTTAATTTCCACACATTTACTTTCCAGCAATTTACTTTTCAGCAATTTACTTTCTGTCGCTTATTACAAACCCTTTCAATATCAGTCCATACCAAAAGTATGTTGATTAGTCGATATTGAATTCGACTGTTCCAGCAAATTACTTTCAGTAATTTACTTTCTGTCGCTTATTACAGACCCTTTCAATATCAGTCCATACCAAAAGTATGTTGATTAGTCGATATTGAATTCGACTGTTCCAGCACTTTACTTTTCAGTATTTACTTTCAGTCCTGTATTTACTTTCTTTACTTACAGTCATTACTTTTCAGTACTAAAATCACAACCAACCCACATTACTTTCAGTACTAAAATCACAACCAACCCCCAACTGTCTTATTTAATTTTCCATTTTCGAAAGAACAACTATCCACTAATTCCCTTGGGTTCGACCCATACTTACCGCTTTACTACCCAATAGTAAAGTCACGAGTAACGGACTTATAAATTAATTTTGTACACATTGCCTTGCGACAAGGCAGTGCTGTCAGGCACCAAGCTCAGTTAGTAGAGCTGATGGTGATTTAGAAAGGGACTCGCCTCCAACATCACCTCGAGCCGATGTTTCCAACAAATTCACCATGCCGAAGCCGTACCAGTTTGATGGCCCGATCAGATTCCACTATGCGACTGCCTTGCATAGTGCTCTTTCAAACAAAGGTAAATGGCCAATCCCTCTCCTATTTCCTGAAATTGATGATTTGAAGACTTTGGAAGTTTTTGATGAGATTAAGTCATTGCTTGGCAACAGTGGATTGAGTTTTATTTTTCGTGATGATCCTGGGTCGTACCATGAAGTTACTATGGAATTTCTTAGCTCGTTTAGTTCTGTGCATAAACTTAGTATGGATGAAGAAGAGGAGAAAGTTAAATGTTGGAAGTTTGCTATGGGCGATTATCAATGGGAGGTGGATTCGGAGGTTTTATGTGATTGGTTTAGATTGCTTACGGATGGTTTATTTCCTAAGGTGGTTGATGATGATGTTTATGAATTTTGGAAGAGAATTTCGGGGCAAGACTACTAAGGAGGAGCAACACAAGTCTACAAACATTCGTATACCTAAATGGAGCATTATTCATAAATTCTTAGCGGGTATAGTGTTTGTTCGTACTAGCTATGGTAGACTTGTCACAAAACTGGAAATGATGCTTATGCTCATGATTGAGAGGGGGCAGAAGGTAGATTGGCTGTGGTGTATAACTAAGGGGATTAAGGACAATCAGATTGCTTCTTCAAAGAACCGGGGATTGGGAGGTGGTTCCTTCGTAACATGGATTGCGAGGAAGTTGAATTTCACATTTGAGGATAAGGAGAGTGACAGGTGTCGTTGCACCTGTGCAAAAATAATATTTCTTTTTTCGACTAGCAAGTGGTAAGTCGGGTCGAATCCACAGAGATCGGTTGAGAATCTGTTCACTAAGTAAGAACGTAACAAGGGGGGGGGGGGTTTGAATTCAACAATTAAATAAAACGCAGCAAGCAACAATGATTAAACGAGCAATCGTCGCACAAATTCAAGTATCAAATATTAAAGAACAGTGCAAGCTAGAACTCTCGACTGTGATGCAAGACTAAATCATTAACCTAACCGTTTTGATTTCTAATGTTTTACAACTTATAGCTCCCCGCTAGGTTGCACTACACGTTGTCCTAGGGTGTCAATCCTAGTGGTATATTACTCGTATCCTAGTTTACTATCCCCGCTAGGTTGCTAGTAAACTGTGATAATCGAAATCAACAAACTAACAGAAGCTCCCCCGCTAGGGTTCCACTTATGCTAGCATATCAAATCCATAAACATTGCAGAATAATATAACGCAAAACATAAAGATAAATATAGGTCTCAAGTCAAAACATCACAATGTCGAGTTCTAGCCTACACATATGAGTTTAGCTACTCATCGTAATGGAATACATCATCAAGTTGTTTGAATGTAATGAAACGAAAATACTTATGATGAATTCTCCACCAAGCTGCAGCTCAACTCGAACACTTGAATCTGTGTCTCTTTTCTCTCCTCAAATTCGAGGTCTGGTCGCCTAGGGTTTGGCTCGATTTATTCTCCTTTTATACTTCCCGAAATTGCAATTTAGAAATAACGAATTTTGACTTGCCAGCTGTCCCCGCGGACGTCTCCTGCATTTGCTTTCCGCGGACGTCTCTTGAATATTGGTAATTGTTCAGACGTCTACGCCAAGAATCCTTAAGCCCTCCGCGGTTTGCACTGACGAAAATTCCAAAGTGCTTCGGACTTCATTTCTTTCCGCGCCAAACATCTTCAAATGGGCTCCTTTTAGCCGGTATTCCTTCCATGGTCTCCGAGTGTACCTGAGAACGAAAACTACACACAGGTAGTGAAATAATATACAGGTAACACTAAGAGACGGGGTTTTAACATATAAAATAGTCGTACAACTACGACTCATCAAACTACCCCACACTTGAACTTGTTCGTCCAGAACAAGAACAAAGCCATAGAACGAATTACAATGTACTAGTCATGCTAATCCTTACATCTCAATCTCAAATACAGTAATTAATCTTATCATGCTTAAGATTCTAACAATGCGAGTATAGATAGATTTTTCGACACTTGTTACCTCGCGAGTTGCAATTCAAACGACCTTGGATGTTTGGGAGATAGTCCCCTATAGGTACCACGGACATTGCATTCTTTTCTGAGTTTTGGTCTTTAGATTGAGTCGGCGGCTTTCTCTGACACGTGATTAATTCACTGCTTTCATACCATTGAGTCGGACCTTGATAAACGACACATTTTTTTTTGCTTGAAAAAAAATCAGATTTCTGATTTTTTTCTTTTTTGTTTTTTTTCTACTTGATGGTTTCGCCTTCGGATTTTGAATTTGTTTCTTGTCCACATAATCATTTGCGCCTTCTGCTCTTTTTTCATCCTCGTCCTTTTCACGCGAGTCAAGCCGAGGGTCGCTAGTCTATTTTCCCGGTTACTCAGACTATAGATTGGACGGTGTGATGTTCTCCCGTCCCACCTAACTGCATAAGTACTGCATTGGCGGAGCAGACTCTTAGGATTAGGCTAGTGAAGCGTCAACCTCCACCGCTTTTCTCAATCATCAGAACCAAAAACTCAGAACTTCCTGCAATTTGCCGTACCTTTCTAGGACATTTCTGTCAACTCCACATCCCTGCATATCACAACTCGAAAGAACAAAGCATCGAAATTTTTTGAAATTTCGCATTTTTAGTCAAATGAGCACAATAGTCATAAAAAGCTGGAAATAAGATTTCGACATATGAGAAAAGCATAGCAGTGCATCATCAGTTCATCACGAGTTCATCAAGACACAAAACATGCGACATAAAAATTTAAAACAGACACGACGCACAACTGACTCAACAACATCCCGCCCCACACTTAGATGGATCCGTGTCCTCACGGTACAATGCAAGAGATGAGATGTATAACAAAACAGACTCACACAAAATAGACTCAACAGACCAAATAAAAAGAAAAAGAAATAAATAAAAAATGAAAGGAACTGGTGGTACTCCCCTAATAGTCCGGTGGTGGAGGTGTGCTCTGCTATTTCCCGCGGACGCCTTCATAATATAATGCCGCGGATGTCTCTTGATTTAGCTTAATTGGTATAGACGTCCGCGTAGGTAATGGTTCAGACGTGCGTGGAATGCACTGATGTAGAATTTTTTCCTTCGTTTGATCACCTGAAAACACCAGAAATAAAAAGAAATGCACTCGAGGCGCATTATCAGCTTCCCAATTCCACTATTTAACCTACTCTTAACATGAATAAAATAAAAACACACCGGGTTGCCTCCCGGTAAGCGCCTTTGTTTTACGTCCTTGGCTGGACATTACCTCTTTTCGGGGTCACAAGTTAGGATCCCATGGCTGCTCCAAGTCAAACTTACCGATCACCGTGCTCCTCTCCTCAGCACGTTGACGGAGCCCACCGCACTGTCGTTAAGGTGCGATGTTCTCTGTGCAAAAACAAATTTATATCTCCGATACTCGCGACTTAACTATTTTGGGTAGTCAGTGGTAAGTACGGGTCGAACCCAAGGGAGTCAGGTGAATAGTTGTTCTTTCGAAAAGGAGGGAATTAAATTAAGCAGTTGGGAGGTTGGTTTTGGTTTTAGTACTGAAAAGTAAAGTGCGAGTCTTGACAGAAAATAAACAGTTGATATGGTACTGAAAGTAAAGTAACAGTTGATATTACAATTAAAGGAAAGTATTCGATTTTAGGGGCCTTGTATTATAGTCTGTTTATCATTGACCTCTAATGATCATACTATGTGTTCAAAAGTGTATCAAGGCCATTTCAAGCACTCGACTTGCCACACTGTCTAGCCCATTTCAAGGTCATAGAGCACTTTGTTCTATTTAGACTAGCACCCCATTTCAAGGTATACTAGCCTATGTGCATCCATTTGATCAATCATTTCCGATCAATCCAAATGGTGCTTTAAAGAGGTCGAACTCCTCAGATAAGCTTTGCCATTTCAAGCATCCACTTACCCGAGTATGTTCAGGAACCCCACGGAAGAGTTTTTCCATTTCAAGCATCCACTCAACCTTGGAAGTTCTAACCTAATATGTGGCATATAGAACAAGTTTTGAACACATAGAGGCACTAAGAGTAGGGTCTAAAACATTGTATGGTACAAGTACACCCCTTTAACCGAATGAAGGGTTTAGCTACGAATATCCATAGAGGTGGATACCATAGCTAAGTACTTGGAAAAGTAAAGGTTTTGAAAGACAGCAAGTAAAGTTTTTGAAAGTAAAGACAGGAAAGTAAAGTACTTTGAAAGACAATAAAGTAAAGAAAAGAGTACTTACAAAAACTGATAAGAGTGCTCAAGATCCAACTTCGATTCCAAAGGAAAATGTTTACATGATTGTGCCCACAAAAGCTAGAGAGATAAGTCACTTGAGGACTTGTGATGTTGGAATGAGATGGGATTGTGGGATGGGATTGTGGGATATGTTTACAAGGGAAGGAGGAGCTCTATTTATAGGCCATGAAGAGGGATGGATGTGGATGAGAAGAAGACACTTGTCACAAGATGGGAGGGAGAGCAAAAAAGCCATCGGGGTGAGTCATCAAGGGAGGAGCCGCCGGCCACATGTCCAAGGAGGAGTGGCTTGTGGCTTTAGCCACCGGCCACATGGAGGAAGGAGAGTGAGTGTGAGTTGAGATTTTTTTCCCAAAAGCCATAGGCTCCCTTTCAGCTCAGGACAGACTCTGGTTGCCCTCCGGTTGGACTTGTTTTGAGTGATTCCACGTCCGGTTCTTGAAAGTCAGAATTTGGTCGTGACCTGGAATGACTCGTAATTCATTTTCAGCTTTAAAACTCCTCCTAAGCCTGTATTCTCTCTAGACTTCAAAATACCCTGTAGATAAATATCGGAACTAACAAGCAAAAGTTAAATAGACGAAGAGTCTAATTTGGTGGGTTTAACTGTGTTTATGATTGATGGACCATAATTATACGAATCATAAACACAGTTAAACCCACTAAATTAGACCTTTTGTCTATTTAACTTTTGCTTGTTAGTTCCGATATATTTCTACAGGGTATTTTGGACTCTAGAGAGAATACACGCTAAGGAGAGGATTTTACGCTGAAAAGATATTACGAGTCAGTCCAAGGTCACGATCAGACGCTGAATGCAGAAATCTCAAGATCCTGACGTGGAATCACTCAAAACAAATCCAACCGAAGGGCAACCGAAGAGGCAACTAAAGGGCAACTTGGACTTAGGATCCAACCGATGGCTTTTTGGGAGGAAAAGATCTCAAAGCACTCACACCTCTCCTTCTCCTCCACATGGGCGGCTCCTCCTCTCCCTCACAAAGCCGGCGGCGGCTTTGTGCTCCTTCCATGGGAGCTTGCCATGTGTTGGCTTCCTCTCCACATCCTTGCTCCTCCAATCATCTTGTGCCAAGTGTCATCTTCTCCTCCATCCTCCATGGCTATAAATACATGCGTCCCCTTCACTTGTAAATAATCCCAACATCACAATTCACTTCTCTCTCTAAGTTTGGTACATTTGTAAGCTTTGGTTTGAAATAATACTCCTGTTGGTTCTTGAGTATTATAACAGTTTTAGAGAATACTCCTGTTGGTTCTTGAGTATTCAAGTAGGATTTGGGAATACTCCTGTTGGTTCTTGAGTATTCCCCTTTACTTACTGTCTTTCAAAAACCCCCGAGTATTTAGCTATGATATCCTCTTCCATGGATAATCGTAGCTAAACTCTTGATTCGGTTGAAGGGGTGTACATGTATCATAAAATGTTTTAGGCAATTCTTAGAGCCTCTTCTCTGTATTCAAAACTTGTTCTATGTGCCATATATTAGGTTAGAACTTCCAAGGTTGAGTGGATGCTTGGAATGGCAAAGCTCTTCCAAGGGGTTCGTAAACATACTCGGATAAGTGGATGCTTGGAATGGCAAAGCTTATCTGAGGAGTTTGACCTTTCTAAAACACCATTTGGTTGCTCGGGAATGACTGACCAAATGGATGCACACAGGCTAATATACCTTGGAATGGGGTATTAGTCTAAGTAGAACAAGTGCTCTACGTTTTTTGCAAAAGATTAGACGGTGTCGCAAGTCGAGTGCTTGGAATGGCCTCGATTCACTTTCGAACACTTTTGCAAAAGACTAGACAGTGTGGCAATTCGAGTGCTTGGAATGGCCTTGATGCACGTTTGAATACTTAGAAGGATCACTAAGAACCAATGATAAACAGGCTATGATACAAGGCCCCCGAAACCGAATGCTTTCCTTATATTCAAACCCCCTTGCATTTACTTTCTTAGTAATAATATCAACTGCAATCACCAATTGCTCATCTTCCGGAGGACTTGCCAATCACGCATCACCCGCTGTAAGTCTTCTTCCTTTTATTTTCAGTATTTACTTTTCTGTAATTTACTTTTCCGCACTAAAAACCAAAAACAACCAACCAAAAACAGCACTTACTTTTCCGCACCAAAACTCAATCAACCTAAAGAACGCTCCCATCCTGTACAAATCTCTCAAAGAACAACTTATCCCCCTAATTCCCTTGGGTTCGACCCCTACTTACCACTTGCTACCCAGTAGTAAGGTCACGAGTAGCGGAATATAAATTAGCTTTTGCACAGAGAACACCGCACCTTAACGACAGTGCGGTGGGCTCCGTCAAAACTGGCGCCGTTGTCGGGGAATTAGCCGTCGGATTAGCTGTTCTTTCCTTTTTCTCTCAATTCTCGAAATCACCTCTATACAACCATGTCTCGCGAAGACGACCCTCCAACAATAATATTGGGACGACCATTCCTCTACGCTACTAAAGCAAGGATCGATGTGGGCAAGGGCTCATTATCGCTTAAGTTCGGCGGCAAAATTGCAAATTTCTACATTGATAATAGCCGCACGGATACAAAGAAACCGCCAGACATTATACCTATCTCAGATTGCGGTATACAGATTTCTGACCTGCCTAAGGAGACCGAAAGAGTAATAAGACCAGCAGCTATGGTCAAAGGTCCCCCGTCTTCTCAGAAACAATGGAAAGAAAAAACACCAAAACCATGGAGTTCTAACCCAAGCAAGAAATCAGGAAGAGCCAAGGCAAAAATCAACACAGGAACGGTAACGAAATACGACCTGAGCCACCCATGGGATCCAAACCAATGATCCAGGAATGAGGTACTGTCGAGCCAACGACGTTAAACAAAGGCACTGGTCGGGAGGTAACCCGACACCTATCTTACTTTCTGTCTTTTATTTTTCTGTCATTTAGTTTTTTCCGTAAGTCGCTCTCACCCACTTGGTGCATAGAAGAAATGACTATTCTGGAATCGGACTTGGGTGCAACATTATGCCTGCCAGGCCTATGCCAAGAGTTCAAGGCCCCAGTCAAACTTCCTCGATTATCCAGCCTCATGCCATGTCATTCGACACAATAAAGGGAGTTCTATTCTTCCCTTTTCCTTAATATCATTTCCTTCTCATATAATATCTGCTTGCATGGCTTTTAAAATAAGTCTTGCTGAAAGGCACGCCTTCGTTCAAAAGTGTGGGGTGAGAACCACCTGTGTACATAACATGTTTTTCTTTTCCTTTTTTAATATTATCTTTTTGAAAATATGAACTTGAGAATGTGAAAAAGATAGATCTAAAATTCATGCATTTACCTTGTGAAAATTCAACTGTCTAAAAACTTAGAACGTAACTTCTCATTTGTCCCTTTGTGATGAGATAAACTAGGGATGTGGAGTTGACATAAACTGCCCTAGAGAGGCTTGGCAAGCACTCGAAGGATCGAATCTAACTATATGGTTTTCGAAGTCAGTGGAGGCTGCACTTCGGGTTTCAGTGAAGATTGAAGTCATCTCCGCCATGCAGTGTTTATGCAAAAAGAAAAAAAAGTGAGGACGGGAATCAGACTGTCCTATCTCTAGTCAAAGTAGCCGAGAAAATAGATGAGCGACCCTCATCTTGACCCGCGCGAAACGACAAGGATGAGAGGAGCGGGGAGGTATTTCCATAGGCTTGCGGGCGATGATTGGACCTCCCAAAAAGGCTTGAGAAAATGGACTAGCAAGTCACAAAGAAGCAAAAAGCTCAAAGAAGTAAATCAAGAGGCCAAAGGCCCAAAATTGTGAAGGTTTTAACCGAACAAAAGTGAAGTACTCAAAGAGTCAAATCAAAGGCCAAAGGCCGATTCACTACAAAAGCTGTCCCTCGCCAAAAGAAAATCAAAGTACTCAAACCATTGAAACCCGAATCGAATCACGTGCTTGAGAAAGCTACAAGGAAACCATATAGTGCGAGACGATCCCGAGAATGCAGTCCAGGAGCCTAAAAAGGGCTATCTCCCGAAACATTCAGAATAATTTGCATCTCAGCACGGAGGTACAAGTATCAAGTTTCTTCTATTTATTTACACAGTTCAATTTGGTAATAAGTAAGTAATGCATGAATTAGGATAAATCGAGTCTCACAGTCTAACTTTCATATTTTAAAAGCTTACTTAGTGCCGCCCTTTAATAGCATTGTTCGGGACGAACAACTAAAAGTGTGGGGTGATCTGATGGACCATAATTATACGAATCATAAACACAGTTAAACCCACTAAATTAGACCTTTTGTCTATTTAACTTTTTCTTATTAGTTCCGATATATTTCTACATGGTATTTTGGACTCTAGAGAGAATACACGCTAAAGAGAGGATTTTACGCTGAAAAGATATTACGAGTCAGTCCAAGGTCACGATCAGACGCTGAATGCAGAAATCTCAAGATCCTGACGTGGAATCACTGAAAACAAATCCAACCGAAGGGCAACCGAAGAGGCAACTAAAGGGCAACTTGGAGTTAGGATCCAACCGATGGCTTTTTGGGAGGAAAAGATCTCAAAGCACTCACACCTCTCCTTCTCCTCCACATGGGCGGCTCCTCCTCTCCCTCACAAAGCCGCCGGCGGCTTTGAGCTCCTTCCATGGGAGCTTGCCATGTGTTGGCTTCCTCTCCACATCCTTGCTCCTCCAATCATCTTGTGCCAAGTGTTATCTTCTCCTCCATCCTCCATGGCTATAAATACATGCCTCCCCTTCACTTGTAAATAATCCCAACATCACAATTCACTTCTCTCTCTAAGTTTGGTACATTTGTAAGCTTCGGTTTGAAATAATACTCCTGTTGGTTCTTGAGTATTATAACAGTTTTAGAGAATACTCCTGTTGGTTCTTGAGTATTCAAGTAGGATTTGGGAATACTCCTGTTGGTTCTTGAGTATTCCCCTTTACTTACTGTCTTTCAAAAACCCCCGAGTATTTAGCTATGATATCCTCTTCCATGTATAATCGTAGCTAAACTCTTCATTCGGTTGAAGGGGTGTACATGTATCATAAAATGTTTTAGGCAATTCTTAGAGCCTCTTCTTTGTATTCAAAACTTGTTCTATGTGCCATACATTGGGTTAGAACTTCCAAGGTTGAGTGGATGCTTGGAATGGCAAAGCTCTTCCGTGGGGTTCGTAAACATACTCGGATAAGTGGATGCTTGGAATGGCAAAGCTTATCTGAGGAGTTTGACCTTTCTAAAACACCATTTGGTTGCTCGGGAATGACTGACCAAATGGATGCACACAGGCTAATATACCTTGGAATGGGGTATTAGTCTAAGTAGAACAAGTGCTCTACGTTTTTTGCAAAAGATTAGAAGGTGTCGCAAGTTGAGTGCTTGGAATGGCCTCGATTCACTTTCGAACACTTTTGCAAAAGACTAGACAGTGTGGCAAATCGAGTGCTTGGAATGGCCTTGATACACGTTTGAATACTTAGAAGGATCACTAAGAACCAATGATGAACATGCTATGATACAAGGCCCCCGAAACCGAATGCTTTCCTTATATTCAAACCCCCTTGCATTTACTTTCTTAGTATTAATATCAACTGCAATCACCAACCGCTCATCTTCCGGAGGACTTTCCAATCACACGTCACCCGCTATAAGTCTTCTTCCTTTTATTTTCAGTATTTACTTTTCTGTAATTTACTTTTCCGCACTAAAAACCAAAAACAACCAACCAAAAACAGCACTTATTTTTCCGCACTAAAACTCAATCAACCTAAAGAACGCTCCCATCCTGTACAAATCCCTCAAAGAACAACTTATCCCCCTAATTCCCTTGGGTTCGACCCCTACTTAGCACTTGCTACCCAGTAGTAAGGTCACGAGTAGCGGAATATAAATTAGCTTTTTCACAGAGAACACCGCACCTTAACGACAGTGCTGTGGGCTCCGTCAATGATTCATACAATTATGGTCCATCACACGTCCACAAGTTAATAGTTCCTCAGTGCTCTGCCCGATATCAGGTGGCTTTGATCTCCAGTTCTTTTCTTTAGGTGTCCACCGCTTCTGCGCAGCCACCCCACACTTTTGTTTCTTTACTCGCTTTTTATCTGGTGGGCGTTGATGGACCAAAGTTATACGAATCATAAACACAGTATAACCCCCTTATTTAGACATTTTGTCTATTTAACTTTTGCTTGTTAGTTCAGATATATTTTTACAGGGTAATTCAGAGCTTAGAGAGAATACATACTAAAGAGGAGCTTTTAGAGCAGAAAAGATGTTACGAGTCAATCCAAGGTCAAGATCATATGCCGACTGAAGAAATATCAAGGATCCTGACGTTGAATCACTCATAACAAATTAATCAGAAGAATCAGGAGAGGAATTAAGACAGTCTGGGGAAGAAAACACATTGACAGTTTTGTGAAAAGACTGCACAAAACTGTACAAAACTCACATTTGGGCAAGATGACCGACCACTTGAAGAAGTGGTGGCCAAAGGAGGAGCTCCTCCCCTTCCCCCACCGGCAACCGGCGGCTCTCCTCCACCACAACCGGCGGCTTTGCTCCTTCTCCACATGGCACCTCCTCCTTGCTCTTCCTCTCCTTCCTCCATGTGTGGCCATCTCCTCCCTTCATTTTCTCCTCCAATCACAATGCAACACTTGCCTCCATCTCCTCCTCCTCCCATGGCTATATAAGGAGGAGCTCCTCCCCTCATTCAAATCATCCCTCATCCCTCATTTGTAAAAAACACTTCTCTCTCTAAAAGTTATGTATTTGTAAAGTTTGGCTTTGGAAATAAAGGATAGCTCCCTTGGCGCTTCAACGGTTGTAAGTAATTCTTAGTATTTATTCAACTGTTTTATTTCCTTAGTTATAATGTTTAGCGCGATGAATAGTAGCTAAACTAGTAGTTCGGTAGAAGGGGCGCACTTGTATTATAAAATGTTTTAGACTATTAACTTAGTGTCTCGAATTAGTATTCAACACTTATTCTATGTGCCATATATAAAAGTTAGAATGTCTAAGGTAAAGTAAACCATTTGGGAATGTGACCATAGGGGTCCAAATTCGTAAACTCTTCCTTAGATATTCGTGATCACACTCGGGTAAGTGGACCATTTAAAAACTGGGCTAAAGGGATTAAATGAATAAACTTATCTGAAGAGGTCGACTATCTTAAAAACCATTTGAAAACTGGGCCAAAGGGATTAAATGGATGCATGTAGGCTAATATAACCGGGAATGGAGTATTAGTCTAAGTAGAATAAGTGCTATATGTCCTAGGAATAGGCTAGGCAGTGTACGCAAATCGAGTGCTTGGAATGGCTTTGATACACCGTTTGAATACTTAGACGATTCACTAAAAGTCAATGATAAACAGGATATAATACAAGACCCCTGAAACCGAACATTTCTCTTTAATTATAAACTGCAATTTACTTTCCAGTATTAAAACCAACCAACCATCCAATCAATCAATCAATCACTTAGCTGATAGCTTTAAAACCAACCAACCGACTTAAAACACGCTCTTTCGCTGGACAACCCCCTCAAAGAACATCTATTCCACTGATTCTCTTGGGTTCGACCCCTACTTACCACTTGCTACCCAGTAGTAAAGTCGCGAGTAGCGGACTTTTATAAATTTATTTTTGACGTTTGCACATAACGACTGTGCGTCCATCAAAAATTGGCGCCGTTGCCGGGGAATCAGTCGTCGAATAGTTGTTCTTTCCCTCCCTTTTCTTTTTCTTTCTTTTCTCTATGACAGCACCCATTACGCATGCATGGACAACGCGATTTCTGCCCCTGTTCGGAGGAACGGAGGGAGAAGACCCTGTACAGCACTGCCGAAACTTCCACGACGTCTGCCACAACATCAAACCTGAGAACGAAGCATTAGAGGAATTTAAGCTGAAATGCTTCAAATTCTCTCCAATCGACTTCGCCACGATATGGTACTACACATCCACCGCTTGCAGTGCAGAACGTTTCGTAGACCTCTGCATTCCGTTCCTGAAAGAATTCTCCCCACCATCTTTACGCCAAGAAACCCGTGAGAAGATCATGAGCCTTCATCAATCCCGGGATGAGACTTTGGACGAATACTACATGAACTACGATGCCATCGTATCAAGCTGCCCGCACCATGGATTTACGAAGAAAGTTCTTCTCCAAAAATTTCTTCGTGGGATGAGGGCCGAAGAGCTGGGAAGAGTTAACGAAGCTATGAAAAGGTCTGCAACAAACTTCACCGTTGCAGACATGTGGTGCCTTATAATCGGCCTGGTCGCTGCCACAAGACGAGCACCCCAAACTGACGAGGAAATTCAGACAGAAGAAGCTGACCCTGAGGCAGACGAAGAAGAAACCACCGAACCGTCAGAAGAGACTCCTGAACCGTCTGAGGAATCAGACATGGAAAGCACCGGAAGCAACGAAGTAGGAGTCTAGAACATCACTGACGAGCTACCCAAGCCATACCCGACTATCATTACCCAGGCAGCTGAAACTATCTACGATCAGTTCTTCATGAACCAACATAACGAGGCAGAACCAAGCCTCATGAGGCCTTCCCGACTTTTCCCCTTAATTAATGAGCAAGTCGCCGCGAACTATGCGATCAATGAAGAAGCTCAAAGGAGAATGGGAAAAGCACCTCTGCAGAATGACCCCTCGATGGAGCATTGCTATGCCGCAACAGGACTAGGCAGTTCCAAATACAAAAACTTCAAAAGGCTAGTAGTCAAAGGTCCCTCGCCCCCTCCGGGGTATTGGAAGGAAAAAATCCCGAAACAAAGGAGTCTTGACCAGAACACAACATCCGGCAAGAAGTCAGGAAGAAGCAACAGTGGAACGGTGGTAAAGTACGACTTCAGCCACCCATGGGACCCAAACCAGTAATCCACAACGAGGTACTGTCGAGCCAACGACGTTAAACAAGTGCACTAGTCGGGAGGTAACCCGACACTATCTTACTTTTCCGCACTTTAATTTCTGTCATTTAAATTTAGTATTTAGTTTTAAGCTTGCATGACTTTTGAACTAAGGCACGCCTTCGTTCAAAAGTGGGGGGTGAGAACCACCTATGTACATAAATAACATGCAGCTGTTTTTTTTAGTATTAGTATCTTTTTGAAAATATGAACTTAAGAATGTGAAAAAGATAAATCATAATTCATGCATTAACCTTGTGAAAATTCAACTGTTTAAAAACTTAGAATGTAACTTTCCATTTGTCCTTTGTGCTGAGATAACTAGGGATGTGGAGTTGATATAAACTGCCCTAGAGAGGCTTGGCAAGCAATCAAAGGATCAGATCAAACTATATGGTTTTCGAAGTCAGTGGAGGCTGCACTTCGGGTTTTCAGTGAATAATTGAAGTCAACTCCGCCAAGAAGCATCTATGCAAAGGCGAGGACGGGAATCAGACCGTCCTCTCTCTAGTCAAAATAGCCGAGAAAATAGATGAGCGACCCTCATCTTGACCCGCGCAAAACGAAAAAGACGAGAGGAGCGGGGAGGTATTTCCATAGGCTTGCGGGCGATGATTGGACCTCCCAAAAAGGCTTGAGAAAATGAACTAGCAGTCACAAAAAGGCAAAAAACTCAAAGAAGAAAATAAAAAGAGGCCAAAGGCCCAAAATTGTGAAGGTTTTAACCGAGCAAAAGTGAAGCACTCAAAAAGTCAAATCAAAGGCCAAAGGCCGATTCACTACAACAAAAAAGCAGTCCCTCGCCAAAGAAGAAAATCAAAAAGGCTCAACTCACTGAAACCCGAATCGAATCATGTGCTAGAGAAAGCTACAAGAAAACCATATAGTGCGAGACGATCCCAAGGTTGCAGTCCAGAAGCCTAAAAAGGGCTATCTCCCGAGACATCCAATATAATTTGCATCTCAGCACGGAGGTACAAGTATTAAGTTTCTTCTATTTATTTACGCAGTTTAATTTAGTAATAAGTAAGCAATGCATGAATTAGGATAGATCGAGTACCACAGTCTAATTTTCATATTTCAAAGCCAACTTATAGTACAGCCCTTTAATAGCATTGTTCGGGACGAACAACTAAAAGTGGGGGGTAATCTGATGGACCAAAGTTATACGAATCATAAACACAGTATAACCCCCTTATTTAGACATTTTGTCTATTTAACTTTTGCTTGTTAGTTCAGATATATTTTTACAGGGTAATTCAGAGCTTAGAGAGAATACATACTAAAGAGGAGCTTTTAGAGCAGAAAAGATGTTACGAGTCAATCCAAGGTCAAGATCATATGCCGACTGAAGAAATATCAAGGATCCTGACGTTGAATCACTCATAACAAATTAATCAGAAGAATCAGGAGAGGAATTAAGACAGTCTGGGGAAGAAAAAACATTGACAGTTTTGTGAAAAGACTGCACAAAACTGTACAAAACTCACATTTGGGCAAGATGACCGACCACTTGAAGAAGTGGTGGCCAAAGGAGGAGCTCCTCCCCTTCCACCATCGGCAACCGGCGGCTCTCCTCCACCACAACCGGCGGCTTTGCTCCTCCTCCACATGGCACCTCCTCCTTGCTCCTCTCCTTCCTCCATGTGTGGCCATCTCCTCCCTTCATTTTCTCCTCCAATCACAATGCAACACTTGCCTCCATCTCCTCCTCCTCCCATGGCTATATAAGGAGGAGCTCCTCCCCTCATTCAAATCATCCCTCATCCCTCATTTGTAAAAAACACTTCTCTCTCTAAAAGTTATGTATTTGTAAAGTTTGGCTTTGGAAATAAAGGATAGCTCCCTTGGCGCTTCAACGGTTGTAAGTAATTCTTAGTATTTATTCAACTGTTTTATTTCCTTAGTTATAATGTTTAGCGCGATGAATAGTAGCTAAACTAGTAGTTCGGTAGAAGGGGCGCACTTGTATTATAAAATGTTTTAGACTATTAACTTAGTGTCTCGAATTAGTATTCAACACTTATTCTATGTGCCATATATAAAAGTTAGAATGTCTAAGGTAAAGTAAACCATTTGGGAATGTGACCATAGGGGTCCAAATTCGTAAACTCTTCCTTAGATATTCGTGATCACACTCGGGTAAGTGGACCATTTAAAAAATGGGCTAAAGGGATTAAATGAATAAACTTATCTGAAGAGGTCGACTATCTTAAAAACCATTTGAAAACTGGGCCAAAGGGATTAAATGGATGCATGTAGGCTAATATAACCGGGAATGGAGTATTAGTCTAAGTAGAATAAGTGCTATATGTCCTAGGAATAGGCTAGGCAGTGTACGCAAATCGAGTGCTTGGAATGGCTTTGATACACCGTTTGAATACTTAGACGATTCACTAAAAGTCAATGATAAACAGGATATAATACAAGACCCCTGAAACCGAACATTTCTCTTTAATTATAAACTGCAATTTACTTTCCAGTATTAAAACCAACCAACCATCCAATCAATCAATCAATCACTTAGCTGGTAGCTTTAAAACCAACCAACCGACTTAAAACACGCTCTTTCGCTGGACAACCCCCTCAAAGAACATCTATTCCACTGATTCTCTTGGGTTCGACCCCTACTTACCACTTGCTACCCAGTAGTAAAGTCGCGAGTAGCGGACTTTTATAAATTTATTTTTGACGTTTGCACATAACGACTGTGCGTCCATCAGGCGTGTTTTCCTTTTTACCTTCAGCTGCTCACTGACACCCTGAATCACACGCAACGATTCATCAGTTGTAATATTAAAACATGTTTTACCAGCTATCTCAGGTGGTTTTCCCGCACAAGGCTGGTGGTCATCCTCAAAGACACGAAACTCAGCCACCTTGCCACCATATTTCAGCTTTATAATACCCTCAGCGACATCAATCTCCGCCTTCATAGCAAACAAGATAGGTCATCCTAGAATGAGTGTTGGTGACTCCTTAGTCTGGGTGTCCTCCATCTGCAAGACATAAAAATCTGCAGGCACAACAACTTCACCAACATTCAAGGTTAAATTCTCAAGTAAACCATAGGGATGAACACATGACTTGTTGCCTAACTCAATAGTTATCTTGATCGGTTTCACCAGTCCAAGTTTCAATGAACAATATAAATCATAAGGCATCACGTTAATAGACGCACCCAAGTCAATCAAACAGTGGGGAATAAGCGTGTTACCAATGCCACAGGTTACCGTGAAGGCACCTGGGTCTCTAGTTCAAGTGGTCAACGCTCCTTGTTTCCCTTGCTCCAATTCTTGCATTTGTGCGTTGATTTTCGTGTCCTCATACCCCGTCTGTCTAATTTCATCGTTTACAGCTTTGTGACGCTCGATAACCTGCATGGGAAATGGCAGTGGCGCAAAAAGGTTAGAATTCAAAATCTGGAAATCACTTACTTGGAATTCCACGCACGTCTCATGATAATTATCCGCAGACGTCTCTTGATTTTGCAATAGATCATCAGGTGTCCGCGCCTTAATTGTGGAAACGTCCGCGTTCTGTACTGAGGTAGCATCCAAATTTTGCTCTTTTTCTTCTTTTTCTTCAGCCTTCATCTCCTCTTCATCCTTTATCACGATCACACTGACATTTTTCCTTGGATTGGGGATCGTTTGTCACACTGACATTTTGCCTTGGATTGGGGATCGTTTGTGAAGGCAGCTTCCCTTTGTCTTCTCGTTGTTCGTAAACGGCGCTGGCAATTTGAGACACTTGTCTCTTTAGCTCATTAATGTCTCCAGCATGGTGCCCCATCTTTTGAGTGAGTTCTTTGAACATCCCTCTCACTTCATCCCTGAATTCCTTGATCGGGTCCTCATCTCCCTGTCTGATCTGTGGTTGTTTGTATGGCTGCTCTGTGGGTACGAGGATTGCCCCGCATCGTAATTGTTGTTCCTTTGCCAACCACCATCGTTTTGCCTTGGCTGCCATTTGTTGTTGCCTTGATATCCATCATATCTCCTTGGTGGCAAATCTCCCTTGTTTATGTAGTCCACTATATTCACGTCTTCTGTTCTCTCCAGAAAAATAGCGTTATCATTATTTATCGAATTAAAAGTGGACTTGTTTACCTTACACTCCACTTGTTGATTTCTTTGTGGTTGTTGCGTCATCATCTTAGCCATCATATCCTTCAGTTCCTGCAATTCAGAATGTACATTTACGTTAGCAACAGGTGCAGGTTTATAAGTTTCTTCTAAATACCTTGTGCTCTCGGCAACTTTCTCAATCAACTCCCATATCTCCTCGGGGTACATGTCCAGGATAGACCCTTGGGCTGAGGCATCTAGCATTCTTCTTTCCATGAGAATCATCCCATCCATAAAGTATTCAAGCAGCATCCTTTGTGGGATTCCATGATTCTGACAACTCTCTTCCAAATGCCTAAACCTCTCCAAATAGTCGAACAACGTTTTTGCGCGTCCTTGTCTAAGCATAGAGAGCTCCTTTCTTGTTTGAGCCGCCTTCGAATGGGAGTAGTACTTGTCCATGAACTTCCTTTGCAATTGATCCCATGAAGTAATCGAACCTGCAGGTAAAGACATTAACCAAGATTTAGCTTGACTTTCTAAAGAAAAAGGCAATGTCTTTAATTTAAAAATATTCTCTGGAACCGATGCAGCTTTCATGGACATGCAAATTCCATGAAATTCCTTCAAGTGCCTTAGGGGGTTCTCATCGGGCATTCCTCCAAACTTGGGCAAGTGGTGTATCACCCCACTCTTTATCTCGATGTCTTCTGCGTCCTCATCCAACCTAATGCACCAAGGTGCCTCATCAATATACGGTGCACATACTCCTCTCATAGTGCGTCCCAAATCCCGACGTCTAGCTAACTGTCCATAGTGATTTTCTCCACCGAGGTATTGCTAATCCAACTCATCCTCGTAATCATCGTGATTCTCGTGTCTAGCTGCACGATGTCTAGCAAACTCATTCACAAATTGCTGATTTCTGGGAGGTGGTAGTCTTTGATTAACAGGGGGCAGTCCTTGCCTCTGTTCCTGCATGTTATCTCCTAGTACACTTCCTCGCTCTTCACCATCACGTTCAACACTTCTCTGTGACATGGTTACTTAAACAGAAAAATAATCAAGTGACAAAAAAATAAAAAGACAATAAAATAAAGCTAAAAGAATGAAATATTTAGTGAGATTCTTCGTTACCAATCCCCGGCAACGGCGCCATTTTGACAGGTGTCGTTGTACCTGTGCAAAAATAATATTTCTTTTTCTGACTAGCAAGTGGTAAGTCGGGTCGAATCCACAGAGATCGGTTGAGAATCTGTTCACTAAGTAAGAACGTAACAAGGGGGGGGGGTTTAAATTCAACAATTAAATAAAACGCAGCAAGCAACAATGATTAAACGAGCAATTGTCGCACAAATTCAAGTATCAAATATTAAAGAACAGTGCAAGCTAGAACTCTCGACTGTGATGCAAGACTAAATCATTAACCTAACCGTTTTGATTTCTAATGTTTTACAACTTATAGCTCCCCGCTAGGTTGCACTACACGTTGTCCTAGGGTGTCAATTCTAGTGGTATATTACTCGTATCCTAGTTTACTATCCCCGCTAGGTTGCTAGTAAAGTGTGATAATCGAAATCAACAAACTAACAGAAGCTCCCCCGCTAGGGTTCCACTTATGCTAGCATATCAAATCCATAAACATTGCAGTATAATATAACGCAAAACATAAAGATAAATATAGGTCTCAAGTCAAAACATCACAATGTCGAGTTCTAGCCTACACATATGAGTTTAGCTACTCATCGTAATGGAATACATCATCAAGTTGTTTGAATGTAATGAAACGAAAATACTTATGATGAATTCTCCACCAAGCTGCAGCTCAACTCGAACACTTGAATCTGTGTCTCTTTTCTCTCCTCAAATTCGAGGTCTGGTCGCCTAGGGTTTGGCTCGATTTATTCTCCTTTTATACTTCCCGAAATTGCAATTTAGAAATAACGAATTTCGACTTGCCAGCTGTCCCCGCGGACGTCTCCTGCATTTGCTTTCCGCGGACGTCTCTTGAATATTGGTAATTGTTCAGACGTCTGCGCCAAGAATCCTTAAGCCCTCCGCGGTTTGCACTGACGAAAACTCCAAAGTGCTTCGGACTTCATTCCTTTCCGCGCCAAACATCTTCAAATGGGCTCCTTTTAGCCGGTATTCCTTCCATGGTCTCCGAGTGTACCTGAGAACGAAAACTACACACAGGTAGTGAAATAATATACAGGTAACACTAAGAGACGGGGTTTTAACATATAAAATAGTCGTACAACTACGAATCATCAGAGAGCGACAAGCAAAGGCTCATTTTGAAGCAAATGAGATCTAGACATATATTGGGTAAGGGGCTGAAGTGGAAAAATGATGAGGAAGAAGTTGAAGTTGAAGGTGAGGCAGATGATTAAATTGAAGAAGAGATAGACAGGGCTGCTGACCATGATATGCCCTCGTCCTCGCATGCCATGCCTCCTCCTTCATCTATTGACTCGGGAGTTGATTTGATCTTATCACGCTTGGATGCCATGGCTGGAGTGCAAGACAAATTGGTGCGAAATCAACATTTCCTTGCCACTTATGCTTCGGAGCACAATAAATGGGAGGAGAGGACTTTACTTGCCATTACCACTCACTTGGGCATCTCCTCTAGTGTTGACTTGCCTCCTCGGTCCCCATTTCTGCCTAGATCACCTTCACCTCCATCTCCGCCTTTGTTTCCTACTGCTAAGGGTAAAGAGAAGGTGGGTGAACCTTCAAATGTTCAGAAGAGTAGAAAAGAGGGCAGCATTGAGGACGATGAAGATAGTGAGAGTGAGCAGTTTATTATTGCACCTCGTGGTGTTCATGACGTTGCTTCGGAAGGTGAATTTGGTGTTTCCATCGACGAGATAGATCGTGCTGGTGCGGTGAGAGTCGACGATCCCTCCACTGCTCCCTCCACCCCAGATGAAGAGGGCAGCATTGATCTGGAAGATGATGTCACTTGATTAGCATTTCTATATGTTATTGTGCTTATGTTTTGTTTATGATGACTTGTGGATGATGGTATTTTGGGATATAAACATTGTTGATCACTCTTATGAAATGTGTTACATTCTTGATATGCGTTGAAAGTTGTATGATCATCTACGTGCGTGTTGATTCATAGGGGTAAACAGATTTTTAAGTCTCATTTCTATTCTGCTCAGTGCTGTGCGTTCGCACAATGCAATCTGTGCGTTCGCATGCCCAGTTTATTTCTACTTCGTGCTTTGCTCGCATGATTCCATGCGTTCGCACGTGAAATCCATGCCACTGCCTGCTTTCGTGCGTTCGCACAAGTAAATCCATGCGTTCACATGCTCATCTTTCCCAGCGTTTCATGCCTTCGTGCGTTCGCACACTTCAGAGTGTGCGCGCGCATACTTGAGTCCGGTGCCATTCTAACTTGTTTTGGTGTGCTTTTGATAGATATGGGCATTTGGCATTCGATGATGTGTTCTTTGGATGAGTTATAAGTTGATTTGCATAATGTTGACATGTTTACGATGATGATTTCTTTACCTTGTGTGCTTAACACTCTCGTATTTGAGTTTCTTGTCTTATAGAGGAAAAAGGGGAATCATTCATCGAATCTTTTGTGCAAGTTCAGTCGCCCAAGAACTAGACTCGCGAAGCAACATCTCTTACTTTGAAATGGCTACCTCCAAACGAGAGAAGTTTTTCTTAACTTTCTCTTTGCTTTTCATGCTATTCATTGCTTAGGGACTAAGCAATTACTAAGTGTGGGGTGCCTTTGTTTTGACTACACGAGATGTTTGTGCTTGCTTGCCGTGCTTTCATGTTTAGAATCCAATCAATTCGCATGTTTAGAAGAAAACACTTACACTACTGTGACATTCATCCACAAAATTGAATTTTTAATGAAAACAAAAAGTCTGGGCAAGGCTACATTTTCAAAAAATTTCATTCCTAATTCAACTAGTCGTGCATGATTTCACTTAATTGATCCTTTAGATGACTAATGGATTGGATTGTTGACTTTCATTCTTGAGGATCAAAGCATCTACTAGCACTTCTTTATCTTTTATTCTAAGCTATTTCTTGTTGAGACTTGAGAGTTGATCTTTGAAAGCATGAAATAAAAAAAATATTAAAAAAACCTTGCATGCCATGATTGCCTTTAGGTGACCTTAGTGACTTTGCTTGTCTTGTGGATTTGTCTTGTTGGTTTGTCATTCTCCATTTTTAACACTTAGCCCTTTGTCAAAGTTCTAAGTGTGGGGTCAAAAGAGGGCAAGAAGAAAAAAAAGAAGAAGAAAAAAATGTGGAAAAAAATGTGTAATAAGCCCCAAGCTTCTTCCTTATGATTGATCACCATTAGGAAGTGAGTTTAAAGAATTTTTTTCTAAGCACCGAGGGTTAGGAAGGTAAGTTCCCCCTCGAAAGTGCTTAGCAGGGCCAAAGGCCATGCTACCCCCCTTAAAGTTGCACTTAGACTTGACAATCGGCTATTCCACCATCCTCTAGCATGAAAACTAATGAGACAATTGAAACTTACTTGCAAGAATTCACTAAGGGAGGAGCCTCGTATTCTTTTATACTTAGGCATGATATGATTTGCAAGTGTATATAAAAGCTTTAATGTTGGAACTCCTCTTCTCTTATGACTACGTGACCTTTGCGTCCTAGGCTTGAGAATGAGTTCAAAGTCACAAGCCAATGTACTAGCCTCCTTGCTAGCATTGGTGAGTGGTCCAACAAGATTTCTTGCGACTATTAGATTGTTTTCTTGAAATCTTTGATATAGAAAATTACTAGAATCCTTGATTAAAGGTTTATTAGTCTTTGCTTTGATTTGCTTGAATGTCATTATTCATGAATTTCCATAAGGATTTGAAGAGGTTTCATGTAGTGATTGAAATGCACATATCTAATTTGAATACATTATGAACTTCATGGAAAACACCTTGCCTAGTAATTTGACATTTGTGAACTTAAAATGCCTAATTGGATGGTTGTTCTTTTTGCAGGATTTGTGAGTATTCCCATGTCTGAAAACTCTCAAGAGACTACAACTCCTCCACTAGGGTAGCCTAGGGGTTTAAAGGCTTGGTGCATTCGTTAAATGCACTCGTGTTACCTACGAAAGTGGTTAGTTAGAAGTAGGATTTGTTTCTTAGTATTTTTAGTTAGTTTTCGTGACCATATGGAGTTTTCTTTGAACCGATCCTGAGTGAGTGAAGTGCATTATTGTTGTTGATCTCTATGATTAGTTTGCTCGGGACGATCAAACATCAAGTGTGGGGTGATTTGATAGCGCTAAAATATATGTGACGGAACCCACCGCACTGTCGTTAAGGTGCGCTGTTCTCTGTGCAAAAGCAAATTTATATTCCGCTACTCGTGACCTTACTACTGGGTAGCAAGTGGTAAGTAGGGGTCGAACCCAAGGGAATTAGGGGGATAATCGTTCTTTGAGGGATTTGTACAGCGAGGGAGCGTGTTTTAAGGTTGATTGGGATTTTAGCGGTTATAACTAAGTGACTTTTTTTGGTTGTTTTGGTTTTTAGTGCGGAAAGTAAATTACAGAAAAATAAATACTGAAAAATAAAAAGAAAGACTTACAGTGGGTGATGCGTGATTTGCGAGTCCTCCGGATGGTGAGTGCAGTTGATTAAGCTGTTTATACTAAGAAAGTAAATGCGAGGGGTTTTTTAAATCTAAGGAAAGCATTCCGTTTCGGGGGCCTTGTATTGTAGCCTGTTTATCATTGACCATTAGTGATTCTTCTAAGTATTCAAAAGTGTATCAAGGCCATTTCAAGCACTCGATTTGCACACACCGTCTAGCCCATTTCAAGGTCGTAGAGCACTTGTTCTATTTAGACTAGCACCCCATTTCAAGGTATACTAGCCTATGTGCATCCATTGGACAATCTTTTCCGATGTATCCAAATGGTGTTTGAGAGAGATCGAACTCCTCAGATAAGCTTTGCCATTTCAAGCATCCACTTACCCGAGTATGTTCACGAACTTCAACGGAAGAGCTTTGCCATTTCAAGCATCCACTCAACCTTGGAAGTTCTGACCTAATATATGGCACATAGAACAAGTTTTGAATACAGAGAAAAAACACTAAAATAGTCTAAAACATTTTATAATACAAGTACACCCCTTCAACCGAATGAAGAGTTTAGCTACGATTATCCATGGAAGAGGATATCATAGCTAAATACTCGGGGGTTTTTGAAAGACAGTAAGTAAAGGGGAATACTCAAGAACCAACAGGAGTATTCCCAAATCCTACTTGAATACTCAAAAACCAACAGGAGTATTCTCTAAAACTGTTATAATACTCAAGAACCAACAGGAGTATTATTTCAAAACCAAACTTACAAAGTGCCAAACTTAGAGAGAGAAGTGAATATGGATTGTGTGTGGATGATACAAATGAGAGGGGAGGGGCTTCTATTTATAGCCATGGAGGGGAGGAATGTGTGGTTTGGATGAAGAGCACATGGCAAGATCCAAGGGAGGAGGAGGAGCCTCCAAAGCCGCCGGTTGGCCGGTCATGGTGGGGAAGCCACCGGTCATGGAGGGGAGGGGAAGGGAAAAGGCCACCCATGAGTCATCCTCTTCCATAAATCCACCGGTCATCAATGGATAAGAGTGAGTTTGTGAGTTTTGTGCAGTCTTTTCACAAAACTATCAGTCCAATTTCGCTCCGGTCTGACTTTGGTTGTTCCTCGGTTGGATTTGTATTGAGTGATTCCACATCAGGATCTTGAGATTTCTTCATTCAGCGTCTGATTGTGACCTCGGAATGACTCGTAACATCTTTTCTGCGTAAAATCCTCTCCTTAGCGTGTATTCTCTCTAGTCTCCAAAATACCATGTAGATATAAATCAGAACTAACAAGCAAAAGTTAAATAGACAAACAGTCAAATAAAGTGGGTTTAACTGTGTTTATGATTCGTATAATTATGGTCCATCAGATCACCCCACACTTTTAGTTGTTCGTCCCGAACAATGCTATTAAAGGGCGGCACATTAAGTTTGGTTTTGAAATATGAAAATTAGACTATGGGACTAGATTTATCCTAATTCATGCATTACTTACTTATTACCAAATTGAACTGTGTAAATAAATAGAAGAAACTTGATACTTGTACCTTCGTGCTGAGATGCAAATTATTCTGGATGTTTCGGGAGATAGCCCTTTTTAGGCTCCTGGACTGCATTCTTGGGACCATCTCGTACTATATGGTTTCCTTGTAGCTTTCTCTAGCACGTGATTCGGTTCGGGTTTCAATGGTTTGGTCTTTGATTTTATTTTGGCGAGGGACAGCTTTTGTAGTGAATCGGCCTTTGGCCTTTGATTTGACTCTTTGAGTACTTCACTTTTGTTCGGTTAAAACCTTCACAATTTTGGGCCTTTGGCCTCTTGATTTGCTTCTTTGAGCTTTTTGCCTTTTTGTGGCTTGCTAGTCCATTTTCTCAAGCTTTTTTGGGAGGTCCAATCATCGCCCGCAAGCATATGGAAATACCTCCCCGCTCCTCTCATCCTTACCGTTTCGCGCGGGTCAAGATGAGGGTCGCTTATCTATTTTCTCGGCTACTTTGACTAGAGATAGGACGGTTTGATTCCCGTCCTCGCCTTTTTTCTTTTTGCATAAACACTGCATGGCGGAGATGACTTCAATCTTCACTGAAACCCGAAGTGCAGCCTCCACTGACTTCGAAAACCATATAGTTTGATTCGATCCTTCGATTGCTTGCCAAGCCTCTCTAGGACAGTTTATGTCAACTCCACATCCCTAGTTTATCTCAGCACAAAGGGACAAATGAGAAGTTACATTCTAAGTTTTTAAACAGTTGAATTTTCACAAGGTTAATGCATGAATTATGATCTATCTTTTTCACATTCTTAAGTTCATATTTTCAAAAAGATAAAAAAAGAAAACATGTTATTTATTTACAAAGGTGGTTCTCACCCCATACTTTTGAACGAAGGCGTGCCTTTCAGCAAGACTTAGTTCAAAAGCCATGCAAGCAGATGTTATATGAGAAGGGAATGCCATTAAGGAAAAGGGAAGAACAGAACTCCCTTTAAAGTGTCGAGTGAACGACGTGGCATGAGGCTGGATAATCGAGGGAGTTCGGCTGGGGACTTGAACTCTTGGCATACGCCTGGCTGGCTCAATGTTGCACCCATAACCGATTCCTGAATAGTCATTTCTTCTATGCACCAAGTGGGTGAGAGCGATTTATTGGAAAAACTAAATGACAGGAAAATAAAAGACAGAAAGTAAGATAGGTGTCGGGTTACCTCCCGACCAGTGCCTTTGTTTAACGTCGTTGGCTCGACAGTACCTCATTGCTGGATCACTGGTTTGGATCCCATGGGTGGCTTAGGTCGTATTTCTTTATTGTGTCGACCTTGATTTTGGCTGTGACTCTTCCTGAGTTTTTGGCTGATGAAAGCTTGGGTCCAGTTCCCATGGTTCTGATGGTTTCTCCTTCCAACGTCTCTGTGAAGGTGAGGGACCTTTCACTATTAGTTTTTTGAACTGGGTTTTCTTCTGTTTAGGGCTGCCTTGTCCAGTTATGGCGAAAACATACTCCATCGAGGAGTGGTTCTGCTCAGGCCCTTTTCCCATTCTCCTTTCAGCCTCTTCAGGGATCACATAGTTTTCGGTGGTGTTTTGGACTTCTTTCGTTGTAGGTACCGCCTCGAGTTCCCATGAAGGTTCGTTGCTCCCGAAGCTTTCTATGTCTGATACTTCTGATGGCTTGGGAGTTTCTTCTTCGTCTGTCTCTGGACCAGCTTCTTCTATCTGCATTCCTCTGTCAGTTTGGGGTATTCGTTTTGTGGTTGCGGCCAGGTCATTTATGAGGTTCCACATGTCTGTCATGGTTAAGTTCCTGGCTGATCTTCTCATTGCTTCGTTAATCCTTGTCAGCTCTTCGGCCCTCATCCCACGAAGAAATTTTTGAAGAAGAGCTTTCTTCGTGAATCCATGGTGCGGGCAGCTTGAGACGATGGTGTCATAGTTTGTGTAGTATTCGTCCAAAGTCTCATCCCGGGATTGTTGAAGGCCCATGATCTTTTCGGGTAGTCCAAGAGTGCAGCAGCTTCTCTCCAGGTGGTTGAATTTTTCCAGGTAATCGTACATGGTTTCAAGGGCCCTTGCTTGATGTCTTGCAGTTGCCTTCTTACTTGCATTGCTCTCGTCGCTAGGTAGTAATTGTCCATGAATTTCCTTTGCATCTGAGCCCATGTTCTGATGCTTTTCGAAGGCAATGAAAGGAACCAGTCGTTTGCAGAGTCAATGAGGGAAAAATAGAACGCCTTCAACTTGAAGTTGTCTACGTTTACGCCATTTGGTTTTAAGTTCTGGCAGATACCATGTAAGCGCTGGAGATGAGTCATTGCTGATTCTCCATTAGTTCCTGAGAACTTTGGTGAATTTTGGACTACGGACATGTCGACGGCAATGTTTTCTAGTTCAGGGTCCTGGCAAATGCACCACGGTTATGTTTCGAATTCTGGGGCATTGAGTTCTCCCATAGTAGGTGTATGGTAATTGTTGTTATCCCCGTAGTAGTTATTATAGACAGGTTCTTGTCTTGGAATTTGTCGAGGTTGAGGGGGTGGTGGATATCTAGGGGGTTGTACTGAACCAGCTGCATTTCGGTCCTCGGGTGGTCCTTGGTTTCTTCGGGCGGCCTCCCTATCCCGAGCTCTTCTGTCTCGGATGATCTGTTCCGGATCGTCGACAAATGGAAGTGGCACCTCATCATTTCGATCGTACAAGTTCATTTCTTCGTCATCCTGGTAGTTATGGTAGCTTCCTTCGCGAGACATGGTTGTTTCGAAGCGAGTATCGATTTAAAGAACTTTATCCGATTAATTAACTAATTCCCCGGCAACAGCGCCAGTTTTGATGGAGCCCATCGCACTGTCGTTAAGGTGCGGTGTTCTCTGTGCAAAAGCAAATTTATATTCCGCTACTCGTGACCTTACTACTGGGTAGCAAGTGGTAAGTAGGGGTTGAACCCAAGGGAATTAGGGGGATAGTCATTCTTTGAGGGATTTGTACAGCGAGGGAGCGTGTTTTAAGGTTGATTGGGATTTTAGCGGTTATAACTAAGTGACTTTTTTTGGTTGTTTTGGTTTTTAGTGCGGAAAGTAAATTACAGAAAAAATAAATACTAAAAAATAAAAAGAAAGACTTACAGTGGGTGATGCGTGATTTGCGAGTCCTCCGGATGGTGAGTGCAGTTGATTAAGCAGTTTATACTAAGAAAGTAAATGCGAGGGGTTTTTTAAATCTAAGGAAAGCATTCCGTTTCGGGGGCCTTGTATCGTAGCCTGTTTATCATTGACCATTAGTGATTCTTCTAAGTATTCAAAAGTGTATCAAGGCCATTTCAAGCACTCGATTTGCACACACCGTCTAGCCCATTTCAAGGTCGTAGAGCACTTGTTCTATTTAGACTAGCACCCCATTTCAAGGTATACTAGCCTATGTGCATCCATTGGACAATCTTTTCCTATGTATCCAAATGGTGTTTGAGAGAGATCGAACTCCTCAGATAAGCTTTGCCATTTCAAGCATCCACTTACCTGAGTATGTTCACGAATTTCCACGGAAGAGCTTTGCCATTTCAAGCATCCACTCAACCTTGGAAGTTCTGACCTAATATATGGCACATAGAACAAGTTTTGAATACAGAGAAAAAACACTAAAATAGTCTAAAACATTTTATAATACAAGTACACCCCTTCAACCGAATGAAGAGTTTAGCTACGATTATCCATGGAAGAGGATATCATAGCTAAATACTCGGGGGTTTTTGAAAGACAGTAAGTAAAGGGGAATACTCAAGAACCAACAGGAGTATTCCCAAATCCTACTTGAATACTCAAGAACCAACAGGAGTATTCTCTAAAACTGTTATAATACTCAAGAACCAACAGGAGTATTATTTCAAAACCAAACTTACAAAGTGCCAAACTTAGAGAGAGAAGTGAATATGGATTGTGTGTGGATGATACAAATGAGAGGGGAGGGGCTTCTATTTATAGCCATGGAGGGGAGGAATGTGTGGTTTGGATGAAGAGCACATGGCAAGATCCAAGGGAGAAGGAGGAGCCTCCAAAGCCACCGGTTGGCCGGTCATGGTGGGGAAGCCACCGGTCATGGAGGGGAGGGGAAGGGAAAAGGCCACCCATGAGTCATCCTCTTCCATAAAGCCACCGGTCATCAATGGATAAGAGTGAGTTTGTGAGTTTTGTGCAGTCTTTTCATAAAACTATCAGTCCAATTTCGCTCCGGTCTGACTTTGGTTGTTCCTCGGTTGGATTTGTATTGAGTGATTCCACGTCAGGATCTTGAGATTTCTTCATTCAGCGTCTGATCGTGACCTCGAAATGACTCGTAACATCTTTTCTGCATAAAATCCTCTCCTTAGCGTGTATTCTCTCTAGTCTCCAAAATACCCTGTAGATATAAATCGAAACTAACAAGCAAAAGTTAAATAGACAAACAGTCTAATTTAGTGGGTTTAACTGTGTTTATGATTCGTATAATTATGGTCCATCAATATGCATTTTAGGCGACCTCTATGCTTATTGTTTTGATTGTTCTATTACGATTTCACCTGCTATTTGATGCTTTGTGGTTCTTTTCAGGCAAATTACAGAGTTTAAGCTGAAAGCACAAGTAGGTAGTGATTTTGGGGCAAAACCGAGCATTTTGTAGCAAGAAAGCACAAGTTGGAAGTGCGAGCGCAAATTCATCAAAGCCATGCGCTCGCATGGTTCAAAGCATGCACTCGCATGCATGTAATTCATTGCCTTGCTAGCCTTCGCAACCTTATGCGTTCGCACAGTCCATTTCGTGCGTTCGCACACTTCAGACCCGTCGCATGAAAATCTCATGCGTTTGCACACATGACTCTGCGCGCTCGCACTCGATCAAACTTCCCAGTCAACAGGAGACCATGCGTTCACACAGTTCATTTCATACGGTTGCACAGCCCAGACCCGGCGCATGAAAATCTCGTGCGCTCGCACAATTCAAGAGCACGCTCGCAACTTCCCAACCTGCAGGAGACCATGCGTTCGCATAGTTCAAGGCATGCGTTCGCATGCTTTTGCGGAAAGACATAAAGACGGGATTTTTACTGCTGGGCTATAAATAGAAACTTAAGGTTTTTGAACAAAAAGCTGGTTTTCTGGAGCAAAAGCTGGGATTTTAGAGAAGAAGAACTTCAACAACAACAAAGATCAAATCCTCTAGTGTTCTTGAATCTCCATATTGGTTCCAAAGTTCTAAACTCTACTTTCCATATGGTTGTTTGCATTTTTATTGTTGACTTTGTTTGTAAACTCACCATGAGTGAGTAGTGACCTTGATTGGGGATCAATGGATCCCCTGGACATGTTTGTGACATTGTAAATACCTTGGATGCTATTGATGAATGATTTGCACATAATTTTTCGAGTTGCCTATAAGGTGTTTGTGAAATGTCCTCAATAGGAATTCTGCTTGATTTCATGCTTGATGTAGCTCACGTTGATCATCATGACTTCAATGAACTAAATGAAGAAGCATTAGGATTTTGTGTTAGTTGGATGACACTTTTAACCTAATGAGAATTGCTTGAATTTAACAAGAACATGATTATCTAGTCAATAAAGCGCAAGTGTGAGGCTAGACATTCATATTCTATAGTGCCAATAGAGCGCAATTGTGAGGTACTATGCGAGATGTAACCTCTTTGTACTAAGTTGTAGCGCGAGTTGAACTTAGTATCAATGTTGCATAAGCCATTTTCTAAGCATGTGCATGTGATTTCATCATTGGTGTCTCATTTCATTGTCGCAATAATTGTCTAGGTGGAGAAATTGATTCCTAGTCATCTTTTAATTGATAGTTAACCACTTTTGGATAGTACCCTCTACTATCATTCTCTTAGAAGAACAAAAAAACACACCCAAACCATAGACATTCTAATTAGATCGTTAGCATTATTGGTTTAATCACCTATCCTTTGGGTACGACCTCGGTTCAATCGAGTTAATACAAATGTTTTGATTGCCGTGACTTAGCACAAGTGTTTGGATTCTATTTGAATACTTAGCTATATTTACAACTCGATCACATCCTCAACAAGTTTTGCAACAGATAGCAAATTAAATCTGATGTGAGGAACTAATAGAACACCAGTCAGCTTGATGAGCTCATTCAACTCACAAGTACCAGTGTGAGTAACAAGGACCCTCTTCCCGTTAGGTAAAAGAACACTTGAGGGAACTTGAAGACTAACATTTGATAATAGATGAGCATGAGGAGTAATGTGGTCTGTGGCACCACTATCAATTACCCATGTATCCTGACTCAGTGTGACAAATGAGAGACAAGTAATACCTGCAATATGATCAGTGGTGAGCTCCACTATCACCTAGAAAAACCATCTACTTGTTGAGGTTATCTTGAGTCATTTGCAAGGAACTAATCTGAACAGTAGAGGAGTCATTTGAGGTAGGCTCCTTGTCTTCAATTAGTGCATTAGACATCTCAACAATGACATTGTTAGCCACAACTATATTGCCTCTATTGTTAGTACCACCACCTCTAATAAACTTGTAATTAGGAGGGTAACCATGCAGCTTGTAACATTTCTCCTTCAAGAGAAGGTGACAATAGGTGCAGAACAAGGGCTTTCTGTTGTTTTGAGAGGAATATGTGCTAGCTTGGCTAGATTGGTTAGTAACACTACCAAATGACTGAGAAGAGGACTGATTATGTTGAAAGTTTTGACCACCTCCACCAGAGTGACCAGCAGAGAACCTTCAAGGCTGACATCTCAATAATGTGAGCCTTTTTAGCTTTCCTTTGATTTTCTTCTTGAATAAGTTGCTTGTAACATTCCTTTAGGGAAGGAGATGGCCTCATCTGAAAAATGTTGGACCTTGTAATAATGTACACTTCATTAATCCCCATAAGAAACTTCATTCTCCTATCTCTCATTTTTCTTTCAGTAGAACACCTTGTGGCCTTACACCTTGAACCAAGTTCACAAAAAATCTCCTCGGTTAAAGCATCCTCATCACCCCAAAGTTGAATCAATTTGTTATAATATTGAGCAATAGTTTTGTCCTCTTGCATTAGCATAAATATTTCTTATTGAGTAGAGAAAATTGTAAAATCCACTACTACAAACGAGCCATTATGCATGGGTTCAAAAATTGTATTATGCATCGGTTCGGTTAATATGCATCGGTTTTGATGCATAAGGTTTACAATATGCATCGGTTCAGATAAACAGATGCATAAGTGACAGGCGTCGTTGGTACCTGCAAATTTAAATTTATAATTTCCACTTACTCTTAGCTAGTATAGCGGCAAGCAAGGGGTCGAACCCTAGAGAGCTAGAGTGGTCACTTATTGTTCTGTAAAAAGAAAGACAGTTGGGTTGTGAGTAATTAGGAAACAGTGCAGAAAATAAGAAACAAACGAGTTGATATCAATCAGAGAGAATATTCGGTATAGGGTTTTTAATTGTGACTTATTTTATCATCGACTTCTAATTATCTATTTTCTAGTTCCTAAGTGTGGTTATTCCCATTCCAAGTTATAACCTAAAGTAGGGCCTTTCCGAGCGCCTACACCACAATCTACATCCTTTCCGGGTGATTGAATTCTAATCCTAGCAATCTAATACTCCATTCCGAGATATATCAGATTAGTGCACTATTTGTTCTCAATGGTCTAGTATCAAACAAACAGCAAATAAGGGGAATGAATTGCTCGGTTAAGCCTAGCCGTTCTGAGTATGAACTTAGCCATGCAATTCAAACCGAGATAATTAAGCACAAGGACTAGTAGAACAATGAAAATAGCATTAAGCAACAAGTCTCAAAAACAACGTCACAATGTATTAAACCATAAACCGAATAATGAGTTTAGCTAGACATGGCCATGGGAACAAAACACAATAATAATAAAGGAGAGATTTCTTCTCTATTGCTGTACGAAGGGAGAAGCGCCGAGATGATGGTAGGATGACTTGGGACCGAGAGGAAAGAGAAGCTCTGAGAATGAGATTCTTCTTCGAGTGAGGGATGATTGAAACCCTTGATATGAGGTTGTACTTATAGAGTAGACAAGGGCCTCAGAATTTCCAAGTTGAAGTCGGTCCATAAACGGTTTTAGGAAACATGTCCTAACACCGACTTTGCTTGGCTTGTAAGTTTACTTGGCCAACAAGTCTTTTAGAAGCTTCCTAAAACGCCACGCATGGAGGAGAAGACGGGCCAAGATTTGTGACTTCGAACTCGGCTTGGGCTGGACTTCACTCGGTTTGGATCGGGCCGACTCGGCGTGCACCTAAAGTGTAAAGTGCATGTGGAACTCTCGGTCAGATTGTCTGTCTTCAGTTCAACTCTCGTTTTGACCATCCAAACGATCTCGGCTGCTCTCATTGTGAACTAGAGAGTTGTAGGGAATTGAGTCACCTTTGCAATGGCATGCGGCTCGTATTTTTCGGATCAGCGGTCTGTTCCCAGCACTCCGTCGACTGTCCAAAGGTCTAATCTGAAACTGTGATGTTTTTGGCCTAAAATACCAGTCTTTAAGCGCGTTTCCTCCTAGAGCTTCCGAAACACCTGAAATGCAAAACAACACTAAGAAGTAACTGTTTGTATGATAAAGTGTCGGAATTGGTGGGATTTGTTGACTCGATGAGTCGTATAAATACGGCTCATCAAACCACCCCACACTTAAACTTGTTCGTCCCGAACAAGGACTAGGTCATAAGAGGAAAATAAACTGAAACATCACAATTACTTCGACATCCTAGATATTGCTACATGAATATGACTCTCTAATCTAGACTTCACCTTTCCATGCATATCTCGTTACTAAAAGTCTTATGCTCAAACATGGAAGTAAGTGATACGTGTTACCTTTGGGCCAAGATGCAAATCAATTCGGATGCCTGAGAGATAGTCCTTTTTAAACCCATGAACTGCACTCTCGGTTCCGAACTCTTGCTATATGGTTATACTTCATTGCTTTTTCTTGCACGTGATTGATTCGAGCTTCAAGGTGCTTGAGTTCTTTTAGGACAGCTTTTGTAGTGACTTGGCTTTTGATGTAACAGTGGTGTACTTTCACTTTTGTTGCGTGTAGAACTTCACAATTGATTGATTTTTCTCTTGTGCACTGCTCGTCGGTGGTTCCTCTTCTTTGATGAAGGTCTAATCATCGCCCTCAAGCATATGGAAATACCTTCATGCTCTCACTCATCCTCGTCCTTTCGACGCGAGTCAAGCCGAGGGTCGCTCGTCAGTTTTCTTGGCTACTTGGACTAGAGATTGGACGGTGTGTTGTTTTCCCGTCCCACCTGACCGCATAAGCACTGCAGTGGCGGAGCAGACTCTTAACCATGTCGTCTTAAAGTGCTAGCCTCCACGAAATCCACATAACTATATAACTCGAAATCCAGTCCTTTGAATGTTCTGTCAAGTCTCTCTAGGACGTTTCTATCAAGTCCACATCCCTGTTTATCTCAACTTACAAAGGCACGTAGAGGGTTAAGTTCACATGTTATTGCACAATTCAAATTTCACTAGAGACATGCATGTAATCGGCTCTATCTATTTCACATCATCAAAATTCAATACCGCAATTCTAGGAAATAGAGAGAAATTTGTACAAAAAATTTAAAAATTTAAGGGAAACGTGCTGACTCTATGCTGGTGCAAGAAAGTAAACGTGTTGACACAGCGACTGACTCTCCCACCCCACACTTTTGAATCCAGCTGTGTCCTCACGGCACGACTTAGACTCTAGACACACAATGCATGCAAATACTAGCAGAAAGGAAACGACATAGAGAATAAAAGTGCAAATAGTACTCCCCTGGCTGAGCAAACGACAGGGCCTGGCCCGATCAGATTTGCACGTAGTCCAGCGAAACTCAAGTTGGAAGGCCTCGGTGCAGATTTCTCAAGGGCATGCGCTCGCATGTTCCACCCTATGCGCTCGCACAAACCCAACCCGTCGCATGAAATGTCGTGCGTTCACACAATGGCCTTGCATGCTCGCACTCGGTCGATTTTCTCAGCCTGCAGGAGACCATGCGAACGCATGAGGTGTATCTGTTCCCTGCATGAAAATCGTTCCTTTCCCAAGTACAATGTGATGAATGTGACTCAAACATAGTAAATATAAATGACATAAGTAAATAAGATAAAAATAGAAAAACAAAAGTGCCGGGCTGCCTCCATGCGAGCGCCTTTGTTTATGTCGTTGGCTCGACGGTACCTCATTCTAAGGATCACAAGTTAGGATCACATGGGCGTGTGAGGTCAAACTTTGCTCCAGCAACTCCTTCAATCTGCCCCAAGCCACCGTGTAATAATGTGCTCGTGTCTGCTCTCCGTCGGTCTGGCGGGTTCGCCTTCAAATACTCCCGGGTCGGTGAGGACATCTTGCTCATAGCTACTGGTCCATTCGCATACATGGTCTCCTTCGGTAGGTCCGGGACTAGGGCACCAAGATCTGATGTATTCACAATGTCCGGCGATTTCTTCGTGCATGGATGGGCATCATCCCCATAAATGTAGAAATCTGATGTCTCGCCACCGAATGCAAGCGATAGTAAGCCTATGCCCATGTCAATCTTGGTCTTGGTGGTGAAAAGGAATGGCCATCCCAAAATGAGTGCTGGAGGATTGTCGTTTCGAGCATCTCCCGTCTGCAAGACATATAAATCTGCAGGAACAACAAGATCTCCTACTCGGAGTGTTAAGTTTTCAAGCAAACCATCAGGCCGAGTACATGATTTATCCCCTAGTTTGATTAACAATTTAGGTGGTTTTAATGGGCCAAGTTTCAACGAGCAATATAAGGAACAAGGCATAACGTTAACGGCCGCACCCTGATCAATTAAACAGTTATGTATTTGAGCCTTACCTATACCACAGGTGACCGTGAAGGCACCTGGGTCCTTACTCTTTCTTGGCAACTCATGGCTTGTAACGAGGGGGTGTTCTATTATTGGATCGTTCTTCTTAGGCCTTGGCTCCAATCTACCTTTTAGCTCGTCCTCGTGTATCGAATGGCCTTCGGGAGCAATCACCTGCATAGAACATGAAGAATCGTGAGTTTCGAGATTCTCGGCCACAAGGACCGGAGTCTTCTTGGACAACCCGACAGTGAGGACCGGGTCTATCTCGGCTGGTTCTCCTTCAGGCACCGGTGGGCTGAAGTCTTCTGATGCCCAGATGTAATTTGATCTAGGCTTTTCCTCGCTGATCCTTGCCTTCGTGTTGAGCATCTCATCCTCCCAATATGCGGACTCCTTTAGTGCCGCGTCCATGTCTACTGCTCCCATCATGCAGACATTCCCTCTCAGGTTCTGAATGGTCTGTGATGGCAGTCGTCCTGGGTCGTTATTGAGCTCCGAGACCATGGTGGTAATCTGAGATATCTGTCTTGATAAGTCGGCTATTGCCCCGTCGGTCTTGACCTGATTCTGATGGACTGTCGTGGCCAATTGCTGGGTGCTAGCTGCCAGCTCCTTCACTATGTCTTCTAAAGATTTGTTGGGACCGTGGTTGCTTGGGCCTGCCTGGTTGTGGTTCGGTCCTTGTTGTTGATACTGGCCAGGCATATTCTGCTGATATTGACGATGTGGAGGCCGGTAGGGCTGCTGGTTCCGTTGAGGTGCGACATGCTGAACCGGCTCTCTTTGGGCGTGGTTGTGCTGGTTTTCGTTCCTCCAGTACTGCCCGTTGGACCCTTGCTTAGTTGCGGCTGGTTCATACTGTTGTGTTGGTCCGTTTCAGTTGCCATAGCTCTGGTATTCGCCCATGGTGTTCACCTCTCCTTGGTCGTCCTCCACTATTGTCGGGCAGGCGTCTGTCTTGTGGTCGGTTGCATCACAGAACCTGCACGCCTTCACCTGGGCTGGCTGCCTTCTGATGACCTGGATCATCATCTCCTTGAGTTTCTTGATCTCCTCGGCCATTGAGCTTGATGGGGCATCGGCCTTTGATACGTTCCTTAACCGGCTGAACTCTTCCTCCTTGTTGGAATCGTCCTGGAATCTTGCATTCTCGGCCACCTCCATGATCTTCCTCCGTACTCCAGCTGGGGACAGGTTCATGATCGTTCCTCCAGCTGAGGCATCTAGCAGCTTTCGGTCGAGTCTCCTTAGTCCATCTAGCATGTACTCCACGATTAGCTTCTTAGGGAGTCCAAGGTTGCAGCAGCTCTGCTCTAGGGCGTTGAACTTCTCCACGTACTCGTACATTGTCTCGTTTGGCCCTTGTCGGAGTTCTTGCAGTTGCCTTTGGACCTGCATCGCTCTGCCAGCTGGATAGTACTTGTTGAGGAATTTCTTTTGCATCTGGTCCTATGTATGGATGCTACCTGAAGGCAAAGATAGAAACCAATCATTAGCAGAGTCTATGAGTGAAAAATAGAAAGCTTTTAACTTGAAGTCCTCGACTTCGACTCCATATGGCCTGAGGTTTTGGCATATCCCATGATAGCGCTACAGATGAGCTGTGGCCGATTCCCCCTTGGTTCCTGAGAACTTAGGTAGGTGGTGCACGACCACCGTGTTGATGGCTATGGCTTCTAGGTTCGGCCCTTCGTAAATGCACCATGATTGATTCCTGAAGATCGGTGCGGATAGCTCTCCCATGGTCGGCTCTTGATCGTCATAATCCTCGTCATACTCGTCGTCGAAGACTGGCTGTCTGGGTGGTCAGAGTTGAGGTCGTAGAGCCACCGGTGGTTGGCGTCTCGGTTGTAGAGGCTGAGCTTGCTGTCGGACCGGGACTTGCTGCTGAACTTGTTGCCTTGGGCCTGCCCCTTGCTGTGCTCCGGGTGCCCCTTGGTCTTGTCGGGCCGCCTCTCGGTTGGCTCAGTTCTGAGCTCGGAACATCCGCTCCGGGTCTTCATAGATCACTGGTGGTGGTACCTCTTCGTTGTTGGGAAGGCCTGGATCATCCTCCTCGTAGATCTCATTGTTGTCGTCAAACTCATTACAAGCATGTGCCATGGTCATAGAAAGCAAAAGAAAATCCCTAATTTGGAAATTTCTAAAAAACGAAAAATTTCTAAAAACACTAAAAATTCAAAATAAAAAACACCCTCTGACACAGCAGAGCTGTGATTTCTGATCTGCTCGTCGTTCCGCTCAGAATACGGTATTATGGGCTGAAATTGGACACCTGGAACTCGAATCTTGCTATTTCGCTTTTTCTGCTCAAAAACTGCTAAATTAAGACAAAAACTGAAAAAATCTGAAAGAAAGAGAAACAGAAAACAAAAAAAACTAAATTAGGAAAGAACCATTTCACCGTGCGTAGCTCCCCGGCAACGGCGCCAAAATTTGACAGGCGTCGTCGGTACCTGCAAATTTAAATTTATAATCTCCACTTACTCTTAGCTAGTATAGCGGCAAGCAAGGGGTCGAACCCTAGAGAGCTAGAGCGGTTACTTATTGTTCTGCAAAAAGAAAGACAGTTGGGTCGTGAGTAATTAGGAAACAGTGCAGAAAATAGGAAACAAACGAGTTGATATCAATCAGAGAGAATATTCGGTCTAGGGTTTTTAATTGTGACTTGTTTTATCATCGACTTCTAATTCTCTATTTTCTAGTTCCTAAGTGTGGTTACTCCCGCCTTTCCGAGCGCCTACACCACAATCTACTTCCTTTCCGGGTTATAGAATTCTAATCCTATCAATCTAATACTCCATTCCAAGATATATCAGATTAGTGCACTATTTGTTCTCAACGGTCTAGTATCAAACAAACAGCAAATAAGGGGAATGAATTGCTCGGCTAAGCCTAACCGTTCCGAGTATCAACTTAGCCTGGCAATTCAAACCGAGATAATTAAGCACAAGGACTAGTAGAACAATGAAAATAGCATTAAGCAACAAGTCTCAAAAACAACGTCACAATGTATTAAACCCTAAACCGAATAATGAGTTAAGCTAGACATGGCCATGGGAACAAAACACAAAAATAATAAAAGAGAGATTTCTTCTCTATTGCTGAACGAAGGGAGAAGCGCCGAGATGATGGTAGGATGACTTGGGACCGAGAGGAGAGAGAAGCTCTGAGAATGAGATCCTTCTTTGAGTGAGGGATGATTGAAACCCTTGATATGAGGTTGTATTTATAGAGTAGACAAGGGCCTCGAAGTTTCCAAGTTGAAGTCGGTCCATAAACGGTTTTAGGAAACATGTCCTAAAACTGACTTTGCTTGGCTTGTAAGTTTACTTGGCTAGCAAGTTTACTTGGCCAACAAGTCTTCTAGAAGCTTCCTAAACCACCACGCATGGAGGAGAAGACGGGCCGAGATTTGTGACTTCGAACTCGGCTTGGGCCGGACTTCACTCGATTTGGATCGAGCCGACTCGGCGTGCACCTAAAGTGTAAAGTGCATGTGGAACTCTCGGCCAGATTGTCTGTCTTCAGTTCAACTCTCATTTCGACCATCCAAACGATCTTGGCTGCTCTCGGTGTGAACTAGAGAGTTGTAGGGAATTGAGTCACCTTTGCAATGGCATGCAGCTCGTATTTTTCTGATCAGCGGTCCGTTCCCAGCACTCCGTCGACTGTCCAAAGGTCTAATCTGAAACTGTGATGTTTTTGGCCTAAAATGCCAGTCTTTAAGCGCGTTTCCTCCTAGAGCTTCCGAAACACCTGAAATGAAAAACAACACTAAGAAGTAACTGTTTGTATGATAAGGTGTTGGAATTGGTGGGATTTGTTGACTCGATGAGTCGTATAAATACGACTCATCAATAAGGTAAACAATATGCATCGGTTCGCTCAAAACCGTTGCACATTGTAAATCTTATGCAACGGTTTTACCCGAACCGATGCATAAGATCAATTAAAACTTAGGTTTTCCCGACTGAGCTGCTCAATTCCCTCCGTCTCACTTCCTTTGAATTCGCACCTGTGAACTTCGACGACTCCGATTTTGCTCCGATTCCGACGCTGCTCGATTCCATTCCCATGACGCTGCTCGAGTTTGCTTCGACGACGCTTTTACAATCCGACGATGCCTTCATTCCATTGGTTGTGACGCTCGATTCCATTCCGACGACGCCTTCAACTCTTTTCCATTGCGATTGAGCTGCTCAATTCCATTTCTAACGCCACTCCTTCTGGTACAAATCCCAGGTATGGTATTGTGTCTTTTTTTGTTGAATTTGTGTGTGTTTAGGGTTAATGGTTACATGTAATCCGATTTGGGGGTGTTGTCTAGGCTTGTTGAATCCATTTTTTTGGCTATGATTTAGTATGTAATAATGGATGAAATGGTGTTTAGTCAGTCTACTGGATTCTTATTAATGAATTTTGTGCTTCATTTCTAACTTGTGTTCGTTAACTACCTGTAGTCATTGTTAATCAATTTGCAAGAGAAAGCTTCTTCTCTCCATCTAATTGTAGTCCTCTTCGCGAGCTTTTATTCCAAGGTAAACATCACGATTAAACTAATTCACTACTTATGTTTCCATTCATTTTTCCTTATTTACTAATTCGTTTTTGTTGTTTACCGCTTTAGTCCGTACTTGTTGCACACCGGCCACCATTAAGATTCTTCTTCGCGAGCTTTTATTATAAGGTAAATCGCAAGTTTATGTAACTCGTTTACTACTTTTTAATTGTTGAAGTGCTTGTAATTCACTCAAGTGTAATTGTTTGTTCGTGTAAATTAGTAGTATGTAACTAATAATATTTACTCATTTCATGTAGTGGAATTATAATGAATCGAGAGTGGGTGTCCGGTAATAGGTTGAGTGATAAGTACGAGAAAGGGATTATTGATTTTTGTGCGTTTGCGTCGGCATATGCGTCTAGAAACAATATTGAACGTGTCTTTTTTCCGTATATGGGTTGTTGGAATTACAAAAACGTCAAACCGAAGAAGTTACGTAAACACCTTTTGTTAAAGGGGATTAACCCACAGTATACGGTGTGGTATTTGCATGGGGAGGGTGAACAATAAAACTTTGAGCCTCCACCCATAGAAAGCTTGCCGGAGGATAATGATGATTGGGAAGAGGATAATCTAATTGAGATGGTTAACAACGTCGCTAATGACTTTGTTGATACGCCACATATTTTGGAGTCGTTGAGGAATGACTTCGAATTACCATTGTATGAAGAGTGTTCCAAATATACAAGGCTATTAGCAACGTTGAAGTTGTTCAATCTCAAAGCAAAAAATGGATGGAGCAACAAGAGTTTTACCGAATTATTGGCGCTGGTGATTGACATGCTTCCTGAGGGGAACACCCTACCTAACCATACTTACGAGGCTAAGAAGGTTTTGTGTCCCATGGGCCTCGAGTAAGAGAAAATACATGCTTGTCCCAATGATTGTATCTTGTATCGAAATGCCTACAGTGATTTAAAAGAATGTCCAGTGTGCAAGGCTTCTCGCTACAAGTTAAACAAAGAACCGAAAGGTAAATCTAAAGGCACTCCTTCGAAAGTACTATGGTAACTCCCACCGATCCCCAGGTTTCAGAGATTATTTGCCGACACAGAAGATTCCAATAATATGCGTTGGCATGCTGAGAAACGTGTTGCTGATACGAAAATGCATCATCCTGCCGATTCACTGCAATGGGCTAAAGTAGACAACACATTCCAAGTGTTTGGAGCAGAGTCTAGAAATTTACGGCTTGGCCTTTCTACTGATGGGGTGAATCCACATGGGAATCTCAGTAGTCAGCATAGTACATGGCCTGTGATTTTGGTTATCTACAACCTACCTCCCAAGTTAACCATGAAGCGTAGATATATGATGCTTTCTTTGTTGATATCGGGTCCTCGGCAACTTGGAAATGATATTGATGTATACTTGGCTCCTTTGATAGATGATTTGAAGCTTTTATGGGACGAAGGAGTACGCACATATGACGCATCGATGCAAGAATATTTCAATATGCGTGCTATGCTGATGTGTACGATCAATGACTTCCCAGCTTATGGCAACTTGTCCGGATATAGTATTAAAGGGTACAAAGCTTGTCCTGTATGCGGGGAAGGGACACATGCACGCCATTTAAGCAATTGTCAAAAAATGGTTTATATGGGACATCAATGTTTCTTACCGAGACATCATCCTTACAGGCGAAAGAAAGCTGCCTTCAATGGTGAGACTGAGCATGGAATAGAACCGCAACCGGCTTCCGGCGATGAAATACTTCAAAAAATTCAGAATATTACAAATCGATTCGGGAAACCATATTCGCGCACCGAAAGTGCTCCATGGAAGAAGCGGTCAATTTTTTGTATCTCCCTTATTGGCATTCTCTTGACATCAGACATTGTATTGATGTGATGCATGTTGAAAAGAATATATGTGAAAGTCTGTTTGGTACTTTATTAAACATTCCTTGAAAGACAAAAGATGGAGTTAAAGCAAGACTTGATATGCTGGAGATGAATATTCGTACAAAATTAGCACCTGAACCTCGAGGGCAGCGTACAAATATACCACCGTCGTGCACCACACTCTCTAAGAGCGAGAAAACTAGTTTGTGTGGATGTCTGAAGGGAGTTAAAGTTCCATATGGGTTCTCTTCAAATATAGCCAGCTTGGTTTCAATGAAGGATCTGTGGTTGAATGGCTTAAAATCTCATGACTATCATACATTGATGCAACAACTCCTGCCTATTTCAATCAGAGGTATTATGTCTCCCAAAGTAAGGACAGCTATACAAAGACTTTACATCATTTTAGCTCTTTATGTGCTAAGGTTATTGATATATCGGAGCTTGATGGACTTCAAGAGCAGATAGTTGTTACACTTTGCCAACTAGAGATGTTTTTCCCTCCCAGCTTTTTCGATATTATGGTGCATCTTACTGTTCATTTGGTGCGTGAGGTTCAAATTCTTGGACCAGTTCTTAAGAGCTATGTGAGGAATAGACAAAGTCCCGAAGGATGTATAGTGCAAGGATACATAGCTGAAGAGGCTGTTGAATTTTGCACTAACTTTCTGGGAAATACAACTGCGGTTGGGGTTCCAAGGCCACGTCATTTTGATCGATTCTTGGGAAAAGGCACAAGTGGACATCAACTGATGGCTAAGTCATTTGATGAGTTAACGAAAGCTTATTTCTATGTATTGCAACATATACCTGAAATAACACCTTTTATCGAGGATCACATGAACATACTGAGGAGTACATACCGAGGAAAATCTGAGCAGTGGTTGCAAAAAGAACACAGTCGGTCATTTTGTGAATGGCTAAGGAGTAATGAGGTTTTAAATAATCAGACCAACTCTGAAGAAGAATCTGATGACTTGGTGAAGTGGCTTATGGCAAGCCCAAGATCTATTGTACAAACGTGGAAAGCTTATGATATTAACGGATTTTGTTTTCAAACAAAAGATCAAGATGAGCACACCGTTGTGCAAAATAGTGGTGTCACACTTGTTGCCGAAACCACTCATGTTTCTAGCGCAAGAGATCAGAATCCAATATCTGTGCCTGTGAATTACTTTGGGTTTATCCAAGAAATATGGGAGTTGGATTACGTAAAGTTTTGAGTACCCGTTTTTAAATGTAAATGGGTTAACAATTCGACGGTTCATGTCGATGAATTTGGAATGACATTTGTCAATTTTCGAAGAGAGGGATATAAGGATGAGCCATTCACTATGGCTGAACAAGCAAGACAAGTGTTTTACGTTAAAGACCTTTCGAACAACAATCAGTATGTTGTGATAAATGGAAAACAACAATTAATCAGTGGTACATCTGAAGAGATGAATGAGGATTGCCTACCCGTTTGTACAATAGTTCCAGTGGACAACGACGACAGCGAAGTTGATGATGAAATACAGTTGCGAGAAGATCACGGCGAAGGAATATGGATTGATAAAGAAACTTAATTTGTGTGTATGCTGTATATGGTACTTAATTCATTATCACACGTCATTTTATTTGTTTAATTATCATCTTCATGTATGTATTCATATATTTAATGTGTTTAATCTGACATTTAACGTGACTCCTTTACAGAATCATGGCTAGCAGCAGCAGCAGCGGTGAGGATGATTTTTGTGTCTCTTCCCGCACACCGAGCCACAAGAAAGGCCTTGTATACATGGCGAGGTTGATTAAGCAACACACAAAGGCTGGTACCAAGCTCACGGTCACCTTCGATAGTAAGGGGAATCCCAAAGGGAAGAATGGAAACACTTGGAGGAGCTTCTTGGGTATGGTGGCTCGTTTTCGAATTCCTATCACCTTCAATGATTGGAGGAAAGTTCCTGACCATTATAAGACCACTTTGTGGAGAGATGCAACTGTAAGTTTTTCTTTAATTGATACTTATACTTGTCAGCGAAGTTGATTATTTTTTTTATTAATTATAACTTGTTATATGTCTCTTTAGGTAATTTTTGATGGATGCGAGCCGCATATAAAGCATGAGATGAAGGTGGCTGGTAGCATATGGAAAAATTTCAAGTCAAGACTGGAAAAAGAGTACATCCACGGTGCCAAGGCAAATGAAGATCCTATGGGTGAGTATAAGTATCTTGACAAAGATACCTGGAGGATATTTAAGGAGTAGAGGCTCTCTGAAAATACTATGAAGTTAAGAGAGACTAACAAAGAGCTTGTGAAGAAGAATGTATATGCACACATACTTGGTCGAGGAGGCTACAGACAACTTGAAGATAAATTGACAACCGAGAAGATAGCCGAATTATTTGCGCAAGGCGCAATTGAAGAGGTGCAGTCTTCTGTCACTATAGAGAGACATGAGCTATGGAAGAGGGGACGAAAGAAGAAAAATGACGAGTACGTCACCGAGGCATCCCAGCGAGTGGCAACAAAGATTGTAAGTTATTTCTTATGTCAATTTCAATAGTTAATATCGTACACTAACTTTTGTTATTTAATGATTGTTTTATATAGGATGAGTTAGTGGAAAAATCCTCTCAAGGACAGTTCTCGTCTCAAAATCGATGACATGACATACTGACTGAGGCGATTGGGACGCCCGAGCCCAAAGGACGCACCCGAGGAGTCGTGTCACACATTCCGTGGAGGGTTGGGTTACCAATCTCCACCTCCTCGGGGAGCACACCCAGTTCAAGTAATATTATTCGAATAGATGCGTCCGATCACTGCAGCCTTGACTGTCCCATTGATTCCGCCCCGTGGAAGAACATACCAAAGGTACATTTACAATTATTAAATTTATTATTTGTGTTGGTTAAATGTATGTAATACTTTTTGTGTTTGTTTACACATTATTACTTCTACGAACAGGGTGGCCTGAAGAGCCTATTATACATCGAGGGGCAACTTGAAGGTGACAAACAGCTTGTGGCTATCGGTCGAAGCATAAATGGCCGGTTTGTTAACTTTCGAGCAATACCCGAAGATAACGTGAAGGTGAAGGTCGATAAAGTACTTTTACGAGGTCGAGGTGCAGCATTGCCAACAGCCCATCCAAAGCTCTCGATTGTTCAACAAGCAGTTAACCATCACGTGGCTTGGCCGAAAGACTTGGTCGTTATCGATAAAAGGGTGAGATCATCGAAAAGTATAACTTCATTTGCTTCATTGTGTTACACTACAAATAATATAAGATATTTAAGCTTCACGGAAATTTAATATGCAAGCATATGACATACACTTCTACGAGTCTTTGCCACTTACTGGCGATGATTTCGTAGATGAAATGTCCGTGGACTGTAGACTTCTACGTGAGGTGTGGAAGACTTTGGGTAGAGACACGATTGTAGTACAAGCCAAAGCTGAGGTTTTTGGTGACGACTACGAAATCTACTTGTGTCACGAGGAAGTCACGGACCTATTAAAGTTTCAAGCGTTGGGGAACGCAACATCTGAGTTATATATATGGTAATATTTATATCTTTAAACTAATTTTTTTGTAATTAGTCTAACTAACACAAGTTTTTACTTTGTAGTCATTTACATGATCAGATGCTTCATTGGGATATCAAGTTTGGTTTTTTATTCCATCATTAATGACCCCAACCATAGAGAAAAGTGAGAGATTGGCAACGTTCCTAGGAAGATTGAATATGCCAGACAAAGACCAACTTTTTTGCTACTTTCTCCCTTATGTTGATCACATAATGTGAGTTCATCACTTACTTTATAAGTTGTTAACTTCTGTTCTGAACACATTTGTTTTTAAGTTAGTGGGTTTTTTTAGGTGGCATTGGATGTTATGCGTCATCTTTCCGAGACAACATAAAGTTCTTTGGCTTGATTCGTCTACAGAAGAGAAGGATATAAACGCTGATGCAAAAGAGTTGGTGGACACGTAAGTTTGGAAATTACTTTTATCTTATAACTTATATTGAAAGTACTAATAATTACATTATTGTATTTGTTTTAGGGGATTAGAGCGATACTATCAAGGATGTGTACCGAGGAGTACACGTAAAGTAGAGTGGAAGAAAGTTTTGGTATTCACAATTTAGACATTTTTATTAAATATTTTTTTCATTTATAGAGTATGTTAACTGTGATACTTGATATTGTGTAGTGTCCAAGACTACCAGCTAGCTTTTTTTGTGATTATTATGTCCTTCATTATATTCGGGACATTACAGCATTTGTACGGGCTAATAATGGTGCGGAGGTTGAAGACATTAACCAAGTGAGCTTTTTAAAGATATATATACATATGAAGATCATTTAACTGTTTACTTGTTGATTGTTGATTTAGTTCTCTTGTTTTCAATCCTTAATTGTTGATTTAGCTTTTTAGACGTTAGTCGTTGATTAAACTTTTTAAGGCTTAATCGTTTTCACTCTTTAATTGGTGACTTATAGTTCTCTTGTTTTTTTATAGTACTGTTTTCCTAATGGAGTACAGTCACACGAACACGACAAGATTCTTGGAGTTCGGGATGAAATCGCCAGCTACCTACGTGACTATGTGACCACTCATCCAGCGGTACTATAGGATATTAACTTAGAAAACATTTGTTATGTGATGTTTTGTGGCGTATTTGTACCAAAGAGACAAATATATGTGTATGAATGATATTGTATATTGCAAATTCAGTGAAATGATGTTTAGCATGTAAGCTGTATTGTATTTCAAAGTGGAAAACAGGGTTTATTATTGATGTTTAATTTCAGGTGGATTTTAGGTTTTGTAAAGCCAAATCTGCCATTTTTTTGAACATTATGCATCGGTTTCTCCTTGAACCGATGCATAATGTTCGTATCTTATGCATCGGTTCAAGGAAAAACCGATGCATAATGTGCAGACATTATGCAACGGTTTTTTATGATCCGATGCATAATGTCTGGACATTATGCAACGCTTCATTATGCATCGGAACCAAAACCGAAGCATAATAATAATAAAAACCGATGCATAATGCATCGTTTGTAGTAGTGATCATTGGAACCTGAAAACCTTTCTTCCAGATCTTCCCAAGCTTGCATACAATCTGCAACACGAATCAAAGAGGAACCAATTTCTGGTGACACAGAGTTTATAATCCATGACAAAACCACATTGTTACACTTATCCCATCTAGAACCTTGATAAGCATCATCTGACCTACGAAAATGACCACGAACAAAGCCTAATTTCATCTTGATTCCTAGAGCCATTTCCATAGATTTTCGCTAGTTCAGACAATTCTTATCACCAACCAGAGGTTGAGTGGCCAAAGATACATCAACATTCTCATTACTGCTAACAAACAACGGATCATCTGCTAAACTAGTAACATCAGTAGCAGGTATAGATTCATATGAAGATACACGCACACCAGTAGACACAGATGCAGCCGAATTAACAGGCGCAGGGGTCGACATTATCACAGTGAGAAATCATAAGAACCCAAGCAATGAAGCACATCTATCTTCAATCAAAGCTTAAGAAACATACCGGATCACTTATGCACATTTGATACCATGTAGAATAGCTCAGATCAGAGATGGCGGGATGCTAGAGAAGACAATCGGAGCCCAAGAAGATGGAGATCGGAGAGCATTTTTGAACTATCCTAATATTTTCATAAAAGAATAAAATGGCCGCAAAAGTCTGTTATAAAAGACTTTTGCAAGTTTCCAAAATTAGAGAAAGGCCCTCAAGCTAACTAAAAGAACAACCTGAAAAATACATAAGAAACCTCAGTTATACAGTAAATACAAAAGAGACCTCTAACTGAAATAATAGCAAATAGCACCTAAAAAAGCTGATCAAGTAGCTTCAATACTCAGTGCATATAGGTCAGCCACCAAATTACCTTCCCCCTCAGAATGTGCTCAACTCTTGACCCTTCATTGGGATTCGGCGAACTTCGACAGTTGTCTGATATCCGCGTTGGCTAGTGAACTTTGTTCCTTCCACCACAGTAAGGACACAATAACTTCAGCATTGTCTGATGCAAAGATAATCTTGCTAAGACCCTTCTTATTAGCCTCCACCAAGCCTAACCAGAGACGCCGTCCTCAAATTCCATCGAATTCGAGACACCATCCGCTGACATGGGAGATGTAATTTTCTTGAGCATAGAATCTAGAATTTAAGTTTTGACTCAGATTCCACCAAATGATGATAAAGTTGCAACGACCCGACCAGGGACCTAATCCGAGCCGTTATAAGCATAGCCTGTCCTAGCTGTCTCATGCAACCCCTCCACTAGGTCACTGACGGAGCTCACTGCACTGTCGTTAAGGTGCAATGTCTCTGTGCAAAAATAAATTTATAAGTCCGCTACTCGTACTCTACTATTGGGTAGTAAAGCGGTAAGTAGGGGTCAAACCCAAGGGAATTAGTTGATGGTTGTTCTTTCGAAGATGGAAATTAAGACAGTTCGGGGTTGGTTGTGATTTTAGTACTGAAAGTAGCGTGGGTTGGTTGTGATTTGAGCACTTGAAAGTAAATGACTGAAAGTAAAGAAAGTAAATACGAGACTGAAAGTAAATACTGAAAAGTAAAGTGCTTGAAGGACAAGACTTGCTGAAAGTAAATGCTTGAAGGACAAGTCTTGCGGAAAGAAATTGCTTGAAGGACAAGACTTGCGGAAAGTAAGCAGTTGATATGGACTGAAAGTAAAGTTACTGAAAGTAAATGACTGGAAAGTAAGCAGTTGATAGTAAGACTGAAAGTAAATGACAGGTGATGTGTGAATTAAAGGAAAGATTCGGTATCAGGGGCCTTGTATCATAGTCCGTTTATAATTGACCTCTAATGATCATACTAAGTGTTCAAAAGTGTATCAAGGCCATTTCAAGCACTTGACTTGCCACACTGTCTAGCCCATTTCAAGGCATAGAGCACTTGTTCTATTTAGACTAGCACCCCATTTCAAGGTATACTAGCCTATGTGCATCCACCTGATCAATCATTTTCGATAAACCAAGTGGTGTTTAAGAAAGGTTGAACTACACGATTAAGCTTTGCCATTTCAAGCATCCACTTAACCGTGTATGTTCACGAACCCCATGGAAGAGTTTTGCCATTTCAAGCATCCACTCAACCATGTGTGTTCTAACCGAATATATGGCACATAGAACAAGTTCTGAATACAAAGAGGCACTAAGAGAAGGGTCTAAAACATTTTATGATAAAAGTACACCCCTTCAACCGAATGAAGGGATTAGCTATGAATATCCATAGAGGTGGATATCATAGCTAAGTACTTGGAAAAGTAAAGGTTTTTGAAAGACAATAAAGTAAAGTTTTCGAAAGTAAAGACAAGGAAAGTAAGAGGGAGAATACTCAAGAACCAACAGGAGTAAACTCAAGAACAGTAAGGAAAAGCTTGAGTACTTCAAGAACCGACAAGAGTACTCAAGATCAAACTTCAATATCAAAGTAAAGTGTTTACATGATTGTGCCCAAAATCTAGAGAGAAGTGAGAGCTTGTGGTATGAGATGATTGTTGTGAATGGGATTGTGGGATGATGATACAAGGATGAAGGGATGCTCTATTTATAGGCAATGAAGAGGAGAAGATGTGGAGGAGAAGACAACACTTGGCAAGGGATGAGAGGAGGAAGGAAAGCCGTCGGAGGGGAGGTGGCAAGGCCAAGAGCCGCCCCCCATGTGACATCTCCATGGCCAAAGCCGCCGGGCTAGGTGGAGGGGAGTGGGTGAGAGCTTTGTGATCTTTTCCCCAAAAGCCATCGGGTCCTTTCAGCTCCGGTCTGACTCTGGTTGCCCTTCGGTTGGACTTGTTTGAGTGATTCCAGGTTAAGATCATGAAAGTTGTACAGTCGGAATCTGGTCGTGTCCTGACTCGTAATCCAGTTTCAGCTTTAAAACTCCTTTTTAGCTCGTATCATCTCTAGACCTCGAAATAGCCTGTAGAACTAAAGTGGAACTAACAAGCAAAAGTTAAATAGACAAAGAGTCTAATTTGGTGGGTTTAACTGTCTTAATGAATAATATAAATATGGTCCATCAGATCACTCCACACTTTTAGTTGTTCGTCCCGAACAATGCTATTTAAGGGCGGAACACAAAATTCAAGTAAACTTTTTAAAAATAAAAGTGAGAATGCGGGACTAGATTTATCCTAATTCATGCAATACTTACTTATTACCAAACTAAACCGTGTAAATACTTAGAAGAAACTTGATACTTGTACCTTCGAGCTGAGATGCAAATTAATTTGGATGTTTCGGGAGATAGCCCTTTTCAGGCTCCTGGACTGCATTCTCTGGACCGACTCGCACTATATGGTTAACTTGTCGCTTTCTCTAGAACATGATTCGGTTCGGGTTCCACTGAGTTGAGCACTTAGATTTCTTTTTGGTGAGGGACAGCTTCTGAAGTGAATTGGCCTTTGGCCTTTGGCCTTTGATGTTGAATTGGAGTTTTTTCACTTTTGTTCGGTTAAAACCTTCACAATTTTGGCTTTTGGCCTTTGATTAGCTTCTTCGAGCTTTTGCTTCTTTGTGACTTGCTAGTCCATTTTCTCAACCTTTCTTTGGGAGGTCCAATCGTCGCCCGAGAGCATATGGAAATACCTCCCCGCTCTTTCTCATCCTTGCCGTTTCGCGCGGGTCAAGATGAGGGTCGCTCATCTATTTTCCCGGCTACTCTGACTAGAGATAACATGGTTTGATTCCCGTCCCGCCTCTTGCATAAACGCTGCACGGTGGAGATGACTCTGACTCACTGAAACCCGAAGTGCAGCCTCCACTGACTTCATAAACCATATAGTGAAATCCAGTCCTTCGAGTGCATGCCAAGCCTCTCTAGGGCAGTTTATATCAACTCCACATCCCCTATATATCTCAGCACAAAGAGACAAATGAGAAGTTACATCCTAAGTTTTTATACAGTTGAGATTTCACAAGGTAAATGCATGAATTTAGATCTATCTTTTTCACATTCTCAAGTTCATATTTTCAAAAAGATAATATTAAGGGAAAAGGAAAAGAAAAAACATGTTAATTAACTATGTACAAAGGTGGTTCTCACCCCACACTTTTGAACGAAGGCGTGCCTCGCAGCACAACTTAGTTCAAAAGTTAATTGCAAGCAAATATATACAGGCAAAGTGAGAATGACTTAAGGCAAAAAACTAAATGACAGAAATTAAATGACTGAAAGTAAGATAGATGTCGGGTTACCTCCCGACCAGTACCTCATTCCTGGATCATAAGGTGGGATCCCATTGGTAGCTCAGGTTGTAGTGTTGCGGAGCGCCTACTTTCATTCTTGCCTTGACTCTCCCCGATTTCTTGTGAGATGATGTGCTCGGGTCAGGACTCATTTATTTCGGTGGTTTTTCTTTTCATTGTCTCTGAGAAGGTAAGGGACCTTTGACCATAGCTGCTGGTCTTGCTACTCTTACGGTCTCTCTTGGCAGATCAGAAATTTGTGTACTGAGATCCGAGATAGGCACAATGTCTGGAGGTTTCCTTGTACTTGAGCGGTCATTATAATTATCAATGTAGAAATCTGAAATTTTGCCGCCAAATGTAAGTGATAACAAGCCCTTGCCCATGTCGATCCATGCCTTCGTGGCGAAGAGAAAAGGCCGTCCTAATATAAGCGTTGGAGGGTCGTCTTCGCTGGCCTCTCCCGTTTCTATTACATAAAAGTCTGCAGCAACAACGAGCTCTCCTATATGGAGTATTAGATCTTCAAGCACTCCAACCGGATGGATACACGACTTGTCTCCCAACTCGATATTTGACCTTGGTGGTTTCAATGGACCAAGCCCCAATAAGTAATATAAGGAGTAAGGCATGGCATTGACGGCAGCCCCAAGATCGATTAAGCACTTGTGAATTTGGGCTTCACCAATACCACAGGTGACTGTGAAGGCCCCTGGGTCCTTATCCCTTTCCGGTTGTGACTCCTGATCTGAAGTGAGGGATCTTTCCACTATCGGGCCATTCTGCTCATCCTTTGGCTCTGGGTTTGTATGATCGGGCCCTATTAACTCCTGATCTTCTAGGCAAATGTTTTGCTCTGATGCATAGATGTTAGTTGGGGAATCCCATCTGAGACCATTAGAGTCATTGTCATCCCAGCCAGATGCCGGTATGTCAAAGTGTGTAATCGGTGGAGGTGTCATGCTAACCGTGAATGTATAACGTCCATTGTCATCATGCGTGACCCACGTTCTGCCATCATTGGGTCGGTCATCTTCTTGATTCCAATCAGGACGGTGCCTACGGGTGAAGTGTTTGTTTGTAAGTTTGTAAGTAGTGGATCGTGATGTTTCTTCCAGTGCTACCTTCATGTTTGACATCCTTATCATGCTGACATTCGCCTTTGGGTTTTGGATGGTTTGTAAAGGTATTCGGCCAGGCTCATTAGTAAGTGCGGATATTGAAGTGGCGAGCTGGGACATTTGTTTGGTCAAATCTGAAATTGCCCCGTCAGTTTTTGCCTGGAACTGGTTAAACAAATTACCCAATTAATTTACGCTTCCAGCGAGTTCCTTCATTGTGTCTTCAAGTGACTTGTTTGGTCCTTGCTGATTGCTCGAGTTGGCTTGGTATTGATTTTGTCCCTTCTGTTGATATTGGCCTGTTGATGGAGCGTTCTGGTTGTACTGCCGGTGGGGAGGTTGGTAAATTGACTGAGCTAATTGCGGTGCGGCTTGTTGTGTCTCCCTCGGAGGATGGTTGTCGTTTCGCCAGCTTGGATTGGTTGCTTGATTATACTGCCGGTTTGGTCCGGCTCTGTCGTTGCTGTTGTTGTTGTTGTATCCTCGGTATCCTACCACTGCGTTCACTTCTCCCGGTTCTTCTAATATTAATGTTGGGCATGCGTCAGTCTTGTGGTCTGTAGAACCGCAAAATTCGCAAGGTTTCACTTGAGCTGGCTACCTTCGTAGGATCTAAACCATCATTTCGTTCATTTGTTTCATCTCCTCTGGCATAGAGTTCATCGGTGTTTCTTTTGCCTTTTCCACATTCTTTGTTCGGGAGAATTCTTCCTGCCGAGTTGTCTCTTCTCTGAATCGGGCATTTTCAGCAACGTCGGTGATGAGATTCCTTATGCCACTCAGTGATAGATTCATCATGGATCCTCCAGCTGAGGCATCCAGGAGCATTTTGTCTAAGGGTCTCAATCCATCAATGAGGTATTCGATGATGAGTTTCTCGGGTAGTCCAAGGGTGCAGCAGCTTCTCTCCAGGCGATTGAATTTCTCCAGGTAATCGTACATGGTTTCATTGGGCCCCTGCTTGATGTCCTGCAGTTGTCTCCTCACTTGCATTGCTCTTCCCGCCGGGTAGTATTTGTCCAGGAATTTCTTTTGCATCTGAGCCCATGTTCTGATGCTACCGGAAGGCAATGAAAGGAACCAGTCGTTCGCCGAGTCAATGAGGGAAAAATAGAACGCCTTCAACTTGAAGTCGTCTACATTCACGCCATTGGGTTTTAGGTTTTGGAAAATGCCGTGTAAGCGTTGGAGATGAGTTGTTGCTGATTCTCCACGAGTTCCTGAGAACTTGGGCAGGTTGTGGACCACTGATGTGTTGATGGCGATGTTTTCTAGCTCAGGGCTCTCGTAAATGCACCACGGCTGATTTCTGAAATCCGGTGCCGACAGTTCTCCCATAGTAGGTTCGCGGAAGTTGTTATCCCCATAGTAGTCATCAAAGATAGGTTCTCGCCTTGGTACTTGTCGAGGTGGGGGATGTCTAGGGGGTTGCACTGGACCAGCTTCATTTCGGTCCTCGGGTGGTCCTTGGTTTCTTCGAATGGCCTCCCTATTACGAGCTCTTTGGTTTCTGATGAGTTGTTCCGGATCATCAATAAATGGAGGCGGCGCCTCATTGTTTCGATCGTACAAGTTCATCTCGTCGTCATCCTGATAGTCATGGTGGCTTCCTTCGCGAGACATGGTTATGCAGAAACGGGTACAAAAGAAAATAACAACTAGTCAGAAAGCTAACTCCCCGGCAACGGCGCCAATTTTGACGGAGCTCACTGCACTGTCGTTAAGGTGCAATGTCTCTGTGCAAAAATAAATTTATAAGTCCTCTACTCGTACTCTACAATTGGGTAGTAAAGCGGTAAGTAGGGGTCGAACCCAAGGGAATTAGTTTATAGTTGTTCTTTCGAAGATGGAAATTAAGACAGTTGGGGGTTGGTTGTGATTTTAGTACTGAAAGTAGCGTGGGTTGGTTGTGATTTTAGCACTGGAAAGTAAATGACTGAAAGTAAAGAAAGTAAATACGAGACTGAAAGTAAATACTGAAAAGTAAAGTGCTTGAAAGACAAGACTTGCTGAAAGTAAATGCTTGAAGGACAAGTCTTGCGGAAAGAAATTGCTTAAAGGACAGGACTTGCGAAAAGTAAGCAGTTGATATGGACTGAAAGTAAAGTTACTGAAAGTAAATGACTGGAAAGTAAGCAGTTGATAGTAAGACTGAAAGTAAATGACAGGTGATGTTTGAATTAAAGGAAAGATTCGGTATCAGGGGCCTTGTATCATAGTCCGTTTATCATTGACCTCTAATGATCATACTAAGTGTTCAAAAGTGTATCAAGGCCATTTCAAGCACTTGACTTGCCACACTGTCTAGCCCATTTCAAGGCATAGAGCACTTCTTCTATTTAGACTAGCACCCCATTTCAAGGTATACTAGCCTATGTGCATCCACCTGATCAATCATTTCCGATCAACCAAGTGGTGTTTCAGAAAGGTTGAACTCCACGATTAAGCTTTGCCATTTCAAGCATCCACTTAACCGTGTATGTTCACAAACCCCATGGAAGAGTTTTGCCATTTCAAGCATCCACTCAACCATGTGTGTTCAAACCGAATATATAGCACATAGAACAAGTTCTGAACACAAAGAGGCACTAAGAGAAGGGTCTAAAACATTTTATGATATAAGTACACCCCTTCAACCGAATGAAGGGATTAGCTACGAATATCCATAGAGGTGGATATCATAGCTAAGTACTTGGAAAAGTAAAGGTTTTTGAAAGACAGTAAAGTAAAGTTTTCGAAAGTAATGACAAGGAAAGTAAGAGGGAGAATACTCAAGAACCAACAGGAGTAAACTCAAGAACAGTAAGGAAAAGCTTGAGTACTTCAAGAACCGACAAGAGTAGTCAAGATCAAACTTCAATATCAAAGTAAAGTGTTTACATGATTGTGCCCAAAATCTAGAGAGAAGTGAAAGCTTGTGGTATGAGATGATTGTTGTGAATGTGATTGTGGGATGATGATACAAGGATGAAGGGATGTTCTATTTATAGGCAATGAAGAGGAGAAGATGTGGAGGAGAAATGAGAAGTTACATCCTAAGTTTTTAAACAGTTGAATTTTCACAAGGTAAATGCATGAATTTAGATCTAGCTTTTTCACATTCTCAAGTTCATATTTTCAAAAAGATAATATTAAGGGAAAAGGAAAAGAAAAAGCATGTTAACTAACTATGTACACAGGTGGTTCTCACCCCACACTTTTGAACGAAGGCGTGCCTTTCAGCGCAACTTAGTTCAAAAGTCATGCAAATATATACAAGAGAAGGAAATCACATTAAGGAAAAGAGAAGAACTGCACTCCCTTTTACTGTGTCGTGTCGTAGAACGACATGCCTCGGAGCTAAATAATCGAGGGAGTTCGGCTGGGGCCTTGAACTCTCAGCGCAGGCCCGGTAATTTCTCGGAAGCTGCCTGGCTGATCTGATCTTGCTCCAAATATCGATTCCTACATGTTAGACATTCCTTCTATATAAAAAATGGGTGAGAGCGACTTGCGGCAAAAACTAAATGACAGAAAAGAAAATTACTGAAAGTAAGATAGGTGTCGAGTTACCTCCCGACCAGTGCCTTTGTTTAACGTCGTTGGCTCGACGCATGGGGATCACAGGTTTGGATCCCATGGGCGGCTCAGGTCATAGTGTTGTGGAGTGCCTACTTTAATTTTTTTCCTTGCCTTTCCCCGTTTTCTTGTGAGATGATGTGCTTGGGTCCTGTTCCCATGGTTCTGGTGGTTTCTCTTTCCATTGTCTCTGAGAAGGTAAAGGACCTTTGACCATAGCTGCTGGTCTTGCTACTCTTACGGTCTCTCTTGGCAGATTAGAAATTTGTGTACTGAGATCTGAGATAGGCACTATGTCTGGAGGTTTCCTTGTACTTGAGCGGTCATTTTATAATTATCTATGTAGAAATCTAAAATTTTGCCGCCAAATGTAAGTGATAACAAGCCCTAGCCCATGTCGATCCATGCCTTGGTGGCGAAGAGAAAAGGCCGTCCTACTATAAGTGTTGGAGGGTCGTCTTCGCTGGCCTCTCCCGTTTCTATTACATAAAAGTCTGCAGCAACGACGAGCTCTCCAACATGGAGTATTAGATCTTCAAGCACTCCAACCGGACGGATACACGACTTGTCTCCCAACTCGATATTTGACCTTGGTGGTTTCAATGGGCCAAGCCCCAATAAGTAATATAAGGAGTAAGGCATGGCATTGACGGCAGCCCCAAGATCGATTAAGCACTTGTGAATTTGGGCTTCACCAATACCACAGGTGACTGTGAAGGCCCCTGGGTCCTTATCCCTTTTCGATTGTGACTCCTGATCTGAAGTGAGGGATCTTTCCATTATCGGGCCATTCTGCTCATCCTTTGGCTCTGGATTTGTATGATCGGGCCCTTTTAACTCCTGATCTTCTAGGTAAATGTTTTGCTCTGATGCATAGATGTTAGTTGGGGAATCCCATCTGAGACCATTAGAGTCATTGTCATTCCAGCCAGATGCCGGTATGTCAAAGTGTGTAATCGGTGGAGGTGTCATGCTAACCGTGAATGTATAACGTCCATTGTCAGCATGCGTGACCCACGTTCTGCCATCATTGGGTCGGTCTTCTTCTTGATTCCAATCAGGACGGTGCCTACGGGTGAAGTGTTTGTTCGTAAGTTTGTAAGTTGTGGATTGTGCTGTTTCTTCCAGTGCTACCTTCATGTTTGACTTCCTTATCATGCTGACATTCGTCTTTGGGTTTTGGATGGTTTGTGAAGGTAGTCGGCCAGGCTCATTAGTAAGTGCGGATATTGAAGTTGCGAGCTGGGACATTTGTTTGGTCAAATCTGAAATTGCCCCGTCAGTTTTCGCCTGATATTGGTGTAGCGAAGTCCCCAATTGATTTACGCTTCCTGCGAGCTCCTTCATTGTGTCTTCAAGCGACTTGCTTGGTTCTTGCTGATTATTTGAGCTGGATTGGTATTGATTCGTTCCCTTCTACTGATATTGGCTCGTCGGGTATTGATTTGATCCTCTCTGCTGATATTGGCCTGCTGATGGAGCGTTCTGGTTGTACTACCGGTGGGGAGGTTGGTAGAATGACTGAGCTAATTGTGGTGCGGCTTGTTGTGTCTCCCTCGGAGGACGGTTGTCGTTTCGCCAGCTTGGATTGGTTGCTTGATTATACTGCCGGATTGGTCCTGCTCTATCGTTGTTGTTGTGGTTGTTGTATCCTTGGTATCCTACCACTGCATTCACTTCTTCCGGTTCCTCTACTATCAGTGTCGGGCATGCGCCAGTCTTGTGGTCCGTAGAACTACAAAACTCACAAGGCTTTATCTGAACTGGCTGCCTTCGTAGAATTTGAATCATCATTTCCTTTATTTGTTTCATCTCTTCTAGCATAGGGTTCATCGGTGTTTCAGCCTTTGCCACATTCTTCGTTTGGGAAAATTCTTCCTGCCGAGTTGTCTCTTCTCTGAATCGGGCATTTTCAGCAACGTCGGTGATGAGATTCCTTATGCCACTCAGTGAATCATGGATCCTCCAGCTGAGGCATCCAGAAGCATTTTGTCTAAGGGCCTTAATCCATCAATGAGGTACTCGATTATGAGTTTTTCGGGCAGTCCAAGGGTACAGCAGCTTCTCTCCAGGCGATTGAACTTTTCCAGGTAGTCGTACATGGTTTCATTGGGCCCTTGCTTGATGTCCTGCAGTTGCCTCCTTACTTGCATTGCTCTTCCTGCTGGGTCGTATTTGTCTAAGAACTTCTTCTGCATCTGAGCCCATGTTCTGATGCTTCCGGAAGGCAATGAAAGGAACCAGTCGTTCACCGAGTCAGTGAGGGAAAAGTAGAACGCTTTCAGCTTGAAATCATCTATGTTCACGCCATTTGGTTTTAGGTTTTGGCAAGTGCCATGTAAGCGTTGGAGATGAGTCGTTGCTGATTCTCCACGAGTTCCTGAGAATTTTGGCAAGTTGTGGGCCACTGAAGTGTTGATGGCGATGTTTTCTAGCTCAGAGCCTTCGTAAATGCACCACGGCTGATTTCTGAAATCTGGTGCCGACAGTTCTCCCATAGTAGGTTCGCGGAAGTTGTTGTTATCCCCTTAGTAGTCATCAAAGACGGGTTCTCGTCTTAGTTCTCATCGATATTGCGGGGGTGGTGGATGTCTAGGAGGTTGTTGCGCTGGGTCAGTGATGGACGCACAGTCGTTATGTGCAAACGTCAAAAATAAATTTATAATAGTCCGCTACTCGCGACTTTACTACTGGGTAGCAAGTGGTAAGTAGGGGTCGAACCCAAGAGAACCAGTGGAATAGATGTTCTTTGAGGGGGTTGTCCAGCGAAAGAGCGTGTTTTAAGTCGGTTGGTTGGTTTTAAAGCTACCAGCTAAGTGATTGATTGATTGATTAGATGGTTGGTTGGTTTTAATACTGGAAAGTAAATTGCAGTTTATAATTAAAGAGAAATGTTCGGTTTCAGGGGTCTTGTATTATATCCTGTTTATCATTGACTTTTAGTGAATCGTCTAAGTATTCAAACGGTGTATCAAGGACATTCCAAGCACTCGATTTGCGTACACTGTCTAGCCTATTCCTAGGACATATAGCACTTATTCTACTTAGACTAATACTCCATTCCCGGTTATATTAGCCTACATGCATCCATTTAATCCCTTTGGCCTAGTTTTCAAATGGTTTTTAAGATAGTCGACCTCTTCAGATAAGTTTATTCATTTAATCCCTTTGGCCCAGTTTTTAAATGGTCCACTTACCCGAGTGTGATCACGAATATCTAAGGAAGAGTTTACGAATTTGGACCCCTATGGTCACATTCCCAAATGGTTTACTTTACCTTAGACATTCTAACTTTTATATATGGCACATAGAATAAGTGTTGAATACTAATTCGAGACACTAAGTTAATAGTCTAAAACATTTTATACTACAAGTGCGCCCCTTCTACCGAACTACTAGTTTAGCTACTATTCATCGCGCTAAACATTATAACTAAGGAAATAAAACAGTTGAATAAATACTAAGAATTACTTACAACCGTTGAAGCGCCAAGGGAGCTATCCTTTATTTCCAAAGCCAAACTTTACAAATACATAACTTTTAGAGAGATAAGTGTTTTTTACAAGTGAGGGATGAGGGATGAGGGATGAGGGGAGGAGCTCCTCCTTATATAGCCATGGGAGGAGGAGGAGATGGAGGCAAGTGTTGCATTGTGATTGGAGGAGAAAATGAAGGGAGGAGATGGCCACACATGGAGGAAGGAGAGGAGGAGCAAGGAGGAGGTGCCATGTGGAGGAGGAGCAAAGCCGCCGGTTGTGGTGGAGGAGAGCCGCCGGTTGCCGGTGGTGGAATGGGAGGAGCTCCTCCTTTGGCCACCACTTCTTCAAGTGGTCGGTCATCTTGCCCAAATGTGAGTTTTGTACAGTTTTGTGCAGTCTTTTCACAAAACTGTCAATGTGTTTTCTTCCCCGGACTGTCTTAATTCCTCTCCTGATTCTTCTGATTAATTTGTTATGAGTGATTCAACGTCAGGATCCTTGATATTTCTTCAGTCGGCATATGATCTTGACCTTGGATTGACTCGTAACATCTTTTCTGCTCTAAAAGCTCCTCTTTAGTATGTATTCTCTCTAAGCTCTGAATTACCCTGTAAAAAAATATCTGAACTAACAAGCAAAAGTTAAATAGACAAAATTTCTAAATAAGGGGGTTATACTGTGTTTATGATTCGTATAACTTTGGTCCATCAGATTACCCCCCACTTTTAGTTGTTCGTCCCGAACAATGCTATTAAAGGGATGTACTATAAGTTGGCTTTGAAATATGAAAATTAGACTGTGGTACTCGATCTATCCTAATTCATGCATTGCTTACTTATTACCAAATTAAACTGCGTAAATAAATAGAAGAAACTTAATAATTGTACCTCCGTGCTGAGATGCAAATTATATTGGATGTCTCGGGAGATAGCCCTTTTTAGGCTTCTGGACTGCAACCTTGGGATCGTCTCGCACTATATGGTTTTCTTGTAGCTTTCTCTAGCACATGATTCGATTCGGGTTTCAGTGAGTTGAGCCTTTTTGATTTTCTTCTTTGGCGAGGGACTGCTTTTTTGTTGTAGTGAATCGGCCTTTGGCCTTTGATTTGACTTTTTGAGTGCTTCACTTTTGCTCGGTTAAAACCTTCACAATTTTGGGCCTTTGGCCTCTTTTTATTTTCTTCTTTGAGTTTTTCGCCTTTTTGTGCCTGCTAGTCCATTTTCTCAAGCCTTTTTGGGAGGTCCAATCATCGCCCGCAAGCCTATGGAAATACCTCCCCACTCCTCTCGTCTTTGTCGTTTTGCGCAGGTCAAGATGAGGGTCGCTCATCTATTTTCTCGGCTATTTTGACTAGAGAGAGGACGGTCTGATTCCCGTCCTCGCCTTTGCATAGATGCTTCTTGGCGGAGTTGACTTCAATTATTCACTGAAAACCCGAAGTGCAGCCTCCACTGACTTCGAAAACCATATAGTTTGATCTGATCCTTTGATTGCTTGCCAAGCCTCTCTAGGGCAGTTTATATCAACTCCACATCCCTAGTTATCTCAGCACAAAGGACAAATGGAAAGTTACATTCTAAGTTTTTAAACAGTTGAATTTTCACAAGGTTAATGCATGAATTATGATTTATCTTTTTCACATTCTTAAGTTCATATTTTCAAAAAGATACTATTACTAAAAAAGAAAAAACAGCTGCATGTTATTTATGTACATAGGTGGTTCTCACCCCCCACTTTTGAACGAAGGCGTGCCTTAGTTCAAAAGTCATGTAAGCTTAAAACTAAATTACTGAATTTAAATGACAGAAATTAAAGTGCGGAAAAGTAAGATACTGTCGGGTTACCTCCCGACCAGTGCACTTGTTTAACGTCGTTGGCTCGACAGTACCTCGTTGTGGATTACTGGTTTGGGTCCCATGGGTGGCTCAAATCAAACTTCGCCACCGTTCCTGTGTTGATTCCTATTTTGACTTTTCCTGTTTTCTTGCTTTGGTTAGAACTCCATGGTTTCGGTAGGTTCTTCTTTTCATAACTCCGAGAAGGTGAGGTTCCCTTGACCATAGCTGCTGGTCCGTCGAGCCGTGCTCTCTTGCTTTTCCTTCCGGGTTTCCATTCTCTTGCCCCATGTCTTTGCCGCTTCTTCATGTATGGCCGGTTGGCATCTTTGCAAGTTTGGAAGTTCAGCATTGTGCCATCAAACATTGGCGACCACACGCATGTCCCCATGTTAAGCCTCTTCTTGGTGGCAGCGACGAATGGTCGTCCTAGAACGAGCGAGTTTTCAGGGCTGCTTTGTTGAGTTGTGGTGAGTGAGAGCTCCGATGATGGCGTGTCTTGCCCTTGATTTACCTCCAACTTGCCTTGCACCTCAGCGTTAATTACTTCATTTTCAGGGGCTGTGATCCGCATACAAACCGAAGGGAAAAGTTGGGGAACTTCCACCATAAGGGCCAGGTCTTTCTTGGATAGTTTGATAATGAGGACCAAGCCTGCCTTAGGTGCTTCGATAGTGAGGATTGGGCATGTTTCGGGTGCTTCGAGCGCCAGGATCGGGCCTACCGTGCTTTCCTCGGATGGATTGGTGATAAGGACCGGTTCAAGTAGCTCGGCTGGTTTGGTAATGAGGACTGGGTCTGATTTGGCTGGTTCCTCTTCGGTTATTTGCGAGTCCTCATCCTCAATTGGTTCAGTGGGCTCCAATATTGGCTCCTTTAGAGCCGCCTCCACGTCCATTACTGCCCTTGTACTGATGTCTTCTCTCGGCTTTGTTGCGGGCAAGCTCGTAATGGGTGTGGTGTCGGGCTCGTTTTGCACTGAGTCCACTTCCATCGTTGGTGCCTTATCTTCAGTTTGGTGCATTGGCCCCTGTTTTGTGCTCTCTGCCAAATTGTCTATGAGTCGCCAGGTTTGAGACATGGTTAACTTCATGATCGAGCCTCCCGCTGCATCGTTAAGTCTTTTCCGCTCAAGTGGCATCATTCCACCGAGAAACCTTTGGATAAGATTGATTCTGGAGAATCCATGGTGCGGGCAGCTCGCCACAATGGAGTCAAAGTACGCCAAGTACTCGTCCAATGTTTCGTCCCGGAATTGCTCAAGATTGAGAATCTTCTCGCGGGTTTCAAGTGGAAGAGATGGAGGGCAAAACTTCTCAAGGAATTTGGCTTGTAGACCCCCATAATCACTTTCATACTCAGCACATGAGTAATACCATTTTAATGCCGAGTCTGTTAAAGAAAATTTAAAACATGTGAGTTTAAATTCCTCTAGCGATTCATTTTTAGGCCTCATGTGGTTGCATATGGAGTGGAACGTTTGTGTATGCCTTACGGGATCTTCTCCAAGAGCACCTCCGAATTGGGGGAGATGTCTAATCATTTCAAACATAAGGTTGCTACCCCCATTTTTCCAAGGTTCTATGTCGTAGTATGAAGACATGGCGAATTATGTATAATGGAAAAAAGAACAACTATCCATTTGCTAATTCCCCGGCAACGGCGCCAATTTTTTGATGGACGCACAGTCGTTATGTGCAAACGTCAAAAATAAATTTATAAAATTCCGCTACTCGCGACTTTACTACTGGGTAGCAAGTGGTAAGTAGGGGTCGAACCCAAGAGAATCAGCGGAATAGATGTTCTTTGAGGGGGTTGTCCAGCGAAAGAGCGTGTTTTAAGTCGGTTGGTTGGTTTTAAAGCTACCACCTAAGTGATTGATTGATTGATTGGATTGTTGGTTGGTTTTAATACTGGAAAGTAAATTGCAGTTTATAATTAAAGAGAAATGTTCAATTTCAGGGGTCTTGTATTATATCCTGTTTATCATTGACTTTTAGTGAATCGTCTAAGTATTCAAACGGTGTATCAAGGCCATTCCAAGCACTCGATTTGCGTACACTGTCTAGCCTATTCCTAGGACATATAGCACTTATTCTACTTAGACTAATACTCCATTCCCGGTTATATTAGCCTACATGCATCCATTTAATCCCTTTGGCCTAGTTTTCAAATGGTTTTTAAGATAGTCGACCTCTTCAGATAAGTTTATTCATTTATTCCCTTTGGCCCAGTTTTTAAATGGTCCACTTACCCGAGTGTGATCACGAATATCTAAGGAAGAGTTTACAAATTTGGACCCCTATGGTCACATTCCCAAATGGTTTACTTTACCTTAGACATTCTAACTTTTATATATGGCACATAGAATAAGTGTTGAATACTAATTCGAGACACTAAGTTAATAGTCTAAAACATTTTATACTACAAGTGCGCCCCTTCTACCGAACTACTAGTTTAGCTACTATTCATCGCGCTAAACATTATAACTAAGGAAATAAAACAGTTGAATAAATACTAAGAATTACTTACAACCGTTGAAGCGCCAAGGGAGCTATCCTTTATTTCCAAAGCCAAACTTTACAAATACATAACTTTTAGAGAGAGAAGTGTTTTTTACAAGTGAGGGATGAGGGATGAGGGATGAGGGGAGGAGTTCCTCCTTATATAGCCATGGGAGGAGGAGGAGATGGAGGCAAGTGTTGCATTGTGATTGGAGGAGAAAATGAAGGGAGGAGATGGCCACACATGGAGGAAGGAGAGGAGGAGCAAGGAGGAGGTGCCATGTGGAGGAGGAGCAAAGCCGCCGGTTGTGGTGGATGAGAGCCGCCGGTTGCTGGTGGTGGAAGGGGAGGAGCTCCTCCTTTGGCCACCACTTCTTCAAGTGGTCGGTCATCTTGCCCAAATGTGAGTTTTGTACAGTTTTGTGCAGTCTTTTCACAAAACTGTCAATGTGTTTTCTTCCCCGGACTGTCTTAATTCCTCTCCTGATTCTTCTGATTAATTTGTTATGAGTGATTCAACGTCAGGTCCTTGATATTTCTTCAGTCGGCATATGATCTTGACCTTGGATTGACTCGTAACATCTTTTCTGCTCTAAAAGCTCCTCTTTAGTATGTATTCTCTCTAAGCTCTGAATTATCCTGTAAAAATATATCTGAACTAACAAGCAAAAGTTAAATAGACAAAATGTCTAAATAAGGGGGTTATACTGTGTTTATGATTCGTATAACTTTGGTCCATCAGTCAGCTTCATTTCGGCTTTCGGGTGGTCCTTGGTTTCTTAGGATGGCATTCCTATCACGAGCTCTTTGGTTTCGGAAGAGTTGCTCTGGATCGTTGAGAATTGGAAATTGAGGCGGTGCCTCATTATTTCGATCGAACAGATTGATCTCGTCGTTATCCTGATAGTCACGGATGCTTCCTTCACGAGACATGGTTGTACAGAAGCGAGTTTGAAAGAAAAAGAAAAAACAATTGATTCTAACTCCCCGGCAACGGCGCCAATTTTGACGGAGCCCACCGTACTATCGTTAAGGTGCGATGTTCTCTGTGCAAAAATAAATTTATATCTCCGATACTCGCGACTTAACTATTTTAGGTAGTCAGTGGTAAGTACGGGTCGAACCCAAGGGAATTAGTGGATTAATTGTTTTTTCGAAAAGGGGGGATTAAATAAAACAGTTGGGGGGTTGGTTTTAGTTTTTAGTACTGAAAGGTAAAGTAACAGTAGATATTACAATTAAAGGAAAGATTCGGTTTCAGGGGCCTTGTATCATAGTTTGTTTATCATTGACCTCTAATGATCATACTATGTGTTCAAAGATGAATCAAGGCTATTTCTAGCACATGACTTGCCACATCATTTAGAACACTTGTTCTATTTAGACTAATTCCTCCTTTCGAAGTATCTTAGCCTTATGTGCATCCATTTGATCTTCAGTTACGATCAACCAAATGGTTTTTGAAAGAGGTCGAACTCCTCAGACAAGCTTCGCCCGTTAAAGCATCCACTTACCCGAGTATGTTCACGAACCCCACGGAAGAGCTTTGCCCGTTAAAGCATCCACTCAACCTTGGAAGTTCTAACCTAATATGTGGCACATAGAACAAGTTTTGAACACATAGAGGCACTAAGAGTAGGGCCTAAAACATTGTATGATACAAGCACACCCTTTCAACCGAATGAAGGGTTTAGCTACGAATATCCATGGAGCAGGACATCATAGCTAAGTGCTTGAAAAGTAAAGGTTTTGAAAGACAGAAACTAAAGTTTTCGAAAGTAAAGACAGGAAAGTAAACTTGTTGAATTGAAAAGACATTAAAGTAAAGAAGAGAGTACTTACAAAAACCGTTGAGAGTGCTAAAGATCAAGCTTCGATTCCAAAGTAAAGTGCTTACATGATTGTGCTCTCAATCTAGAGAGATAAGTGACTTGTGATATGAGATGTGTTTGTGATTTTGGAATTGAGGATGATTTACAAAGGCAAGAGGGTGTTCTATTTATAGGCTAAGGGAGGCAATGGATGTGGAGGAGAAGCCACCACATGTCACAAGATGGGAGGAGGAGCAAAAGCCATCGGGGTGAGTCACTATGGCCAAAAGCCGCCGGCCACATGGAGGAAGGGGAGAGGTGGAGTGGCTTAGCCGCCGGCTAGGTGGAGGAGAGAAGAGAGTTTGTGAGCTTATCCCAAAAAGCCATCGGTTCTTTCAGCTCCGGACTGACTCTGGTTGCCCTCCGGATGGACTTGCGTTGAGTGATTCCACGTCAAGTTCTTGAAAGTCAGAATTTGGTCGTGACCTGGAATGACTCGTAATTCATTTTCAGCTTTAAAACTCCTCCTTAGCCTGTATTCTCTCTAGACTTCAAAATACCATGTAGATAAATATCGGAACTAACAAGCAAAAGTTAAATAGACAAAGAGTCTAATTTGGTGGGTTTAACTGTGTTTATGATTCATACAATTATGGTCCATCACCCACACAATGTCCTTAGATGTTATTGTACAAATGAAAAAGATGTTAAGTAAAAACCTCAGCAAAGTTCCAACAATGTCTTTCTAAATACGGAAACATAAAAATCTTACTAATCGAATCCAAACATTAGCAATCAGTTTTTTTTTGTCACTCAATAATGAAAACTAGGGTACAATTTGTCTTTGTCTTTGCTCATTCCTCCCTTTTTTACGACAATTAAAATACCTTCTAATTACTCATCATGTAAATGTATTTACCATCAGTATCAATCGTCACCAAACTGATTATAAAAATGGGTCAAATAGATAAATCAAACAAACACACAATGATTATAAATTATTAATAACCATGAAGCATTAGTAATCACTCAAGCTACACATGTCTTATTCAGAAAGTTGATTTAATCAAACTATTAAATTGATAAACTCCATAGCTGCAAGTAATTGATTACCAAGAACTAATTATGTATGGGTATCAAACCATCAAATTTCACCCTCCAAAGTTAATAATCAGGCCAAACGACGAATCTAAATGAGTGATCCATAAGAAGTCAAGGTTTGCACGAAAAGAAAATAAGTTCATCACAAATAAAGTAACATTGATAACACTCAACACTTGATCCACAAAATACAAATGGACGATCAAGTATTTGTTGCATACAGTCAAATCTTTCAACTCTCGAAAGTCAATGTTAGTATTTTTTTTTATGAAGACATTCATAAAACCTAAAGATGCAGGTAAAAATGAAAAAAAGAACAAATACAATATATTTTTTTACACCAAAGATATGATGAATATAATACAATAGGCAACCAACTACTTGTCGTGTATATTTAAACCGTCAAACTCCTAAAAGTCACTGATAACCTTAATAATTAAGTTGTAGCACATTCATAGGAAGTTAAAGTTCACACAAAAGAATCATAACCGCATGGACAGTAAATTCACAAAATGAAGTTCTTATAGTCTACCCCACTCTCGCGTTATTTTTTATATACTTAATAATTATTTTTTTTTATTTTCTTCACAACATATGCAAGAACGGAACCTCGCTCTGATACCCTTAAATATAGAAGCTCGAATTTTGAACCAGCCTAACTATAGAAATTTATTTTATTGAATTAAATTTAGAAAATAAAATGACTGATTTAATTGGCTTATTAAAATAAAATAAAAAATCAATGCAGATGGATTTAGTCGGGAAGTTGAAACCCTACTCATAAATGGCTTTTCTTGTTTTACTTTCTCTTCATCTTTTCTCTAATATGGTGACTCAAGAGTGCGTCGTTCTCAAACTTTATCATCTGTTCAAAATAAAGGAAGAAACATCAGGTTTAATTTTTAAGGATGAGTATGTGATGTGTGAAACGTCCGTGGAATGTTTGGGGAACTTCAATGGATCTAGGTAAGTATTCTCAGTGATTTGATTTTGGTTGATTACTTTTATGAAGATGAAGTAAAGATTAGTAATTCAGATTATATGATTTCTAGCATGATTTGAGTATATGTTTGTAGATAAAAAGGTGTTTAGATGATTGAGAAAGTGAGTTATCTCCTAAAAGAAAAAAAAATCAAATTTGTCGACTTAAACTGAATTACATTAAACTTCTATTTGCAATGTTCAAAATGGTTATTTATTGATTTTATGCTGTTCTAATCGAGTTAAGCTATCCTGTCATATAAGATTCATTTTAAGATTCAATTTGGATAATTTTCAAACTGATTTCTAAGCTGAGCATTACAACTTGCCTTTTTGTTTTGAACAGATCTGACGACTGATTTTAAAGTGGTTTTAACGTGTGTTTAGTTATTCAAATAGTGTGATTTTTGATTCCATTGCATTCTAATCAAAAAGACCTTCGCAACAGTATATAGCTTGCGTTTTGATTCAATCTGACCTGGTCTGGAACTAGTTTTGAAGTTGAGTGTTGAATACGATGTGAAATTTTGGGTAGATCCGTAGAACGATTTTCAAACTCGAATATCTTTTGTTTTACTCATTCAAATTCAGTTTTCTGATTTTATCATCATCTATATGGAAAGAGCTTTCTACCGGTATAACACATGAATTTATTTTCTCTGAGTTGTTCCGAAATATGAGTTGAAGTTGATGTTGTACGCTGTGTTGTAATTTTGGAAGATCTGACAACAAATTTTGAAATGGGCATAAGTTTGTTATAACTGTTCGAATTGTGTAATTTAAAATGTTGAGACATTGTGATCATGTGGATATTTGTAACAATATGCAGAACGTATTTTAATTCCTTCCGAGTAATTTAGGAAATAAGTATGAAGTTAGCACATTGAATCTGAAAATTTGCAATTTATATGACTGAATGCATGTGAACTAAACTTGAATAACTTGTAATTTGGAATTCAAGAGCCAGATTAAGAATCCAAGGGTTCAAGTATGTATTGTTTTTGCATATGTCTTCTAGGTGATTCTTGATTTGATTTCGGCATGGTATAAATTTGACTGGAGGTTATGTAATGCGGATTCGAGGTAAGTAATATGGACCCTTCTAGTTATTTCTAAAAATATTCTTGTGAAATTGTATGGCATGCCTATTTATTTCAAAATTATTTTCTCATAACTCGAATCATGGGTGTAAATGCTTCAGAACCAACTTTATTATTGATAAAGATATTCTCGTGCTCTCGTTAATTATTTAAAAATTCCGTTTCACAACTCGTGTCTCATAACACATTTCTTCTGTCGTTACTCGTCTTCCGTGTTATAATTTGTACCTTATCGTTCTTGTCATGATTTGTGTTTCGTGCCATCATTCGTGTTTAACTTTGACGGATTGCAATCAAGTTTGTTAAAATCACGAGTTAACTCGTAAACTCGTACGATTTTACATTTTTACCTACATAATTCGAGTTAAATCGCATGTAAAATCATTTTTGTGTAAAATCGCACATCAGCATGATTTTACCTCCTGTAGAATCGGGTAAAATCCGTGTAAAATTGGGTAAAATCGGTAAAATCGAGTAAACTCGGGTAAAAATTGGTAAAATTATATAAAAGTCAAAATCTTTTTTATAATGTGATTCTTAAGAATCTTTGACATGTTTATCCTTTATAATTAAATTATAAAGTTGAAATTTGATTCATTTATATTTTTATAGTGTTCAAAAAATATATTTAATATTTAATATTAATTTAATGTAAGGTAAACTCGGCGATTTTACGAGTCGAGTTTACGTTTCAATTCCACTTATGCAAAACAAGTCAAAATAAAAACTCGATTCTGACAACCTTGCTTGCAATCCAATTATGATTTGTGTTACCCACCACAGGGGATAAATGTGACATTCGTGCCACCATAGGGGGTAAATGTGACATTCATGTTGCCCACTGCGGGGCAAATCGCGGAGTGTCCCGGGACCCATGCTTGCTTGATTGGATTGCGAAACCATTCAGCGTGCTACGTGTTTGAAGTCATCTCGTCTCGCCATTTTCGTCGTGCTACAAGCTTTGAAGCCATCCTGCCTCATTTGTTCTTCGTGCTACCAGTTCCGAATTCATTGTGCTTGGTCAAATATCTTCATGCTAAAATGTTTTAAATCGTCCTCATTTCGTTACTTGTCTTTCTACACTGTTCCGTTATTATTTTGGGATTTCTCATAACCTCTTTTAATTAATTATCGTGACACTCATGATTCATCAAGTTGGGGTTTGTATGACTGTTATGAGTCGTGATTCATGTTTTCCATATTTATGTTTTTCAGATCTTGCTGGTTGGACTGTGGGGCAAATAGTGAGAGGCACGCTAGTGAAGGATACTAGCAAATACTTTTCGACTCGAACATTTTAAGTATTTGAATATTGCAATACTACGTTGCGGTTTCATGTGACAAGACTTATATTTCATAGCACTTTTGTTTTAAATTTAATTTATGCATGTATTGTCTAGAGGCTTCGTACGTTCCATCTATGGTTTATGGGACGTTCGGCCGATGTGACGTCGATGGATGTTTAAAAAAAATTGGGGTGATACAAAAGTTGTCCTCAGATTCCACTGAATTCAAGAAAATTATAAAGTTCAATCTTCTTCTTACTGAAACCAACAGGGAGATTGAGGTACTTATCAATTTTTTCCCAATATGTTGTGCATAACTCAAGCTCTCTCTGAGCTACCATTGTTACATGTACAAAAGCTCCTATTATTATAATTGACTTGCTGCCCTGATATCTCTTCATAGTTTCTCATAATACTCTTCAATCTGGGAATCTACCTCTGCTCGTAATAACATTACACTGTCATCCGCAATTAAGATGTTCTATATTATAGGAGCTCCTGGTGTAGTGGAGCAGTTCTATGCGACGGCAATTAAGCGTGTCGCGTAGGAAGTTCTTACACGACATCATTCAAGATCACTGTCGCATAACTGTTCATATGCGACGGCAACGCATACGACTGAATCAAAGACAGTCGTATAATGTGCAAACTGGTGTAGTGGAGCAGTTCTACTTATCTAGACTCCCTTTATCAATTTGTGGTCTTGTTGCCATTCTAAACTTCTCGCCAGCCATTCAGTGTAGCTGATAAACAAATAAGGTGGTAACGGATTACTTTGTCTCAACCCTCTCCCTGAATAGAACACATCTGATAAGCCATTTACTTCACTTGGTAGGATACCGACGTGAACCCATTTCATCACCCTTCCTACCCATATTGTTGGGAATCCCAACTTCAGTTGAATTTCTTCTAGGTATTTCCAATCCAGCCTATCATAGATCTTGCTCATGTCTAACTTCACACACCATTACCGAGGACCACTAGTCGATTTACCCTAAATATAATGCATCAGTTCATGAGCTAGCAGTATATTATAAGAAATTAAAAAACCAGGAATAAATTCACTCTGGCTTACCGAGAGTAACTCGGGGAGGGCACCCTTCAATATTTTAGTCATGGCTTTTGTAATGATATTCATTTCCACATTCACCAAACTAATAGGACAAAATTCATCAAACTTTTATTGCCTCTTCACCTAAGAAATCAGAGTTTTTTTTTAAAAATGACCCAAAATCAGTTTTGGGTTTCAAAAATGACCCATGCGAGTTTCACATTTCAAAACTGACCCATTTTTAATAAAACCGGATCCTGAGGATCCGGTTTTCTGTGTTTTTCAAAAGACCGGATCCTGGAGATCCGGTTTTCTGTGTTTTCAAAAAATCGGATCCTGAGGATCCGGTTTTCTGTGCGTGTTCGAATGAGAGAGCTCCACGTGTTGAGTTTGCACAAAACACCGGATTCTGAGGATCCGGTTTTGTAAAAAACACAGAAAACCGGATCCTGGAGATCCGGTCTTTTGAAAAACACAGAAAACCGGATTTTGGAGATCCGGTTTTATTAAAAATAGGTCAGTTTTGAAATGTGAAACTCACATGGATCATTTTTGAAACCCAAAACTGGTTTTGGGTCATTTTTAAAAAAAATTATTCATTTCTTGAACCAAACTGCCTCCATTCCGAAGAATAAGCACAAAATCTATGACGTCTTTCTTGACCAAGTCCCAGTTTTTGTGATAGAATAAAGTAAAGAAATTGTCTAACCCCGGGAAATTTGTTGGGCTTAGTTAAAAAAGCGCATCGTGCACTTCCATCGCTGTGAAAGGAGCACTCAGCCTCTAAGATATTCTCCACCGACTCTATTATTTTATAGAAGATTATTCTCGCTACACTTGAATTTACTTTATGCCATCTAGTGTTGAAATTTTATCTGTATATAAGGCTTTTTCCACCATGATCTGTACTTAGTTTGACTCTCCTATTCATACTCGTCGAGCTAATTCTGCTAGAAAAATATGTCTCGCCATCTTCGACGTTTCCTTTTTGATCAAGGCACCGGCTCTAATTTTCCTGTATGGGTGCTCGTGCTCACAATGGTGTGGCCGAACGTAAGCACCGACATCTTCTTGAGAGTGTGCATTCTCGCATGCTTGCTTCAAGTTTTCCATCTCAATTTTGGGCTAAGATTGTATTTACGGCTGCATATCTCATTAATATTCATCATTCTTTTACTCTTCATGATGATATTCTGGTCGGGCGTATGTATGACGAGGCTCATGATTATGCTCATCTTTGCCTTTTTGGTTGCCTGTGCTATATTCTCTTAACACCTCATGAGCGCACTAATTTTGCCGTTCAATTCATTGTGTGTGTTGTTATTGGTTGTAGTTGTTGGATCGTTAGGTTAGCCAACTATGTGAGGGAGATCCCAGAGTGATATCCCTCAGACAGATGTCAGTGGAAATTAACTCTCGTACAGGAAATATAACCAGAGAGTAATTGCTCACGATTTAGAGTAGAAACCTTACTGCAACCTTTGCAGCAGGCTGAAAACCACTTGCCTTCTGGACAGTTCCAGAAGGGCTTCAAGATCCGTGTTATTTATAAAGGAATATGCTTGCAGTTTGTTACACTTGTCTCACTCAGTGACAACTAACAAAACTACTCAATTCTAAGGATCAACTAACACGATCGTCTTGTCCGCACACAGCAGCACATTGTCAGCTCCGGAATTGATCACTCTTCAATCTCCGATCGCTATCTCCAAAAAGCCAAACTTCACACTGAAGACTCCTCCTCTATTTGTAGTGGTCTTCAAGTCGGCTGGAACTCGTCTCCATCAGATATCTGACTGTATCCAGCAGATATGATATGGTAAAGATATTTCCATATCTTAACCATGTCACATATTTCCCTTCCAAATATGGCTTCAATCTTTCTATCGTATATACTGATTCGTATATACCGATGTCAATTCTCTCGTCAATTATCCAGCATATATACTCATATATCTTCTGATTTGTATCGAGTATATTTGCTCAGATCCGATCTTGTTACAGTGTCGGTGTGTCTCTCACGCGGAACGCATCTCTCTCGCAGCTCTGCTCTCTCTCAGAGATGTCCAGTAACCTTAACTGTCAGACAGTGATTTCTGCAAACTCAAGTGGATTATTAGTTAAGTGTTTGTTATCATCAAAACACAAAGGGTCCAACAAATTCCCCCTTTTTGATGATGACAAACACTTCTTCACAGATAAGAAATCACACGGCAATCATATCTACATTTCCCTAGGACATCCAGCTACTTCTGAATTTATTCACTAAATTTTTATTTAAAGTCTAGCTAGCATAGTTCCCCCTCAGATAGACATCCACTTAAACTTTGGTACCGGTTATTCCCCCTTAGTGTATGCTCATATAGTTCTTCCCCCTTTTGGCATCATCAAAAAGATATGAAGATAAGAACACAGAGTAATGGAAAGAAAACACTTCATTCATGCTGGCATGTTATAAGCGTGTCATACAGACACCACACACACAGCAGAGAATTTCAAAAAGCACAGGAATCTTAAACATGAAATTCGAAATAAAATAACACAAGGAAAACAGGGGTGGATGTGCGAGGGTGGCAAAGAGGGGAGTTCCATGAGACAGTTAAGACGAAGTTTCAATTGTGAACGAAGCCTTCATCTGTTCAACAATATCCGCGGCAGGGTCCTTCATCTGCTCTGGGAACCCCGCGACTGCCACCGACATAGCACCCGAATCAAAAGTAATCGCCAACTCCAAGGCAGTCATCTTTTCCTTTACGTCCGTCAACTCGGTCTTTGCCTCCACCAATTCTGATCTTACCTTCTTCAACTCACTCTTTACCTCCTTCATCTCTGCTCTAAGCACCTTCAGCAGCGCCAGCATCTCACCTGAACCCTCAGAGGGGAGTGCCTCATCACCATCGACAGGAGCAGCAACATTAAGAGGAGTCACTTCAATGACATTCTCATCATCAGCTTCCTCTACCACAGCAGGAACTGTCCATCCAACTCTCGCAGAGAACTCCAAACCCAGTTTGGCAATATGATCATCACACAGTGCAGACGAAACCACTCTCTCAGAATCAGGATGGTAGATCTCCCAATACTTCATTATCTCCTTCACAAACCCTGGAAATGGTAGTCCATTTGACGGGTTGTCCCTGTTGTTCTCCATGTGCTTCATAACCTGAAAAGCCAAGTTAACTGGCTGCTTCAGCAACATTTGATCGACCAACAGCAGGTCCTGGAAGGTGACCATATTGTGTTTGTGCTTTCTCGGGGAGATATTTGACACGAGGATTCTGTCGGAAGTACGTCCATGTGGGTGTTTTCCCTCTGTCCCTTTGCTGTGGGATCCAGCCCAAGCCTCTCAAACACTTCTGACTTCGCCACAGTACATGGCCAGGCACCTTTTGAGTAGGTGGCATACCCGCCTTTGGGCACCCCCAGAACAGTGGCCAACTCCCTCATACTCACTGAGTACGACTCACCGCCAACAACAGCCGATAGCTCCCAATTCCCTTTTCCCTTCTCCTTCTCCACTACCTTCAGTTTTGAGTAAATGTTCCTCACCAACTTCTCATCTACAACACCAGGTTTTCGAAACAGTGCGCCCCACCCCTGGGCTTCCAGCAGTTCCATGATTTCTCTCAAACCATTCTCCACCAGCCACTGATCACTCAGCACCAACTTCTGAGCAAAGCTTTTACCGGCTTCTTCTGACTCCTCAGCGCCCTCTTCCGATTCGCCCTCCTTTTCAACTGGCGGAGCAGCGGATCGGGCAGATCGCTGACTTTTTCTGGCGGAGGGGGGAGCAGTTTTTCTAGCTCGCTTCCCTGCGGACCGTGCAGCGGCTGAGGGTCCCTTTTGAACACGGTGCTGGGTGGAGGAATCTGCTCGAAGTTCCTCAAGTCACCCCTCGAGTTTGACCAGATCTGCGGCTGCTGCTGAGTTGGTCGGAACGGGCAAGATGGTCTCCAAACTTTGGGGGTTGACTCCACGTTCGATCAACTTCGCAGCCATCTCGGCGGCGATGTCGGGTGAAAGGCCTGAGTTAGGGTTTGAAGATGCCATGGAGAATTTCTGAACTTCTGAAATTTTGTGAGAGAGCAAGCAATAGTCTGAGAGTGATGAGACAAAACGCTCGGTCTGCTTTCTTTAAGTACCCTTTGCAACCCCTAGATGTTGAGAGACAACAGAACCCCAAACGTCGCCTCCTTTCAATAAATAAACCGCCTTCAATTTTTTGCAATTGCCATCTTTTCTTCCCTTCCAAAAGCGGTACCGCATTAATAACTTGCAGATTTCAAATCAGCCGAAAAGGCATGCGCCAACTAAGGGAGAAGCGACACGTGTCATTAGTAAGTGTGCTTGTTTCCTTATAAAAGTACCGGACGCGACAACTCCCTGCTGCAGAAACTGTTCACCTTTCAATTCAATTTTTCCTCTTTCCAAAGCTAATCCAACTTTACTAGAGGACGTAACTACCCATCTTCACACCTGTCACACAGATTGTTTCCCATCCAAAGGTGATCCGTCCATAGTGATAGCTCAGTCTTACTGTCTCATGGGTACACAAGGTTTTAGTATGGTGTGCAACTTTACCCAATTGGTACAAATAACACCACACACACACTCAAGAAGAAAGGAATGAAAACATTCAGCCAATTTTTATTTTCTTCGAACCTCATGTGGAGTGATTCTAGAAAAGAAACATCTCGATGGGCTCATAGGAGCACTCCACACGGAGATAGGCTAAGGTTGGTCTAGAGGCCCTCCGGGGCTTATAGTGTGGGATCAACTAGGGAGGTCTCTTTTGGGCAGAAAGAAATTAGAATTTCATGTCTTTCGGTCCCTAATGCAGTCATCAATCACATAGCAAGCATGCATGGCTACATTATGAACACAACTTACTTTTTCACTAGCACAGAACATCCATGTTAAGCTCTCCATCAGACGTGACTCATATGCACCTAGTCTAGCCAATCACTGAGGGAGCAATATTTGAGCATAACTTTAAGGGAGAGAAACCATACCTAGTTCGAGCATCAGCTTCTCGTAGGGTTCTCTGTGCAAAGCTTTTGTGAATATGTCTGCAATCTGTTCCTCAGTTCTACAGTATTCCATCTCAATTGTTCCCTTTTCTACACAGTCACGTAGAAAGTGATACCGAATTTCTATATGCTTGGTACGTGAGAATTGCACTGGATTTTTTGAAATGTTAATAGCACTAGTGTTATCACACAAAATCTTAGCACAATTTGTAATAACACCATAGTCACTTAGCTGTTGTCTGATCCATAGCAGCTGCGCACAGCAAGCGGCCGCGGCGATGAATTCCGCCTCTACGGTGGACAGTGCAATTGAGGACTGCTTCTTTGAAGCCCAAGAGATAAGACATGGTCCAAGATATTGAGCCATCCCAGATGTGGACTTCCTGTCCGTCTTACAACCAGCATAATCCGCATCAGTGTATGCTGCCAGACGTAGTTCTCCTCCCCTTGGATAAAACAGGCATAAGTCATCAGTTCCCTTCAAATATTTCAGTATCCTCTTTACTGCTTTCACGTGGGTTTCCCTGGGATCGGCCTGAAACCTAGCACATAGACAAACACTAAACAGAATATCTGGTCTACTAGCAGTGAGATATAACAGTGAATCAATCATTCCCCTGTACAGAGTTGGATCCACCCGTGGTGAGGTCTCATCCTTTGCCAGGGTGTCGTTGGGAGACATCGGTGTGGCGCACGTCTTTGCGGACTCCATCCCAAACTTCTTCAGAATCTCCTTAGCGTACTTTTGCTGATGGATTCGGGTCCCATCCTCTCCTTGCGCAACTTGAAGTCCAAGGAAGTACTTGAGTTCTCCCACCATGCTCATCTCGAATTCTCTCGACATCAACTCTGTAAACTTCTTGACAAGTTTAGGGTTAGTGGAACCAAAAATGATGTCATCTACATATACATGCACGACCAATGTGTCCTTCCCTTCCTTCAGAAGGAAGAGAGTTTTGTCCACCTCTCCTCTAGCATATCCGTGGGATAGCAAGAACTGTGACAGTCTCTCATACCAGGCACGGGGTGCTTGCTTCTGCCCATAGAGTGCCTTGTCAAGGATGTACACATGATCAGGGTGAGTGTGATCCTCGAACCCTGGTGTCTGGCTCACGTATACCTCCTCCTTCAGGACTCCGTTCAGGAACGCCGTTTTCACATCCATCTGCTACAGATTGAAACCATGGTAAGTTGAATAAGCAATTAACAGTCTGATCACTTCTAACCTTGCGACTGGGGTGAACGTCTCATCGTAGTCTATCCCCTCTTGTTGGTTGTATTCTTTGACGACCAGGTGGGCTTTGTTTCTTACAATGACTCCCTTGTCGTCCATCTTGTTTCTAAACACCCACTTCATTCCAATTACATTCTTGTCCTTCGGCCTAGGAACCAGTCGCCATACCTTGTTCCTTTCGAACTGATGTAGCTCTTCTTGCATGGCATTTACCCACTCCGGATCTTTCAACGCTTCTGCTATTGTCCTTGGTTCTGCCATAGAGACAAAAGATGCAAATTCACAGAATTGGCACAAATCATCCAGATTTACCTGATCCTGCGATGTATAGCACTGGTAGTCACTCATCCTAGTTAAGGGCTGAATAACTCTCCCACTCCTTGTAGTTCTGGGTTCCTCCACAGTCCCTGCCGGAGGAAGGTTATTCGCAACCACTTCTTCGTTAGGGGGTTCAGCGTGGACGTCTGTCACTGGGACATCAAGGACATGCTCTTGAGCGGGCATCTCTGTCTGAACATTTTCAGCTGGGGTCTCGACAGGTTCCTGAGCAACTGCTTGGGCTGGCCCTGTGGCTTCGCTTGGAGTAGGTTCCCAGTCGGGATCAGATCTGTCAGTGAAGTGAAGTTCTCCGTCATCCTGTGAGGAGGGATCTTTCACCAGGTGTCCTGTCATAGCCTACTCATTGAAGGTTACGTGGATGCTCTCCTCTACCCGTTCCATTCTCAGGTTGTACACCTTGTACGCTCTGTTGTGGCTTGAATATCCTATGAATACGCCTTCATCGCTCCTTGGATCAAACTTTCCCAGATTGTCCTTTCCATTGTTGTGCACGTAGCACCTGCATCCAAATACTTTCAAATGGGCAATGTTAGGTTTTCTTCCTCGCAGTAGCTCGTACGACATTTTTCCTATCAGAAATCGTAGAGATGCTCGGTTCAGTATGTAGCTGGCGGCATGCACTGCCTCAGCCAGAATCCCTTGGGAACACCACTGGCAATCAGCATTGTCCTCGACATGTCTTCCAGTGTCCTGTTCTTTCTCTCTACCACACCATTCTACTGAGGAGTTCGTGGTGCTGAGAAGTTGTGATCTATTCCAGCTGCCCTGCACAAGGAGAGAAACTGGGAATTCCGGAACTCAGTTCCGTTGTCAGTACGAATAGATACCAGCTTCTTACTTAGTTTGTTTTCAATCAGTTTCAACCATGACGCAAATTCAGAGTACGTTTCATCTTTAGAACTCAAAAAATGGTCCATGTATACCTGGAATAGTCGTCCACGATGACTGACGGAGCGCACTGCACTGTCGTTAAGGTGCAATGTCTCTGTGCAAAAATAAATTTATAAGTCCGCTACTCGTACTCTACTATTGGGTAGTAAAGCGGTAAGTAGGGGTCGAACCTAAGGGAATTAGTTGATAGTTATTCTTTTGAAAGTGGAAAATAAGACAGTTGGGGGTTGGTTGTGTAGTACTGAAAGGTAAATAACTGAAAATAAAGTGCTGGAACAGTCCAGTTCAATATCAACCACAAACACACTTTTGGATTGTCGCGCGCTGTGTCTCAAGCGTGTTGCGCACCAAAGTTGTGATGGATTGATGTTGAACAAGTCTGTAGTAAAATTAAAGTGTGAAAATTAAAGTGCTTGAAGGACAAGACTTGCGGAAATTAAAGTGCTGAAAGTAAGCAGTTGATAATGGTACTGAAAGTAAAGTAACAGGTGATGTCTTGATTAAAGGAAAGATTCGGTTTCGGGGGCCTTGTATCATATTTTTGTTTATCATCGACCTGTAATGATCATACTAAGTGTTCAAAAGTGTATCATGGCCATTTCAAGCACTTGACTTGCCACACTGTCTAGCCCATTTCAAGGCATAGAGCACTTGTTCTATTTAGACTAGCACCCTATTTCAAGGTATACTAGCCTATGTGCATCCACCTGATCAATCATTTCCGATCAACCAAGTGGTGTTTTAAGAAAGGTTGAACTCCACGATTAAGCTTTGCCATTTCAAGCATCCACTTAACCGTGTATGTTCACGAACCCCATGGAAGAGTTTTTCCATTTCAAGCATCCACTCAACCATGTGTGTTCTAACCGAATATATGGCACATAGAACAAGTTCTGAACACAAAGAGGCACTAAGAGAAGGGTCTAAAACATTTTATGATACAAGTACACCCCTTCAACCGAATGAAGGGATTAGCTACGAATATCCATAGAGGTGGATATCATAGCTAAGTACTTGGAAAAGTAAAGGTTTTTGAAAGACAGTAAAGTAAAGTTTTTGAAAGTAAAGACAAGGAAAGTAAGAGGGAGAATACTCAAGAACCAACAGGAGTAAACTCAATAACAGTAAGGAAAAGCTTGAGTACTTCAAGAACCGACAAGAGTACTCAAGATCAAACTTCTATATCAAAGTAAAGTGTTTACATGATTGTGCCCAAAATCTAGAGAGAAGTGAGAGCTTGTGGTATGAGATGATTGTTGTGAATGGGATGATGATACAAGGAGGTGAAGGTCTCTATTTATAGGCTAAGAGAGGCAAGGAGAAGGCAACACTTGGCAAGAGATGAGAGGGGGAAGGAAAGCCGCCGGAGGGGAGGTGGCAAGGCCAAGAGCCCCCCCCCCCATGTGTCATCTCCATGGCCAAAGCCGCCGGGCTAGGTGGAGGGGAGTGGGTGAGAGCTTTGTGATCTTTTCCCCAAAAGCCATCGGGTCCTTTCTGCTCCGGTCTGACTTTGGTTGCCCTTCAGTTGGACTTGTTTGAGTGATTCCAGGTTAAGATCATGAAAGTTGTACAGTCGGAATCTGGTCGTGTCCTGACTCGTAATCCATTTTCAGCTTTAAAACTCCTTTTTAGCTCGTATCATCTCTAGACCTCGAAATAGCCTGTAGAACAAAAGTGGAACTAACAAGAAAAAGTTAAATAAACAAAGAGTCTAATTTGGTGGGTTTAACTGTCTTAATGAATCATATAAATATGGTCCATCAGATCACCCCACACTTTTAGTTGTTCGTCCCGAACAATGCTATTTAAGGGCGGAACACAAAATTCAAGTAAACTTTTTAAATATGAAAGTGAGAATGCGGGACTAGATTTATCCTAATTCATGCAATACTTACTTATTACCAAACTGAACCGTGTAAATACTTAGAAGAAACTTGATACTTGTATCTTCGAGCCGAGATGCAATTTAATTTGGATGTTTCGGGAGATAGCCCTTTTCAGGCTCCTGGACTACATTCTCGGGACCGACTCGCACTATATGGTTAACTTGTCGCTTTATCTAGCACATGATTTGATTCGGGTTTCACTGAGTTGAGCATTTTGATTTCTTTTTGGTGAGGGACAGCATCTGAAGTGAATCGGCCTTTGGCCTTTGATGTTGAATTGGAGTTTTTTCACTTTTGTTCGGTTAAAACCTTCACAATTTTTGCTTTTGGCCTTTGATTAGCTTCTTTGAGCTTTTGCTTCTTTGTGACTTGCTAGTCCATTTTCTCAACCTTTCTTTGGGAGGTCCAATCGTCGCCCGAGAGCATATGGAAATACCTCCCCGCTCTTTCTCATCCTTGCCGTTTCGCGCTGGTCAAGATGAGGGTCGCTCATCTATTTTCCCGGCTACTAGGACTAGAGATAGGACGGTCTGATATCCGTCCCGCCTCTTGCATAAATGCTGCACGGCGGAGATGACTCTGACTCACTGAAACCCGAAGTGCAGCCTCCACTGACTTCGTAAACCATATAGTGAAATTCAGTCCTTTGATTGCTTGCCAAGCCTCTATAGGGCAATTTATATCAACTCCACATCCCCTGTATATCTCAGCAGAAAGGGACAAATGAGAAGTTACATCCTAAGTTTTTAAACAGTTGAAATTTCACAAGGTAATTGCATAAATTTAGATCTATCTTTTTCACATTCTCAAGTTCATATTTTCAAAAAGATAATATCAAGGGAAAAGGAAAAGAAAAAGCATGTTAATTAACTATGTACAAAGGCAGTTCTCACCCCACACTTTTGAACGAAGGCGTGCCTCGCAGCACAACTTAGTTCAAAAGTTAATTGCAAGCAAATATATACAGGCAAGGTGAGAATGACTTAAGGCAAAAACTAAATGACATAAAATAAAAATGACTAAAAGTAAGATAGGTGTCAGGTTACCTCCCGACCAGTGCATTTGTTTAACGTCGTTAGCTCGACAGTACCTTATTTCTGGATCATAAGGTGGGATTCCATGGGTGGCTTAGGTCGAATTTTGCCGCGGCTCCTGCGTTGATTCGAGCTTTGACTCTCCCCGAGTTCTTGTGGGATGATGTGCTCGGGTCTTGTTCCCATTGTTCTTGTGGTTTTTCTTTCCAACGCCTCTGAGAAGGCGAGGGACCTTTAATTACTGGTCTCTTGAGTCGGGCTCTCTTATGTTTAGGGCTGTCTTGTTTAGTTGTGGCGAGAAATTGCTCCATCGGGGAGTTGTTCTGATTAGACCCTTCTTCCATCCTTCTTTCAGACTCTCAATTGATCACATAATTTTCTGCGATTTGCATATTGATCAGAGGGAAAAGTTGAGAGGCTTCCATTATAAGCGCCGGATCCATATTGGCCAGACTGTCCGTGAGGAACTGGTCTTGATTGATTTCTTCAACTGCTTCGGTGGTGAGGGTTGGGTATGTCGCGGGTTGCTCTCTAGTGGCGTTCTGGATTTCCTCTTTGGCCTGCTCAAGAGTGAATTCTAATGAAGACTTTTCTTCATCCTCCTCTAAATCGGCTTCCGGCTCTGGGTCTTCTGATGGCTCGGGGGTGATTGAAGGACTAAAATTATACGAATCATAAACACAGTAAAACCCCCTTAATTAGACACTTTGTCTATTTAACTTCTGGTTGTTAGTTCCGATATTTATCCACAGGGTATTTTGGAGCGTAGAATAAATACACGCTAAGGAGAAGCTTTTATGCAGAAAAGATGTTACGAGTCATTCCAAGGTCAAGATCAGACGCTGAATGAATAAATCTCAAGATCCTGACATGGAATCACTCAAAACAAATCAAACCATGGAGAAATCAAAATCAACCCGGAGCTGAAATACACCGATAGTTTTGTGAAAACTTCACAAAACCACACAAAACTCCACCCTCCTCCTCACATGGGCGGCTCCTCCCTCACACACCCCTCTCCTCCTCTCCTCTTCCTCCACTTGTCACAACCACCACCCCTCCTCCCTTAGCCGCCGGCGGCTCCTCCTTCCTCCTCCCTTAGCCGCCGGCGGCTCCTCCTTCCTCCTTCCTCCTTCCGCCGGAGGCCTCACTTGTCACAACCACCACCCCTCCTCCTTCCGCCTCCGCCGGCCTTGTATTTACCTCCATGTGGTGGCTTCTCCTCCACACATCTCCTCCTCCTCTCTCCATGTGACAAGTGCAAGCCATCTCCACCCTCCATCTCCATAACTTAGCCACTAAGTTTCCTCTCCCATGGCTATAAAAGGAGCTCCATCCCTCCTCATTTGTATCATCCCATACTTGTACACACTTTAGAGAGAGAGAGGGCTTAACCCTCCTCTCTTCATTTTCAATAAAATTGTTCTTCGCTTTGGAAATAAAGGATAGCTCCCTTGGCGCTTCAACGGTTGTAAGTATTATTTTCAGTATTTATTTAACTGTTGTTTTTAATTCCTTAGTTATAATGTTTAGCGTGATGAATAGTAGCTAAACTAGTAGTTCGGTCTAAGGGGCGCACTTGTATTATAAAATGTTTTAGACTATTAACTTAGTGTCTCGCCTTAGTATTCAAAACTTATTCTATGTGACATATATTAAGTCAGAACGTTCAAGGTTGAGTGGACGCTTGGAATGGCAAAACTCTTCCGTGGGGGTTCGTAAACTTGTACGGATAAGTGGATGCTTGGAATGGCAAAGCTTATCTGAGAAGTTTGACTTCCCTTAAACACCATTTGTTTGATCGGGAATGATTGATCAAAAGGATGCACGTTGGCTAATATAACCGGGAATGGAGTATTAGTCTAAGTAGAATAAGTGCTCTACGTCCTTGGAATAGGCTAGACAGTGTACGCATATCGAGTGCCGGGAATGGCCTTGATACACGTTTGAATACTTAGTAGGTTCACTAAAGGTCAATGATAAACAGGATATAATACAAGGCCCCTGAAACCGAATGCTTTCCTTTAATCGTAATATCAACTGTCGTAATTTACTTTCAGTTCCCAAAACACTCAAACCCAACCCCCAACTGTATTTACTTTCGTGACAATCCCGTAAAAACAACTAATCCACATTGACTCCTTTGGGTTCGACCCCTACTTACCACTTGCTACCCAGTAGTCTAGTCAAGAGTAGCGGACTATAAATATATTTGCACATTTGCTCTGACGACGAGCATCTGTCAAATTGGCGCCGTTGCCGGGGAGTTGTGAATCGGAATAGTTGTTCTATTTTTGTTTTTTTCTTTTTCTTTTATCATGCAATTCACTAAGGCATACTACTACGCAATGGAACCTTGGAACAACGAGGAGTTTTCCCCACCATCCTTCGAACTTGAAATTCGTGAGAAGATCAACAACTTGGAGCAATCGCGGGACGAAACATTGGATGAGTACTTATGGTACTTCGATTCCATTGTGACGAGCTGCCCGCACCATGGATTCACCACTTTCGATCTTCAAACAAAGTTTCTCTGTGGGATGTTGCCACATGAGTGGAAAGGGCTAAATGACGCAGCAGGAGGATCGTTGATGGGCATAACCGTGGATGATCTTTGGATATTAATCAATGATTTGGCCGCAAGGTCAAGACCAAGCCAAGATCAGGCCGAGCCACTCAAGGACGGTATAACGGAGCTGGCATCTAGCATCCAGCAGTTGGAAAACACAATGCAACAAATCAGAGCTAAAACTGAATTATGGGCGGCAGAAAAGGAGCTGGCAGCTAACACCCAACAATTGGCCGCAAACATGCAGCAATTGAGTGCCGCGATGCACCAATTCACGGCCGAAACCGATTCAGGAGCAACAGAAAGGACGGCTGAACCCGAGGAACCGACTGAGGATGAGGACCCGCAAATAACCAAAGAAGAACCACCCCAATCAGACCCAGTCCTTATCACCAATCCATCCGAGGAAATCACTGTCCTAATTACCGAACCAACAGAAATCCCGAACCTCACTGCAGAAGCGGCCAAAGAAATCAAGCCAGGCCCGGTCCTTGCGCTCGGAGCACCCGAGGAAGTCCCGGACCTCATTGCCGAATTGCCCGAGAAAGACCTAGTCCTCACTGTCGGAGCACCTGAAACAGACCTAGTCCTCATGGTCGAAGTGCCTCAACTTAACCCTTCGCGTTTCATGCCGATCATAACCACCGAAGATCATATAATCAATGATGATGCGGTACAAGGGGAGTTGGAGGCAGAGCATGAGCCAAAAAAGCCGACAAAGGAAATCTCTCTCGTCACAAGCCAAGAAAAATCACCCGGGAACTCAATCATTCCAAGACAACCATTTGTAGCTACCACCAAGAAGAGGCCTCACATGGGAACATGCCTGTGGTCGCCGATGTTTGAAGGCACAAAACCCAACTTCCAAACTCGCGAAAGTGCCAACTATTCAAACATGAAGAAGCGGCAAAGGCATGGGCCGAAAGAATGGAAACCCGGAAGGAGAAACAAGAAATCACGACTCAAAGGACCAGCAGCTATGGTCAAAGAAGCCTCACCCTCTCGGAGCAAAAGGACAACCGAGAAGAAATTCGACCTCAAGCACCCATGGGATCCCTACTTATGATCCAGGAATGAGGTATCGTCGAGCCAACGACGTTAAACAAAGGCACTGGTCGGGAGGTAACCCGACACTATCTTACTTTCTGTCATTTAATTTCTGTCATTTAGTTTTTGTCATTTAGTTTTTTTTTGCCTTGCATCATTCTCACCTCACCTGTATATATTTGCTTGCATGACTTTTGAACTAAGTCTTGCTGAAAGGCACGCCTTCGTTCAAAAGTGTGGGGTGAGAACCATCTGTGTACATAACATGTTTTTCTTTTTTAGTAGTATCTTTTTGAAAATATGAACTTGAGAATGTGAAAAAGATAGACCAAAATTCATGCATTAACCTTGTGAAAATTCAACTGTTTAAAAACTTAGAATGTAACTTCTCATTTGTCCCTTTGTGCTGAGATAAACTAGGGATGTGGAGTTGATATAAACTTCCATAGAGAGGCTTGGCAAGCAATCGAAGGATCGAATCTAACTATATGGTTTTCGAAGTCAGTGGAGGCTGCACTTCGGGTTTCAGTGAAGATTGAAGTCATCTCCGCCATGCAGTGTTTATGAAAAAGGCGAGGACGGGAATCAGACCGTCCTATCTCCGGTCAAAGTAGCCGATAAAATAGATGAGCGACCCTCATCTTGACCCGCGCGAAACGACAGTCAAAGTAGCCGAGAAAATAGATGAGCGACCCTAACCTTGACCCGCGCGAAACGGCAAAAACCAGAGGAGCGGGGAGGTATTTCCATAGGCTTGCGGGCGATGATTGGACCTCCCAAAAAGGCTTGAGAAAATGGACTTGCAAGCCACAAAAAGGCAAAAAGCTCGAAGAAGCAAATCAAGAGGCCAAAGGCCCAAAATTGTGAAGGTTTTAACCGAACAAAAAGTGAAGTACTCAAAGAGTCAAATCAAAGGCCAAAGGCCGATTCACTACAAAAAGCAGTCCCTCGCCAAAAGAAAATCAAAAAGACCAAACCATTGAAGCCCGAACCGAATCACGTGCTAGAGAAAGCTACCAGAAAACCATATAGTACGAGACGATCCCGAGGTTGCAGTCCAGGAGCCTAAAAAGGGCTATCTCCCGAAACATCCAATATAAATTGCATCTCAACACGGAGGTACAAGTATTAAGTTTCTTCTATTTATTTACGCAGTTTAATTTAGTAATAAGTAGTAATGCATGAACTAGGATAAATCTAGTCCCACAGTCTCACTTTCATATTTTACTTAGATTGTGTGTACGCCCTTTAATGGCATTGTTCGGGACGAACAACTAAAAGTATGGGGTGATCTGATGGACCAAAATTATACGAATCATAAACACAGTAAAACCCCCTTAATTAGACACTTTGTCTATTTAACTTCTGGTTGTTAGTTCCGATATTTATCCACAGGATATTTTGGAGCGTAGAATAAATACACGCTAAGGAGAAGCTTTTACGCAAAAAAGATGTTACGAGTCATTCCAAGGTCAAGATCAGACGCTGAATGAATAAATCTCAAGATCCTGACATGGAATCACTCAAAACAAATCAAACCATGGAGAAATCAAAATCAACCCGGAGCTGAAATACACCGATAGTTTTGTGAAAACTTCACAAAACCACACAAAACTCCACCCTCCTCCTCACATGGGCGGCTCCTCCCTCACACACCCCTCTCCTCCTCTCCTCTTCCTCCACTTTTCACAACCACCACCCCTCCTCCCTTAGCCGCCGGCGGCTCCTCCTTCCTCCTCCATGTGGTGGCTTCTCCTCCACACATCTCCTCCTCCTCTCTCCATGTGACAAGTGCAAGCCATCTCCACCCTCCATCTCCATAACTTAGCCACTAAGTTTCCTCTACCATGGCTATAAAAGGAGCTCCATCCCTCCTCATTTGTATCATCCCATACTTGTACACACTTTAGAGAGAGAGAGCGCTTAACCCTCCTCTCTTCATTTTCAATAAAATTGTTCTTCGCTTTGGAAATAAAGGATAGCTCCCTTGGCGCTTCAACGGTTGTAAGTATTATTTTTAGTATTTATTTAACTGTTGTTTTTAATTCCTTAGTTATAATGTTTAGCGCGATGAATAGTAACTAAACTAGTAGTTCGGTCTAAGGGGCGCACTTGTATTATAAAATGTTTTAGACTATTAACTTAGTGTCTTGCCTTAGTATTCAAAACTTATTCTATGTGCCATATATTAAGTCAGAACGTCCAAGGTTGAGTGGACGCTTGGAATGGCAAAACTCTTCCATGGGGGTTCGTAAACTTGTACGGATAAGTGGATGCTTAGAATGGCAAAGCTTATCTGAGAAGTTTGACTTCCCTTAAACACCATTTGGTTGATCGGGAATGATTGATCAAATGGATGCACGTAGGCTAATATAACCGGGAATGGAGTATTAGTCTAAGTAGAATAAGTGCTCTACGTCCTTGGAATAGGCTAGACAGTGTACGCAAATCGAGTGCCGGGAATGGCCTTGATACACGTTTGAATACTTAGTAGGGTCACTAAAGGTCAATGATAAACAGGATATAATACAAGGCCCCTGAAACCGAATGCTTTCCTTTAATCGTAATATCAACTGTCATAATTTACTTTCAGTTCCCAAAACACTCAAACCCAACCCCCAACTGTATTTACTTTCGTGACAATCCCGTAAAAACAACTAATCCACACTGACTCCTTTGGGTTCGACCCCTACTTACCACTTGCTACCCAGTAGTCTAGTCACGAATAGCGGACTATAAATTTATTTGCACATTTGCTCTGACGACGAGCATCTGTCAGTGATCTCCCATATAGGTTCTTCTTCGTTGCTCCAGGTGCTTTCTACATCTGATTCGACCATCATGGCCTCTGCATTGCCTTCTCCACTCCTGTCTATATTAGCTTCTACCATCTGCGCTCTTCCATCAACTTGGAGCATTGGCCTTCATTTTGTGGCTTCGGCCAAGTCATCTATAATATCCCACATTTGAGTCATGGTTAAGTGCAAGGTCGATCCTCCTACTGCGTCGTTAAACCTTGACTGGTCAACTGCCCTCATTCCACAAAGGAATTTTTTAAGAAGAACCACATTCGTGAATCCATGGTGCGGGCAGCGTGAGACTATGGTGTCAAAGTACGTGTAGTATTCGTCCAAAGTCTCAGCCCGGGATTGTTGAAGGCGGATGATCCTCTCTCTTGTGTCATGTCGCAGAGACGGGGGGGGGGGGAGAATTCTTTCAGGAATCGAGCACGAAGGTTCTCATAATAACCTGCACAACTAGCATTTGATGAGTAATACCACACTGTCGCAAAGTCGGTTAGAGAGAATTTAAAGCATTTCATTTTAAACTCTTCTAGATCCTCATTTTCAGGTTTCATGTAGCGGCATATATGGTGAAAGTGTTAGCAGTGTATTACAGGGTCCTCTCCAACTGTACCTCCAAACTGAGGAAGATGTTGAGTCATCCAAGCATACATAGTGGATAGTGCAATGAAGAAATGAAAAGGGAAAGAAAAGAACAACTAATCAGAAAGCTAACTCCCCGGCAACGGCGCCAATTTTGACGGAGCGCACTGCACTGTCTTTAAGGTGCAATGTCTCTGTGCAAAAATAAATTTATAAGTCCGCTACTCGTACTCTACTATTGGGTAGTAAAGCGGTAAGTAGGGGTCGAACCTAAGGGAATTAGTTGATAGTTATTCTTTTGAAAGTGGAAAATAAGACAGTTGGGGGTTGGTTGTGATTTTAGTACTGAAAGGTAAATAACTGAAAATAAAGTGCTGGAACAGTCCAGTTCAATATCAACCACAAACACACTTTTGGATTGTCGCGCGCTGTGTCTCAAGCGTGTTGCGCACAAAAGTTGTGATGGATTGATGTTGAACAAGTCTGTAGTAAAATTAAAGTGTGAAAATTAAAGTGCTTGAAGGACAAGACTTGCGGAAATTAAAGTGCTGAAAGTAAGCAGTTGATAATGGTACTGAAAGTAAAGTAACAGGTGATGTCTTGATTAAAGGAAAGATTCGGTTTAGGGGGCCTTGTATCATATTTTTGTTTATCATCGACCTCTAATTATCATACTAAGTGTTCAAAAGTGTATCAAGGCCATTTCAAGCACTTGACTTGCCACACTGTCTCGCCCATTTCAAGGCATAGAGCACTTGTTCTATTTAGACTAGCACCCCATTTCAAGGTATACTAGCCTATGTGCATCCACCTGATCAATCATTTCTGATCAACCAAGTGGTGTTTTAAGAAAGGTTGAACTCCACGATTAAGCTTTGCCATTTCAAGCATCCACTTAACCGTGTATGTTCACGAACCCCATGGAAGAGTTTTGCCATTTCAAGCATCCACTCAACCATGTGTGTTCTAACCAAATATATGACACATAGAACAAGTTCTGAACACAAAGAGGAACTAAGAGAAGGGTCTAAAACATTTTATGATACAAGTACACCCCTTCAACCGAATGAAGGGATTAGCTACGAATATCCATAGAGGTGGATATCATAGCTAAGTACTTGGAAAAGTAAAGGTTTTTGAAAGACAGTAAAGTAAAGTTTTCGAAAGTAAAGACAAGGAAAGTAAGAGGGAGAATACTCAAGAACCAACATGAGTAAACTCAAGAACAGTAAGGAAATGCTTGAGTACTTCAAGAACCGACAAGAGTACTCAAGATCAAACTTCAATATCAAAGTAAAGTGTTTACATGATTGTGCCCAAAATCTAGAGAGAAGTGAGAGCTTGTGGTATGAGATGATTGTTGTGAATGGGATGATGATACAAGGAGGTGAAGGTCTTTATTTATAGGCTAGGAGAGGCAAGGAGGAGGAAACACTTGGCAAGAGATGAGAGGGGGAAGGAAAGCCGCCGGAGAGGAGGTGGCAAGGCCAAGAGCCGCCCCCCATGTGTCATCTCCATGGCCAAAGCCGCCGGGCTAGGTGGAGGAGAGTGGGTGAGAGCTTTGTGATCTTTTCCCCCAAAGCCATCGAGTCCTTTCAGCTCTGGTCTGACTTTGGTTGCCCTTCGGTTGGACTTGTTTGAGTGATTCCAGGTTAAGATCATGAAAGTTGTACAGTCAGAATCTGGTCGTGTCCTGACTCGTAATCCATTTTTGGCTTTAAAACTCCTTTTTAGCTCATATCATCTCTAGACCTCGAAATAGCCTGTAGAACAAAAGTGGAACTAACAAGCAAAAGTTAAATAAACAAAGAGTCTAATTTGGTGGGTTTAACTGTCTTAATGAATCATATAAATATGGTCCATCAATGACCAATATATACCTGTTTCCTCCACGGCTGACGACGTTGACTGGACCGCACAGATCCATGTGGATCGTGTCCAGAGGGCCTGAGGTACTCACAGATTGTTTTGACTTAAATGAGGTGCGTACCTGCTTGCCCATGGCACAGGCGCTGCATACCTGATCAAACGAGCTTTCCACCTTGGGTAAGCCGACCACCTGTTCGTGTTGATGGAGTTTATGAATCGGCTTCGTGCTTGCATGCTAAAATCTTTTGTGCCACGGCAGTGTGTCGGCGGCTATGATTGGTAGGCACAGCTCCTTGTCGGTGATAAACTCTGGGTCTACTGTGTATAAACTCTTGTTTCCGAAGATAATGCATCCTCCGGAGTAGGCTTGGAGTGAGATGAACCATCCTGGATCTCCTGTCATGTGTTTGGAGCATCCGCTGTCCAGATATCATGGCTTGCTCCTCACTCCGTCCTGCAAGAGAGAAATCAGTTTTTACAAACCCAGACAAGCTTGGGCTTACTGGGTTTTGGAACAGTTTTAACCACAGGAGGAGACTTTAAGGGGTGGGAATCGTTATCATCAGCGAGATTTATTCTCCTCCTGGGGGTTCTTCTGGGTCGTCCGTAGATGGCTGAGTCGTGGTGAGGACGAGCCCATTCAACTCTGCCTTCCCTTCTATGAGGAGAGACCTTTGTTCTAGGAATATACTTGGTGCTGGCTTTTCTCTGATAACTGTAATTCCTCTCGTCGGCTTCTTTTAGTTTCTTACAGTCTGATCTGTAATGGCCAGAGTGACCACAGTGCCAGCAGACACGGTAGTAGAGACCACCCGTTTTCTTGTTTCTTTCTACGGGCAAGGGTCTCTTATCTCTTCGTGCCTGAAGATTGATCGAGAGAGGTTGGCGATTTGAGCTCTGATTCTTCCGAATTTCAGAGGCTTTCCTAGCCTTGAATGGCACAGATTCACTATCATAGAGGTGACTTTCCTTCGAAGGTGTGCATGCTCTTCCAACTGTCCCGCGACTCCTGTCCTTCTCTCCTGACACGAGCTCTCACCAATTTTGGTTATTGCTTCCTTCCCTTTGGAAACCCTTCTGTAGTTCGTTATTATCCACCTGGAGCCTGGCTAATTCTGCATTGAACTCTTCCATTTGGGCTCTGAAGTCTATCAGCTCGGTGTCGTCCAATTTCATGCGCTGCAACTCGTCGCTAAGAGTGTTGATTCGCGTGTGCTTTCCGTCGCACGTGGAACACTTGCAGACGTGTTCCTCTATCTCCTTTTCAAGTCGCATCGCTTTGGTTGACCAGAGACGGTTGTTTTCCATATCGTCTTTGTGTTCATCTTTCATAACCTCAAGCTGTTCTCTGATACTGCTAATCTTTTTCAAGATCATTTACCTCATTGGTTGTGCCTCGCGCCATCAGACATGGCTCCTTAGCTTGCTTCCCATTGCTGAATTCCTCATCTGAGTCGCCCCAGGCAGCGAACATGGCTTGAGCTTCCTTTGGGGCAGGTGGTTCACCCTTCTTTTTGCTGTAGCAGTCTCTAGCAAGGTGCCCCTTTTTCTGGCAGTGATAGCAGGTTCTCTCTTCCTTTGCTGCTGCCTTATCTGAGGTGCCTCCTTTATTTCCCTTCTGATTTCTTCCTCTGTTGAAGTTCAGCGACCTCCCTGTGTTTGCCATCTTGAAGGCTTTCGAGAGAAGGGAGATCTCCTCATCCTCGCTCTTAGAGGGCAGGCTCACCTGTGCAATGTCCAAGGCCTTCTCAACTTTTAGTGCTATAGCTTGAGATTTTCCAGCTTGTCTCCTGGCCATTTTCCTTTCGGCTATTCTAGCTTGGCTTTGCAGATTCGCAACGAGCTCTTCCAGAGTAATGTCTTTGATCCCCTTCTGAGCTTGGAGAGCAGTAGTCACTGTGTCCCATCTGGAGCTGAGAGCTTGCATGAACTGATGGGTTATTTTCCACTGTGGGAGTACCTCATCCAAGGAGTTTAGCTGTGTAACAATGACTTGAAATCTGGTGTAGAAGTCATCCAGAGATTCATCCTTGCGCTGTTCGACAGATTCGTAATCCTTTGTGGCGGCTAGGATTCTGTTCCTTTTTATGTCCTCGTTTCCCTTGTACAGTCTAGCAAGTCCATCCCACTGCTCTTTTGCAGTCTTGTACACAGCCATCTTCACCTGGTCTCCTGGGGAGAGGGCCATGTTCAGAACCTTCTTAGCCTTGGCATTCTGCTGGAGAGCTTTGTAGTCATCATCTGTGTACTTGTCTTTCTCCTTCTCTTTCGGCTTGTTAGGATCTGTCACATCCAGAATAGGGAAGTTGCCCTTTTAGAATACTTGCCACATCTTCCTGTCCAGGGAACACACATGAGCTTCGAACTGATCCTTCCACCAGTCATACTCTCCCAGACTGAGCACCGGCGGCTTCCAGAATGAATCACTTCTGTTAGACATGATTTCCTGCAAAGGCTAACACAAAATCTAGAGCTTCCCGGCTCTGATACCAATTATTGGATCGTTAGGTTAGCCAACTATGTGAGGGAGATCCCAGAGTGATATCCCTCAGACAGATGGTAGTGGAAATTAACTCTCGTACAGGTAATATAAAACAGATAGTAAATGCTCACGATTTAGAGTGGAAACCTTACTGCAACCTTTGCAGCAGTCTGAAAACCACTTGCCTTCTGGACAGTTCCAAAAGGGCTTCAAGATCCGTGTTATTGATAAAGGAATATGCTTGCAGTTTGTTACACTTGTCTCACGCAGTGACAACTAACAAAACTACTCAATTCGAAGGATCAACTAACAAGATCGTCTTGTCCGCACACAGCAGCACCTTGTCAGCTCCGGAATTGATCACTCTTCAATCTCCGATCGCTATCTCCAAAAAATTGAACTTCACACTGAAGACTCCTCTATTTGTAGTGGTCTTCAAGTCGGCTGGAACTCGTCTCCATCAGATATCTGACTGCATCCAGCAGATATGATATGGTAAAGATATTTCCATATCTTAACCATGTCACATATTTCCCTTCCAAATATGGCTTCAATCTGTCTATCGTATATACTGATTCGTATATACCGATGTCAATTCTCTTGTCAATTATCCAGCATATATACTCGTATATCTTCTGATTTGTATCGAGTATATTTCCTCAGATCCGATCTTGTTACAGTGTCAGTGTGTCCCTCACGCGGAACGCATCTCTCTCGCAGCTCTGCTCTCTCTCAGAGATGTCCAGTAACCTTAACTGTCAGACAGTGATTTCTACAAACTCAAGTGGATTATTAGTTAAGTGTTTGTTATCATCAAAACACAAAGGGTCCAACAGTAGTGATGACCATAGAGGATGTCGTTGTTGGGATAGTGTTAATCGCAGTGTTCCAGAAATCGGCTAAATCGGCCGATTAATCGGGGATTAATCGACAAATTTCTTGAATCCGATCCAATTTTACCCAAATCGCATGAAAAATCGGGTGGCGCTTTAATCGGCGATTAATCGGTGATTAATCGGTGATTAATCGATTCAGGCGGCAATTAATCGGTTCAGGCGGCGATTAATCGGCGATTAATCGATTCAAGCAGCGATTAATCAGTTCCGACGGCAATTAATCGGTCCTGACAGCTAAATGTTAAAGATTAAACTTGGATGACTTTATTGTAATAATTAGGATTTTTTAGATCAAATTTGATTGTTTAGCTTGTTCATAATGTAATATCAAGTATGTATAGACTATGCACGATGTAGTTTGAATTTCTATGTAGAATTGTAGATTACTAGCAATAGTTTAGTATGTTTAATACTCATTGAGAGTAGTTTTGGCATGCACTCTGTTTTCTTTTGATTACATGTCAACTAATGCATCTATAGATAACATTTATATAACTATTTTTCAATTATAAATATAAAAATATGATAAAAATAAAAAACAGATTAATCCCGATTAATCTCCGATTAATCCCCGATTAATCCTCCAGCACCTTGTCCGCACGATTAGCGATTTCTGTAACCTTGGTTAATCGACGGATCCGAATCTCTCAAGATGTTACTTTTGACAACTCTCATCCTTTTTACCCTCGACCTCCCTTAACTTCGAATCCCTCATCAATCATCATTTGTTGGACTTCTTTCATTTTTGACATTTCCATCCACTCCTATTCGCATCACCCTTGTTCCACCTCAGTCGCCTCTAATGCGTTCTCCCTCACTAATTCTTCATGTTCGTCAACGGCCATACTTTAGAAGTTGAAACTCAACACGTGCAACCCACACACTGCTATTGGAGAAAGTTTGATTATGCAGTCATACGACCAATTGTCAGAGGTAGGGGCTTTGTGACTTTTGTTCCCGGCTCACACCAGAACCAAGCTTGCATCAATGGCAGTGAGGATCAGTTGTGAACTATCCAGGTTCTGCTAAGCATTTGTTTGCCATATCAATTGTGTGCAATTCAGAAAGGTACGCACTTGTTAACTATAATATAGTTAGTGTCAGGTGCCTATTTGTAGTAAATTATTTACTTGCGCTGTAGGACACTATTTTGCGATATCATAGGGTAGGTAATTAAGAGGCAATAGATTGGTATTGCCGTAGAAATTTAAGCAGGCTGATAAGAAACACAGTGCTTATAACAATGGTGTCGTCCCGACTCTTGGCAGTTTTGTTTTCCTTTTGAGGATTCCTTTTGTCACCCTCTTCTAGTGACCATGAACATCAATGACCAAAAAAATTTGATTATCCCTCTCTCTATCACTTTCTATTTCATCCTCAAAACTGTTATCATGTCTCATGACTATTTTGATCATATGCATCTACTAAAAAGTTCATCATCATTTTTTCATATACTTTTTTAACTACTCATCATACTTCTTTAAAATCTATGAAAACATAATTAATATATGGGTAAATAATTAAACCAAGGCCACCAAATAACTAAATAAATAGAGACATGTTATTAAGACAAATTTAAAATTATACGCATAATTTTTTTTTTCATGGGCCGGTTCTTGAATATTATTTCTATATTATTGCCAAATATGCTCAACTAAATTTGACTTAAGAGGGACATGAGATTGCGTATTGTAGCCAAGTATTTATCCAAATCTAATGGACTTCGTTGTAATATTCAAATGGCTCCTTTTCATGGATTGACTCTTACTAGCTTTAACTCGGAGTCGATCATCATTGAATTCTGTGAGATCAACGTACCGAATATTTATGGAAAAGATGACAGACTCACAAACATATCTGTCTCCCATAACTTGTATTTGGACTTTGCTAAATGCAAGTATGATTGAAACAAAAGAGAGAAAGATTAAAAATAATATTAGCACTATGGCCCTATTTATAGACTTCTAATTTTTTTATTAAAAATATAACACTATGCATATCATTTTATAGATCTCAAAATAATATAATAAATGATAATTTTTTGTATTTTTAGAATTGTAATTTAAATCGTTACTAGTATAAGATTAAATTTTATTAATCTTGCAGGTGTCAACTTTTGTTGGTTCATTCATGTTTATGTGGGTCCCACTCCCATGATCAAAAGGTCATTGATATCGGTGGCGGTTCCAGAGCCTTACAGGAGGGGGTCCAAAAAAAATTTCATCCAGGATTATGGATCTCGCTCGGATTTGGCACAAAAAAATCATGTATATATTCTTTATGTTTGATGATATAAGTTTTTTTCAAGGAAAGGTGTATATTCATTGAAAAAGGCCTACAATATTACAAAATTAGCAGCGCTGAGCTGCAACAAGCAAGATAAGGCTAAAACTGCAGCAAAACAAGAACACAAGCAAACGCTGACAATAAAAAAACCCTGCCACTGCCTAATAGCAGCAAAAACCATCTAGAACTTCTATCACAAGACAAACTACTCAACATTAATGAGATGCCTATCAACTAGGAGCTTATGCACACAAAAACATATTTTACTCTTCTTGATAAGTTCAATTTTCATCCTGAACATCTTCAAAACAAAGCTCCATATTTGGTCCTTGCTATTTATTTCTTCACGAAAAATTCTGTAATTGCGAGCTTTCCATGTCTCATATGTTGCCGCTGTAATAATGAAATACACTACTGACTTTTCTGCTTTGGATCTCCATAGTCTATTTTGCTACCACTCTATCACCTCTTCCCAATTATTCCAATGAGCTTGAATTCCGACCATCTCCAGAAACTTGTATAATGGTGTGAGTCCTCTGTAGTGAAAAAATAAATGATCCACACTTTCTATCTCACAATTACACCAGCAACAGTTTCTTTGGTCTTCCACCATTCCTCTGATTCGATCTTTTGTATACAATCTGTTTTATATTGCCAACCAAGTGTAGAAGCTGTGTTTAGGATGGGATATACCGTTCCACACCAAATTTGACCAAGGAACTTCAGACTCATTATTTGCTAATATGTCATAAGCATCCCGTGCTGAAAAAGGCTCGTTGTTGTGAGCCCAGGTGCAAACCATGTTACCATCATACTGAATACATTTTTGCGCGTCCTGTCGAAGCCTCAGAATATTTTTGAGAACCCAAGAATGATGGTTCTTCTCTTCTACTTCCCATAAGTTTTGATTGTTGAAGAAATAGATGTGCAGCCACCTTATCTATATTGAGTCCTTTTTAAGACACAAGTCCCACACTTGTTTTAAGAACAATGCCTTGTTAAAGATAAATATGTTTTTTATTTCAAGGCCACCCTCTTTTTTCGGCTTAGTCACTCTTTTCTAGGCTACTAGACTCCACTTCCCTGAACTCGAGCTAGACCACAAGAAGTTACGACAAATAGTTGATATTTTTGTCAAAACAGTCTTCGGGAACAAAAGAACTCTCATCCAATATGAACTAATAGTGCTGAGAACATGCTTAATTAGAACTAATCTTCCAGCATAAGATAGGTAACGACTTGACCAAGCTCTGATTTTTCTTGTCATTTTTTCAACTAAACCTTTATAAGCTGATCTCCTTAGGCTTTTTCCATCTAAAAGAACTTCCAAGTAAGAAAAAGGTAGATTGCCAACCTGGAAACCCACTGCCCGTGCAAAAACCAGCTGCTCCACTTCATCACAACCACCAAAATAAATGGCAGACTTGTTTACATTCACTTCTAGGCTAGATCAACCATGAAACACATTAAGGGCTTCTTTAATCTTCATCAAGGAGCCCAAATCAGCTTTAGAAAAAATTATCACGTCATCATCAAACATCAGGTGACTTAGGGCCCGTTCTATAGGGGTTGGATTTGGGGTGTTGGGAGATTAGATTAGATTAGATTGTGTTGAGTGAGATTGGGTGAGATTGGATTAGATTGGGGTGTGTTAGGTGAGATTGGATTGTATTGGGGGATGTTAGATTAGATTGTATTAGATTGGGTGATTGGAGAAGAGATTAAGTGAGTGGGTCCCAGTTTATAAAATAATATTATAAAAATGTTAGATATTTATAAAAAGTTTGAATAACAATTAATTAAATTATTATATGAATTTATATACAATAATATTTTGGTACAAAATACAAACTAATCATACCCTTGGATCTTGTGATTTGAATGGATGAGACTAAATTTTTGATATTTTGGTGTTTTTTGTGACAAATTATAAAATAAAATGACGAATTTTGTACCAAAAATTAACTATTGTACTAGATCTTAACCCTATATATATTAAAAATATCAGTAGAGTTCAGATTGAATACAAACCACAATTATAAATAAAAACTACAAACCCAACAAAATATTGTCACGTGTTAAAAATCGACCAATCAGAATCCATCTCGTGCGGAATTCTTTTCGTAAATAAAATAGTTAACGCAGAAATGATTTGGGTTCCTTTCGTAAATAAAAAAATCGACCAATCAGAACACTTGTATTTTAATTTTTTTAAAAAAACAAATACACTTTTGTTGGGCATTTAAAAAAAACAAATACACTTGATTTGGATAGTTATGACATGTCAAAAATATAAGAATTTTACATTCAAAATTAGGACCGTTCACAAAAATAATAATAGTAATAAATATAAGATAATTCATATGGCAGTTGGGCATTCATCAGACCGATCTGTCGATTTCAGATCTGCCGATTTCATCAGACCCGATCTGCCGATTTCAGATCTGCAGATTTCAGATCGCGCGTTTTTCGGACTCCATCAGTTCTTCTTGTTCGGCAGCGACCTCCATCAGCGACATCCATCAGCAACCTCATCGCGTTCGGCAGGTATGTCATCTTCGCAATTTGACTATCATCTCCATCAAATTGTTGAATTGTTCTTCTCCGATGTGTTGTTTTTTGCCAATGTGTTGTTTTTGTTACTCCTTGTTTATCTCGCGTTTTCTCCGATTTGTCCGATTTGTTCATGTGCAATCCCGACTGAAAATGGTTCTGAAGCAATTTCAAGTGATGTATTTTTTAGACCATGGGAACTTCGTGGAACAGAGATGAAAGTAGGAAGCTGATGAAATGTATATTGCAATGGCGTAGTAAGGGTAATGAAGGCACTTGTAATTGGAAAATATTGGCCTCAATTTATAATTCTACTAATTCAAATGCGGAAGCAGCAAAAGGGCCGGGACAGCTTAAGAACCACTACGGTCAGTGTAAGGGTAAGTATAACGCATGGATGGCGTTGAGCAGCATGACTGGTATAACGTTGACTGAAGAAGGTTTGCCGACCGAGGAGGAACTTGGTAGTGACAGAATCAAGCAGTTTATACAGGTTCGTTATACATATTATGTTTGTTCATGCATATATAAAAATTCAGTATAACCATGTATTTCCTGACATTTTTATAATTGTCCTTGCAGAATTACAGTACAAGTGGAGCTGGCGCGTATGTTCTAAAGAATGTGCTTGTTGACATGGATCTTTGGCACCCTGTATTCGCAGGGAAATGTGCTACTGGCGAGAAAAGTTTTTCCCCAGCATTAGCCAGAACTCTTTCCAAAGTTGGCAATGGAAAACGAAAAGAAAAACACGTAGACTTTGATGTTGGTGATAAGGAGGGGTCTGGAGATAGTGATGAGGCTCGTGAGTACCCTAGAATGTCTGTATATTCCTATTCAGCGGCTGAAAGTATATCTCCGAAGAAGACTACTAGTTCCAAAAAACAAAAGATTGCATGTGCTTCAGTAAACAAGCCAGGGATGGACGATCAATTTGCAAAAGCATATGAAATGATTAAGATTACTGAGCCGGAAATAACTAAGCAAACGAGGCTCGGCGATGCAGTTAGGAATATGGAATATGTAAAAATGTGTGGTTTGCCATTCCTAATCGCATCCTTGAAATATCTGAAGGACAATCAATATGTTGATTTTTTTTTGGATGCAAAATCTGAAGAAGAGAGAATAGAATGGCTGAAGTTCGTGCCCTGGCAGGGACAATAATTTGCTGTTTTATTGATGTGTCGACACTAGTTTTTTGTGCACATTTGTTGTCGTATTGATGTGTGCACACTAGTAGAATGCGCACACATTTGGAACTTGTTGTTGTACGGATGTATTAGATTTGTTGTACTGATCACATATGTTAAATGTTTGTAGTTGTTGCTTGTAGAACATTTTATATTCATATGTTACATGTGTTTGTGATGTCCAAATTTAATTGTAAGTAAATTGTTTTTTACTTGTGTAGAATGATTGATGAAGTGATCCGACAGTGTCGCAGAATAGCGGTTTTAAAGCTAAAAAGTTTGATATTCAAACGAAAAAGGGGGGATTTGAGATCCGGAGGCGAGACCGGAGCTGAATACATGCATAGATTACTATATGAAAATTCGGAATTGTGTGAGGAACAATTGCGATTAACAAATGCAATGGTGTTCCAACTAGTTGAAATAATGCGTAGCAGAAAATTGTTAACTGACGGAAGAAGAGTAAAAGTGGTTGAACAAGTTGGCATGTGTCTTTATATGTTGGCGAAAGGTGCTTCATATAGAGATATTGCAGATACATTCAAACACTCAATATCGACTGTTCAGAAATACTTGAAAAAGGTAATCGCTGCCTTAAAGGTATTGTCTTTCGACATCATACGACCACATACTCCTTTGGAAGAAATACCTCAAAAAATCATGAGTAGCGGCTTATATTCGCCTTTTAAGGTAACAATTAATTTCCAATATATTTGCGAATTACAGAGTTTTTTTTATGATTACAACTATTTTCTGTAACTATGTTTATGAGTATGGTGATTTGTACAGGGTTGTATCGGAGCTATAGATGGAACTCATATCCAAGCCGTTTTAGGAGATGAACATGGTATGCAATATCGTGGTCGTAAAGGAACAAAAACATGGAATGTGCTTGCGTGTTGCGATTTTGAAATGCTATTCACCTACGTGCACTTGGGATGGGAAGGAAGCGTCCATGATCAAACTGTTTGGAAAGATTCAATAACGCAGTACAAGTATTGCTTCCCACATCCACCTACAGGTGCAATTTCAATACACAAATATATTTTTCAACATAATTTAATGACTTTTTAGGAATATGATTTTTATAGTCATTTTTAACAGATAAATATTATTTGGTTGACTCCGGTTATCCAAATACTCGTGGATATTTGGCTCCTTACAAAGAGGGGAACACTCGCTATCATATGCCAACATTCAAGAAAGGCGGTAGACCAATAGGAATTTATGAGAAGTTTAACTATCGTCATTCTTCATTAAGGACAACCATCGAAAGAGCTTTTGGGATTTTAAAGAGCACGTGGAAGGTACTTCGTGTCATGCCTCAAGTGGCGGATGTGTGTCAGCTAGACATTATTTCGGCAACGTTTACGTTGCACAATTTTATTCGCATGCATGAGCTGCAGATGCCGATTTTATCGAATGAAGAAGTGGAAGGGGTAGCTGATTCCGACTTATACAATCAACGTCAAAAGGATCAAATGAACACCGTGCGAAATTTCATAGCCCGTCAAATTATGGAAGTCGATCCTGACGAGTGACCCCAATATATTTAAGTTTAATATGAAATATTTGTTAGTATGTTTAAAATATTAAGGTTCGTATTAAAAATTGTAATGCTATATTATGAATCTTTTTGACAATGTATCTTTTTGACAATGAATCTTTTTGGGTATTTTTTTATGTGACGAATTTTCAAAATATTATATTTTGTACAAAAAATTTACTTTGCACAACATCTGGCCTCTAGAAGGTTAAATAAAATTTGATTTGAAAAAGACAATATATTTTTGATAATCATCATAAAAAACTTAGAATTATATTCTAAATATTTTATAATAAAAATAATATAAGAATTGATAAATAATTATTAGTTTTTTTATAAAATAGGTACAAATAAATATATGTTTCTGATAAATATAGTTATTACAAAATTACAATTTTTATAAATTTGGTATAAATTTTAGAATTTTTTAAATATATTCACTTTGTTCATTAACTTTTTTAAAAGATAATATATTTTATAATAAATATAATGTAAATAATATGTGAGTGGAGAGTAGTTTAGGTGAGTGGAGATTAGATTAGATTAGATTAGATTAGGTTGTGTTGGATGAGATTGGGTGAGATTGGGTGAGATTAGACTGTATTAGGTGAGATTGGGTGGGATTGGATTGTGTTGGGTGAGATTGGGTCGGATTGACCCAATCCCTATAGAACAGGCCCTTAGGATGATCTTTGCGCATTTAGGATGATATAAATACTCATCTGAATGTCTAATCTGCCCAAGAAGTTTGCTAAGCACCTCCATAACAAGGGTGAAGAGATATGGTGAGATGGGATCCCCCTGACGAAGCCCCCTGCTGCTGCTAAAATATCCTTCCAAACAACCATTTATAAGCACTGAAAACTTTGATGTAGTCACACACGCCATAATCCAATTCACAAACTGCAACGAAAAGCCAAATAATTCCAGAATACCCTTTAGAAATTTCCATTCAACCATATCATATGCTTTTGAAATATCAATCTTCAGCATGCATCTTTTACTCAAATGCTTTTAATTGTACTTGCATAATAACTCTTGAACTAGACTGATGTTGTAAGAGATGTTTCGACCTTTTACAAACGCTGCTTGCGATTGATCAACAAGATATTCAAGCACGGGTCTAAGCCTATTAGCTAACAACGATGCTATAATTTTGTAAATAACATTACAACAGCTAATAGGCCTAAAATCTATTGGTAAACTAGCATTTTTAACTTTCGGAATTAATGCAAGGTAAGCTGTATTAATACCTTCAGGCATTATGCCACACTTGAAGAAATTCTTAATGCTCTCCACGATATCCATATCACACACTTTCCAAGCAGCTTCAAAAAATTCAGTATTATAGCCATGATGACCTATAGCTTTAAAGGAAGGGAGTTGTTTAACAGCTTCGGCCACTTCATTGTATGAAATATCCTTGACTAGATTTATGCAGTCTTCAGCGCCGACTTTAGGACCAGAAAGAATAATATGGGGGTCTTCTGGTGTTGATATGAAGCTCCCAATGAATAAATCCTTGAAGAAATTAACAAAACGCGCTTTGATTTCCAAGTTGTCAAATAAGAATTCCCCATCCTCTGTTTGAATGCATCTGATAGTGTTTCTTGATCTCTTACCCTTTATAACAGCATGAACTTTTTTTGTATTGAGATCTCCTTCTCTAGCCCAGTTCAATCTTGCTATCTGACAATTGCAGATATGTTGATATCTTAGTAGTTTTCTAAAATTCTCCAGCTCTTGGACTTTCTTACTGCTCCACTCTTCATTATTTGGATTTAGCTGCACCATTCTTTGCGTTTCTAGAAGAGATTGTCTACCCTAATCCACTCTAATATTCATATCTCCTCTGTAATCTTTCATTGCAATTATCAAGTCTCTCTTAAGATCTTTCAAAAAATTTGCAGAATAAAAACGTTCCAAGCACCTCTTTTCCTATTCTGAGACATGCAGTTATTAAACTAGTTTGTGCAGGTCCAATAACTCTGAAATCGAAACCATTTTTTTATCGGGTACCTGCTAGCCAATCTGCAAATAGCCAGAGAATGATCTGATATGCCTGGTTCTGAAAAAATACCATGAGTATCGGGAAAATTCGAGATTAAAGCTTCATTGCATAGGATCTGGTCTAGCTTACACCAAATTCTTCTCTCTTGTTGATGGTTGTCAGACTAAGTAAAAAAACTTCCGCTGGATGGAATATCTTTAATTCCAGACTGCTCTAAGAAACCAGTTAATTCTTTTGTGTCTGACTCCCTGACTCTAGCCCTATTCAACATCTCTGCTTGGCTTTTAATACAATTAAAATCACCACTAATAATCCAGGGACCAACAACTCTGGATATTGCATTACAGATATCTTCCCAAAGGCACCTTCTATCCCTTTGTCTATTGTGAGCATACACAAATCCTACCATAATTTTCTTTCCGTTCCAATTCACATCGTAAATAATTAACTGCTCACTAGCAAACCAGATGTTAACTTGAAACTAATCAGGGTTCCAGATCAGGAGAATTCTGCTTTTTATACATGAACCAGGCTCAAAACAAAAGTAACAACAATCTAGAATAATACTACTACCTTCCAACCTAACTTTTGCCTCAAGAATAGCGAACAAACCAATATCAAACTTAAGAATTAAACATCTGACCTCTACTTGTTTTGCGAGGTGATTAATCCCTCGCACATTTCAGCTTGCGATGCACGTCATTTAGACCGGTGTTGGTTAGTGCCTTTGGCGTTGGAGCGCTTTGTCCATTTTGTCCGCCCTATCGGAACATCTAAATCTGCTTTTTTTCCCTTGTTCTTTTTATTTTTCTCCTTTCTTCTCACTTCAATAAACTTTCCAAGTACATCATCTGAAGTTTTGATTCCTCAATACTATCCAGGACCACTTGCCTAGAGCTTGAGTAATTCTACATAAGCATACCCTTCCCTGCATTCATATCTTTACATCTGTCCTCTCTTGTCGATGGTGCAGTCTCAGGCACTACTGAAATATGTGTTGAGTTTGCATCTGACCCAATACTATCCTTCCTATCAGACTTGACATTGGTGACTGCATTGTGCATTAACACTACAAGGTACACATCCTGAAATTCTTCCTCTTCACATCTTTCCTCTAGCTCTATTACCACTCTTTCATCATCCTCATCGTCATCCTCAACTCTGATCTGTGGGATCGAACAGTGAGCTACCGAGTGTCCAAAGCGTTGACAATGTGTGCATCTTGGCGGCAGTCACTTGACGGGCGTCGTTGTACCCGTCAAAAATAATTATTTCTTTTATCTCCAACTAGCAAGTGGTAAGTCGGGTCGTATCCACAGAGATCGGTTGAGAATCTGTTTCACTAAGTAAAAACGTAACAGGGGGGTTTTGAACAAGTAAATAATGCAAGTAAGCAAGGATGATCGCTAGAGCAATCGTCACACAATTCGGGTATCAAATATCAAAGAGAAGTGCAAGCTAGAACTCTCGACTATGATGCAGGACTAAATCATTAACCTAACCGTTTTGATTTCTAATGTTTTACAACTTATAGCTCCCCGCTAGGTTGCACTACAAGTTGTCCTAGGGTGTCAATCCTAGTGGTATATTACTCGTATCCTAGTTTGCTATCCCCGCTAGGTTGCTAGTAAACTGTGATAATCGGAATCAACAAACTAACAGAAGCTCCCCCGCTAGGGTTCCACTTATGCTAGCATATCAAATCCATAAACAATGCATAGTAATATAACGCAAAACATAAAGATAAATATAGGTTTCAAGTCAAAACATCACAATGTCGAGTCCTAGCCTACACGTATGAGTTTAGCCACTCATCGCGATGGAATACATCATGAAGTTTTATGTGAATAAAATAGAATGAAAATACTAATGGTGAATTCTCCACCAAGCCGCAGCTCAACTCTCACACTTGAATCCGTGTCTCTTTTTCTCTTCTGAAATTTGATCTCTGGTCGCTAGGGTTTCGTGCTTATTTATTTCTCTTTTTGGGCTTTCCAATAATGCAATTTGGAAATAATGAAATTCGACTGCCAGCTGTCATCCGCAGACGTCTCCTGATTTACGACCCGCGGACGTCTTCACAATTATGGAATTTCATAAGACGTCCGCGCCTCTAATGCTTAAGACCTCCGCGGTTTGCACTGACGGAAATCCCAAGCGCCTCGGACTTCATTTCTATCCGCGCCAAACATCTTCAAATAAGCTCCTTTTAGCCAGTATTCCTTCCATGGTCTCCGAGTGTACCTGAGAACGAAAACTACACACAGGTAGTGAAATAATATACAGGTAACACTAAGAGACGGAGTTTTAACATATAAAATAGTCGTACAACTACGACTCATCAAACTACCCCACACTTGAACTTGTTCGTCCCGAACAAGAACAAAGCCACGGAATGAATTACAATGTACTAGCCATGCTAATCCTTACATCTCCATCTCAAATACAGCAATTAATCTTATCATGCTTAAGATTCTAACAATGCGAGTAAAGATAGATTTTTCAATACTTGTTACCTCGCAAGTTGCAATTCAAACGACCTTGGATGTTTGGGAGATAGTCCTTTATAGGTAACACGGACATTGCATTCTTTTCTGCGTTCTGGTCTTTAGAATTGATTCAGCGGCTTTCACTGACACATGATTTATTCACTGCTTTCATACCGTTGAGTCTTGAATTCTTTAGCTTGTCTGGACTTTGATAAACAACACGTCCTTGCTTGAATCAATCAGATTTCTGATTTTTTTTTTCTATTTTTTTTACTTGATGGTTTGCCTTCGGCTTTTGAATTTGTTTCTTGTCCACATAATCATTTGCGCCCTTGAACCACTCCAATCATAGCCTCCGAATAACAGCATAGGAGTGCGTCTCGCTCTTTTCTCATCCTCGTCTTTTCTGCATGAGGCAAGGTAGGGGTCACCCACCCATTCCCAGCTACTTCGACTAGAGATGGACAGTTCGTTTTCTCTGTCCCGCCACCACTTCGAACGCATGAATAAACTTGTATACTTGGTGACGGAGCTACTCTCAGGACTAGGCTAGTGAAGCGGCAACCTCCACCGCTCTTCTCAATCATCAGAACCAAAAACTCAGAACTTCCTGCAATTTGCCGTACCTTTCTAGGACATTTATGTCAACTCCACACCCCTGCATATCACAACTCGAAAGAACAAAGCATCGAAATTTTTTTAAATTTCGCATTTTTAGTCAAATGAGCACAATAGTCATAAAAAGCTGGAAATAGGATTTTGACATAGCAGTGCATCATCAGTTCATTACGAGTTCATCACGACACATACATGCGACATAAAATTTAAAAAACAGACACAACGCGCAACTGACTCAACAACATCCCACCCCACACTTAAATGGACACGTGTCCTCACGGAATAATTCAAGAGATGAGATGTGTAACAAACAGACTCACACTAAATAGACTCAAATAAAAATAAAAAGAAATAAAAAAACGAAAGGAACTGGTACTCCCCTAATAGTCCGGTGGTGGAGGTTGAGCTCTGCGATTTTAACCTTTTAAAATGCACCGCGGACGTCTTCTCCATTTAACCCCGCGGACGTCTGAAGAATATGCAATAAATGCTAAGGCGTCCGTGCTTTAATAGTTGAGACGTGCGCGAGCTACATTGATGTAGAATTTTTTCCTTCGCTTAATCACCTGAAAACACCAGAAATAAAAAGAAATGCACTCGAGGCGGATTATTAGCTTCCCAATTCCACTATAACTTGTGTAAAGTAAAAGAAACACACCGGGTTGCCTCCCGGTAAGCGCCTTTGTTTTACGTCCTTGGCTGGACATTACCTCTTTAGGGATCACAAGTTAGGATCCCAAGGCTGCTCCAAGTCAAACTTCTTTACTTTCTTGTGATACTTATAGCCCTCAATGAGTGGTGTTCTCGTGTCTCTCCATCCTGGTTTCCATCCAAACGTGCCATGTCTCGGTTGCTTCCTCGTGTATGGACGGTCGAAATCCTCGTGAACATGGAAGTTTGATGTCTTTCCAGCAAACGCAAGCGACGACATTTTTGTTCCCATGTCATTCTTGGTCCTTTTGGTGGCAAGGAGGAATGATTGTCTCAAAATCAGTGCAAGAGGACCGTTAGCGCTGGTGTCTCCCATCTCCAATTCGCCTTCTAGCTCATCTCTGTCGATCGTATGGTCCTCAGGAGCTCTTACCTGCATTGTGAATGGTAAAGAAGTGTTAGAAATTGAAAATTCCTTACCTGAATTATTGGAGCCCGCGGACGTCTCCTGTTTATCCTCCGCGGACGTCTCTTGAATTTCTGGTAATTCTTCAGGCGTCCACGCCTTAATTGTTGAGACGCCCGCGTCCTGCACTGAGGTAGAATCTTCGTTCAGCTCTTCTTCTCGCATTTCGTAAACGGCGCTGGAAAGCTGACATACTTGCTTCTTTAGCTCTTTAACGTCTTCAGCTTGTTGGCCCATCTGTCGATCGAGCTCTTTGAACATGCCTCTCATTTCTTCTCTAAACTCCTTGATCGGGTCCTTCATCTCATGTTTATCTTCCTCGTTGTCTTCGTCACCACGAATTGCCTCATCCATCCTATTGCACCAAGGTGTCTCATCAATATACGACGCATAAAATCCTCTCATAGTGCGTCTCGGATCCCGACGCCTAGGTAACTGTCCATAGCGGTTTCCTCCACCGAGGTATTCTCGATCCAACTCAGCCTCATAATCCTCGTATCTAGCTGCACGAGGTCTAGCATAGTCATTCACAAATTTCTGATTTCTGGGGGGTGGTAGTCTTCGATTATCAGCGTCGTCATAAATTGGTTCCCTATAATAGGAATACATAGCAAACCATAAAACCGAACAAAAACAAAAAAACAGTAAAATAAAACTTAAAAGAAATAAATACTTAGTGAGATTCTTCGTTACCGATCCCCGGCAGCGGCGCCAAAATTTGACGGGCGTCGTTGTACCCGTCAAAAATAATTATTTCTTTTATCTCCGACTAGCAAGTGGTAAGTCGGGTCGTATCCACAGAGATCGGTTGAGAATCTGTTTCACTAAGTAAAAACGTAACAGGGGGTTTTGAACAAGTAAATAATGCAAGTAAGCAAGGATGATCGCTAGAGCAATCGTCACACAATTCGGGTATCAAATATCAAAGAGAGGTGCAAGCTAGAACTCTCGACTATGATGCAGGACTAAATCATTAACCTAACCGTTTTGATTTCTAATGTTTTACAACTTATAGCTCCCCGCTAGGTTGCACTACAAGTTGTCCTAGGGTGTCAATCCTAGTGGTATATTACTCGTATCCTAGTTTGCTATCCCCGCTAGGTTGCTAGTAAACTGTGATAATCGGAATCAACAAACTAACAGAAGCTCCCCCGCTAGGGTTCCACTTATGCTAGCATATCAAATCCATAAACAATGCATAGTAATATAACGCAAAACATAAAGATAAATATAGGTTTCAAGTCAAAACATCACAATGTCGAGTCCTAGCCTACACGTATGAGTTTAGCCACTCATCGCGATGGAATACATCATGAAGTTTTATGTGAATAAAATAGAATGAAAATACTAATGGTGAATTCTCCACCAAGCCGCATCTCAACTCTCACACTTGAATCCGTGTCTCTTTTTCTCTTCTGAAATTCGATCTCTGGTCGCTAGGGTTTCATGCTTATTTATTTCTCTTTTTGGGCTTTCCAATAATGCAATTTGGAAATAACGAAATTCGACTGCCAGCTGTCATCCGCGGACGTCTCCTGATTTACGACCCGCGGACGTCTTCACAATTATGGAATTTCATAAGATGTCCGCGCCTCTAATGCTTAAGCCCTCCGCGGTTTGCACTGACGGAAATCCCAAGCGCCTCGGACTTCATTTCTTTCCACGCCAAACATCTTCAAATAAGCTCCTTTTAGCCAGTATTCCTTCCATGGTCTCCGAGTGTACCTGAGAATGAAAACTACACACAGGTAGTGAAATAATATACAGGTAACACTAAGAGACGGAGTTTTAACATATAAAATAGTCATACAACTACGACTTATCACCACTCGTAGTGAATCTTTTGCACAAAATTAACTCCTCTCGGACCCTGTATTGTTACTATTTTTTTGAAATCCAATGACGCATACACCTAATTTAATACCCTCGCATACATCAGTTTGTCACCACTGCTCGTAAAACCATATGTTCTAATCGGATTGCCAAGGGCACTAGCAATCTTACTGAGCAAAGCTTCCTTTCTCAGGTGAGGGTGACGGACGCCTTGTCGCGAGGCAAACGCAAAAGTTAATTTATAAGTCCACTACTTGTGCGACTTCACTATTTGGGTAGTAAAGGGATAAGTAGGGGTCGAACCCAAGGGAAATTGGTGGTAGCAGTTCTTTAAGGATTCGTACAGAGTTTAAGCGTGATTGAGGTTGGTTGAGGTTTTAGTACTGAAAATAATGTGGGTTGGTTGTGGTTTTAGTACTGAAAAGTAAATGACTGAAAGTAAGGAAAGTAAATACAAAACTGAAAGTAAATACTGAAAGTAAAGTGCTGGAATAGTCGAGTTCAATATCGACTAATCAACATACTTTTGGTATGGACTGATATTGAACAAGTCTGTAGTAAGCGACAGAAAGTAAAGAGCAGAAAGTAAATGACTGAAAGTAAAGTGCTGGAACAGTCGAGTTCAATATCGACTAATCAACATACTTTTGGTATGGACTGATATTGAACAAGTCTGTAGTAAGCGTACTGAAAGTAAAGAGCAGAAAGTAAATGACTGAAAGTAAAGTGCTGGAACAGTCGAGTTCAATATTGACTAATCAACATACTTTTGGTATGGACTGATATTGAACAAGTCTGTAGTAAGCGTACTGAAAGTAAATGACTGGAAAGTAAATGTTAGGTACTGAAAGTAAAGTTAGTTGCGGAAAGTAAATGTACTGAAAGTAAAAGTTAGGTGCGTGAAAGTAAAGTTAGTTTGCGGAATGTAAAGGTACTGAAAATAAAGAGTACTGAAAGTAAGCAGTTGATAATAGGAGTGAAAATAAAGTGACGAGTTGGTTTTTTATCAAAGGAAAGGTATTCGTTTTTAGGGGCCTTGTGTCTTAGAACCGTTTATCATGGACCGCTAATGATCAATCTATGTATTTCAAAAGTGTAAACAGGCCATTTCAAGCACTAGTTACACCGTCTAGCCCATTTCAAGGCATCGATCACTTGTTCTAGCTAGACTAATACCCCATTTCAAGGTTGACGGAGCGCACCACACCGTCGTTAATGTGCGATGGCTCTGTGCAAAAATAAATTTATAAGTCCGCTACTCGTTACTCTACTATTGGGTAGTAAAGCGGTAATTAGGGGTCGAACCCAAGGGAATTAGTGGATAGTTGTTCTTTCGAAAATGGAAAGTAAGACAGTTGGGGGTTGGTTGTGATTTTAGTACTGAAAAGTAAGTGGGTTGGTTGCGATTTTAGTACTGAAAAGTAAATGACTGAAAGTAAAGAAAGTAAATACGGAACTGAAAGTAAATACTGAAAAGTAAAGTGCTTGAAGGACAAGACTTGCTGAAAGTAAGTGCGTAAAAGTAAAGTTCTTGAAGGACAAGACTTGCGGAAAGTAAAGTTCTTGAAGGACAAGACTTGCGGTAAGTAAATGCTTGAAGGACAAGACTTGCAGAAAGTAAGCGCTTGAAGGACAATACTTGCAGAAAGTAAGCAATTGATATGGGACTGAAAGTAAAGTGACAGGTGATGTTTTAATTAAAGGAAAGGATTCGGTTTTAGGGGCCTTGTATTATAAATCTGTTTATCATTGACCTCCAATGATCATACTAAGTGTTCAAAGATGTATCAAGGCTATTTCTAGCACAGGACTTGCCCCATCGTTTAGAACACTTGTTCTATTTGGGCTAATTCCTCCTTTCGAAGTATCTTAGCTTATGTGCATCCATTTGATCAATCATTTCTGATCAACCAAATGGTGTTTTAAAGAGGTTGAACTCCACAGTTAAGCTGTGCCCTTTCGAGCCTCCACTTAACCAGAAGGTTCACGAACCCATGGAAGAGCTTTGCTCTTTCGAGCATCCACTCAACCAATAGTGTTCTGACCTAATATATGGCACATAGAACAAGTTTTGAACACAAAGAGGCACTTAAGAGAAGGGTATAAAACATTGTATGATACAAGCACACCCCTTCAACCGAATGAAGGGTTTAGTTACGAATATCCATAGAGGTGGATATCATAGCTAAGTGCTTAGTAAAGTAAAGGTTTTGAAAGACAGGAAAGTAAAGGTTTTTGGAAATCAAGACAAGGAAAGTAAAGGGGAGAATACTCAAGAACCAACAGGAGTAAACTCAAGAACAACAAGAATACTCAAGAACCAACAAGAGTATTCAAGATCAAAGTAAATGTTTACAAGGATTGTGCCCAAAATCTAGAGAGATAAGTAACAAATGACTTGTGTTTGAGCTTGTTGGAATGAGGATGATTTACAAAGGGAAGGGAAGTGTCTATTTATAGGCAAGGGGAAGAGAGGAGAGCTCAACACATGTCACAAGGGGAGAGGAGAGCTCAAAGAGCCGCCGGACATGAGGTGGCTTCCCAAAAGCCACCGGCCATGTGTCACTTCCACAAGGAAGCCGCCGGCCATGAGGTGGAGGAGGAGAGTGTGAGTGGAATGAGATCTTTCCTTCCCAAAAGCCATCGGTTGGCATGTGACTCCGGTTGGTCTTCGGTTGCCCTTTGGTTGCCTCTTTGGTTGCTTCTTAGTTGACATCAAAAGGTGAGGAACTTAGACTTGGCATTTCACTTGTGTTCTTGATCTTTGTTGGAATAAGTCATTGGGACTTAGTTGTGGCTTGATCGGAGTATTGTCGGAGTATGGCCAGTTCTGACTTGTAATCCACTTTTAGCGTTAAGAACTCCATTTTAGCTCGTTTCATCTTTACTCCTTGAAATAGCCTGTAGAACAAAAGTGAAACTAACAAGTAAAAGTTGTCAAGATAAAGCGTCTAATTTGGTGGGTTTAACTGTCTTAACGAATCATATAAATATGGTCCATCAGATCACCCCACACTTTTAGTTGTTCGTCCCGAACAATGCTATTTAAGAGATGCACACACAATCCAAGTAAAAACTTCAAATAGGAAATTGAGAATATGGAACTAGATTTATCCTATTCATGCATTACTTACTTATTACCAAACTAAACCGTGTAAATACTTAGAAGAAACTTGATACTTGTACCTTCGAACTGAGATGCAAATTAATTTGGATGTTTCGGGAGATAGCCCTTTTCAGGCTCCTGGACTGCATTCTCTGGACCGACTCGCACTATATGGTTAACTTGTCGCTTTCTCTAGCACATGATTTGGTTCGGGTTTCACTGAGTTGAGCACTTTGATTTCCTTTTGGTGAGGGACAGCTTCTGAAGTGAATTGGCCTTTGGCCTTTGGCCTTTGATGTTGAATTGGAGTTTCTTCACTTTTGTTTCGGTTAAAACCTTCACAATTTTGGCTTTCGGCCTTTGATTAGCTTCTTCTTTGTGACTTGCTAGTCCATTTTCTCAACCTTTCTTTGGGAGGTCCAATCATCGCCCGAGAGCATATGGAAATACCTCCCCGCTCTTTCTCATCCTCGCCGTTTCGCGCGGGTCAAGATGAGGGTCGCTCATCTATTTTCCCGGCTACTCTGACTAGAGATAGGACGGTTTGATTCCCGTCCCGCCTCTTTGCATAAACACTGCACGACGGAGATGACTCTGATCTTCTTTGAAACCCAAAGTGCAGCCTCCACAGACTTTGTAAACCATATAGTGAAATTCAGTCCTTCGATTGATTGCCAAGCCTCTCTAGGGCAATTTATATCAACTCCACATCCCCTGTATATCTCAACACAAAGGGACAAATGAGAAGTTACATCCTAAGTTTTTAAACAGTTGAGATTTCTTAAGGTAAATGCATGAATTATGATCTATCTTTTTCACATTCTCAAGTTCATATTTTCAAAAAGATAATATTAAGGGAAAAGGAAAAAAGAAAGCATGTTAATTAACTATATACAAAGGCGGTTCTCACCCCACACTTTTGAACGAAGGCGTGCCTCACAGCACGACTTAGTTCAAAAGTCATGCAAGCAAATATATACAGGAAAGGTGAGAATGACTTAAAGGCAAAAAACTAAATGACAGAAATTAAATGACTGAAAGTAAGATAGGTGTCGGGTTACCTCCCGACCAGTGCATTTGTTTAACGTCGTTAGCTCGACAGTACCTCATTCCTGGATCATAAGGTTGGGTCCCATGGATGGCTCAAGTCGTAGTGTTGTGGAGCGCCTACTTTCATTCTTGCCTTGACTTTCCCCAATTTCTTGTGAGATGATGTGCTCGGGTCAGGACTCCTTTGTTTCGGTGGTTTTTCTTTCCATTGTCTCTGAGAAGGCAAGGGACCTTTGACCATAGCTGCTAGTCTTTTGAGTCGGGCTCTATTGTGTTTAGAGCTACCTTGTCTAGTTGTGGCGAGAAACTGCTCCATCAGGGAGTTGTTCTGATTAGACCCTTCTTCCATCCTTCTTTCAGGCTCTCCATTGATCACATAGTTTTCTGCGATTTGCATATTGATCAGAGGGAAAAGTTGCGAGGCTTCCATTATAAGCGCCGGATCCATATTGGCCAGACTGTCCGTGAGGAACTGGTCTTGATTGATTTCTTCGGCTGCTTCGGTGGTGAGGGTTGGGTATGTCGCGGGTTGCTCGCTAGTGGCGTTCTGGACTTCCTCTTCGGCCTGCTCAGGAGTGAACTCTAATGAAGACTTTTCTTCATCCTCCTCTAAATCGGCTTCCGGCTCTGGGTCTTCTGATGGCTCGGGGGTGATCTCCCATATAGGTCCCTCCTCTGTGCTTCCTGTTTCTGACTCGTCCCTCATCGTCTCTGCAAATTCGTCCCTACTCCTTTCTAGATTAGCTTCTACCATCTGCGTTCTATGATCAGCTTGGTGCCTTGGCCTTTGTTTTGTAGCTTCTGCCAAGTCATCTATGAGATTCCACATGTCGATCAGGGATAAGTGCATAGCCGATCCTCCCACCGCGTCGTTAATCCTTGATCGCTCATCTGCCCTCATTCCATAAAGAAATTTTTGAAGAAGGAATACTTCTGTGAATCCATGGTGCGGGCAGCGCGAAACAACTGTATCGTAGTACGTATAATACTCGTCCAGTGTCTCGTCCCGGGACTGTTGAAGGAATTGGGCACAAAGATCCACATAGTAATCTGCACATCTAGCAGTTGATGCGTAATACCATACTGTCGCAAAGTCAGTTAAAGAGTGTTCAAAACATTTCATTTGAAAATTCTCTAACGTTTCATTTTCAGGTTTCATGTAGCGGCATATATGGTGGAAATGTTGGCAGTGTATTACAGGGTCTTCTCCGGTGGTACCTCCAAACTGAGGAAGATGCTGAGTCATCCATGCATACATAGTGGACAGTGCAATGAAATGAAAATGAGAAGGGAAAGAAAAGAACAACTAATCAGATAGCTAACTCCCCGGCAACGGCGCCAATTTTGACGGAGTGCACCACACTGTCGTTAATGTGCGATGGCTCTGTGCAAAAATAAAGTTATAAGTCCGCTACTCGTTACTCTACTATTGGGTAGTAAAGCGGTAAGTAGGGGTCGAACCCAAGGGAATCAGTGGATAAATGTTCTTTCGAAAATGGAAAGTAAGACAGTTGGGGGTTGGTTGTGATTTTAGTACTGAAAAGTAAGTGGGTTGGTTGCGATTTTAGTACTGAAAAGTAAATGACTGAAAGTAAAGAAAGTAAATACTAAAAATTAAAGTGCTTGAAGGACAAGACTTACTGAAAGTAAGTGCGTAAAAGTAAAGTGCTTGAAGGACATGACTTGCGGAAAGTAAAGTGCTTGAAGGACAAGACTTGCGGAAAGTAAATGCTTGAAGGACAAGACTTGCAGAAAGTAAGCGCTTGAAGGACAAGACTTGCAGAAAGTAAGCAGTTGATATGGGACTGAAAGTAAAGTGACAGGTGATGTTTTAATTAAAGGAAAGGATTCGGTTTTAGGGGCCTTGTATTATAAATCTGTTTATCATTGACCTCCAATGATCATACTAAGTGTTCAAAGATGTATCAAGGCTATTTCTAGCACATGACTTGCCCCATCGTTTAGAACACTTGTTCTATTTGGGCTAATTCCTCCTTTCGAAGTATCTTAGCTTATGTGCATCCATTTGATCAATCATTTCTGATCAACCAAATGGTGTTTTAAAGAGGTTGAACTCCACAGTTAAGCTGTGCCCTTTCGAGCCTCCACTTAACCACGAAGGTTCACGAACCCATGGAAGAGCTTTGCTCTTTCGAGCATCCACTCAACCAATAGTGTTCTGACCTAATATATGGCACATAGAACAAGTTTTGAACACAAAGAGGCACTTAAGAGAAGGGTCTAAAACATTGTATGATACAAGCACACCCCTTCAACCGAATGAAGGGTTTAGCTACGAATATCCATAGAGGTGGATATCATAGCTAAGTGCTTAGTAAAGTAAAGGTTTTGAAAGACAGGAAAGTAAAGGTTTTTGGAAATCAAGACAAGGAAAGTAAAGGGGAGAATACTCAAGAACCAACAGGAGTAAACTCAAGAACAACAAGAATACTCAAGAACCAACAAGAGTATTCAAGATCAAAGTAAATGTTTACAAGGGTTGTGCCCAAAATCTAGAGAGATAAGTAACAAATGACTTGTGTTTGAGCTTGTTGGAATGAGGATGATTTACAAAGGGAAGGGAAGTGTCTATTTATAGGCAAGGGGAAGAGAGGAGAGCTCAACACATGTCACAAGGGGAGAGGAGAGCTCAAAGAGCCGCCGGCCATGAGGTGGCTTCCCAAAAGCCACCGGCCATGTGTCACTTCCACAAGGAAGCCGCCGGCCATGAGGTGGAGGAGGAGAGTGTGAGTGGAATGAGAACTTTCCTTCCCAAAAGCCATCAGTTGGCATGTGACTCCGGTTGGTCTTCGGTTGCCCTTTGGTTGCTCTTTGGTTGCCTCTTTGGTTGCTTCTTAGTTGACATCAAAAGGTGAGGAACTTAGACTTGGCATTTCACTTGTGTTCTTGATCTTTGTTGGAATAAGTCATTAGGGCTTAGTTGTGGCTTGATCGGAGTATTGTCGGAGTATGGCCAGTTCTGACTTGTAATCCACTTTTAGCGTTAAGAACTCCATTTTAGCTCGTTTCATCTTTACTCCTTGAAATAGCCTGTAGAACAAAAGTGAAACTAACAAGTAAAAGTTGTCAAGATAAAGCGTCTAATTTGGTGGGTTTAACTGTCTTAACGAATCATATAAATATGGTCCATCAAAGGTATATTAGCCTACGTGCATCCACCTGATCAGTCATTTCCAATCAACCAAGTGGTGTTAAAGAGAGGTTAAACTCCTCGGTTAAGCTTTGCCATTTCAAGCATTCATTTAACCGAGTATGTTCATGAACCCACGGAAGAGCTTTGCCATTTCAAGCATCCACTCAACCGTGTGAGTTCTACCCGAATATAAGGCACATAGAACAAGTTGAATACAATAAAAGCACTAAGGAAAGGGTCTAAAACGTTTTCATTGACTCAAGTACACCCTTTGAACCGAATAAAGGGTTTAGCTACGGTTATTCATGGAAGAGAATACCATAGCTAGTGTACAAAATCAAAGGTTTTGAAAGACAAGAAAATAAAGGTTTTGAAAGTAAGACAAGGAAAAGCTTGAGAACTCAAGAACCAACAAGAGTGCTTCAAGAACAAGTAAACGAAAGACAAAGAAAAGCAAAGAGGCTCTCGGTTTTGGAACAAGAGAGGCTCGGTTTTGGACAAAAAAGTAAAGAGGAAACAAGATCAAGAACAAACTTGGAGCCTTTCAATATCGAAGTGTTTACAAGATTTGTGGAATGGATTCTAGAGAGATTCAACAAAGAACAAAGGACTTGTGGTGTGAGACTAGAGGATGATGTATTTCAAGGAGGGCTCATCCTCCTCTTATAGACATGAGTGGCGGTTTAGGGGTGAGTGGAATGGGATATTTCCTCCCTCAACCGCCTCTAGTTGCTCCTCAAGGCCGGTTGGACTCCGGTTAGCCTTCGGTTGGTCTTCGGTTGAGCCAAGGGGGGATGAATTTGACTTGTGGATAGGCTTGCATTAAAAACCCACTCAACTTGGCTAGCAAATATCCCAAGCCAACTGACTTTGCCATGGTTGCTCCTCAATTCCTCTGGTTTGAGCTTAGTTGGACCTCAAAGGGCAACCGGGATGAATAGTGAAGCTGACCGGAATAGTAATAGTTCGGTTATGGATTTTTAGGTGGACTTCGCCGGAATTTTCACCGGAGCAAAATTATGACCGGAGCATGGTGGCGGTTGGATGGGTCTAATCGGAGCATCACCGGAGTTCAACCGAAGCGTGGCCGGAGTTGCCGGAATCTGATCGGAGCTTTGGCCGGAGCTTCTTGGATTTTGGAGAGTGTATTCTGAATGAAAAAGTCATTCTAAGATGATCTCAAGAAGGATGCTAAGCCAAATTCTGCCCGGAACATGGTCGAAATCCCAAAACGGCCGATATTGCCCTATTTTGGCATTGATCAGGCTTTAGCTGGTTCCACTCGGGCGTTTTGTCTGGGAAGTGAGATTGTCGAGGTTATTGGGCATTTAAAACACTTTGGTCGAGCCAGATTTGCCAGATTCCATGGTTTGGTCAAGCGACTTGGTTTCGGTGCCTATGCGCGCGGGGCCTTTGCTTTGGAATTGGGCCAACTGCCAATCTGCTCGGGCATTCTCCTTGGTTTTCCGACATTGTCCACCTTATTTTCCATTTTGATTACTTTGCTTGAGGTGGATTCGTCAGATCAGCTCGTTTGCCCTGGCAACTTGAATTCAGTGCTAGATGGCCTGGACGCGGGCCTGGTTTTCTCAGCTTCGGGCGCTCGGTGCAGGTTCGCGGGGTAGGTTCCCGGGCACTCGGGCGCATATGCTCAGGCGCTCGGGCGCGTCCGGGTGTTCTTGGTACCCGACTGTGGTACTCGGTACTGGGACTGGGCCCGTTACTGTTTCTCTCGGTCCTTGGGTGCGGCTTCTTGGTCAGAACTGTTTGGCGATCCTTTTTAGCCTTAAGAACCCCATTTTAGCTTGTTTTCTCTCTGAACCTCAAAATACCCTGTAGATTAATAATGGAACTAACAAGCAAAAGTTAAATAGACAAAGTGTCTAATTTGGTGGGTTTAACTGACTTAATGAATCATATAAATATGGTCCATCAAATCACCCCACACTTTTAGTTGTTCGTCCCGAACAATGCTATTCGAGGGCTGAACACAAAATCCAAGTAAAAAAGGCTCTAAATATGAAGGTGACAATGTGGGACTAGATTTATCCTATTCATGCACTACTTACTTGTTACCAATCTAAACCGTGTAAATACTTAGAAGAAACTTGATACTTGTACCTTCGAGCCTAGATGCAAATTAATTCGGATGATTCGGGAGATAGCCCTTTTCAGGCTCCTGGACTACATTCTCGGGACCGACTCGCACTATATGGTTTTCTTGTAGCTTTCTCTAGCACATGATTTGGTTCGGGTTTCAGTGATCTGAGCTCTTTGATTTCCTTTTGATGAGGGACAGCTTTTGAAGTGATTTGGCCTTTGGCCTTCGATTTTGAGTTGGAGTTTCTTCACTTTTGTTCGGTTAAAACCTTCACAATTTTGGGCCTTCGGCCTTGATTTGCTTCTTCAAGCTTTGCTTCTTTGTGACTTGCTTGTCCACTTTCTCAACCTTTTGGGAGGTCCAATCATCGCCCGAGAGCATATGGAAATACCTCCCCGCTCTTTCTCATCGTAGTCGTTTCGGTGCGGGTCAAGTTGAGGGTCGCTCATTTATTTTCCCGGCTACTCAGACTAGAGATAGGACGGTTTGATTCCCGTCCCACCTCTTGCATAAACGCTGCACGGCGGAGATGACTCTAATCTTTACTGAAACCCGAAGTGCAGCCTCCACTGACTTCGTAAACCATATAGCGAAATTCAATCCTTCGAATGCTTGCCAAGCCTCTCTAGGGCATTTTATATCAACTCCACATCCCCTGTATATCTCAGCACAAAGGGACAAATGAGAAGTTACATCCTAAGTCTTTTTAAACAGTTGAGATTTCACAAGGTAAATGCTTGAATTTAGATATATCTTTTTCACATTCTCTAGTTCATATTTTCAAAAAGATAATATAGGGGAAAAGGAAAAAAGAAAGCATGTTAATTAACTATGTACAAAGGTGGTTCTCACCCCACACTTTTGAACGAAGGCGTGCCTCTCGGTACGACTGAGTTCAAAAGTCAATTGCAAGCAAATATATACAGGAAAGGTGAGAATGACTAAAGGCAAAAACTAAATGACATAAAATAAAATGACTGAAAGTAAGATAAATGTCGGGTTACCTCCCAATAGTGCCTTTGTTTAACGTCGTTAGCTCGACGGTACCTCCCTTAGGAGGGGTCTGGGTCCCATGGGCGGCTCAAGTCAAATTTTGCCGCAGCTCCTGCGTTGATCCTTGCTTTGACCCTTCCAAGGTTATTGTGGGATGATGTGCTCGGGTTAGGATTCCATTGTTCCGGTGTTTTTTTCTTCCTATTTTTCCGATTCTTCCGATTCTTCCGAGAAGGTGAGGTTCTTTTGACCATAGCTGCTGGTTTAGTCACCCTCTTGGTCTCTCTTGGTTGGTCAGGAACTAGTACGATGAGATCAGAGGTGTTTACGATGTCTGGTGGTTTCTTTGTACTGTGGTAGAAATTCGAGATTCTACCGCCGAATGCGAGCGACAATGAGCCCTCGCTCATGTCGATCTTTGCCTTTGTGGTGAAGAGAAATGGCCGTCCCAATATGATTGTTGGAGGGTCTTCCTTGCTGGACTCTTCGATTGGTATCACATAAAAGTCTGTGGGAATGACGAGTTTTCCCACACGGAGCATTAATTTTTCTAGCACTCCAACCGGCTGGACACACGACTTGTCCCCCATCTCTAAATATATCTTTGGTGGCTTTAATGGACCAAGCCCCAATGAGCAATATAGAGGGTGGGGCAGGACATTGACAGAGGCCCCAAGATCAATCAAGCAATGATGAATTTGGGCCTTGCCGATACCACAGGTGACCGTGAAAGCCCCTGGGTCTTTGTTCATTTCCAGTTGTACCTCATGACTCCAAGTGAGGCGCTTCTCTGTTATCAGGCCATCTTGCCCATTCCTTGGCTCCAATCCCTTTTCTTCTTTGTTCTTTTGGGTCGCAGGATCTTTGGAGGCAATGATTTTCATGGAGTATGATGAGTCTTGAGCCCCGATTTTTCCGGTTCCGAGGCTCGATCTGGGATCATTAGGGTCTAAGTCGTCATTGTCAGCCCAGCCAGATGTTGGTACGTTAAAGTGTGTGACTGGCGGTGGTGTCATGCTAACGGTGAACACATATCGTCGATTGTTAGCATGCGTGACCCATGTTCTGCCATCATTGGGTCGGTCTTCCTCTTGATTCCAATCAGGACGGTGCCTACGAGTGAAGTGTTTGACCGTAGGTTTGTAAGTTGCGGGTCCTCATTGTTGTTTTGCCAGTAGAGCTGCCGTTTGTGCTTCTTTGACTCTTTCCATAGTTATTAGTTCTCCGAATGACTGGGCATGTGATTCATCTTCCCACATCATACCAAGGAACTCTTCCTTCTTTGCCTCTGTAGTTGTTAGTGATGGTCGTGCTACTTCCTCCAGTGCCTCCTCCATATCTGACATTTGTACCATGTTAACATTTCCTTTAGGATTTTGGATGGTTTGTGAATGTAGTCGGCCAGGCTCGTTAATGAGTGTGGACATTGAGGTGGCGAGCTGGGACATTTGTTTGGTCAACTCTGTGATTGCTCCGTCAGTTTTCGCTTGGTATTGGTGTAGCGAAGTACCCAGTTGATTTACGCTTCCTATGAGCTCTTTCATGGTATCTTCAAGCGACTTGCTTGGTCCTTGCTGATTACTCGAGTTGGCTTGGTACTGATTTGGTCCCTTCTGTTGATATTGGCCCGTCGGGTATTGGTTCGGTCCTCTTTGCTGGTATTGGCCCACTGGAGGAGCGTTCTGGTTGTACTGCCGGTGGGGCGATTGGTAGAAAAACTAAGCTAATTGAGGGGCGGCTTGTTGTGTTTCCCTCGGAGGGTGGTTCTCGTTCCTCCAGTTCAAGCTGGTTGCTTGATTATACTGCCGGTTTGGTTCGGCTCTGTCGTTGCTATTGTTCTTGTTATTGTATCCTTGGTATCCTACCACTGCATTTACTTCTGCCGGTTCCTCTACTATTAATGTCGGGCATGCGTCAGTTTTGTGGTCCATAGAACCACAAAACTCGCAAGGCTTCACTTGAACGGGCTGCCTTCGTAGGATCTGAACCATCATTTCCTTCATTTGTTTCATCTCCTCGGGCATGCAATTCATCGGTGTCTCGGCCTTCGCCACATTCTTTGTTCTGGAAAATTCTTCCTACCGAGTTGTCTCCTCTCTGAATTGGGCATTTTCAGCAACGTCGGTGATGAGACGCCTTATGCCGCTCAGTGATAGATTCATCATGGATCCTCCAGCTGAGGCATCCAGGAGCATTTCGTCTAATTGTCTTAGTCCATCAATGAGGTACTCGATGATGAGTTTCTTGGGCAGTCCAAGGGTGCAGCAGCTTCTCTCCAGGTGGTTGAATTTTTCTAGGTAGTCGTACATGGTTTCATTAGGCCCCTGCTTTATGTCCTGCAGTTGCCTCCTTACTTGCATCGCTCTTCCCGCCGGGTAGTATTTGTCTAGAAATTTCTTTTGCATCTGAGCCCATGTTCTGATGCTACCGGAAGGCAATGAAAGGAACCAGTCATTCGCCGAGTCAACGAGGGAAAAGTAGAACGCTTTTCACTTAAAATCGTCTACATTCACTCCGTTGGGTTTTAGGTTTTGGCAAATGCCGTGTAAGCGTTGGAGATGAGTTGTTGCTGATTCTCCATGAGTTCCTGAGAACTTGGGCAAATTGTGGGCCACTGATGTGTTGATGGCAATGTTTTCCATTTCAGGGTCCTCGTAAATGCACCATGGCTGATTTCTGAAATTAGGTGCCGATAGTTCTCCCATAGTAGGTTCGCGGAAGTTGTTATCCCCGTAGTAGTCGTCAAAGACGGGTTCTCGTCTAGGCTCTTATCGATATTGCGGGGGTGGTGGATGTCTAGGGGGTTGTCTAGGACCAGCTTAATTTCGGTCCTCGGGTGGTCCTTGGTTTCTTCGGGCGTCTTCCTGAACACGAGCTCTTTGGCCTCGGATGAGTTGTTCCGGATCGTCAAGAATTGGAAATGGAGGCTGCGCCTCATTATCTCGATCGTAAAGGTTCATCTCGCCGTTATCCTGATAGTCATGGCGGCTTCCCGCTCGAGACATGGTTGTGCAGAAGTGAGTACAAAATTAAAGAACTTTATCCGATTGTAATTCCAAATTCCCCGGCAACGGCGCAATTTTTTGACGGATGACTTGTCGCGAGGCAAACGCAAAAGTTAATTTATAAGTCCACTACTTGTGTGACTTCACTATTTGGGTAGTAAAGGGATAAGTAGGGGTCGAACCCAAGGGAAATTGGTGGATAGCAGTTCTTTAAGGATTCGTACAGAGTTTAAGCGTGATTGAGGTTTGTTGAGGTTTTAGTACTGAAAATAATGTGGGTAGTTGTGGTTTTAGTACTGAAAAGTAAATGACTGAAAGTAAGGAAAGTAAATACAAAACTGAAAGTAAATACTGAAAGTAAAGTGCTGGAACAGTCGAGTTAAATATCGACTAATCAACATACTTTTGGTATGGACTGATATTGAACAAGTCTGTAGTAAGCGACGGAAAGTAAAGAGCAGAAAATAAATGACTGAGAGTAAAGTGCTGGAACAGTCGAGTTCAATATCGACTAATCAACATACTTTTGGTATGGACTTATATTGAACAAGTCTGTAGTAAGCGTACTGAAAGTAAAGAGCAGAAAGTAAATGACTGAAAGTAAAGTGCTGGAACAGTCGAGTTCAATAACGACTAATCAACATACTTTTTGTATGGACTGATATTGAACAAGTATGTAGTAAGCGTACTGAAAGTAAATGACTGGAAAGTAAATGTTAGGTACTGAAAGTAAAGTTATTTGCGGAAAGTAAATGTACTGAAAGTAAAAGTTAGGTGCGTGAAAGTAAAGTCAGTTTGCGGAATGTAAAGGTACTGAAAATAAAGAGTATTGAAAGTAAGCAGTTGATAATAGGACTGAAAATAAAGTGACGAGTTGGTTTTTTTATCAAAGGAAAGGTATTCGGTTTTAGGGGCCTTGTGTCTTAGAACCGTTTATCATGGACCGCTAATGATCAATCAATGTATTCAAAAGTGTAACCAGGCCATTTCAAGCACTAGTTACACCGTCTAGCCCATTTCAAGGCATCGATCACTTGTTCTAGCTAGACTAATACCCCATTTCAAGGTATATTAGCCTACGTGCATCCACCTGATCAGTCATTTCCGATCAACCAAGTGGTGTTAAAGAGAGGTTAAACTCCTCGGTTAAGCTTTGTCATTTCAAGCATCCACTTAACCGAGTATGTTCATGAACCCACGAAAGAGCTTTTCCATTTCAAGCATCCACTCAACCGTGTGTGTTCTACCCGAATATAAGGCACATAGAACAATTTGAATACAATAGAAGCACTAAGGAAAGGGTCTAAAACTTTTTCATTGACACAAGTACACCCCTTCAACCGAATGAAGGGTTTAGCTACGGTTATTCGTGGAAGAGAATACCATAGCTAGTGTACGAAATCAAAGGTTTTGAAAGATAAGAAAATAAAGGTTTTGAAAGTAAGACAAGGAAAAGCTTGAGCACTCAAGAACCAACAAGAGTGCTTCAAGAACAAGTAAACGAAAGACAAAGAAAAGCAAAGAGGCTCTCGGTTTTGGAACAAGAGAGGCTCGGTTTTGGACAAAAAAGTAAAGAGGAAACAAGATCAAGAACACACTCAACTCAAGAACAAACTTGGAGCCTTTCAATATCGAAGTGTTTACAATATTTGTGGAATGGATTTGATGGACCATAATTATACGAATCATAAACACAGTTAAACCCACTAAATTAGACTGTTTGTCTATTTAACTTTTGCTTGTTAGTTCCGATTTATATCTACAGGGTATTTTGGAGACTATAGAGAAAACACGCTAAGGAGAGGATTTTACGCTGAAAAGATATTACGAATCATTCCAAGGTCAAGATTAGACGCCGACTGAAGAAATCTCAAGATCCTGACGTGGAATCACTCAATACAAATCCAACCGAGGAACAACCAAAGTCAGACCGGAGCAAAATTGGATTGATTGTTTTGTGAAAACTACACAAAACCACACAAAAACTCCTCTCCCCTACAAGTGACCGGCGGCTTGTGCAAGAGGTGGCCAAAGCCACCTCCCCTCCTCCTCCATGACCGGCTACCCAGCGGCTTTACCTCCTCCCCTCCTCACCACAACTTTGTGACATGTGTCACCCTTCTCCACCACATCCTCTTCCTCCTTAGGCCTATAAATACAAGCCCTCCCCTCTCATTTGTATCATCCCACAATCCCACAATCCCACAATCCATATTCACTTCTCTCTCTAAGTTTGGCACTTTGTAAGTTTTGTTTTGAAATAATACTCCTGTTCTTGAGTATTATAACAGTTTTAGAAAATACTCTTGTTGGTTCTTGAGTATTCAAGTAGGATTTGGGAATACTGCTGTTGGTTCTTGAGTATTCCCCTTTACTTACTGTCTTTCAAAAACCCCCGAGTATTTAGCTATGATATCATCTTCCATGGATAATCGTAGCTAAACTCTTCATTCGATTGAAGGGGTGTACTTGTATTATAAAATGTTTTAGACTTTTTTAGTGTTTTTTCTCTGTATTCAAAACTTGTTCTATGTGCCATATATTAGGTCAGAACTTCCAAGGTTGAGTGGATGCTTGAAATGGCAAAGCTCTTCCGTGGAAGTTCGTGAACATACTCGGGTAAGTGGATGCTTGAAATGGCAAAGCTTATCTGAGGAGTTTGATCTCTCTCAAACACCATTTGGATACATCGGAAAAGATTGTCCAATGGATGCACATAGGCTAGTATACCTTGAAATGGGGTGCTAGTCTAAGTAGAACAAGGGCTCTACGTTTTTTGCAAAAGATTAGACAGTGTTGCAAGTCGAGTGCTTGAAATGGCCTTGATTCACTTTCGAACACTTTTGCAAAAGACTAGACAGTGTGGCAAATCGAGCGCTTGAAATGGCCTTGATGCACGTTTGAATACTTAGAAGGATTACTAAAATGATAAAACAGGCTATGATGCAAGGCCCCCGAAACCGAATGTTTTCCTTAAATTACGAAACCCCCTTGTATTTACTTTCCTAGTATAACTTCCTTAATCAACTACACTCGCCATCCGGAGGACTCGCAAATCACGCATCACCCACTGTAAGTCTTTCTTTTTATTTTTCAGTATTTATTTTCTGTAATTTACTTTCCGCACTAAAAACCAAAACAACCAAAAAAAAGTCACTTAGTTATAACCGCTAAAATCCCAATAAACCTTAAAACACGCTCCCTCGCTGTATAAATCCCTCAAAGAACGACTATCCCCCTAATTCCCTTGGGTTCGACCCCTACTTACCACTTGCTACCCAGTAATAAGGTCACGAGTAGCGGAATATAAATTTGCTTTTGCACAAAGAACACCGTACATTAACGACAGTGCGGTGGGCTCCGTCAAAACTGGCGCCGTTGCCGGGGAATTAGTTAATTAATCGGATAAAGTTCTTTAAATCGATACTCGCTTCGAAGCAACCATGTCTCGCAAAGGAAGCTACCATAACTACCAGGATGACGAAAAAATAAACCTGTACGATCGAAATGATGAGGTGCCACTTTCATTTGTGGACGATCCGAAACAACTCATCAGAAACAGAAGAGCTCGTGATAGGGAGGCCATGCGAAGATACCAAGGGTATAATAACAACAACAACTACGCTCAGAGAGAAATACAACAATACGCCCCTAAACCAGCTCAATCATTCTACCGACCTCCCCATAAGCAGTACAACCAAAACTCTCCACCGGCTAGCCAATATCAACATAAGGCTCCAAATCAATACCAGGCGGGCCCGAGTAATCAGCAAGGACCAAACAAGTGGCTGGAAGACATAATAAAGGAGCTCTTAGGAACTGTGCAGCAATTGTCAGGCTCTGTACAGCAGTTGAGTACTATTGTGCACCGATACCAGGCAAAAACTGACGGGGCAATTTCAGAATTAACCAAGCGAATGTCTCAGCTAGCTACCTCAATGACCGCCCTTACTAATGAGCCCAGCAGACTTCCTTCACAAACCATCCAAGACCCAAAGAGGAATATTAACGTAGTAACAATGTCAGAAGTGAAGGAGACACTGGAAGAAGCTACACGACCCTCACAACCAGGAAAAGAAGAATTTGGTGGTATGATTGGGGAAGACGAAACACGAACACTCGGAGAACTGAGAGCCATGGAAATACTCAAAGAAGCACAAACTGCAGCCCTACTTAAAAAACAACAACGAGGACCAGCAGCTATGGTCAAAGGACCCTCACCTTCTCAGAAACATTGGAAGGAGACACCACCTGAACAAGGGGAACATGACCCAAGCACATCATCTCACAAGAAATCGGGGAAAGACAAGGCAAAAATCAACACAGGAACAGTGGCGAAATTTGACCTGAGCCACCCATGGGATCCAAACCAGTGATCCAGGAATGAGGTACTGTCGAGCCAACGACGTTAAACAAAGGCACTGGTCGGGAGGTAACCCGACACCTATCTTACTTTCTGTCTTTTATTTTCCTGTCATTTAGTTTTTCCAATAAATCGCTCTCACCCACTTGGTGCATAGAAGAAATGACTATTCAGGAATCGGTTATGGGTGCAACATTAAGCCAGCCATGCCTACGCTGAGAGTTCAAGGCCCCAGCCGAACTCCCTCGATTATCCAGCCTCATGCCATGTCGTTCACTCGACACTTTAAAGGGAGTTCTGTTCTTCCCTTTTCCCTAATGTCATTCTCTTCTCGTATAACATCTGCTTGCATGGCTTTTGAACTAAGTCTTGCTGAAAGGCGCGCCTTCGTTCAAAAGTGTGGGGTGAGAACCACCTGTGTACATAAAAATGTTTTCTTTCCTTTAATATTATCTTTTTGAAAATATGAACTTAAGAATGTGAAAAAGATAGATCATAATTCATGCATCAACCTTGTGAAAATTCAACTGTTTAAAAACTTAGAATGTAACTTCTCATTTGTCCCTTTGTGCTGAGATAAACTAGGGATGTGGAGTTGACATAAACTGCCCTAGAGAGGCTTGGCAAGCACTCGAAGGATCGAATCAAACTATATGGTTTTCGAAGTCAGTGGAGGCTGCACTTCGGGTTTCAGTGAAGATTGAAGTCATCTCCGCCATGCAGTGTTTATGCAAAAAGAAAAAAAGGCGAGGACGGAAATCAGACCGTCCTATCTCTGGTCAAAGTAGCCGAGAAAATAGATGAGCGACCCTCATCTTGACCCGCGCAAAACGGCAAGGATGAGAGGAGCGGGGAGGTATTTCCATATGCTCGCGGGCGATGATTGGACCTCCCAAAAAGGCTTGAGAAAATGGACTAGCAAGCCACAAAAAGGCAAAAAGCTCGAAGAAGCAAATCAAGAGGCCAAAGGCCCAAAATTGTGAAGGTTTTAACCGAACAAAAAGTGAAGTACTCAAAGAGTCAAATCAAAGGCCAAAGGCCGATTCACTACAAAAGCTATCCCTCGCCAAAAGAAAATTAAAGACCAAACCATTGAAACCCGAACCAAATCACGTGCTAGAGAAAGCTACAAGGAAACCATATAGTACGAGACGGTCCCAAGAATGCAGTCCAGGAGCCTAAAAAGGGCTATCTCCCGAAACATCCAGAATAATTTGCATCTCAGCACGAAGGTACAAGTATCAAGTTTCTTCTGTTTATTTACACAGTTCAATTTGGTAATAAGTAAGCAATGCATGAATTAGGATAAATCGAGTCCCACAGTCTAACTTTCATATTTCAAAACCAAACTTAATGTGCCACCCTTTAATAGCATTGTTCGGGACGAACAACTAAAAGTATGGGGTGATCTGATGGACCATAATTATACGAATCATAAACATAGTTAAATCCACTAAATTAGACTGTTTGTCTATTTAACTTTTGCTTGTTAGTTCCGATTTATATCTACAGGGTATTTTGGATACTAGAGAGAAAACACGCTCCCTCGCGGTACAAATCCCTCAAAGAACGACTACCCCCTAATTCCCTTGGGTTCGACCCCTACTTACCACTTGCTACCCAGTAGTAAGGTCACGAGTAGCGGAATATAAATTTGCTTTTGCACAGAGAACGCCGCACCTTAACGACAGTGCGGTGGGCTCCGTCAGGATTCTAGAGAGATTCAACAAAGAACAAAGGACTTGTGGTGTGAGACTAGAGGATGATGTATTTCAAGGAGGGCTCATCCTCCTTTTATAGACATGAGTGGCGGTTTAGGGGTGAGTGGAATGGGATATTTCCTCCCTCAACTGCCTCTAGTTGCTCCTCAAGGCCGGTTGGACTCCAGTTAGCCTTCGGTTGGTCTTCGGTTGAGCCAAGGGGGGATGAACTTGACTTGTGGATAGGCTTGCATTAAAAACCCACTCAACTTGGCTAGCAAATATCCCAAGCCAACCGACTTTGCCATGGTTGCTCCTCAATTCCTCCGGTTTGAGCTTAGTTGGACCTCAAAGGGCAACCGGGATGAATAGTGAAGCTGACCGGAATAGTAATAGTTCGGTTATGGATTTTTAGGTGGACTTCGTCGGAATTTTCACCGGAGCAAAATTATGACCGGAGCATGGTGGCGGTTGGATGGGTCTAATCGGAGCATCACCGGAGTTCAACCGGAGCTTGGCCGGAGTTGCCGGAATCTGACCGGAGCTTTGACCGGAGCTTCTTCGATTTTAGAGAGTGTATTCTGAATGAAAAAGTCATTCTAAGATGATCTCAAGAAGGATGCTAAGCTAAATTCTGCCCGGAACATTGTCGAAATCCCAAAACGGCCGATATTGCCCTATTTTGGCCTTGATCGGGCTTTAGCTGGTTCCACTCGGGCGTTTTGTCTGGGAAGTGAGATTGTCTAGGTTATTGGGAATTTAAAACACTTTGGTCGAGCCAGATTTGCCAGATTCCATGCTTTGGTCGAGCGACTTGGTTTTGGTGCCTATGCGCGTGGGGCCTTTGCTTTGGAATTGGGCCAACTGCCAATCTGCTCGGGCATTCTCCTTGGTTTTCCAACATTGTCCACCTTATTTTCCATTTTGATTACTTTGCCCGAGGTGGATTCGTCAGATCAGCTCATTTACCTGGGCAACTTGAATTCAGTGCTAGATGGCCTGGACGCGGGCCTGGTTTTCTCAGCTTCGGGCGCTCAGCGCAGGTTCTCTGGTAGGTTCCCGGGCACTCGGGCGCATCAGCTCCGGCGCTCGGGCGCGTCCGGGTGTTCTCGGTACCCGACTGGGGTACTCGGTACTGGGACCAGGCCCGTTACTGTTTCTCTCGGTCCTTGGGTGCGGCTCCTTGGTCAGAACTGTTTGGCGATCCTTTTTAGCCTTAAGAACCCCATTTTAACTTGTTTTCTCTCTGAACCTCAAAATACCCTGTAGATTAATAATGGAACTAACAAGCAAAAGTTAAATAGACAAAGTGTCTAATTTGGTGGGTTTAACTGACTTAATGAATCATATAAATATGGTCCATCAGGGGGCCAAGCCAAGAAAGCGTACCAAAATTGGAATTGACTCCATGCTTTCCAATTCAAAATTCTCATATGGTGTCCAGCGTTTAAGTACCATAGGCTTGTTATCGAGTGTCAAAGGTCCTTGATCTTGCACACTAATCATCTCCTCCTGGTTTGAAAAGTAAACAAGAACACCCAGGTTTCATTTGCACCACCGTCACTATACTCTCATCTCCCCATCTGGTTCTCACAAGGCTTTTCATCCTACCCAGCGATGGCTTGAACCCTAAAACAATGCCCACTAGTTCCCACGCCCAATCCCCAGAACATTCACCCATTCCTCCTTTGAGCATGAGATTTTGTCGGATCCCAAAAGCTCAGAGTGGAATCGAAGAGATGTCCCAGCAGCAGCCAACCTATTCTTCTCATTTCGAACCCTCCAAATAGCCTTTGCATCCTCACCGAAATCATGAATTCCTTCTCTGGCCAAATCCTCGACCAATGCCTCTCGCACAAATTCTCCCTCTTCGACCTCCTTGTGATGCTTTCTGTTCATTGGGTTGCCACTCAAATCGATTCTTTCCTTTTGCTTGACCTCCGCCAATTCTCACGCCAATTGTCCACCCAGCTTCAATCAGCCGATTGCCCTTTTTATAGCTTTCCAAAAAAAGCCAAAAGCCCAAAAATTAAATTAGGAAACAAGTCCAAAAAATCTGTCCCGACGGCCAGCCGATTGGCTGGCTGGGCAAGGAAATCTCAGCCAGTCGGCTGGATCAAGTGCTCTGCAAGGCTGCTTAAGTCTGAGGTTCTCAACCGATCGGTTGAGATTGTTGGCTTGGTGTGAGCCAGCCGGTTCGGCGAAGCCTCAAAACACTCAAACTCTCTGACCATTTAAGCCGGCCCGTTGAGCTTTGTGCAGTGGGGTGAGCCAGCCGGTTCCAGGCCTCAGTGCTTCCTTCCGCTTTGATCCTCAACCCAACCGATCAGTTGGTTTTGGGTAAATTTATCCAGCCGATCGGCTGGACTTCCTTTGTGCGCGTTCTCACCCAAAAAGTGCGGCTTTTCTTCGAGTTTTGGTCTTAAGCCATGGTTTTGAAGGATAACTGCTTTTAACCTGAAACGCTCAAGAAAAGCATCAAATAATAATAATTTGTCGGGAGAACGAGTGCTATCCTTTATTGTATGGAGCAATTAACTAGTCAAAATATTGACTGATCAAAACACTCCACACTTAGGATTTGTTCGTCCCGATCAAATGACAGAATAAATGCAAGTCAATGTGAGCTCAACAACCATAGGTTTCTAAGCTACCCACTCAAGTGTCATGTGATCAATTCTAACTAAAACAAAAATAAAAAGATAACTCACTGTCGTAGAGGACACAAATGCATTTAGCATATGCATCAAGCTTTTCAACCCCTAGGCTGCCCTAGTAGGACGAGTATAGTCTCACGAAGGTTTTCAGGAATGGGACTACCAACAAATCCCATGTGCAACTAACTAACGTGTATGCATGAAATCATGCTCAACGAGTCACAGTAAAGTCATGTCATACCTCGGATTCATCGTGTTACTTCAACTTCAGGTCAAACATCTTCATCAAAGTTGTCAGACAATCGTAGATTAAACAAGTTATGCATTCAAACGGTCAGTACACACGGCTAGCAAGCGGCTCATCACATGTTCTAAATAGCTCTATAACAACGCAATAAGAACATGAATAGTTACACAAAATATGCTCTACATTCACCTATGCTTTCTAGGGATAGTCCACGGGCTCTTGGCGCAAAGCTCATTCTCAAGTGTCAAGGACTAGGCAATGACCCATAAGAGAAGAGAAGCCTGGCTTAAGAATTTCTGAAAAATAGTACGAAAATCACATCAAAATTTTAGTGCAAGCACGAGGATCGTCCCTTAGTTTCTAGTACATAAATTCTCAAGACAAGTCATGATTGCACCCAATGAAAAGGTGGAAATACACTACATCAAGCAAAAAAGGGCATACATTTTTTTTCATATACAAGGGGTGACTTTTCTCTCTGTGCCTTTGGTAGTATTTTTCTTTTTTTTTGCAAAAATAACTATGCTTAGGGTTAATTTTTCACCCTCTTTCGAAAATTCAGAACTTTGTACTTGATTGGGGGCTTATTTTTCGCCCCTCTTTTGACTTGTTTTTTTTCTTCTAACTCCACACTTAAAACTGACATAGTGTATATGAGTAAAGGCGGGCACATGCAAATCACAACAAGTATAGAGAAACAAATACTAGTACTAAGGTCACATAGAAGAAGAGATGTAATTTAAGTTTTTGATATTTTGTACCGGTGCCTACTAATATCAAGTCTCGAACATGCTTCAAGAAATACGTAAAACACGTGATAGGTAAAGGCTAGCAATGATACTCACACGAGAGAATACACACGCGAATAAAACTATTTCAAGTCCTAGACTTCGAATCCAAAAGAGTGACAATCAATCAATGAGTATCGTAGAAAAATGAGGATTTCACTCGCAATACATAGACAGTTGAGTATATGCAAGAGTGAATGTGTGACATGCGATATATGTGACTATGAGCTACTGAAATTATATCCCCTGTTCAAGCTTGTGTCCAGGGTATTGTTGCAACAGACCGTGAGCTTCTTTGCACAACAGTTCAGCTAACAGTTCAAGACAGAGTTTGAACTCGTATCACAACAGTTCAGGAAGCAGACAAAAGCAATAGAACACACAGACTGATAACCCAGTTCGACTCCGCCTACTCTGGGGGGTTTCCCACACCCGAAAAAGGGACAGCAAATCTTTATTACGAGTATAGGGTTTACACAAGGACTTACACTTACACCTTGTAATTGCCTAACCTCAATACTCCGTCTCTCAGATTTGCAACTGAGGTTCACCGCAATTCCCCTCAATCCCCTTCGTTCAACCCTTCTGTCCGAACGTCCTCGACCTTCTCCGGAAGCTCGGATGCTTTCTCTCGAAAGCTTGTTTACCTTTGTTGTGTGCGGCAGTTCATACGCTTCAGGCAGTCTGTGTTGCACTTGAGCAGACTGCACTTGCACCGATGTATTTCCAATGAGAAAACACAACCGGCCGTCGCTTTCATCTTCTCCAATCAGCAGGATATGCTCGTGTGTAGTTGATCTTTGAAAGCGACAACGAATAAGGGTGCCCTAGCATTGTATTTATATGCTTGGACGAAACCCTAATTCGCACAAGATAATCCCATCAAATATTTAGGAAATATTCCTAGATATTTGATGTATATCTTTTGAATCGGTTGGAAGATAATCCGAAGTCTTCTTGCCCAAGTAAGCTTTGCCGCCTTAATGTAAATATTCATTCGAATATCTATTGCTCGAATAAGTCGCTGGCCGACTTCAACTTGACGAGATCTTCGTAGTCCAATATCTTCTGGGAAATATCCTTGCGTCTTATCCACGCTGTGTATGAGTACTAGGATATGTTCGAACTCCCCCTGAACACCTGCTCGAACTGTCTAAGCTACGTTTTGCCAAATACATGCCACTTAAGGGAACATCAATCTCCCCCTTGGCATTTTGGCAAAACCAAATCTACTAGATAACTAGGTCTATCTAACTATCTAGACAGTAGACAATCTTTGAGGGAAACAAGAATTGTCTCCTCAAAAATACTCCCCCTTTTTGCCACAAACTGGCAAGGGGCGCGATCCGAGTTCGAATAGTCAGTCAAAATATGCCAGAACAAGCACTAAGTACGATAGTTTTAAACAAATAGTTCAGGGAGATAGTTTGTAGAGGACCTTCATGCAGACGTCTCTTCAATTGAATCATCCTCAGAAGCTGCAGCCTCGGACTCATCGTCACTCGGAAAGCTGAGGGCACGAGCAAGCTTGTTGATCCGCCTGCGTTGCTCCTTGTCCACTTCGATGATTATATTCAGGTCCCTGAGTAGCTGGCTCCTCTCATCCCGGCCCATCCTGGCTCCCCCTCGACTCGACTCCGCAACACCCTTTCCTTTCTGGTTCTCCTCCTTGAGATCGTTCACGTGACGCCCTTTGAACAACTTGTGGTCGACGATGAACTTGCTGGGTGCCTTTGTGAGATGGTCAGGCGAGGCCTTCAAGTCTGGAGCTTGATGGATGATCAACTCATAAATCAGATATGGGAAGCAGATCTGGTGCAGAGTTCTCATCGATGTAGCATGTTCAATAATCTGTTTGAACATTATTCTGCCCAGGTTAAACTTCAGCATGTTCCCTATCTGATAAATCAGTTGGGCCATGTCTTTGTTGACAGTAGAGCGATGAGTAGACGGCCTCCAGTTGAACACCGCTATGAAAAATAGCATTGAATAGAACATAGACAGATCCTATGTATGCACAACTGACTCAGGCCTCCACTGAACAGAGCCTGCAGTGATGGTGCTCACTATCTTCTCAAAGCTGGATTCTTCTTCATCAACAGCTGGGTCGTCCATGGAGAAGTATACATTGATCAGCTCTGGATCAATCTTGATTCTTCTTCCTCTAACATAGAAGACCCCATACTCTGCCTCTCCAATGACCCCAAACTTTGGAGACAAGTTTGCCATGGCCTCACGCACCAGCTGTTCGTTGAACGGCTTGCATCTGTCCAACGTCCAGAACAGATCCGACTCTTTAAGCACCTCAACCACTTCCTTCCCTTTATAACTGGACGCATCCAGCAGCCTCTCAGGTATAATATCCTTTTCAGCACACAATCCCATTTCAACGCAGCTTCTTTAGTCACGAACCACACTCCTTTCTTGACCTTACTCACTGGGACAGTCTCAGATTCAGGGGCTGGGACTTCACATCTCCCAACATCTTCAGAGATGGGAACTGCAGCAACGCGCTTCCTCTTCTTGGAAGAGCCATCTCCCCCTGCACCACTGCTGACTTCAGCAACCTTCTGAGCTGGTTCCTTTGTAGTCGTAGCAAAGGCTACCTTTTTCTTTTCCTTCCCCTTCGTTGTCGTTTTGAGATTGACAAGGGGAACACTGTCTTGGTCATCTTCTGAAAGGGTAATACCTTTTGCTGCTGACATAGAAGCATCCGTACGAATGGATGAACCATCTTTCTCCAAATGATCCCTACGGCGATCATCTTGAACCGCTATTGTCTCTTCACTCATTACTGTATCTGGGACTACTCCACTCTCAACTTCAGGCTGAACACTTTGTTTCACGGTTGGAACACTTGTGACTTTTTCAGTAGCAGACTCTTCTGCTTCAACAGCCAGGTTACGTAGAATTTCCTCTGGAGCTGGTGCTGTTTGAGCTTCGGTCTGAACAGATGGTTCCACAGTTGAACCGCTTGTAGCTTTCTCTACAGCTGTTCCAGTCTCAACACCAGACTGAACACTCGGTTCCATAGTTGGAACACTTTTAGCTTTGTCTGCATCAGATTCTTTTGCCCCAACAGCATGATCACACTGAGCTCCCTCTGTACTTGCCACTTCCTGATCCTTCTCCTTTTCCAGGTCTTCCATGACATCATCAATGTCTTTGTACAACTTCTCCAACTCCTCATCCTTTTCTGCTGGGTTTGATTCTTTCAACATATCTGTCTTCCCTGATGGATTAATCTCCTCTGTCATAGCCTCAGTATGCATACCGGAACCTTCTTCAGTGATTCCTCCTTGATTTTCAAACAGATCAGCATCATTAACCACCAGATTCCTCTTCCCCGAGGACTTAATAAACTTCTCTGTTTCTTCATCTGACATTGCGATCTTCCTACCTCGAGTGGCATAGATCTGGGCTAGGTATTTTCTGGGGGAGTCACTAGCCCGCTTAACCTTCTTCCTGCGTCCTGCCTTCGGAGGAATGTATCCTGTGGCAAAGATCTTTTCCCTCCATGTTCCTGAGCCTCCAGCCACCTTGCTGGGTCCCTCTTCTCCCATAATCTTGACAGAATCCTTTTCAATTACCGCACTACCGGCTTTGTCAACCGCCACAGCTCTACCACTCTCAAGATTTCTATCATCATCACCACCAGTCACCGCCCTACTGGTTTCAACACCAACAGCTTTAACACCACTAACATCCTTATCACCATTATCACCAATTTCAGCCCTACTGGCTTCATCACCGTCAACCGACTTAACAACCTTCTCAACCTCCACAATCTTTTCAACAATAGGAATATTTGCAGAAACTGAAGGAGCAGTTGGAAATACCTCAGATTGCGGACTAACTAGTGGAGATGAATCCGATGTGACCGGCTGAGGAATTTCAGTGGTTACTCCTTCGGCAGACTTCTCTTTGGCCAAAGATTTGGTGATGGAGTGTAAAGGCGACGCCTTTTTCACCTTCGCCGCTGTTGATTTAGGAATTTTGGATTTCGCCGCCAACGCCTTTGTAGTCTGCATGCTTTCCCTTTTCTTCTCAGCGGATTTGTTGCTGGATTTTGCTGACTTTCTGGTGTTTACCCTTGTCGTTGAGGGAGGAGCAGTTGAGAGAGAAGTTTTCGTTCTAGGGTTTTGAGGACGAGAGTGAAGAAACGATACTCAACGCAATTTGTTTGTTTTTCAAAAACCACAATTTTCCTATATGACACTTCAGCTTTCCAAAACTGGTCAAGCCATGTTTCCAAATAACGCCATAAAATTTTTTTGAGAATATTCAAACATTATTGACCTTTACGAGCCTTGCCATCTGTTCCAGCTCTCTTCATTAGGTGGTCAGTCCAACTGTTCAGCTGGAGATTCGACTATGACTGACCACCGTTGGATGCTTTCAGTGGTTAACATGACACAGACCCACTGAGGGTCTGGGTGTTCCACTCCTTATCCTGTCATGGGGGTTGACCAAGATCTTGGTATGCCTCAAAGTTATCATCTTCTGTGAGCATTCATATTTTCTTGTACGGCTCCAGGCACATTTCTGTGGGCAGTGTACGAACTCTTTCCGTAACTGTGGCACCTTCTGATTCAACAGTTTCCTGGGACACCCGGCAACATGGATTTGTGCGCATCTCCAATCAGATCTTGTGTGCAAGGTCTTATCCGCTCCCCCTCGCAGAAAACTATGTTGAGTGTTTGCACAGGTAAGAGCAACCGGTTGTTGGCCATGGTTCTCATCGTTCATTGGTACCGTCAGACCCATCCTGATAGTGTAACAGTTGTTGGCATCCCTTTTTCCTTTCATCAGTGTGTCACCATTCTTGTCTAGGACAAGACATGAGTAGCTAGAGAATGACACATAGTGTCCATCGTCGCACAATTGACTGATGCTGATAAGATTCCTTGTCAGACCTTTGACAAGGAGGGTGTTCTTGAGTGCAGGGAGATCTGGAACCATCAATGTCCCACAGCCGATCACCTGACCCTTTCCACCATACCCGAAGGTGACAAACCACATTTGCTCAACAGGTCTAATATGGGTAAGATATTGAGAGTTACCTGTCATGTGGGCGGAACATCCGCTGTCGAAGAGCCAATTGTCTTTCGCTGTGTAGCTTGAGGAGTAGCAGGCCACCATGCACACGGTTTTGTCTGCCTTTTGAACCCAGACTTGTTTCTGTCGTAGTGTGGTCCGTTGTTGGAAAGCACGTCGTTCCGCAAGAAACAGGCGACACTTCATCTTGATGTGTCCTATCAAATTGCAGTACCAGCAAGTGCGCCGATCTATCCTTTGAGTCACTGGTGAATAGTCACGGTTATGCACGGTTGATCTGCGGGTCTTTCCACCACCGTGTGTTCCTGCGTCTCCTTGTGCTCAGCTCGGTTCTTTCCTTTGGACTGATCTTGGGACAAGTCTATTTTCTGTCTGGGGTGCTGTCTCACCTTCTGTTCTGGCAGGTGTTCGACACTGATCTTGGTTTAACACTCGAGCTGCCTTTGGAGGTACCTTCTTTTGTAAACCCCAGGCCTCGATGTCCAGATTCCAACCTCTGAGATCTGAGAATATCATTTAAGTCGTTAGTGCCAGAGTTTAGCATCCTTACCGACTGTTTGAGGTGATTTAGCTCCTTCTTAGTGTTTGAGTGATCCATCTTTTCAGATTCTAGCTGGAGTTCCAGCTGTTCTACTCTCCTCAGTTGGAACACCTCTTTACGCTTCAGATCTGTGATGATTTTCCTTAGTCCCGTCATGCCTGTAGGATGAGTGTCTCGGTCCTTCTCTATTTCAACTTTCAGTGAGGAGACAGTCCCCAAGAGTTCTGTTCTCTGAGCAAGAAGACTCAATCTTTCCTGTTTCATCTCATCCAGTTGAGAATTCAGGGAGACAATTGTACCTTCCAGTTCTACCTTCAGTGTAAGCAGTATCTCGACCTCCTGCCAGATCTTGTCTTTTTCCATAGTGACGCTGGCAACTGTGTTATTTAGCTTCTTGTTGATCTTGATCAGAAGTAGCCACTTCTCATATAGATCTTTAAATGTCTGAGCCAGAGAATCCTGCGTGAGTTCTTCATTGTCACTGTCTGAGAGGTCTTCACTTGGGAGTTCCAACTGTGATGGAATTGTTTCACTGGTGTCGCTGCACTCACCCAGAGTAGTGACAAAGGCCACAAAATTTGTGGTCTCACCTTTTTCTTCGTCTGACTCACTGTCGCTGAAGCTAGCAACCATTGCCTTCTTCTTCATGAGTGTATTCGCACATTGGGAGGCAATGTGTCAAAACCCCTTGCATTCATGGCACTGAATTTCTTCCTTTCTTTTGTCAGAGGAGTCTAGTCTCATGTCTCTAGATCTTGACCTGTCAGGTTTCCAGTTTCGGAAGCTATTTGATGAAGGCTGTCCCTGTTCTGGTCCACGTCTGTTGATTTTCCGCACCATTCTGCCAAAATTCTGAGCCATCATGGCCAGTTGTTCAATAGTGCAGCCACCATCCTGTTTGTCTTCAGACATGTCTGCCTTGAGGGTGATTCCCTTCACTTCCTCAGGTTGAAAATCATGATTGATCTCGTAGGTTCTGAGAGAACCCATCAGCTCGTCCAGTTTCAGTTTGGCAATGTCGTGCATTTCCACTATGGTCGTGACCTTCATGGCAAATCTAGGAGGGAGTGATCTCAGGACTTTACTGGCCAATTGATCGGTTGTAAATATAGTGGAAATATTCAAATAAGAATTCAAATACTTATGCTAAGTCACGTCAATCAAAACATTTATATTGACTCGGGTGAACCGAGGTCGAACCCAAAAGATAGGTGATTAAACGAATGGTGCTAACAATAAAGATTAGAATGTCTATTGTTTGGGGGGTCTATTCTTCAATCCAAAGCGAGATTAAATTTGCAAAAATGGTTAACAATCAATTCAAAGATAACTAGGGATTACTTCCCCACCTAGACAATTATTATGACAATGGAACGATATACCAATGATGAAATCACAAGCACACGTATAGAATTTAGCTCATGCAACATTAATACTAGGTTCAACTCGCGCTACAACCTATTATCAAGAGGTTACATCTCGCATAGCACCTCACACTCGCGCTCTATTGGCACTATAGAACATGAATTTCTAGCCTCACACTCGCGCTCTATTGGCTAAATAAACATGTTCTTATTAAAACCAAGTAATTCTCATTAGGTTAATGAATTATCCAACTAACTCAAAAGTCCTAATGCTTCTTCATTTAGTTCATTGAAGTCATGTTGATCAACGTGAGCTACATCAAACATGAGATCAAGCAAAGTTCTCATTGAGGACATTTCACAAACACCTTATGGGCAACTTGAAACTTTAAGTTCAAATGAAGAAGATTCATGTGCAAACTCATTCATCAATGGCATATATAGTATTCACAATGTCACACACATGTCTAGGGGATCCATAATCCCCAATCAAGGTCACTACTCACTCATAGTGAGTTTACAAACAAAATCCACAACAGAAGTGCAAACAACCATGTAGAAAGTATAGTTTAGAATTTAAAAACCAATATGAAGATTCAATAGCACTAGATGATTCAATCTTCTTGTTGTTGATGACTCCAAAATCTCTGCTCAAAGCCTCCCAAAATCGCCCAAAAGTCTCCCCCCTTTAGGTCAAAAGCCCTCTTTCTATTTATAGCTTCGGTTGAAATATGGGTGCAAAAATCTGAGTTTTCATCCAGTCGGTCACCTGGCGTGAGATGGTTTTCCCAGTCGGTCGACTGAGATGTGCAAGATTTGATGAGCTCCTGAAGTCTAATCAACTCGACTAACTGGAGTCTAAGTCGACCGACTGGGGCCTGTTTGGTGGCCTTCCCGTCCGAATTTGGTCTTGGCTTCTACTAGAGAGTTGTAGCCCTTTGAAATACCTTTCCAACAAGCTAAAGATCAGCCAAATCAGACATCGGATCCGCCCTATAGATCCATAACAAGTTGCAAAGGTCAATATGCTCATATTGCCCCGAAACACCATATTTTGCTTCGAAATTGCTCGGTTTTGCTCCAAAATGCTACTCACTTGTGTTCTCAGCTTAAACTCTGTAATTTGCCTGAAATGAACCACAAAGCATCAAATAGCAAGTGAAATCGTAATAGAACAAATGAAACAATAAGCATAGAGGTCGCCTAAAATGCATATATTTTAGCGCTATCAAATCACCCCACACTTAACGTTTGGTCATCCTGAGCAAACTAATCATAGAGATCAACAACAATAATGCATTTTGCTCACTCATCATTGGTTCGAAGAAATCTCCATACGGTCATGAAAACTAACTAAAAATACTAAGAAACAAATCTACTTCTAACTAACCACTTTCGTAGGTAACACGAGTGCATTTAGCGAATGCACCAAGCCTTTAAACCCCTAGGCTACCCTAGTGGAGGAGTTGTAGTCTCTTATGAGAGTTTTCAGACACGGGAATACTCACAAATCCCACAAAGAGAACAACCATCCAATTAGGCATTTTAAGTTCACAATTGTCAAAGTACTAGGCAAGGTGTTTTTCATGAAGGTCACAATGTATTCAACTAGAGATGTGCATTTCAATCACTACATGAAACCTCTTCAAATCTTTGTGGAAATTCATGAATTAGGACATTCAAGCAAATCAAAGCAAAGACTAATAAATCTTTAATCAAGGATTCTAGTCATTTTCTATGTTAGTGACTTCAAGAAAACAATCTAATAGTCGCAAAGAAATATTGTTGGATCACTCACAAATGCTAGCAAGGAGGCTAGTCCATTGGCTTGTGAGCTTTGAACTCATTCTCAAGCCTAGGACGCAAGGGTCACTTAGTCATAAGAGAAGAGGAGTTTCAACATCACGGGTTTTGTAAATACTTGCAAGTCACATCATGCCTAAGTATAAAAGAATACGAGGTTCGTCCCTTAGTGAATTCTTGCTTGGAAGTATCAATTGCCTCATTGGTTTTCATGCTAGAGGATGGTGGAATAGCCGATTGTCAAGTCTAAGTGCAACATTAAGGGGGTAGAATTGCCTTTGGCCGTACTAAGCACTTTCGAGGGGGAACTTACCTTCCTAACCCTCGGCGCTTAGCACATACTTCTTTAAATTCACTTCCGAATGGTGATCAATCATAAGGAAGGAACTTGGGGCTTATCTCATATTATTTTTTCTTTTTTTTGTTTCATCTTCTTCTTTTTTTTTCTTTCCTTCTTGCCCTCTTTTGACCCCACACTTAGAACTTTGACAAAGGGCTAAGTGTTAAAAATGGAGCATGACAAACCAACAAAACAAATCCACAAGATAAGCAAGGTCACTAAGGTCACCTAAAGGCAATCATGGCATGCAAGGGTTTCAAAATTATAAACTTTTTGATTTTATGCTTTCAAAGATCAACTCTTTAGTCTCAACGAGAAAAAACATAGAATAAAAGATAAAGAAGTGCTAGTAGATGCTTTGGTCCTCAAGAATGAAAGTCAACAATCCAATCCATTAGTCATCTAAAGGATCAATCAAGTGAAATCATGCACGACTAGTTGAATTTAGAGATGAATTTTTTTCGAAAATGTAGCCTTGCCTAGACTTTTTGTTTTCGTTAATAATTTGAAATTTTTGGATGAATTGTACAGTAGTGTGAGTGTTTTCCCTTAAACATACAAGTTGATAGGATTCCAAACATGAAAGCACGTCAAGCAAACCAAAACATCTCATGTAGTCAAAACATGTCAAAAACATAGGCCACCCCACACTTATGCCCTATCAAGACATCAAGTTAACCAAGCATATGTTAAGAAATCATCAAATATAGGCATTCACACATGCATAGTTCATATCCTCAAATTCTTGCACGAAACAAATAGAAATCCAATCAAAATAGATATACTTAAAGATCGGGAGAGAAAACACTCACAAGCCTAGTTTAACGTCTTGGCTAAGATGGAGCCGATTCTCCTCTTGGGAGATAAGAAGTACGCTTGAGGAGTCTTTTGCTAGGATCCCTCCTCAAGCGAGGCCTTGGACTTGATCGTGTCAAACCACCTTCAAATCCCATTTGAATTTCCTCTCATCAAGCCTACAATGGACTTTCCTTTGGGAGCATGACCCCTTCAAGTATGAAAATCCCTTAAAAATTAAGGGGCCATGGGAGCTTTTTTCAAATAATCTTTGAAAGTATGGAAAGAAGCTCCAAAATTTGTCTCGAGGCTTTGTAATGAAGAAAGGGTCTTCAAAATTTGTCTCGAGAATGATGGGCATCTCCTCCTTGCATTTTTCAATAACGTCCAAGGGTGCCCACTCCTCAATATCCCTTAGTAGACTTGTGTCTTCTTGCAAGCGAGGTTGGTCTTTAGTCTCTTCCATGAAAACCTCAACAAAGTCTCTATACCCTTGAAGTTCTTGTGGCTCAATATCATCTTCCTTTAATCCATCCTCAACAAGAATTTGGGATTCATATTTTGGCTCTTCTATAGCGGGAGGGGAGAGTTCTTCTTCATCAATAAAAGGTATTTCCTCTATGTAAGAGGCGTCATCATTGAAGAATTCCTCATCGGAGAGCGCCAAATAGACGCCGAGATCTTGTGTGTTCTCATCTAAATGATCTTGAGATGTGCTAGTGGTGAAGGATGCTTCACTTTTGCATTCCATCTCTTCTTCGTTACAAGATTCACCATCTCTTTGGTTGTAATGAGTTGCGGTGCCGACTCTCCAAAATTCATCCTCCCTTTCTTGGTCCCATTCTTCCCTTGAGACATTAGATTCAAGGACTTCTTCTTCGAGTACCTCCTCTTCCTCATCCTAGTTTTCGTTTTCCATTGCTTGTTGCCCCAATTCGCTATCCAAAACTTGGTGTTGAGCATCCATCTCCCTCAATTTAGCATTTTCTCTTTTTAACTCATGGTTTTGAGCCTCCAATATTTTCAATTGAGCGTCCATCTTCTCTTGGTTTTCAAGGAATGTGGCAAACATGGCTTCAAAATCGAAGGGCTCATTTGACGGTTGAGGAGGTTGAGGGTATGGAGGGTAGGAGTGTTCAATTTCAAAACATTGACTATCATTCCAATTTTGAGTGTAGGTAGGTGATGGATTCCAAGAGTTTTCCCAATAGCCGTTTGGTTGCTCTTCTTCTTGGTCATCCCCATTCAAATTATAATTGCTATTTTGATAGCCATGCTCTTGGTCATTCCAATATGGTTGCTCCTCCTCTTGATGGTATCCCTCATTAGAAAAGACTTGTTGGTTTTGGTTGTTCATCCAATAGTCTTCACAATGGGCATTTGGTTGATCCTCTTCATAATAATCTCCATTGCGCATGACTTGTTGGTTATGGTGATCCATCCTCGCAAAACAAGATTAACAAAGTTAGAAAGGGAAATGAGAGAAAAAGAAGAATATACAAGCATAAGAGAAAGAAAAATATTTACAAGAATAGACAAACTAAACAATCTAGTAGCACCTAGTTAATTAACCTATCCCCGGCAACGGCGCCATTTGATCGGTTGTAAATATAGCGGAAATATTCAAATAAGAATTCAAATACTTATGCTAAGTCACGTCAATCAAAACATTTATATTGACTCGGGTGAACCGAGGTCAAACCCAAAAGATAGGTGATTAAACTAATGGTGCTAACAATAAAGATTAGAATGTCTATTGTTTGGGGGGGTCTATTCTTCAATCCAAAGCGAGATTAAATTTGCAAAAATGGTTAACAATCAATTCAAAGATGACTAGGGATTACTTCCCCACCTAGACAATTATTATGACAATGGAACGATATACCAATGATGAAATCACATGCACACGTATAGAATTTAGCTCATGCAACATTAATACTAGGTTCAACTCGCGCTACAACCTATTATCAAGAGGTTACATCTCGCATAGCACCTCACACTAGCGCTCTATTGGCACTATAGAACATGAATTTCTAGCCTCACACTCGCGCTCTATTGGCTAAATAAACATGTTCTTATTAAATCCAAGCAATTCTCATTAGGTTAATGAATTATCCAACTAACTCAAAAGTCCAAACGCTTCTTCATTTAGTTCATTGAAGTCATGTTGATCAACGTGAGCTACATCAAACATGAGATCAAGTAAAGTTCCCATTGAGGACATTTCACAAACACCTTATGGGCAACTTGAAACTTTAAGTTCAAATGAAGAAGATTCATGTGCAAACTCATTCATCAATGGCATATATAGTATTCACAATGTCACACACATGTCTAGGGGATCCATAATCCCCAATCAAGGTCACTACTCACTCATAGTGAGTTTACAAACAAAATCCACAATAGAAGTGCAAACAACCATGTAGAAAGTAGAGTTTAGAATTTCAAAACCAATATGGAGATTCAATAGCACTAGATGATTCAATCTTCTTGTTGTTGATGACTCCAAAATCTCTTCTCAAAGCCTCCCAAAATCGCCCAAAAGTCTCCCCCCTTTAGGTCAAAAGCCCTCTTTCTATTTATAACTTCGGTTGAAATCTGGGTGCAGAAATCTGAGTTTTCATCCAGTCGGTCGACTGGCGTGAGCTGGTTTTCCCAGTCGGTCGACTGGGATGTGCAAGATTTGATGAGCTCCTGAATTCTAATCAACTCGACCGACTGGAGTCTCAGTCGACCGACTGGGGCCTTTTTGGTGGCCTTCCCGTCCGAATTTGGTCTTGACTTCAACTACAGAGTTGTAGCCCTTTGAAATACCTTTCCAACAAGCTAAAGATCAGCCAAATCGGACATCGGATCCGCCCTATAGATCCAAAACACGTTGCAAAGGTCAATATGCTCGGTATTACCCCACATATTTTGCTCCGAAACTGCTCGGTTTTGCTCCAAAATGCTACTCACTTGTGTTCTCAGCTTAAACTCTGTAATTTGCCTGAAATGAACCACAAAGCATCAAATAGCAAGTGAAATCGTAATAGAACGAACGAAACAATAAGCATAGAGGTCGCCTAAAATGCATATATTTTAGCGCTATCACCAATCTTTCTTCATCAATGGGTTTTCCGAGAGCAGACGCCTCGTTGGACAGTTCCAGAACTCTGGTGTTGTACTCAGTGATTGTTTCACTCTCTTTCATCTTCATCTCTTCAAACCTGGTTGTGACAGCCTGCATGCGAGAGTTGCAAACTTTGTCTGTACCTTCAAAGGCTGTTTGGAGGATATCCCATGCTTCCTTGGCCACTTCACAGTTGATGATTAGCTTCATGACGTTTTCATCTACTGCCGAGAAAATTGCGTTCATAGCCTTTGAGTTTCCCGTAGACGATTTGTCCTCCTCTTCTGTCCACAGTGCTTCTGGTTTTGCGATCGGTTCTCCAGTGAGGTTGTTCATCATGGGTTCCGTCCACCCTTTCAGAACTGCCTTCCATGCCTTTTCATCTAGAGATTTCAGGAAGGACCTCATCACGGGCTTCCAAGTGGCATAGTTCGATCCTTCGAGTAGTGGAGGTCTGGTGATGCTTTGTCCTTCTTTTAGAGTCATCTTGAACAGTTCAGGATCCCACTCAGTGTGTCGAGTGTCGGCTCTGATACCAATTGAAATTATATCCCCTGTTCAAGCTTGTGTCCAGGGTACTGTTACAACAGACCGTGAGCTTCTTTGCACAACAGTTCAGCTAACAGTTCAAGACAGAGTTTGAACTCGTATCACAACAGTTCAGGAAGCAGACAAAAGCAATAGAACACACAGACTGATAACCCAGTTCGACTCCGCCTACTCTGGGGAGTTTCCCACACCCGAAAAAGGGACAACAAATCTTTATTACAAGTATAGGGTTTACACAGGGACTTACACTTACACCTTGTAATTGCCTAACCTCAATACTCCGTCTCTCAGATTTGCAACCGAGGTTCACCGCAATTCCCCTCGATCCGCTTCGTTCAGCCCTTCTGTCCGAACGTTCTCGACCTTCTCCGGAAGCTCGGATGCTTTATCTCGAAAGCTTGTTTACCTTTGTTGTGTGCGGCAGTTGATACGCTTCAGGCAGTCTGTGTTGCACTTGAGCAGACTGCATATGCACCGATGTATTTCCAATAAGAAAACACAACCGGCCGTCGATTTCTTCTTCTCCAATCAGCAGGATATGCTCGTGTGTAGTTGATCTTTGAAAGTGACAACGAATAAGGGTGCCCTAGCAGTGTATTTATATGCTTGGACGAAACCCTAATTCGCACAAGATAATCCCATCAAATATTTAGGAAATATTCCTAGATATTTGATGTATATCTTTTGAATCGGTTGGAAGATAATCCGAAGTCTTCTTGCCCAAGTAAGCTTTGCCGCCTTAATGTAAATATTCATTCGAATATCTATTGCTCGAATAAGTCGCTGGCCGACTTCAACTTGACGAGATCTTCGTAGTCCAATATCGTCCGGGAAATATCTTTGCGTCTTATCCACGCTGTGTATGAGTACTAGGATATGTTCGAACTCCCCCTGAACACCTACTCGAACTGTCTAAGCTATGTTTTGCCAAATACATGCCACTTAAGGGAACATCAGCTACCCACTCCACACTTAAAAATAAGCTTACTCCCTAAGCGAAGAAATAGAAGATAAGAAAAGTCGCATAGGAACTTCTCTCGTGTGTGATAGCTTGATATCCATAGAGATTAAGCAATGCTCGGGGAGTGAAATGCGACTCATGAGCTGGTAGATAAATAGATAAAAGATTTGCACGAGTGTAGGTTAGCATCGAAAATCGTGGAGGGGCACTCCACACTTAGAATCCTGAAATGTCCACACACAAAGCACATAATGCAAATAAAAAATGCAAGGAAATAATACTAACAGCACGGGTTACTCCCCGAAGAGGCCTAGTTTAACGTCTTGGCGAGACATAGCTAAGCGCCCCGTATAAATCACTCATGAGAAGTCCTTTGCTAGGATCCCTCCTCACGGGGCCTTTAAAAATACAAAGCTGTCAATCCACCTTCAAATCCTATTTGAATTTACGTCCTTCAAGAGTAATATGGATGCTGAACAGAGAATAGAACCCCTTCAAAAGTGTAAGTCCTTCAAGAAATAAGGAGTAGTAGGGGCTCCTTTTTGGCAATTCCAAAATATGGTAAGAACCGTCTAAACTTGTTCGGAGGTGGCGCAGTAGGATATTCATCTTCAAGCTCAGCTCCAACAAGCACACTTCCTGTATACTCTTTAGCTAGGAACTCACGTTCCCACACTTCAAAATTTTCCTTCACTATCACATTCATATGTATGCAAGGATCCGTCGTAATTGAACTCAGGTACACATCAACAAAGTCTTCATATCTGTGCTCCTTTAATGGTTCTTCAGTGTCAAGAGAACAAAACTGGTGGAATGATGTTCTCTTCTGCCTGCATATGTAAATGACCTTGAGATGCACTCGTAGGGGAGGGTGATGCATCTTCATGTTCTGGGACGTCTTCAGTGCAAGAATCATCATCCTCCAACTCAGTGTAAGCCTTGGCATCCGTTCCCAATGCCTTGAAACCATCCTCACGAACAAGTTGTTCTGATTTAGAGAACACTTTTGTATCCCTATCATCTTCTGCGTGGATTGGAAATAAAACTGAAGATGTATGTGATCCATAGACTTGAACTCCTTGATGGTTGGCCATTACCATCTCGATGTCCTCATCTCTGCATTCATTGGTGGTTGTTCTGGCTTGTTCCTCTAACCGGTGCTTCAATATTCCTTGTCTTCTTGCGAGTTGTTCTACCGTCTTCCGGAGGTCTCTTATGGTGTCTTTTAGCTGCGCAGTCGTCTCTTGAGATGTCTTTCTTTGTTCTGCTATGAAGCTAGCTAGCATGGCTTCGATACTTGATGTTGTTCCAGAGTTCTGATGTTGTTGCAGCTGCGTCTGGTTCTGGTAGCTCTCATAATAAGGATCATCTTGATAATAATGTTGATCACCAAACTGATTTTGATTTCCTTCCCAATTTGTATCATATGGACATGTCTCATAATATGGCTCTTCCCATGGGTAGGCGTCTGGATGACCAAGAGAACATCCTCGCAACATTTAAAAATAAAAGTGATTAGTGAAGTGTAGAAGTATATAAAGTATGCACAAGGAAGTATAAAAAGGTCGAATAGTCTAAACTACACGTTAAATCTAATATCACACTAAGCGATGCTTCCGACAATGGCGCCATAATGACAAGCGTATTTTTAACCTTTTATAGTTGTCAAGTTATATGTTTTAGGGGTCAAGTTGCAGTCAAACAAAATTTATAAACCTTAGTAAGCCAATGGTCGATCCAAGGAACAACGTGTCTGAGTACTAGCTAACAAGTGACCTATTTAGCTATTCCATATAACAAGCGATTTTTATGTGAGACAAATAACATAAATTAAATGCGAAAAATAAAGAACGTTTTGACTTGATCAGAGAAAGAATCCCAAGATCAAACTTCACCCGTGCCAACCCCACTAATCATGCAATCATATTACGTAAATTCATCATGCTATCGAATATGGAAATAACCCAAAATAACATTAGACAAGCCGCCCATCCACGGATCATTGTTTAGATTAATCTCAATCGTTGAACGCCGCCCATCCACGGATTACCAACGATCTCGATTATTAATCTTAGGGGTTTTCAGACAAAAGTCAATATTCCTATAATTCATGTACTACCATTGTACCTACCATGACCTAATATCAATTTCATACAATCCGATTAATACCTAAGACCCATTCATTTTAAGGTAATTAACCTAAATACGTTTTAGCATGCAAACATCACATGCAATAATGATAAAATTAAGCACAATAATATTAAATATTCGAATTGCGTTAATAAAAAACGTTCAATTAATCACACGAAGAGTTGGATACATAGCACGGGATCCGTAGGATCCCAGAATAAAGAAGACTACTCAATATTCATGGTAAGTTAACCACAAATAGTGTAATTAAAGTAATTAAGGACGAGATAACCGTAGTGACGATTTAGCTCATTGAATCCTCAATCTCTCGCGATGTTCTCCATCTTCTCTCCCAAGTTAGGGTTTTTCAATCTCAATTCAAGCACTCGTCAATGTCGCACTCAATTCTCACGCCAATTGTCCACCCAGCTTCAATCAGCCGATTGCCCCTTTTATGGCTTTCCAAAAAAAGGTCAAAAGCCCAAAAGCCCAAAAATGAAATTAGGAAACAAGTCCAAAAATTTGTCCCGACGGCCAGCTGGTCGGCTGGCTGGGCACACAATCTCAACCGGTCGGCTGCATCAAGTGCTCTGCAAGGCAGCTTCAGTCTGAGGTTCTGAACCGGTCGATTGAGATTGTTGGCTTGGTGTGAGCCGACCGGTTTGGCAAAGTCTCAAAACACTCGAACTCTCTGACTATTTGAGCCGGTCGACTGAGCTTTGTGCTATGGGTGAGCCAACCGGTTCCAGGCCTTAGTGCTTTCTCTCGCTTTGATCCTCAACCCAGTCGATCAGCTAGTTTTGGGCAAATTTGTCCAGCCGGTCGACTGAACTTCCTTTATGCGCGTTCTCACCCTAAAAGTGCAGTTTTTCTTCGAGTCTTGGTCTTAGGCCATGATTTTAATGGATAACTGCTTTTATCCTGAAACGCTCAAGGAAATTATCAAATAATAATAATTTGTCGGGAGATTGAGTGCTATCCTTTATTGTATGGAGCGTCGAAATATCGACTGATCAGGGACAACAATAAACCCTAGAGATGGGCGCGTGTAATCTATCACGCGCGTGTACTTCTCACTTACTTTTTTTCACTAAGGTGAGTCAAAAAGATTAGAACTCTGTCAGACAGACACAGGACCATCCAGGGCCTCCGAGGAGGACACCCATAACTATCATCTACAGCCGAGGGCCCTTCACAAGGTCCATCGAGCCGTTAATCACGCTCTGGTCGAGTGGCTATATTTCCTCGTCCAGACTTGGATTCATGTCTCCTTTGTAACCAAGGATTCAAAGGTACGTCCTGTAGAACAGATCCTGTTCAAGTAAGGTTGTAATCGAAAATGGGGTTTGAACTCGACGTGAATCGAACACGTAATATAAGTCGTTTTAAAGTAAATATTAAAGTCAAATTCATATATTGTCCGACGATCTAACTTTGAGAGATCATAAAATTCACATTTGTTACGCTATCAGATCGAGTCATATGTCATTGGAAAGATAATTGAATAGCCTACGACTCTTTAGTTGGTATTAAGATCTAAGTCCGACATTAAAGTAGCTGAAAACATACTCAAACTAAGGTCGCCTAACAAGTGTACTATAGCAACGTTACAACCCTATAACAAGCGACCGGAGTACCATTTGGGAAATCAATCACCTAAACCACAAAGTTAACAACAAAAGCTACAATGTCTATGCTTACACCTAAATTCAAATCTAATGTTAAATTAACTCAAAACTAAGCCGAAATGGACTATATAATTGAAGTTGCTAATGATCGATCAATCTTTTGGAGCTCACAAATGCCTCATCATATATCCGTTGAAGATTATCTATATATGATTAGAAAGCTAATTGAACGTTCTACAACTTTCATTTTTACATCAAGAAGAAATTCAAAAATTATGACGTGAAAATATGGACTGAAGATAACTGGTTGATCAAAATTCGAAGAAACGGAGGAGGGTCCTAGGACCCCTGGAACCGCCTCTGTTGGTGTCTGTCTATTTTTTGAGTCACCTTCCATGACTAATTTTTATGACCAAAAAATTCATTGGTGGCAATGCTCTTAGAAAACATGCAAAATAATCTTCAAATGGTTCCTGGAAAACTAAGATATGAAATCAAGAAAGAAAAGCATGTACCTAGCAAAAGCAGCCGAGATACGTTGGCTGAATGTTTATGAAACATATATTATCTGTTTCCAGCTTGCCAAACTATCCTTGAAATAATAAGAAAATTCTTATCAAGCCAACTCTGTTGTTATAACTCTCAAATAGCTAACTACAGTGACAACACCTACTCTCTGTGCAACAAAGATGCTATGTCGGCCTGTGTGTTGACGGATGGATGGGTTAAGGGCTTAAGGCCTTAAAAGATACCCACAAGCCAGACTAACTAAGGCAACCATACAAACAAAAAGTAACGGAAATCCATCATACACTTGCCCCATAATCACATTGGTTTTCTGCCTCAACAGTGCCTGCATGATAGACTAAATAGTTATCCCCAAACATGTATTTTACTGGTCAGAGAGTATAAATGTAAAGTCTAATCTTTAGCAGGACCGTGAAAGGAGAAGAGAAGTTAGGGCAGCTGCTTACCAGTTCTTGCTCTAGCCTTTCCCTCTCTCTAGTCGCCTTATTATTCTCCTCTCCCAGTTTAGTGAATGTAAACTCAGCCTGTGCAAAAGTTTAGAAATTCATAGGTCATTTTGCACAGAGGTGTGAATGTGGAAACTGAGTCACAATAGTCACACCTAATCGTTCATGAAAGAAACATGGAAATTTTACTGATGAAAAGCAAAAATGTTTCTAGTAGTTAATATTGTGTAAGATTCTGATTTCCCACTCCACAAATCATCTACTCTTAAAGGAAAAATATACTTAACTATACGTTTTGCAAGTAACAAACAGCTAAAAAGGGCACAAACAAGCAGCAGTCCGCTGTAGTGCTGTTAACAAGAACCACAATATACAAGATTGGAAGAAACAAGGTCTCACTAACCTCATTTAGTTGCAAATGCAGAGAGTTTAACTTCAACTTCAGTACTTCAACATCCATTTTTAAATTATGCGCTGTCTCTTTTACTTTTATATTGAGTTCCTTTACACTAACATTATGTCCAGCTTTTATGTTGTCATTTGTACTCACATCAACGATGTCAACTGGCTCAGATTCTGTAGTTGCTGGGTTGTCTTTTGCTTCACTTTTCCAGCAACGGTTTGAGTAGGACCTTCAATGGTAGTGAGAAAACGTCGTCTTCTTTGTAGCTTTTTCTTGTGTGAATGTTGAATAGTGCCTTGGATATCAAATTTGGACCACGAAGTCGCTGTCCGAATTCAATATTTCCTCCCTACTCTTTGCCTTGGGTTTACAGGAAATGTGAATGTGGGATTCAATCCAAATTGAAGAACACTTTGTTTTTAGGCAATAAAACAAAGCAAAACTAGGGTTTGGGTGTGTTGTAAATCAAGTGAAAGGATTTGATGTTTCTAGCAATTGCACAGCACAATTTCGTGTCCCATAATTGAGAAAACAATCTCAATTTATAGACTATTGACTGAACAGACACATCTGTTGCATTCATGCGTTCGCATGCTCCATGGCATGCGTTCGCATGCTCCATGAAACGTTGCATCTTTTGCCTTATTTCATGCGGTCGCATGAATTATTTCATGCGGTCGCATGACCTTGAGCAGTCGCATAGAAATCTCATGCGTTCGCATGAGCGGTCGCATGACCCAACCCGAGGCATGAGAATCTCATGCGGTCGCATGATATTCTCATGCGTTCGCATGATTATCATGCGGTCGCATGATTATCATGCGGTCGCATGAAAACCTGAAAATCACTAACAATCCTCCCCCATTTTTGGGTTTTCTTTTGATTCACAACTTACCTTGTTTTAAGCAAAACACGCATAAGCAGAAATGTCACTACGGATTGAATTTCTGCATAGTGTAATCACGCATACAATATACCCGAATTGAAATGGTGTCACTAAGGATTGAACCAATCAATTCATTTGGGTACTTGACGGCGACACACGCATGTGTTACTTCACAAACCGTTAGTTTAACTTGACTCTTAATGGTCCTTGAGTCCCTATCCATTCATAAACGTTTTGAGATTTAACCCAATATCTCATGAAGCGACCAGAAACTTCACGTTTACATAGGTAAATTCTTTAATGAGTCACACCGCTCGATCGTGCTCCTACATTTAGCACTTTTTCAAAGAATCTATTAAGAAGAGTTCATCTTCAACCTAGACCTTTGTAGGTTCTGAACACATACTTGGGGATGCATATTTGTGTTCATCAATCTTCTAGGAATGGGCTTTCCGCATTGAATTCAGCTCTAACGTTAGTTAGATGTGAATTGGGTGTCCCATTACTAGATGATTATGTGGATTTCTACAAACGAATTCAATATTTCCTCCCTACTCTTTGCCTTGGGTTTACAGGAAATGTGAATGTGGGATTCAATCCAAATTGAAGAACACTTTGTTTTTAGGCAATAAAACAAAGCAAAACTAGGGTTTGGGTGTGTTGTAAATCAAGTGAAAGGATTTGATGTTTCTAACAATTGCACAGCACAATTTCGTGTCCCATAATTGAGAAAACAATCTCAATTTATAGACTATTGACTGAACAGACACATCTGTTGCATTCATGCGTTCGCATGCTCCATGGCATGCGTTCGCATGCTCCATGAAACGTTGCATCTTTTGCCTTATTTCATGCGGTCGCATGAATTATTTCATGCGGTCGCATGACCTTGAGCAGTCGCATAGAAATCTCATGCGTTCGCATGAGCGGTCGCATGACCCAACCCGAGGCATGAGAATCTCATGCGGTCGCATGATATTCTCATGCGGTCGCATGAAAACCTGAAAATCACTAACAGATTCCACAATCTGATGTGGTTTTATCAACAAATCCTTGACTTCCTCTGATTCCGCATTATGATATGCTTTTGTCCATACATTTTTAGTTTCAAAAGTTGCTGGTACATAGTTTGCATCAACCGTTTCTTTCAGGATTTCTGTTTCCACGGTCATTACCAAATTCTTTGTTCCTGGTGCTGTCTCTTCACTCTCTGTTCCTGGAATGATCTCCCCAATCATTTGTTCAGTGATAGCCTGTGTTGTCTTCTCATCCTTAACCTCTGAAGCCTGAAATATTTGTCGGATACATTAGATAAAGTAACGTCATCACGGAGTCATCACAGAGTCACGGACGACACTGAAAATTCCAATACACAGTTGTAACCATCACTTATGTATAATATGAACAGGATTAATCCTACCAATTCAGATAGGGGCTTATCCAACCCACAACGAACTCGGTCATCTTGTGTAAGAACTTTTTCTGGCGGTCCAATCTCTGAATCTCCATTAACTGGTATCACATCTGGAGATGGGAAAATAAGAACAACTCGCAGCTTCTTTTCTTCAATGTACTTGCCAGTTGCCACTACTCTTCGCAAACTGCAAAACATCAGCAAAAGATCCATTAGGTCAATTAGACATACACAAGAATCAAGTGAATGATAAAAACGAACCTTAACCAACAAATAAGGAGTCTTACCAGGTCAGATGTAATGTCCTCCTCCTTTGTCCCATAGGGAATAATTGTGCTTTGAATGAGAAACTTGTCTTTGCACTGCATGTAAGGAGGAGGAGCTTCACGCTGAGGTTGCATTGTAACTGAAGAGGAGAAGACAGTTAGACTTGTGATTGGTGTGTGTTGAAAACATCTCACGCATGAAAGTGAAGGTCCAGTTCAATAAGAGTCTGCTAAGCATGGGGCAGATGCAACAGAGCTCGTGGTCAACAGTTCAATCCTATACCAAGTGCGCAAGGAAAATGCAAACATGATGTATTGCTCTATAGTTTCTGACATCACCTTCTTGTGTAGGAACAGAGCTGAATATCCATGTTTCAGCCGTTTCACATTTAATTGGCCACAAGTAATTCGGTTCACGCGCCCTTAGTGAGAAGGACACGTGCCCACTGCGCCCCTCTCCTAGGGTTTTCGTCTTTCTGTTTTCTCTCGACGGCGACGCCTAGGGTTTCGACTCGATTCGAATCTCGGCGACAGTAAGTAGGCAAGCGGAACGGCGGCTGTTCTGGCGGAAGGAAAAGGTAAAGAGAAAGAGGGCGCAGGAGTCGCAGAACGAAACAGAAACTTCTGGGCTGCTAGAGTAACCAGGAGTCAAAACCGAGAACGCAGTGCACCGCTCCTCCACCTCCCTCAAGAACAGGGAGCAGATAGAGTAGTCATCCCGACGGAGGAATGGAAAGCAGCAACAAGTATGTTCGAGTATGCTCGGATCGGGTTTGTGTTTGGGTCCAAACTTTTCCTCGGAAGGATGCGGGGATTCACTAGGGTTAAGTGGGGAGATGAGTCGGTGGTGAAGGTTTCCCAGCTCAACGAAGGGATATTCCTCTTCAAATTCCAATCGGAGGACAAGAAGGCAGAAGTGATGAGCGGAGGACCGTGGACCTTTGATAATCGGCCGCTGATCTTGAATCCATGGTCGGAACAGGAGGAGTACACTTGTGACAGTGTGGATGCGCTTCCAGTATGGATCCGCCTGCCTAGGTTGAAGGCGCACCTTGCAGATACCATCATCCTGAGTAGACTCTGCTCTAGGTTAGGCACTCCGATTTCTAGTTCGAGGTGAGACTGATAAAGAGATTTTGACAGCTCTTAACAGTATAGAGGCTGATAAATCTCCTGGGCCAGATGGTTTCTCGTCTAGCTTCTTCAAGAGCAACTGGCACCTGCTTAGTAAGGAGCTCTGCGATAGTGTTAGGCACTGTTTAAGGCACAATGTGCTTCCCAGAGGATTGAATGCAGCATACATTGCTTTAATCCCCAAGAGTGACCAGGCCTGCAAGCAAGAAGATTTCAGGCCGATTTCATGCTGTAACGTCACCTACAAGATAGTTGCATCTTTGTTGGCTAGTAGACTGAAAGAGGTGCTCCCAGACATTATTAACCCGGCGCAAGGGACTTTTATGAAAGATCGAGTCAAGCTGTCGCATATAATGTTTGCTGATGATCTCATTCTGTTCAGTAGTGACAGAAATTCAGCTGTGGGAGCCATTCAAGAGGTGGTTTCTAAGTTCCTTGAGTGCTCTGGGCTTTCTATTAACTGTAAGAAGAGTAGTCTCTTCTTGAGTGGTATGAGTGAAGCGAAGCCTGGGTAGAAGGTATTATAGGCACCAAAGCGGCTACTCTCCCTGTTCGGTACTTAGGCCACCCTCTTACGTCGAGAAGCTTGAGTAAGAAAGACTGCGACGTTCTTATTGAGAAGATTACTTCTCGCTTGAAGTGCTGGAGTAATAGATTCCTCTCCCGCGCTGGAAGAAGAGTCTTGGTCTCCTCAGTTCTTCAAGCCATGGTTTTTTATTGGGCGAGGGTCTGTATTCTGCCTAAAACTGTTATTTATGCGGTTAATACTACATGTGCCAAGTTCTTGTGGCAAGGTAATTGTGATAAAAAGGGTAGCCATCTTGTGAAGTGGGAGGATGTTTGCAGGGACAAGGTGGAAGGAGGCTTGGGCCTGAAAAATATTGAAGGTATGAATTATGCTATGGTTATTGGCCAGATGTGGGGGAAGAGGGAGAGCAAGGCTGGCCTCTGGAATGATTGGCTTGATAAGTATTGGAGGAAAGGTAAGCACTGGTGGGAAGAAGAAGTTAAGGCCAATAACTCTTGGGTTTTAAAGCGGTTGATGCAGTGTAGGGAGATCGGCCCTCGCTGTGTGTGCATCACAGAGAACACTATTAGATGGAGAGGGCAAGGTGATGGGTTTAACGTGAAGGATACTTACAACACTATTATTGAGCATAAAGAGGACGTTGCTTGGCACAAGATGGTGTGGAATGACTTTAACGCGCCAAGGGACTCCATGAATGCTTGGCTTGTGGTTCAAAATAGGCTGCTGACGAAGGACAGGATGAACCATTGGGGTTTCCAAGGGGATAAGTCCTGTGTGTTGTGCGAGTCGGCAGAGTAGAGTAGAGATCATCTATTCTTTGAATGCACCTTTACAAAGGAAGAGTGGAAGTGGGTGCTGTTGTTCCTGTTAGCTGAGCCGCCTGGTGACCAATGGGAGCTTTTGATTCCATGGTTCCAAGGGCTGAATCAAAACAGGCTGAAGACAAAGATGATTGCAGCAGGGATAACAAGAGTGATGAACGGTGTTTGAAAAGCGAGAAACTTGAAGATTTTCCGAGAAGAACCGAGCACCACAACAAAAATTGTCCAAGATAGTATAGGGTACTTGAAGATGAAGCTCGGAGCGATCAAGAAGGAGGCCTTTACAAATGAAGATATCAATTGGCTGAGACTTATGAGAATTTTGGATTAAGATTTGGTTTTGTTTCAGTTTTCAGTTTCTGGTTTTAGCTTGTTAGAGTGCTTTTTGTTAGCAGGGTCTTGTTTTGTAGGCAGGTTTGGTTGGTTGCCTTTAGTTTCTGGTTTGTGGTTGTCAAGTAGGTTTGCCGTATAGTTTTCTAGGGTGTACATCCTTTTGATTTATGATATCATCATTCTTCAAAAAAAATAATACGTTTAATCAACAGTTCAGTACATAATAATTAAAAAGGACACAGCTAGAGAGTCAAAATAGGGGACATGGGACTGGAAACTTACCAGTGAAATCACAGGTTGATTTTGGTTTGCTGATGCCAATGTTTGGCCTCACACAGTATTTCTTTGGAGAAGTAGTCTTAACCTGCCAATACAATGTTTCCAAGGTAGTATTATGCCTTAAGTTAGGTAGTACACAATATTCTTTGTATTTTTAAAGTAGTCTTAACCTGCCAATACGCTTGAACAAAATGGGAAAAAAAATAACAGATTTCAAATCAGGTTATTCAGGTAGTATTATGCCTCGAGTTAGGTAAAGTAAAACATGCCTTAAAAGCTACATACTGGTCAGAGTTATTGAAAAGTTGAATGGAGTCTGAGCTTTGCTTCTTCAGCTCAACTGAAACAGGAAAAGGAAGCCAAAAGGTCAATCATAGAATGTTAACAGACACAAAAATGATTAATAAATGTTCATAAATATGTGCAAAATGAAAAGGTCACTGTAAACGGAAAATCCCACTGTGCAGCCAAATTAGTACCAACTGAGTTCAGAAAGCATTCAAAACGCAGACACTTTAAAGAAAAGCTAATCCGATCTAACATAGTCACACATAGTTCAGGAAAACAAGCTCATGTCAAGTATTAAAATTTCAATGCACTCGAAGCAGAAATAGTAGACTTGTCTAGATGAACTTACACACAAATGTCAGTTCCCGCGGATGAATCTCAAGCAATTCCGTATCCATAGCTGTTCTTCCTTACACAGAAAAAAAATAAAAAGTCAGAATACTGTGAAAAGCTCAAACACTCTCGGGCCCATTTGGTTCATGGAAAATCTGTGGGATGGAAAGAAAATTTGGAGGAAAATTTAACTTCATGTTTGGTTTGCCATGAAAAATTTAAACAACACAAAAGGATTCAATATAAATTTTTTCTTCATATTTTTCATGGGAAAATGACTTTCTCATCAGTTATCCATTTCATTTTCTTTCCAACACTTTTTCCATGATCCAAACATTAGCAAACTGCCCTAAACTCCCCCCACAATCCACGAAACGGCAGTAATCACATCTGATATTGTCTAATTTCAAGTCCCCACTCAAATAAACCAATCCTACTTCAAAACAGTCCTAAATCGCAATTGCAAAGTCCCTTTAAATGATCCTTATCCAAAATCAAACCATAGTCAAGAAAAACACAGAACCAGTCAACTCTACTTCTCAAAAGTACCAGCCAAATTCACACTCCAAAAATCCTCCAATACCTAAAACACAATCAAACGCTAAACTTCGCCACGAACTATCAAACCCAAAAACCAATTAGTTAAAGATAAAATAAATTTATAAGAATCAAAAGCCCAGAAACAAGCAGGCCGCTCCACCGAATCCCAAATCCGACACTGTACGAAGATACTCCAACGCAGTTAATAACAACAACAATACTACGATTTCCCAAAAACCCAACAACAAACTGAAATAATTACACCAAATCGATCGCACAAAACTCAAATACAACAAACAATCATCGTTAAGAAAAGCGATAACACGATACAGCTTCTTACGTTTGAAATTGCAGCAACAAGTAGGAGGAATAGGATTGATCAGGTGAGGGTTGAACTACTGAAGTGCGTGGTATGGTAATTTGAAAAGGAAACGTAGGAGAGAAATGATGAGCGAATCTGAAGAAAAGGAAACAAGAGTATCATTTTACCGTTTACGGATTTGCCGAATTTAACGAGTTTACCGAAATTTATAATTTTTTAAATATGTATTTTAAATTTATAAATATATATTCTGATTTTTAATATATATATATGTTTTTATTTTTCGTTAAATCGATAAAACCGTAAATTTACCGATTTCAAAACTTATTCCATTTACCGACTTATTTTTACCATTGGTAAATTTACCGATTTATCGAACCGAATCAATTCGGTAACAGAAAATTCAATTCGGTAAACGGTAATTTACCGAATTTTGCTCTCCCCTACAAGAAAGAAAGTGTTGCACGGTTGTACGTACCCACTTCGTCTGTGTAGCTTTCTGTCGTCGTTTTACTTTTATGTTTATTTACTCTAAATTTTGACGTCAAAAATATATATTAATAATAATATAATAAGAGTGCGGTTCAGGTACAAACCATAGTTATAAAAGAAAATTAAAAATAGAATTTCAAGCGGACACGTGTCCAATTTCTTCGAAATCTCGGATACAACACGAAGGGGTAATTTAGTCATTACACATAATCCCATTATTATTCTAATTAATTTTAATTACAATTTAGTCCCTGATTTGGAAACTCCGTTAACTATTCAATTCAATCTGATTTTAGGGCTAGTCGAGTAAGATATGAACGATTTAGCCAACGTCGTTGCATGTTCGTAAAATCGCTCCTATGGTCTTTTTTTTATATTGTTTGCATAATCGCTCCTAAGGTCCCTGATTGATAATGATCAAACTTAAAGAGACAATGATCAGACTTAAAATTAATAATGATCAGACTTAAAATGGTAATGATCCGACTTAAACAACGATTGTAATGATCAGACTTAAAATTGGTAATGATCATACTTAAAATTGATAATGATCAGACTCAAAGAGACAATAATCAGACTTAAACTACGATTGTAATGATCGGACTTAAAATTGGTAATGATCGGACTTAAAATTGACAATGATCAGACTTAAAGAGACAATGATCAGACTTAAAATTGATAATGATCAGACTTAAAATTGTTAATGATCAGACTTAAAATTGGTAATGATCAGATTTAAAGAGACAATGATCAGACTTAAAATTGGTAATGATCGGACTTGATATTGATAAAGATCAAACTTAAAGAGACAATGATCAGGCTTAAAATTAATAATGATCAGACTTAAAATGGTAATGACCAGACTTAAATAGACAATGATTAGACCTCTACAATTGTAATGATCGACTTAAAATTGGTAATGATCAGACTTAAAATTGGTAATGATCAAACTTAAAACTGGTAATGATCAGAATTAAAATTGATAATGATAATGATACGCATGTGGGGTTGTTGTTGAGTTGGTTCAACTCTTGGCTTTGTAACCAAGAGGTGAGGAGTTCAACCCCCACAATGCATCATTCACACCTAATTTAGGTGTGGATTTTTATCCACACCTAGCAATGGGTGTGTGGATGTTTTCCTCCCTTTCACCGGGGGTGGATTTCCTCCTTTTCGCGGAGGTGCTTGAAGATAACTTCTTCCAGGTGGAGTCGGCAATAAGCAGGTCAAGATGCTGTGACCTTTAAAGATGCATCAAATGGGATGGGACGCCGCATTAGGCTCGTGCTTCAGTCAGATTGAATGTACTAGATATTGTCATTGAAAGATGATTTAATGGTCTTGTACAACTTGTAATCCCTATCAATTTTTTTTGATAATGATACGAATTAAAATTGGTAATGATAAGACTTAAATAGACAATAATCAACTTAAACTACGATTGTAATGATCAGACTTAAAATTAGTAATGATCAGACTTGAAATTGATTATGATCAGACTTAAAATTGGTAATGATCAGACTTAAAATTGATAATGATCGGACATAAAATTGACGATGATCAGACTTAAAGAGACAATGATCAAACTTAAAATTGATAATGATCGGACTTAAAATTGATAAGGATCAGACTTTAAATTGGTAATGATCATACTTAAAGAGACAATGATCAGACTTAAAATTGGTAATGATCGAACTTAATATTGATAATGATCAGACTTAAAGAGACAATGATCATACTTAAAATTGATAATAATCAGACTAAAAGTTGGTAAAGATCAGATTTAAATAGACAATGATCAGACTTAAACTAAGATTGTAATGATCTGACGTAAAATTGGTAATTATCTGACTTAAAATTGGTAATGATCGAACTTAAAATTGGTAATGATCAGACTTAAAATTGATAATGATCCGACTTAAAATTGGTAATGATCAGACTTAAAATTGATAATGATCAGACTTAAAGAGACAATGATCAGACTTAAATTATGATTGTAATGATCAGAATTAAAATGGGTAACGATCAGATTCAAAATTAGTATGATCGGACTTAAAATTGATAATAATAAGACTAAAAGAGACAATGATCAGACTTCAAATTGATAATGATCAGATTTAAAATTGCTAATGATCAGACTTAAATAGACAATGATCAAACTTGATCTACAATTGTAATGATCGGACTTAAAATTGGTTATGATCATACTTAAAACTCTCTCTAGCAAAAACTCTATCTCGGCGTCTCCAGAAGCTTCCAGCAGCGTCCAAACGTTTTCTGCCTCCCTCCGGCGCCGTTCACCGGCATCCCTCGCAGCCGTTTCTCTGTCACCATCCCCTCCTATCCGTCTCGCAGTGGGCGTTCGTCCTGCTGCCGGTGGGTTGGGGTTTACGGTGCTTTGGTGGATGTGTTGGTGGTTGCGGGGGGCGGTGCTGGCGGGGAGGGTTTGATTAGATCTGTATTGTGATAGCCGTTTTGGTAGCCATTTTTCTGTTTTTTGTTTCCTGGCGAGACTATTTTTGGGAAAGAAAGGACGCCGGTTGAGGGGTGGGGGTCTGCTCCGTTCAGATCTGGCTCGCTCTGGTGGGGCTTGAGCGGTTATCGGCATCTTTGGGCGGTGGATGAGTGGATCCTCTGGGTGGCGGCTTGGAGGAGCAGCTGGGTGGTCCTGTGCCATTTCAGATCTCGCAATCGGCCTTGTTTGATCTCGGGATGGATTGGCGTCTCTCGGCTGGCGTATGGGTGGACTGGTGTTTGACTCTCGGCCTGGCGGATGGATGGTTGGCAGTGGCGTCAGAAGTCGGTTCTCGTAATCCAGCAGTTCTCGTATCCAAGTAGCTCCATTGCCCAACCACCAAATCGAATCGAAAAGTTCCATTTCGCAATAGGAATAAAACAACTTGGGATTTACCTGGAGATGAGGACTGATTATAGTCTGTACCTTTGTTCGATTCGGGAAGATTTTCAGATCTGGATAGAGATAAAGACAAAACTGGGGATTTATATTTTTGCGACTCTCAGGTTGCTGGTGGCGTTTGGGTGGTGGTGGTGGCTGTTGAATGGCGGGAGTACCCTATTAGATGGGCGACTTTCGAGTTGTAGGATGGAGTGAGTCATGTAGTTTAGCTTTAGACTCCTTCTGCAGGGTTTTTGGGCCCTGTCGGATCTAGGTTTGGCCGTACAGGTCGGATCTGGTCAGGTGGGGGGCTCTGGCGGGCGTGCGTTGTTCGGCCTCGCTTTTGCTTCTAGGGTGGTTGGCCCCATTGATGGCTATGCATTAGTTCTTTTATGTTTAGGGAGTAGTTTAGCGGTAATCTTATATTTAGTTGTTCGGCGTCTCCCACCGGGTTTGGTGGCGTTTTTTCCACCTTTTTGGTGGTGTTTTCCATCTTGAATGATGGTGCTTTCCACCCTTAATGGGTTGGTGTTCTCCCTCCGTATTTATGATGGTGTTTTCCGCTAGTCTGGCGGTGTTTCTCCCACCTGTTTGGTGGTGTTTTTGTATTGGGTTGGGTTGTCATTTTCGGCTGGGCTTCAGTTCTGTTTTAGGTACTAGATTGAGTCAGTGTCTTGGCATTGTCCAACTCTTGTACTACTTATCCATAAAAAAGTGATAATGATCAAACTCAAAATTCGTAATGATAAGACTTAAAATTGACAATGATCAGACATAAAATTGGTAATGATCAGACTTAAAATTGATAATGATCAGACTTCAAGAGACAATGATTAGACTTAAACTACTATTGTAATGATCATACTTAGAATTGGTAATGATCGGACTTAAAATTAGTAATGATCGGACTTAAAATTGATAATGATCAGACTTAAAGACAAAATAATCAGACTTAAAATTGATAATGATCATACTTAAAATTGGTAATGATCAGACTTAAATAGACAATGATCATACTTGAACTACGATTGTAATGATCAAACTTAAAATTGGTAAAAATCAGACTTAAAAGTGGTAATGATCAGACTTATAGTTGGTAATGATCAGACTTAAAATTGATAATGATCAGACTTAAAATTGATAATGATCAGACTTAAAATTGGTAATGATACGACTTAAATAGACAATGATTAGGCTTAAAAAGACAATGATCAGAATTAAATTACGATTGTAATGATCAGACTTAAAATTGGTAATGATCAGATTTAAAATTGGTAATGATCATACATAAAGAGACAATTATCATACTTAAACTACGATTGTAATTATCAGACTTAAAATTGATAAAGATCACACTAAAGAGACAATGATCAGACTTAAAATTGATAACGATCAGACTTAAATTTTATAATGATCGGACTTAAAATTGATAATGATTAGACATAAAGAGACAATTATCAGACTTAAAATTAATAATGATCAGACTTAAAATGGCAATGATCAGACTTAAATAGACAATGATCAGACTTAAACTACGATTGTAATGATCAGACTTAAAATTGGTACTGATCGAACTTAACATTGATTATGATCAAACATAAAATTGGTAATGATCAGACTTAAAACTGGTAATGATCAGACTTAAAATTGATAATGATTAGACTTAAAATTGGTAATAATCAGACTTAAATAGACAATGATCGGACTTAAACTACGATTGTAATGATCAGACTTAAAATTGGTAATGATCAGACTTAAAATTGGTAATGATCAGACTTAAACTACGATTGTAATGATCAGACTTAAAATATGTAATGATCAGACTTAAAATTTATAATAATCAGACTTGGAGAGACATTGAACAGACTTAAACTATGATTGTAATGACCAGACTTAAAATTTGTAATGATCAGACTTAAAATTTGTGATGATCGGTCTTAAAAATGACAATGATCAGATTTAAAGAGAAAATGACCAGACTTAAAATTGATAATGATTAGACTTAAAATTGGAAATGATCTGACTAAAAATTGGTAATGATCAGACTTAAAGACACAATGATCAGACTTAAAATTGGTAATGATCGGACTTAATATTGATAATGATCAGACTTTAAGAGACAATGATCACACTTAAATATGATAATGATCGGACTTAAAATTGGTAATGATCAGACTTAAATAGATAATGATAAAACTTACACTACGATTGTAATGATTAAACTTAAAATTGAAAATGATCAGACATAAAATTGGTAATGATCAAACGTAAAATTGGTAATGATCAGACTTAAAAGTGATAATGATCAGACTTAAAATTGGTAATGATCAGACTTAAATAGACAATGATCAGACTCAAACTATGATTGTAATGATCAGACTTAAAATTGGTAACGATTAGACTTCGAATTGGCAATGATCGCATGTGGGGTTGTAGTTAGATTGGTTCAACCATTGACTTTGTAACCAACTGGAAATGAGTTTAATCCCCCCATAATGCACCATTCCAACCAATATTTGGTGAGGTTCTTTGTAACCAACTGGAAATGAGAAATTGATAATGATCAATTTTAAGTCTGATCATTACTAATTTTAAGTTTCATCATTACAAATATTATGTGGGGTTCTAGTTGAGTTGGCTCAATCCTTGGCTTTGTAACCAAGTGATCAAGAGTTCAACCCCCCCCCCCCCCCCCCCCACAAATGCACCATTTCCACCAATATTTGGTGAGGAATTTCCTCCCTTCACTGGTGGTGTTCTTCCTCCCTTCACAGGAGGTGCTTTGCTCCCTTCACAAGAAGTGCTTTGCTCCCTTCGCAGGAGGTGATCGAGAAGGCATCGCCTTCGCCACGATGCTAGAGAAGGCTTCGACCGTGTCCAGGTCAATTGCTCTTGATTTGCTTCAAAAAGTGGATGAGTCAAGACGCCGCAGGGCTTCCTTCAATGGATATAAATGTACTAGATGATTTGCTCAGAAATGCATTGGTCTTGTCCATTATGTAAAAATCCCCATAAAAAATTGATAATGATCAGACTTAAAATTGGAAATAGTCAGACTTAAAATTGATAATGATCAGACTTAAAGAGATAATGATCAGACTTAAACTACAATTGTAATGATCGGACTTAAAATTGATAATGATTAGACTTAAAATTGGTAATGATCAAACAAAAATTGGTAATGATCAGACTTAAAATTGATAATGATCAGACTTAAAATTGGAAATAATCAAACTAAAATTGGCAATGATCAGACTTAAACTACGATGTAATGATCATACTTAAAATTATTAATGATAAGACTTAAAATTGGTAATGATCGGACATAAAATTGATAATGATCAGACTTAAAGAGATAATGATCAAACTTAAAATTGGTAATGATCAGACTTAAAATTGGTAATGATCAGACTTAAAATTGGTAATGATCAGACTTAAAGAGACAATGATCAGACTTAAAATTGGTAATGATCGGACTTATTAATGATAATGATCAGACTTAAGAGACATTGATCTGACTTGAAATTGATAATGATTAGACTTAAAATAGGTAATGATCAGACTGAAATAGACAATGATAAGACTTAAACTACGATTATAATGATCAGACATAAAATTGATAATGATTAGACTTAAAATTTGTAATGATCAAACTTAAAATTGGTAATGATCAGACTTAAAATTGATAATGATCAATTTTAAGTCTGATCATTACTAATTTTAAGTTTGATCATTACAAATATTATGTGGGGTTGTAGTTGAGTTGGCTCAATCCTTGGCTTTGTAACCAAGTGATCATGAGTTCAACCCCCCCCCCCCCACCAATGCACCATTTCCACCAATATTTGGTGAAGAATCTCCTCCCTTCACAGGTGGTGTTCTTCTTCCTTTTACAGGAGGTGCTTTGCTCCCTTCGCAGGAGGTGCTCGAGATGGCTTCGCCTTCGCCACGATGCTAGAGAAGGCTTCGACCGTGTGCTGGTCAATTGCTCTTGATTTGCTTCAAAAAGTGGATGAGTCAAGACGCCGCTTGGCTTGTACTTCAATGGATATTAATGTACTAGATGATTTGCTTAGAAATGCATTGGTCTTGTACAATATGTAAAAATCCCCATAAAAAATTGATAATGATCATACTTAAATTGGAAATGCTCAGACTTAAAATTGATAATGATCAGACTTAAAGAGACAATAATCGGACTTAAACTACGATTGTAATGATCAGACTTAAAATTGATAATGATTAGACTTAAAATTGGTAATGATCAAACTAAAATTGGTAATGATCAAACTAAAATTGGTAATGATCATACTTAAAATTGATAATGATCAGACTTAAAATTGGAAATGATCAGACTTAAAGAGACTATGATAAGACTTAAACTACGATTGTAATGATCAGACTTAAAAATGGTAATGAGCAGACTTAAAATTAGTAATGATCGGACTTAAAATTGATAATGATCAGGCTTCAAGAGACAATGATTAGACTTGAACTACGATTGAAATGATCAGACTTAAAATTGGTAATGATTAGACTTAAAAGTAGTAATGATCAGACTTAAAATTGGTAATGATCAGACTTAAAGAGAAAATGATCAGACTGAAAATTGATAATGATCTGACTTAAAATTTGTAATGATCAGACTTAAATAGACAATGATCAGACTTAAACTTTGATTGTTTTTTTGATGGGATTTATACATGTATTTACAAGACTACTGAAATTCTCAAGCTAATCTAGTACATTAATCTCTATTGAAGCGCAAGCCTTGTGGCGTCTTTACTCATCCACTTCGAAGCATATCTCCGAGCAATCAACTGCCTCACGGGCGAAGCCTTTCTTTTGAACCGTGGCGAAGGCGAAGCCAACTCGAGCACCTCCTGCGAAAGGAGGGAAGCACCTCTTGCGAGATGAAAAATGCACCTCCTGCGAGGGGAGGAAAGCACCTCCTGAAATGGGAGGGAAGCACCTCCTGTGAAGGGAGGAAATTTCTTGTCAAATATTGGTGGGAATGGTGCATTTGTGGGGAGTTGAACTCATGACCACTTGGTTATGAAGCCAAGGGGTGAGCCAACTCCGCTACAACCCTAAATGTAGACTTAAACTATGATTGTGATCAGACTTAAAATTGATAATGATCAAACTTAAAATTCGTAACGATCAGACATAAAGTGGTAATGATCAGACATAAAATTTGTAATGATCAGACTTAAAATTAATAATGATCAGACTTAAAATTGATAATGATCAAACTTAAAATTGGAAATGATCTGACTTAAAATTGTCAATGATCAGACTTAAAGAGACAATGATCACACTTAAACTACGATTGTAATGATCAGACTTAAAATGGGTAACGATCAGATTCAAAATTAGTAAGGATCGGACTTAAAATTGATAATGATCAAACTAAAAGAGTCAATGATCAGACTTAAAATTGATAGTGATCAGATTTAAAATTGGTAATGATCAGACTTAAATAGACAATGATCCTTGAACTATAATTGTAATGATCAGACTTAAAATTGGTAATGATCAGATTTAAAAGTGGTAATCATCAGACAAAAAATTTGTAATGATTAGACTTCAACTACGATTCTAATGATATGACTTAAAATTGGTAATGATCAGACTTAAATTTATAATGAGCAGACTTAGAGAGACAATGAACAGACTTAAACTACGATTGTAATGATCAGACTTCAAATTTGTAATGATCAGACTTAAAATTTGTAATGATCGGTCTTAAAAATGACAATGATCAGACTTAAAGAGACAATGACCAGACTTAAAATTGATAATGATTAGACTTAAAATTAGAAATGATCAGACTAAAAATTGGTAATGATCAGACTCAAAGACACAATGATCAGACTTAAAATTGGTAATGATCGGACTTAATATTGATAATGATCAGACTTTAAGAGACAATGATCACACTTAAGTAGACAATGATGCTTAAACTACAACAGTAATTATCAGACTTAAAATATGTAATGATCAGACTTAAATAGACAATGATAAGACTTAAACTACGATTGTAATGATCAGACATAAAATTGATAATGATTAGACTTAAAATTTGTAATGATCAAACTTAAAATTGGTAATGATCTGACTTAAAATTGATAATGATCAATTTTAAGTCTGATCATTACCAATTTTAAGTTTCATCATTACAAATATTATGTGGGGTTCTAATTGAGTTGGCTCAATCCTCTGCTTTGTAACCAAGTGATCATGAGTTCAACCCCCCACAAATGAACCATTTCCACCAATATTTGGTGAGGAATTTCCTCCCTTCATAGGTGGTGGTCTTCCTCCCTTCACAGGAGGTGGTTTCCTCCCTTCGCAGGAGGTGCTTCCCTCCCTTCGAAGGAGGTGCTCGAGATGGCTTCGCCTTCGCCACGATGCTTGAGAAGACTTCGACCGTGTGCAGGTCAATTGCTCTTGATTTGCTTATAAGTGGATGAGTCAAGACGCTGGATGCGTTGTGCTTCAATAAATATAAATGTACTAGATGATTTGCTTAGAAATGCATTGGGCTTGTACAATATGTAAAAATTCCTATAAAAAATTGATAATGATCAGACTTCAAATTGGAAATGATCAGACTTAAAATTGATAATGATCAGATTTAAAGAAACAATGATCTGACTTAAACTACAATTGTAATGATCAGACTTCAAATTGGAAATGATCAGACTTAAAATTGATAACGATCAGACTTAAAGAGACAATGATCAGACTTAAACTACAATTGTAATGATCAGACTTAAAATTGATAATGATTAGTCTTAAAATTGGTAATGATCAAACTAAAATTGGTAATGATCAGACTTAAAATTGATAATGATCAGACTTAAAATTGGAAAGGATCAGACTTAAAGAGACAATGATCAGACTTAAACTACGATTGTAATGATCAGACTTAAAATTGGTAATGATCAGACTTAAAAGTGGTAATGATCAGACTTAAAATTGGAAATGATCAGATTGAAAATTGATAATAATCAGACTTAAAATTGATAATGATCAAACTTAAAATTGGAAATGATCAGACTTAAAATTGTCAATGATCAGACTTAAAGAGACAATGATCACACTTAAACTACGATTGTAATGATCACACTTAAAATGGGTAACGATCAGATTCAAAATTAGTAATGATCGGACTTAAAATTGATAATGATCAGACTAAAAGAGTCAATGATCAGACTTCAAATTGATAATGATCAGATATAAAATTGGTAATGATCAGACTTAAATAGACAATGATCCTTGAACTACAATTGTAATGATCACACTTAAAATTGGTAATGATCAGACTTAAATGTGGTAATCATCAGACTTAAAATTCATAATGATTAGACTTAAATTTGATAATATTCAGACATAAAATTGGTAATGATCAGACGTAAAATTGATAATGATCAGACTTAAAATTGATAATGATCAGACTTAAACAACTATTGTATTGATCATACTTAAAATTGGTAATGATAAGACTTAAAATAAGTAATGATCGGACTTAAAATTGATAACGATCAGACTTAAAGAGACAATGATCAGACTTAAAATTGATAATGATCATACTTAAAATTGGTAATGATCAGACTTAAATAGACAACGATCATACTTGAACTACGATTGTAAGGATCAAACTTAAAATTGGTAAAAATTAGACTTAAAAGTGGTAATGACCAGACTTAATTGATAATGATCAGACATAAAGAGACAATGATCAGCCTTAAAGATACAATGATCAGACTTAAAATTGATAACGATCAGACTTAAAATTGGTATTGATACGACTTAAATAGACAATGATCAGACTTAAACTACGATTGTAATGATCAGACTTAAAGAGACAATTATCATACTTAAACTACGATTGTAATTATCAGACTTAAAATTGGGAATGATCAGACTAAAAATTAGTAATGATCAAACTTAAAATTGATAATGATCACACTAAAGAGACAATGATCAGACTTAAAATTGATAACGATCAGACTTAAAATTTGTAATGATCGGACTTGAAATTAATAATGATCAGACATAAAGAGACAATGATCAGACTTAAAATTAAAAATGATCAGACTTAAAATGGCAATGATCAGACTTATATAGACAATGATCAGACTTGAACTACAATTGTAATGATCAGACTTAAAATTTGTAATGATCAGACTTAAAAGTGGTAATGATCAGACTTAAAATTTGTAATGATTAGACTTAAAATTAATAATGATCAGACATAAAATTAGTAATGATCAGACGTAAAATTGATAATGATCAGACTTAAAGAGACAATGATCAGACTTAAACTACTATTGTAATGATCATACTTAAAATTGGTAATGATCATACTTAAAATTAGTAATGATCGGACATGAAATTGATAATAATCAGACTTAAAGAGACAATGATCAGACTTAGAATTGATAATAATCATACTTGAAACTGGTATGATCATACTTAAATAGACAATGATCATACTTGGACTATGATTGTAATGATCAAACTTAAAATTGGTAAAAATCAGACTTAAAAGTGGTAATGATCAAACTTAAAATTGGTAATGATCAGACTTAAAATTGATAATGATCAGATATAAAGAGACAATGATCAGACTTAAAATTGATAACGATCAGACTTAAAATTTGTAATGATCGGACTTGAAATTAATAATGATCAGACATAAAGAGACAATGATCAGACTTAAAATTAAAAATGATCAGACTTAAAATGGCAATGATCAGACTTATATAGACAATGATCAGACTTGAACTACAATTGTAATGATCAGACTTAAAATTTGTAATGATCAGACTTAAAAGTGGTAATGATCAGACTTAAAATTTGTAATGATTAGACTTAAAATTAATAATGATCAGACATAAAATTAGTAATGATCAGACGTAAAATTGATAATGATCAGACTTAAAGAGACAATGATCAGACTTAAACTACTATTGTAATGATCATACTTAAAATTGGTAATGATCATACTTAAAATTAGTAATGATCGGACATGAAATTGATAATAATCAGACTTAAAGAGACAATGATCAGACTTAGAATTGATAATAATCATACTTGAAACTGGTATGATCATACTTAAATAGACAATGATCATACTTGGACTATGATTGTAATGATCAAACTTAAAATTGGTAAAAATCAGACTTAAAAGTGGTAATGATCAAACTTTAAATTGGTAATGATCAGACTTAAAATTGATAATGATCAGATATAAAGAGACAATGATCAGATTTAAAATTGATAATGATCAGACTTAAAATTGATAATGATCAGACTTAAAATTGATAATGACCAGACTTAAAATTGGTAATGATCAGATTTAAAATTGGTAATGATCAGACTTAAAGAGACAATTATCATACATAAACTACGATTGTAATTATCAGACTTAAAATTGATAATGATCAGACATAAAATTAGTAACGATCAGACTTAAAATTGATAATGATCACACTAAAGAGACAATGATCAGACTTAAAATTGATCAGATTTAAAATTGATAATGATCAAACTTAAAATTGGTTACGATCAGACTTAAAATTGGTAATGATCAGACTTAAAATTGGTAATGATCAGATTTAAAATTGGTAATAATGAGACTTAAAGAGACAATGATCAGACTAAAAATTAATAATGATCAGACTTAAATGGCAATGATGAGACTTAAATAGACAATGATCAGACTTGAACTACAATTGTAATGATCCGACTTAAAATTGGTAATGATCATACTTAAATGTGGTAATGATCAAACATAAAATTTGTAATGATTAGACTTAAAATTAATAATTATCAGACATAAAATTGGTAATGATCAGACGTAAAATTGATAATGGTCAGACTTAAAGAGTCAATGATCATACTTAAACTACTATTGTAATGATCATACTTAAAATTGGTAATGATCAGACTTAAAATTAGTAATGATCGGAATTGACATTGATAATGATCAGACTTAAAGAGACAATGATCAGACTTAAAATTGATAATGATCATACTTAAAATTGGTAATGATCATACTTAAAATTAGTAATGATCGGACTTGACATTGATAATGATCAGACTTAAAGAGACAATGATCAGACTTAAAATTGATAATGATCATACTTAAAATTGGTAATGATCAGACTTAAATAGACAATGATCATACTTGAACTACAATTGTAATGATCAAACTTAAAATTGGTAAAAATCAAACTTAAAAGTGGTAATGATCAGACTTAAAATTGGTAATGATCAAACTTAAACTTGATAATGATCAAACATAAAGAGACAATGATCAGACTTAAAATTGATAATGATAAGACATAAAATTGGTAATGATCAGACGTAAAATTGATAATCATCAAACTTAAAGAGACAATTATCAGACTTAAACAACTATTGTAACGATCATACTTAAAATTGGTAATGATCAGACTTAAAATTAGTAATGATCGGACTTAAAATTGATAATGATCAGACATAAAGAGACGATGATCAGACTTAAAATTGATAATGATCATACTTAAAATTGGTAATGATCAGACTTAAATAGACAATGATCATACTTGAACTACGACTGTAATGATCAAACTTAAAATTGATAAAAATCAGACTTAAAAGTGGTAATGACTAGACTTAAAATTGTAATGATCAGACTTAAAATTGATAATGATCAGAGATAAAGAGACAATGATCAGACTTAAAATTGATAATGATCAGCCTTAAAGAAACAATGATCAGACTTAAAATTGATAATGATCAGATTTAAAATTGCTAATGATACGACTTAAATAGACAATGATCAGACTTAAATTTACAATGATCAGACGTAAACTACGATTGTAATGATCAGACTTAGAATTAGTAATGATCAGACTTAAAATCGGTAATGATCAGACTTAAAGAGACAACTATCATACTTAAACTACGATTGTAATTATCAGACTTAAAATTAGTAATAATTAGACTAAAACTTAGTAATGATCAGACTTAAAATTGATAATGATCACACTAAAGAGAAAATGATCAGACTTAAAATTGATAACGATCAGACTTAAAATTTGTAATGATCGGACTTAAAATTAATAATGATCAGACATAAAGAGACACTGATCAGACTAAAAATTAATAATGATCAGACTTAAAATGGCAATTAAATAGACAATGATCAGACTTGAACTACAATTGTAATGATCAGCTTAAAATTGGTAATGATCAGACTTAAAAGTGGTAATGATCAAACTTAAAATTCGAAATGATTAGACTTAAAATTAATAATGATCAGACATAAAACTAATAATGATCATTACAATAGTTGTTTAAGTCTGATCAATGTCTCTTTAAGTCTGATCTATATCAATTTTACGTCTGATCATTACCAATGTCAAGGGCTGAATCAAAACAGGCTGAAGACAAAGATGATTGCAGCAGGAATAACAAGAGTGATGAACGGTGTTTGGAAAGCGAGAAACTTGAAGATTTTCCGAGAAGAACCGAGCACCACAACAAAAATTGTCCAAGATAGTATAGGGTACTTGAAGATGAAGCTCGGAGCGATCAAGAAGGAGGCCTTTACAAATGAAGATATCAATTGGCTGAGACTTATGAGAATTTTGGATTAAGATTTGGTTTTGTTTCAGTTTTCAGTTTCTGGTTTTAGCTTGTTAGAGTGCTTTTTGTTAGCAGGGTCTTGTTTTGTAGGCAGGTTTGGTTGGTTGCCTTTAGTTTCTGGTTTGTGGTTGTCAAGTAGGTTTGCCGTATAGTTTTCTAGGGTGTACATCCTTTTGATTTATGATATCATCATTCTTCAAAAACAAAAAATACAATTAATCAACAGTTCAGTACATAATAATTAAAAAGGACACAGCTAGAGAGTCAAAATAGGGGACAGGGGACTGGAAACTTACCAGTGAAATCACAGGTTGATTTTGGTTTGCTGATGCCAATGTTTGGCCTCACACAGTATTTCTTTGGAGAAGTAGTCTTAACCTGCCAATACAATGTTTCCAAGGTAGTATTATGCCTTAAGTTAGGTAGTACACAATATTCTTTGTATTTTTAAAGTAGTCTTAACCTGCCAATACGCTTGAACAAAATGGGAAAAAAAATAACAGATTTCAAATCAGGTTATTCAGGTAGTATTATGCCTCGAGTTAGGTAAAGTAAAACATGCCTTAAAAGCTACATACTGGTCAGAGTTATTGAAAAGTTGAATGGAGTCTGAGCTTTGCTTCTTCAGCTCAACTGAAACAGGAAAAGGAAGCCAAAAGGTCAATCATAGAATGTTAACAGACACAAAAATGATTAATAAATGTTCATAAATATGTGCAAAATGAAAAGGTCACTGTAAACGGAAAATCCCACTGTGCAGCCAAATTAGTACCAACTGAGTTCAGAAAGCATTCAAAACGCAGACACTTTAAAGAAAAGCTAATCCGATCTAACATAGTCACACATAGTTCAGGAAAACAAGCTCATGTCAAGTATTAAAATTTCAATGCACTCGAAGCAGAAATAGTAGACTTGTCTAGATGAACTTACACACAAATGTCAGTTCCCGCGGATGAATCTCAAGCAATTCCGTATCCATAGCTGTTCTTCCTTACACAGAAAAAAAATAAAAAGTTAGAATACTGTGAAAAGCTCAAACACTCTCGGGCCCATTTGGTTCATGGAAAATCTGTGGGATGGAAAGAAAATTTGGAGGAAAATATAACTTCATGTTTGGTTTGCCATGAAAAATTTAAACAACACAAAAGGATTCAATATAAATTTTTTCTTCATATTTTTCATGGGAAAATGACTTTCTCATCAGTTATCCATTTCATTTTCTTTCCAACACTTTTTCCATGATCCAAACATTAGCAAACTGCCCTAAACTCCCCCCACAATCCACGAAACGGCAGTAATCACATCTGATCTTGTCTAATTCCAAGTCCCCACTCAAATAAACCAATCCTACTTCAAAACAGTCCTAAATCGCAATTGCAAAGTCCCTTTAAATGATCCTTATCCAAAATCAAACCATAGTCAAGAAAAACACAGAACCAGTCAACTCTACTTCTCAAAAGTACCAGCCAAATTCACACTCCAAAAATCCTCCAATACCTAAAACACAATCAAACGCTAAACTTCGCCACGAACTATCAAACCCAAAAACCAATTAGTTAAAGATAAAATAAATTTATAAGAATCAAAAGCCCAGAAACAAGCAGGCCGCTCCACCGAATCCCAAATCCGACACTGTACGAAGATACTCCAACGCAGTTAATAACAACAACAACACTACGATTGCCCAAAAACCCAACAACAAACTGAAATAATTACACCAAATCGATCGCACAAAACTCAAATACAACAAACAATCATCGTTAAGAAAAGCGATAACACGATACAGCTTCTTACGTTTGAAATTGCAGCAACAAGTAGGAGGAATAGGATTGATCAGGTGAGGGTTGAACTACTGAAGTGCGTGGTATGGTAATTTGAAAAGGAAACGTAGGAGAGAAATGATGAGCGAATCTGAAGAAAAGGAAACAAGAGTATCATTTTACCGTTTACGGATTTGCCGAATTTAACGAGTTTACCGAAATTTATATATTTTTTAAATATGTATTTTAAATTTATAAATATATATTCTGATTTTTAATATATATATATATGTTTTTATTTTTCGTTAAATCGATAAAACCGTAAATTTACCGATTTCAAAACTTATTCCATTTACCGACTTATTTTTACCATTGGTAAATTTACCGATTTATCGAACCGAATCAATTCGGTAACGGAAAATTCAATTCGGTAAACGGTAATTTACCGAATTTTGCAATCCCCTACAAGAAAGAAAGTGTTGCACGGCTGTACGTACCCACTTCGTCTGTGTAGCTTTCTGTCGTCGTTTTACTTTTATGTTTATTTACGCTAAATTTTGACGTCAAAAATATATATTAATAATAATATAATAAGAGTGCGGTTCAGGTACAAACCATAATTATAAAAGAAAATTAAAAATAGAATTTCAAGCGGACACGTGTCCAATTTCTTCGAAATCTCGGATACAACACGGAGGGGTAATATAGTCATTACACATAATCCCATTATTATTCTAATTAATTTTAATTACAATTTAGTCCCTGATTTGGAAACTCCGTTAACTATTCAATTCAATCTGATTTTAGGGCTAGTCGAGTAAGATATGAACGATTTAGCCAGCGTCGTTTCATGTTCGTAAAATCGCTCCTATGGTCTTTTTTTTATATTGTTTGCATAATCGCTCCTATGGTCCCTGATTGATAATGATCAAACTTAAAGAGACAATGATCAGACTTAAAATTAATAATGATCAGACTTAAAATGGTAATGATCCGACTTAAACTACGATTGTAATGATCAGACTTAAAATTGGTAATGATCATACTTAAAATTGATAATGATCAGACTCAAAGAGACAATAATCAGACTTAAACTACGATTGTAATGATCGGACTTAAAATTGGTAATGATCGGACTTAAAATTGACAATGATCAGACTTAAAGAGACAATGATCAGACTTAAAATTGATAATGATCAGACTTAAAATTGTTAATGATCAGACTTAAAATTGGTAATGATCAGATTTAAAGAGACAATGATCAGACTTAAAATTGGTAATGATCGGACTTGATATTGATAAAGATCAGACTTAAAGAGACAATGATCAGGCTTAAAATTAATAATGATCAGACTTAAAATGGTAATGACCAGACTTAAATAGACAATGATTAGACTTCTACAATTGTAATGATCGACTTAAAATTGGTAATGATCAGACTTAAAATTGGTAATGATAAAACTTAAAACAGGTAATGATCAGAATTAAAATTGATAATGATAATGATACGCATATGGGGTTGTTGTTGAGTTGGTTCAACTCTTGGCTTTGTAACCAAGAGGTGAGGAGTTCAACCCCCACAATGCATCATTCACACCTAATTTAGGTATGGATTTTTATCCCCACCTAGCAATGGGTGTGTGGGAGTTTTCCTCCCTTTCACCGGAGGTGGATTTCCTCCTTTTCGCGGAGGTGCTTGAAGATGACTTCTTCCAGGTGGAGTCGGCAATAAGCAGGTCAAGATGCTGTGACCTTTAAAGATGCATCAAATGGGATGGGACGCCGCATTAGGCTCGTGCTTCAGTCAGATTGAATGTACTAGATATTGTCATTGATAGATGATTTAATGGTCTTGTACAACTTGTAATCCCTATCAATTTTTTTGATAATGATACGAATTAAAATTGGTAATGATAAGACTTAAATAGACAATAATCAACTTAAACTACGATTGTAATGATCAGACTTAAAATTAGTAATGATCAGACTTGAAATTGATTATGATCAGACTTAAAATTGGTAATGATCAGACTTAAAATTGATAATGATCGGACTTAAAATTGACGATGATCAGACTTAAAGAGACAATGATCAAACTTAAAATTGATAATGATCGGACTTAAAATTGATAAGGATCAGACTTTAAATTGGTAATGATCATACTTAAAGAGACAATGATCAGACTTAAAATTGGTAATGATCGAACTTAATATTGATAATGATCAGACTTAAAGAGACAATGATCATACTTAAAATTGATAATGATCAGACTTAAAGTTGGTAAAGATCAGATTTAAATAGACAATGATCAGACTTAAACTAAGATTGTAATGATCTGACGTAAAATTGATAATTATCAGACTTAAAATTGGTAATGATCGAACTTAAAATTGGTAATGATCAGACTTAAAATTGATAATGATCAGACTTAAAATTGGTAATGATCAGACTTAAAATTGATAATGATCAGACTTAAAGAGACAATGATCAGACTTAAATTATGATTGTAATGATCAGAATTAAAATGGGTAACGATCAGATTCAAAATTAGTATGATCGGACTTAAAATTGATAATAATAAGACTAAAAGAGACAAGGATCAGACTTAAAATTGATAATGATCAGATTTAAAATTGGTAATGATCAGACTTAAATAGACAATGATCAAACTTGATCTACAATTGTAATGATCGGACTTAAAATTGGTTATGATCATACTTAAAACTCTCTCTAGCAAAAACTCTCTCTCGGCGTCTCCAGAAGCTTCCAGCAGCGTCCAAATGTTTTCTGCCTCCCTCCGGCGCCGTTCACCGGCATCCCTCGCAGCCGTTTCTCTGTCACCATCCCCTCCTATCCGTCTCGCAGTGGGCGTTCGTCCTGCTGCCGGTGGGTTGGGGTTTACGGTGCTTTGGTGGATGTGTTGGTGGTTGCGGGGGGCGGTGCTGGCGGGGAGGGTTTGATTAGATCTGTATTGTGATAGCCGTTTTTCTATTTTTTGTTTCCTGGTGAGATTGTTTTTGGGAAAGAAAGGATGCCGGTTGAGGGGTGGGGGTCTGCTCTGTTCCGATCTGGCTCGCTCTGGTGGGGCTTGAGCGGTTATCGGCATCTTTGGGCGGTGGATGAGTGGATCCTCTGGGTGGCGGCTTGGAGGAGCAGCTGGGTGGTCCTGTGCCATTTCAGATCTCGCAATCGGCCTTGTTTGATCTCGGGATGGATTGGCGTCTCTCGGCTGGCGTATGGGTGGACTGGTGTTTGACTCTCGGCCTGGCGGATGGATGGTTGGCAGTGGCGTCAGAAGTCGGTTCTCGTAATCCAGCATTTCTCGTATCCAAGTAGCTCCATTGCCCAACCACCAAATCGAATCGAAAAGTTCCATTTCGCAATAGGAATAAAACAACTTGGGATTTACCTGGAGATGAGGACTGATTATAGTCTGTTCCTTTGTTCGATTCGGGAAGATTTTCAGATCTGGATAGAGATAAAGACAAAACTGGGGATTTATATTTTTGCGACTCTCAGGTTGCTGGTGGCGTTTGGGTGGTGGTGGTGGCTGTTGAATGGCGGGAGTAGCCTATTAGATGGGCGACTTTCGAGTTGTAGGATGGAGTGAGTCATGTAGTTTAGCTTTAGACTCCTTCTGCAGGGTTTTTGGGCCCTGTCGGATCTAGGTTTGGCCGTACAGGTCGGATCTGGTCAGGTGAGGGGCTCTGGCGGGCGTGCGTTGTTCGGCCTCGCTTTTGCTGCTAGGGTGGTTGGCCCCGTTGATGGCTATGCATTAGTTCTTTTATGTTTAGGGAGTAGTTTAGCGGTAATCTTATATTTAGTTGTTCGGCGTCTCCCACCGGGTTTGGTGGCATTTTTTCCACCTTTTTGGTGGTGTTTTCCATCTTGATTGATGGTGCTTTCCACCCTTAATGGGTTGATGTTCTCCCACCGTATTTATGGTGGTGTTTTCCGCTAGTCTGGCGGTGTTTCTCCCACCTATTTGGTGGTGTTTTTGTATTGGGTTGGGTTGCCGTTTTCGACTGGGCTTCAGTTCTGTTTTAGGTACTAGATTGATTCAGTGTCTTGGCATTGTCCAACTCTTGTACTACTTACCCATAAAAAAAGTGATAATGATCAGACTCAAAATTCGTAATGATAAGACTTAAGATTGACAATGATCAGACATAAAATTGGTAATGATCAGACTTAAAATTGATAATGATCAGACTTCAAGAGACAATGATTAGACTTAAAATACTATTGTAATGATCATACTTAGAATTGGTAATGATCAGACTTAAAATTAGTAATGATCGGACTTAAAATTGATAATGATCAGACTTAAAGACAAAATAATCAGACTTAAAATTGATAATGATCATACTTAAAATTGGTAATGATATGACTTAAAATTGGTAATGATCAGACTTAAATAGACAATGATCATACTTGAACTACGATTGTAATGATCAAACTTAAAATTGGTAAAAATCAGACTTAAAAGTGGTAATGATCAGACATATAGTTGGTAATGATCAGACTTAAAATTGATAATGATCATACTTAAAATTGATAATGATCATACTTAAAATTGGTAATGATATGACTTAAATAGACAATGATTAGGCTTAAAAAGACAATGATCAGAATTAAATTACGATTGTAATGATCAGACTTAAAATTGGTAATGATCAGATTTAAAATTGGTAATGATCATACATAAAGAGACAATTATCATACTTAAAACTACGATTGTAATTATCAGACTTAAAATTGATAAAGATCACACTAAAGAGACAATGATCAGACTTAAAATTGATAACGATCAGACTTAAATTTTATAATGATCGGACTTAAAATTGATAATGATTAGACATAAAGAGACAATTATCAGACTTAAAATTAATAATGATCAGACTTAAAATGGCAATGATCAGACTTAAATAGACAATGATCAGACTTGAACTACGATTGTAATGATCAGACTTAAAATTGGTACTGATCGGACTTAACATTGATTATGATCAAACATAAAATTGGTAATGATCAGACTTAAAACTGGTAATGATCAGACTTAAAATTGATAATGATCAGACTTAAAATTGGTAATAATCAGACTTAAATAGACAATGATCAGACTTAAACTACGATTGTAATGATCAGACTTAAAATTGGTAATGATCAGACTTAAAATTGGTAATGATTGGACTTAAATAGGCAATAATCAGACTTAAACTACGATTGTAATGATCAGACTTAAAATATGTAATGATCAGACTTAAAATTTATATTAATCAGACTTGGAGAGACATTGAACAGACTTAAACTATGATTGTAATGATCAGACTTAAAATTTGTAATGATCAGACTTAAAATTTGTGATGATCGGTCTTAAAAATGACAATGATCAGATTTAAAGAGAAAATGACCAGACTTAAAATTGATAATGATTAGACTTAAAATTGGAAATGATCTGACTAAAAATTGGTAATGATCAGACTTAATGACACAATGATCAGACTTAAAATTGGTAATGATCGGACTTAATATTGATAATGATCAGACTTTAAGAGACAATGATCAAACTTAAATATGATAATGATCGGACTTAAAATTGGTAATGATCAAATTTAAATAGACAATGATCAAACTTACACTACGATTGTAATGATTAAACTTAAAATTGAAAATGATCAGACATAAAATTGGTAATGATCAAACGTAAAATTGGTAATGATCAGACTTAAAATTGATAATGATCAGACTTAAAATTGGTAATGAACAGACTTAAATAGACAATGATCAGACTCAAACTACGATTGTAATGATCAGACTTAAAATTGGTAACGATTAGACTTCGAATTGGCAATGATCGCATGTGGGTTGTAGTTAGATTGGTTCAACCATTGACTTTGTAACCAACTAGAAATGAGTTTAATCCCCCCATAATGCACCATTCCAACCAATATTTGGTGAGGAATTTCCTCCCTTCACAGGAGGTGCTTCCCTCCCTTCACCGGAGGTGCTTTCTTCCCCTCGCTGGAGGTGTTTCTCTCCCTTCGCAGGAGGTGCCCGAGATGGCTTCGCCATTGCCACGGTACTTGAGAAGGCTTCGACATAAGTAAGGCAACTGCTCGAAGATTTGCTTCTGAAAGTGGAAGAGTCAAAGACGCCGCAGGGCTTGTGCTTCAATGGATTTAAATGTACTAGATTAGCTTGAGAATTTCAGTAGTCTTGTACAATACTTGTAAACATCCCCATCAAATTTTTTTTGGCAATGATCAGACTTAAACTACGATGTAATAATCAGACTTAAAATTATTAATGATCGGACTTAAAATTGGTAATGATCAGACATAAAATTGATAATGATCAGACCTAAAAAGATAATGATCAAACTTAAAATTGATAATGATCAGACTTAAAATTGGTAATGATCAGACTTAAAATTGGTAATGATCATACTTAAAGAGACAATGATCAGACTTAAAATTGGTAATGATCGGACTTAATAAAGATAATGATCATACTTAGAAGACATTGATCAGACTTGAAATTGATAATGATCAGACTTAAAATAGGTAATGATCAGACTTAAAATTGATCATACTTAAAGAGATAATGATCAGATTTAAATAGACATTGATAAGACTTAAACTACGATTGTAAGGATCAGACATAAAATTGATAATGATTAGACTTAAAATTTGTAATGATCAAACTTAAAATTGGTAATGATCAGACTTAAAATTGATAATGATCAATTTTAAGTCTGATCATTACAAATTTTAAGTTTGATCATTACAAATATTATGTGGGGTTCTAGTTGAGTTGGCTCAATCCTTGGCTTTGTAACCAAGTGATCATGAGTTCAACCCCCCCCCCCCCCCACAAATGAACCATTTCCACCAATATTTGGTGAGGAATTTCCTCCCTTCACTGGTGGTGTTCTTCCTCCCTTCACAGGAGGTGCTTTGCTCCCTTCACAAGAGGTGCTTTGCTCCCTTCGCAGGAGGTGATCGAGATGGCTTCGCCTTCGCCACGATGCTAGAGAAGGCTTCGACCGTGTCCAGGTCAATTGCTCTTGATTTGCTTCAAAAAGTGGATGAGTCAAGACGCCGCAGGGCTTCCTTCAATGGATATAAATGTACTAGATGATTTGCTCAGAAATGCATTGGTCTTGTCCAATATGTAAAAATCCCCATAAAAAATTGATAATGATCAGACTTAAAATTGGAAATAGTCAGACTTAAAATTGATAATGATCAGACTTAAAGAGATAATGATCAGACTTAAACTACAATTGTAATGATCGGACTTAAAATTGATAATGATTAGACTTAAAATTGGTAATGATCAAACTAAAATTAGTAATGATCAGACTCAAAATTGATAATGATCAGACTTAAAATTGATAATGATCAGACTTAAAATTGGAAATAATCAAACTAAAATTGGCAATGATCAGACTTAAACTACGATGTAATGATCATACTTAAAATTATTAATGATAAGACTTAAAATTGGTAATGATCGGACATAAAATTGATAATGATCAGACTTAAAGAGATAATGATCAAACTTAAAATTGATAATGATCAGACTTAAAATTGGTAATGATCAGACTTAAAATTCGTAATGATCAGACTTAAAGAGACAATGATCAGACTTAAAATTGGTAATGATCGGACTTATTAATGATAATGATCAGACTTAAGAGACATTGATCTGACTTGAAATTGATAATGATTAGACTTAAAATAGGTAATGATCAGACTTAAATAGACAATGATAAGACTTAAACTACGATTATAATGATCAGACATAAAATTGATAATGATTAGACTTAAAATTTGTAATGATCAAACTTAAAATTGGTAATGATCAGACTTAAAATTGATAATGATCAATTTTAAGTCTGATCATTACTAATTTTAAGTTTGATCATTACAAATATTATGTGGGGTTGTAGTTGAGTTGGCTCAATCCTTGGCTTTGTAACCAAGTGATCATGAGTTCAACCCCCCCCCCCCCCCCCACCAATGCACCATTTCCACCAATATTTGGTGAAGAATTTCCTCCCTTCACAGGTGGTGTTCTTCTTCCTTTTACAAGTGTGCGTTGCTCCCTTCGCAGGAGGTGCTCGAGATGGGCTTCGCCTTCGCCACGATGCTAGAGAAGGCTTCGACCGTGTGCAGGTCAATTGCTCTTGATTTGCTTCAAAAAGTGGATGAGTCAAGACGCCGCTTGGCTTGTACTTCAATGGATATTAATGTACTAGATGATTTGCTTAGAAATGCATTGGTCTTGTACAATATGTAAAAATCCCCATAAAAAATTGATAATGATCAGACTTAAAATTGGAAATGCTCAGACTTAAAATTGATAATGATCAGACTTAAAGAGACAATGATCGGACTTAAACTACGATTGTAATTATCAGACTTAAAATTGATAATGATTAGACTTAAAATTGGTAATGATCAAACTAAAATTGGTAATGATCAAACTAAAATTGGTAATGATCATACTTAAAATTGATAATGATCAGACTTAAAATTGGAAATGATCAGACTTAAAGAGACAATGATAAGACTTAAACTACGATTGTAATGATCAGACTTAAAAATGGTAATGAGCAGACTTAAAATTAGTAATGATCGGACTTAAAATTGATAATGATCAGACTTAAAGAGACAATGATTAGACTTGAACTACGATTGAAATGATCAGACTTAAAATTGGTAATGATTAGACTTAAAAGTAGTAATGATCAGACTTAAAATTGGTAATGATCAGACTTAAAGAGAAAATGATCAGACTGAAAATTGATAATGATCAGACTTAAAATTTGTAATGATCAGACTTAAATAGACAATGATCAGACTTAAACTTTGATTGTTTTTTTGATGGGATTTATACATGTATTTACAAGACTACTGAAATTCTCAAGCTAATCTAGTACATTAATCTCTATTGAAGCGCAAGCCTTGTGGCGTCTTTACTCATCCACTTCGAAGCATATCTCCGAGCAATCAAATGCCTCACGGGCGAAGCCTTTCTTTAGAACCGTGGCGAAGGCGAAGCCAACTCGAGCACCTCCTGCGAAAGGAGGGAAGCACCTCTTGCGAGATGAAAAATGCACCTCCTGCGAGGGGAGGAAAGGACCTCCTGAAATGGGAGGGAAGCACCTCCTGTGAAGGGAGGAAATTCCTTATCAAATATTGGTGGGAATGGTGCATTTGTGGGGAGTTGAACTCATGACCACTTGGTTATGAAGCCAAGGGGTGAGCCAACTCCGCTACAACCCTAAATGTAGACTTAAACTATGATTGTGATCAGACTTAAAATTGATAATGATCAAACTTAAAATTCGTAACGATCAGATATAAAGTGGTAATGATCAGACATAAAATTTGTAATGATCGGACTTAAAATTGATAATGATCAGACTTAAAATTCATAATGATCAAACTTAAAATTGGAAATGATCAGACTTAAAATTGTCAATGATCAGACTTAAAGAGACAATGATCACACTTAAACTACGATTGTAATGATCAGACTTAAAATGGGTAACGATCAGATTCAAAATTAGTAAGGATCGGACTTAAAATTGATAATGATCAAACTAAAAGAGTCAATGATCAGACTTAAAATTGATAGTGATCAGATTTAAAATTGGTAATGATCAAACTTAAATAGACAATGATCCTTGAACTACAATTGTAATGATCAGACTTAAAATTGGTAATGATCAGACTTAAAAGTGGTAATCATCAGACAGAAAATTTGTAATGATTAGACTTCAACTACGATTCTAATGATATGACTTAAAATTGGTAATGATCGAACTTAAAATTTATAATGAGCAGACTTAGAGAGACAATGAACAGACTTAAACTACGATTGTAATGATCAGACTTAAAATTTGTAATGATCAGACTTAAAATTTGTAATGATCGGTCTTAAAAATGACAATGATCAGACTTAAAGAGACAATGACCAGACTTAAAATTGATAATGATTAGACTTAAAATTGGAAATGATCAGACTGAAAATTGGTAATGATCAGACTCAAAGACACAATGATCAGACTTAAAATTGGTAATGATCGGACTTAATATTGATAATGATCAGACTTTAAGAGACAATGATCACACTTAAGTAGACAATGATGCTTAAACTACAACTGTAATTATCAGACTTAAAATATGTAATGATCAGACTTAAATACACAATGATAAGACTTAAACTACGATTGTAATGATCAGACATAAAATTGATTATGATTAGACTTAAAATTTGTAATGATCAAACTTAAAATTGGTAATGATCTGACTTAAAATTGATAATGATCAATTTTAAGTCTGATCATTACCAATTTTAAGTTTTATCATTACAAATATTATGTGGGGTTCTAATTGAGTTGGCTCAATCCCCTGCTTTGTAACCAAGTGATCATGAGTTCAACCCCCCACAAATGAACCATTTCCACCAATATTTGGTGAGGAATTTCCTCCCTTCATAGGTGGTGGTCTTCCTCCCTTCACAGGAGGTGCTTTCCTCCCTTCGCAGGTGGTGCTTCCCTCCCTTCGAAGGAGGTGCTCGAGATGGCTTCGCCTTCGCCACGATGCTAGAGAAGACTTCGACCGTGTGCAGGTCAATTGCTCTTGATTTGCTTATAAGTGGATGAGTCAAGACGCTGCATGGCTTGTGCTTCAATAAATATAAATGTACTAGATGATTTGCTTAGAAATGCATTGGGCTTGTACAATATGTAAAAATTCCCATAAAAAATTGATAATGATCAGACTTCAAATTGGAAATGATCAGACTTAAAATTGATAATGATCAGATTTAAAGAAATAATGATCTGACTTAAACTACAATTGTAATGATCAGACTTCAAATTGGAAATGATCAGACTTAAAATTGATAACGATCAGACTTAAAGAGACAATGATCAGACTTAAATTACAATTGTAATGATCAGACTTAAAATTGATAATGATTAGTCTTAAAATTGGTAATGATCAAACTAAAATTGGTAATGATCAGACTTAAAATTGATAATGATCAGACTTAAAATTGGAAAGGATCAGACTTAAAGAGACAATGATCAGACTTAAACTACGATTGTAATGATCAGACTTAAAATTGGTAATGATCAGACTTAAAAGTGGTAATGATCAGACTTAAAATTGGTAATGATCAGATTGAAAATTGATAATAATCAGACTTAAAAATGATAATGATCAAACTTAAAATTGGAAATGATCAGACTTAAAATTGTCAATGATCAGACTTAAAGAGACAATGATCACACTTAAACTACGATTGTAATGATCACACTTAAAATGGGTAACGATCAGATTCAAAATTAGTAAGGATCGGACTTAAAATTGATAATGATCAAACTAAAAGAGTCAATGATCAGACTTAAAATTGATAGTGATCAGATTTAAAATTGGTAATGATCAAACTTAAATAGACAATGATCCTTGAACTACAATTGTAATGATCAGACTTAAAATTGGTAATGATCAGACTTAAAAGTGGTAATCATCAGACAGAAAATTTGTAATGATTAGACTTCAACTACGATTCTAATGATATGACTTCAAATTAGTAATGATCAGACTTAAAATTTATAATGAGCAGACTTAGAGAGACAATGAACAGACTTAAACTACGATTGTAATGATCAGACTTAAAATTTGTAATGATCAGACTTAAAATTTGTAATGATCGGTCTTAAAAATGACAATGATCAGACTTAAAGAGACAATGACAAGACGTAAAATTGATAATGATTAGACTTAAAATTGGAAATGATCAGACTAAAAATTGGTAATGATCAGACTCAAAGACACAATGATCAGACTTAAAATTGGTAATGATCGGACTTAATATTGATAATGATCAGACTTTAAGAGACAATGATCACACTTAAGTAGACAATGATGCTTAAACTACAACTGTAATTATCAGACTTAAAATATGTAATGATCAGACTTAAATAGACAATGATAAGACTTAAACTACGATTGTAATGATCAGACATAAAATTGATAATGATTAGACTTAAAATTAGTAATGATCAAACTTAAAATTGGTAATGATCTGACTTAAAATTGATAATGATCAATTTTAAGTCAGATCATTACCAATTTTAAGTTTTATCATTACAAATATTATGTGGGGTTCTAATTGAGTTGGCTCAATCCTCTGCTTTGTAACCAAGTGATCATGAGTTTAACCCCCCACAAATGAACCATTTCCACCAATATTTGGTGAGGAATTTCCTCCCTTCGTAGGTGGTGGTCTTCCGCCCTTCACAGGAGGTGCTTTCCTCCCTTCGCAGGAGGTGCTTCCCTCCCTTCGAAGGAGGTGCTCGAGATGGCTTCACCTTCGCCACGATGCTAGAGAAGACTTCGACCGTGTGCAGGTCAATTGCTCTTGATTTGCTTATAAGTGGATGAGTCAAGACGCTGCATGGCTTGTGCTTCAATAAATATAAATGTACTAGATGATTTGCTTAGAAATGCATTGGGCTTGTACAATATGTAAAAATTCCCATAAAAATTGATAATGATCAGACTTCAAATTGGAAATGATCAAACTTAAAATTGATAATGATCAGATTTAAAGAAACAATGATCTGACTTAAACTACAATTGTAATGATCAGACTTCAAATTGGAAATGATCAGACTTAAAATTGATAACGATCAGACTTAAAGAGACAATTATCAGACTTAAATTACAATTGTAATGATCAGACTTAAAATTGATAATGATTAGTCTTAACATTGGTAATGATCAAACTAAAATTGGTAATGATCAGACTTAAAATTGATAATGATCAGACTTAAAATTGGAAAGGATCAGACTTAAAGAGACAATGATCAGACTTAAACTACGATTGTAATGATCAGACTTAAAATTGGTAATGATCGGACTTAAAAGTGGTAATGATCAGACTTAAAATTGGTAATGATCAGATTGAAAATTGATAATAATCAGACTTAAAAATGATAATGATCAAACTTAAAATTGGAAATGATCAGACTTAAAATTGTCAATGATCAGACTTAAAGAGACAATGATCACACTTAAACTACGATTGTAATGATCACACTTAAAATGGGTAACGATCAGATTCAAAATTAGTAATGATCGGACTTAAAATTGATAATGATCAGACTAAAAGAGTCAATGATCAGACTTCAAATTGATAATGATCAGATATAATATTGGTAATGATCAGACTTAAATAGACAATGATCCTTGAACTACAATTGTAATGATCACACTTAAAATTGGTAATGATCAGACTTAAATGTGGTAATCATCAGACTTAAAATTCATAATGATTAGACTTAAATTTGATAATATTCAGACATAAAAAATTGTAATGATCAGACGTAAAATTGATAATGATCAGACTTAAAATTGATAATGATCAGACTTAAACAACTATTGTATTGATCATACTTAAAATTAGTAATGATAAGACTTAAAATAAGTAATGATCGGACTTAAAATTGATAACGATCAGACTTAAAGAGACAATGATCAGACTTAAAATTGATAATGATCATACTTAAAATTGGTAATGATCAGACTTAAATAGACAATGATCATACTTGAACTACGATTGTAAGGATCAAACTTAAAATTGGTAAAAATCAGACTTAAAAGTGGTAATGACCAGACTTAAAATTGATAATGATCAGACATAAAGAGACAATGATCAGCCTTAAAGAAACAATGATCAGACTTAAAATTGATAATGATCAGACTTAAAATTGGTAATGATACGACTTAAATAAACATTGATCAGACTTAAACTACGATTGTAATGATCAGACTTAAAGAGACAATTATCATACTTAAACTACGATTGTAATTATCAGACTTAAAATTGGGAATGATCAGACTAAAAATTAGTAATGATCAAACTTAAAATTGATAATGATCACACTAAAGAGACAATGATCAGACTTAAAATTGATAACGATCAGACTTAAAATTTGTAATGATCGGACTTGAAATTAATAATGATCAGACATAAAGAGACAATGATCAGACTTAAAATTAAAAATGATCAGACTTAAAATGGCAATGATCAGACTTATATAGACAATGATCAGACTTGAACTACAATTGTAATGATCAGACTTAAAATTTGTAATGATCAGACTTAAAAGTGGTAATGATCAGACTAAAAATTTGTAATGATTAGACTTAAAATTAATAATGATCAGACATAAAATTAGTAATGATCAGACGTAAAATTGATAATGATCAGACTTAAAGAGACAATGATCAGACTTAAACTAATATTGTAATGATCATACTTAAAATTGGTAATGATCATACTTAAAATTAGTAATGATCGGACATGAAATTGATAATGATCAGACTTAAAATTGGTAAAAATCAGACTTAAAAGTGGTAATGATCAAACTTAAAATTGGTAATGATCAGACTTAAAATTGATAATGATCAGACATAAAGAGACAATGATCAGACTTAAACTTGATAATGATCAGACTTAAAATTGATAATGATCAGACTTAAAATTGATAATGACCAGACTTAAAATTGGTAATGATCAGATTTAAAATTGGTAATGATCAGACTTAAAGAGACAATTATCATACATAAACTACGATTGTAATTATCTGACTTAAAATTGATAATGATCAGACATAAAATTAGTAACGATCGGACTTAAAATTGATAATGATCACACTAAAGAGACAATGATCAGACTTAAAATTGATCAGACTAAAAATTGATAATGATCAAACTTAAAATTGGTTACGATCAGACTTAAAATTGGTAATGATCAGACTTAAAATTGGTAATGATCAGATTTAAAATTGGTAATGATCAGACTTAAAGAGACAATGATCAGACTAAAAATTAATAATGATCAGACTTAAATGGCAATGATGAGACTTAAATAGACAATGATCAAACTTGAACTACAATTGTAATGATCCGACTTAAAATTGGTAATGATCATACTTAAATGTGGTAATGATCAAACATAAAATTCGTAATGATTAGACTTAAAATTAATAATGATCAGACATAAAATTGGTAATGATCAGACGTAAAATTGATAATGGTCAGACTTAAAGAGACAATGATCAGACTTAAACTACTATTGTAATGATCATACTTAAAATTGGTAATGATCAGACTTAAAATTAGTCCTACTAGAACAAGAGTTCTATTTCTTGAAAAGGACTAGACGGTGTGGCAAGTCAAGTGCTAGAAATAGCCTTGATACATCTTTCAACACTTAGTATGATCATTAGAGGTCGATGATAAACAGATTTATGATACACGGCCCCTAAAACCGAATCCTTTCCTTCGATTAAAACATCACCTGTCACTTTACTTTCAGTCTCATTATCAACTGCTTACTTTTCAGTACTTTACTTTTCAGCACTTTACTTTCAGTACTTTAATTTCCACACATTTACTTTCCAGCAATTTACTTTTCAGCAATTTACTTTCTGTCGCTTATTACAGACCCTTTCAATATCAGTCCATACCAAAAGTATGTTGATTAAGTAGATATTGAATTCGACTGTTCCAGCAATTTACTTTCTGTCGCTTATTATAGACCCTTTCAATATCAGTCCATACCAAAAGTATGTTGATTAAGCAGATATTGAATTGGACTGTTCCAGCACTTTACTTTTCAGTATTTACTTTCAGTCCTGTATTTACTTTCTTTACTTTCAGTCATTTACTTTTTAGTACTAAAATCACAACCAACCCCCAACTATCTTATTTTCCATTTTCGAAAGAACAACTATCCACTAATTCCCTTGGGTTCGACCCCTACTTACCGCTTTACTACCCAATAGTAAAGTCACGAGTAGCGGACTTATAAATTTATTTTGTACACATTGCCTTACAACAAGGCAGTGCTATCAAATTGGCGCCGTTGCCGGGGAGTTAGAAAATATCAATCGGATAATTGTTCTTTCTTTTTCTTTTTCTCTTTGAACTCGCTTCTACATAACCATGTCTCGTGCAGGAAGCTACCATGACTATCAGGATGACGACGAGATGAACCTGTACGATCGAAATAATGAGGCACCGCCTCCATTTATTGACGATCCGGAACAGCTCATCAGAAACCAAAGAGCTCGTAATAGGGAGGCCGTTCGAAGAAACCAAGGATCACCCGAGGACCGAAATGAAGCTGGTCCAGTGCAATCCCCTAGACATCCCCCATCCCCTCAACCTAGACAAGTGCCAAGGCGAGAACCCGTCTTTGATGACTACTATGGGGATAACAACTTTCGCGAACCTACTATGGGAGAACTATCGGCACCGGATTTCAGAAATCAGCCGTGGTGCACTTACGAGGGCCTCAGCTAGAAAACATCGCCATCAACACATCAGTGGTCCACAATTTTCCCAAGTTCTCAGGAACTTATGGAGAATCGGCGACAACTCATCTCCAACACTTACATGGCATTTGCCAAAACCTAAAACCCAATGGCGTGAATGTAGACGACTTCAAGTTGAAGGCGTTCTACTTTTCCCTCATTGACTCGATGAACGACTGGTTCCTTTCATTGCCTTCGGGAAGCATCAGAACATGGGCTCAGATGCAAAAGAAATTCCTGGACAAATACTACCCAGCGGGAAGAGCAATGCAAGTAAGGAGGCAACTGCAGGACATCAAGCAGGGGCCCAATGAAACCATGTACGATTACCTGGAGAAATTCAATCACCTGGAGAGAAGCTGCTGCACCCTTGGACTGCCCGAGACACTCATCATCGAGTACCTCATTGATGGATTGATACCTTTAGACAAAATGCTCCTGGATGCCTCAGCTGGAGGATCCATGATGAATCTATCATTAAGTGGCATAAGGAATCTCATCACCGACGTTGCTGAAAATGCCCGATTTAGAGAGGAGACAACTCGGCAGGAAGAATTTTCCCAAACAAAGAATGTGGCAAAGGCTGAAACTCCGATGAACTCTATGCCAGAGGAGATAAAACAAATGAAGGAGATGATGGTTCAGATCCTACGAAGGCAGCCAGTTCAAATAAAGCCTTACGAGTTTTGTAGTTCTACGGACCACAAGACTGACGCATGCCCGACAATACTAGTAGAGGACCCGGCAGAAATAAATGCAGTATGAGGATACCAAGGGTACAACAACAACAACAGCAACGACAAATCCAGACTAAGCCGACAATATGGTCAAGCAACCAACCCGAGCTGGCGAAACAACAGCTATCCTAAGAAGGAAACACAACAAGCTGCCCCTCAACTAGCTCAGTCATTCTACCAACCTCCACACCGACAGTACAACCAGAACGCCCCACCAACAGGTCAGTATCAACAGAAGGGACCAAATCAATATCAGGCGGGCCCGAGTAATCAGCAAGGACCGAACAAGTGGCTTGAGGACATGATGAAGGAGCTCCAGGGCAATATTAATCAACTGTCGGGCACCGTGAATCAATTAAGTGCTACTGTCCATCAAAACCAGGCAAAAAATGATGGAGCAATAGCCGACCTGAAGAAAAAAATGTCTCAGCTCGCTACCTCAATGTTCAAGCGTAATAATGAACCTGGCCGACTTCCTTCACAAACCATCCAAAACCCAAAGGCGAATATTAGCATGATAAGGAGGTCAAACATGAAGGCAGCACGGGAAGAAGCAGCACGATCCACAACTTACAAACCTGTGAACAAACACTTCACCCGTAGACACCGTCCTGATTGGAATCAAGAGGAAGACCGACCCAATGATGGCAGAACGTGGGTCACACATGCTGACAATGGACGCTATGCGTTCACCGTTAGCATGACACCGCCACCAATCACACACTTTGACATACCAGCATCTGGCTGGGATGATAATGACGATTTAGACTCTGATGGTCCCAGATGGGATTCCTCAACTGACATCTATGCGTCAGAGCAAAGTATTTACTTAGAGGATCAGGAGTTAAAAGGGCCCGATCATACAAATCCAGAGCCAAAGGATGGGCAGAATGGCCCAATAATGGAAAGATCCCTCACTTCAGATCATGAGTCACAACCGGGAAGGGATAAGGACCCGGGGGCCTTCACGGTCACCTGTGATATTGGTAAAGCCCAAATTCATAAGTGCTTAATCAATCTTGGGGCCGCCGTCAATGCCATGCCTTACTCCTTATATTACTTATTGGGGCTTGGTCCATTGAAACCACCAAGGTCAAATATCGAGTTGGGAGACAAATCGTGTATCAGTCCGGTTGGAGTGCTTGAAGATCTAATACTCCATGTGGGAGAGCTCGTCGTTGCTGCGGACTTTTATGTAATACAAACGGGAGAGACCAGCGAAGACGACCCTCCAACGCTTATATTGGGACGGCCTTTTCTCTACGCCACCAAGGCAAGGATCGACATGGGCAAGGGCTTGTTATCACTTGCATTTGGCGGCAAAATTTCAAATTTCTACATCGACGATTATGATGACCGCCCAAGGACAAGGAAACCACCAGACATTGTGCATACCTCAGATCTCAGAACTCTAGTTTCTGACCCACCAAGAGAAACCGTAAGAGTGCTAGGCCAGCAGCTATGGTCAAAAGATCCTCGCCCTCTCAGAGGTATTGGAAGGAAAAACCACCGAAACAATGGAGTCCTAACCCGAACACGTCATCCCACAAGAACTCGGGGAGAGTCAAAGCAAGAATCAATGCAGGAGCCGTGACAAAATTTGACCTGAGCCACCCATGGGACCCAAACTTATGATCCAGGAGTGAGGTATCGTCGAGCCAACGACGTTAAACAAAGGCACTGGTCGGGAGGTAACCCGACATTTATCTTACTTTCAGTCATTTTATTTTATGTCATTTAGTTTTTGCCGTAAGTCATTCTCACCTTTCCTGTATATATTTGCTTGCAATCGGCTTTTGAACTAAGTCGTGCTGTGAGGCACGCCTTCGTTCAAAAGTGTGGGGTGAGAACCGCCTTTGTACATAATTAACATGCTTTCTTTTTTCCTTTTTCCTTAATATTATCTTTTTGAAAATATGAACTTGAGAATGTGAAAAAGATAGATCTAAATTCATGCATTTACCTTGTGAAATCTCAACTGTATAAAAACTTAGGATGTAACTTCTCATTTGTCCCTTTGTGTTGAGATATACAGGGGATGTGGAGTTGATATAAAATGCCCTAGAGAGGCTTGGCAAGCACTCAAAGGATCGGATTTCACTATATGGTTTACGAAGTCAGTGGAGGCTGCACTTCGGGTTTCATTGAAGATTGAAGTCATCTCCGCCGTGCAGCGTTTATGCAAGAGGTGGGACGGGAATCAAACCGTCCTATCTCTATTCCTAGTAGCCAAGAAAATAGATGAGCGACCCTCATCTTGACCCGCGCGAAACGGCGAGGATGAGAAAAGAGCGGGGAGGTATTTCCATATGCTCTCTGGCGATGATTGGACCTCCCAAAAAGGTTGAGAAAATGGACAAGCAAGTTACAAAGAAGCAAAGCTCGAAGAAGTAAATCAAAGGCCGAAGGCCAAAATTGTGAAGGTTTTAACCAAAACAAAAGTGAAGAAACTCCAATTCAAAATCAAAGGTCAAAGACCAAGTCGCTTCAAAAAGCTGTCCCTCACCAAAAAGAAATCAAAGAGCTCAGATCATTGAAACCCGAACCAAATCACGTGCTAGAGAAAGCTACAAGAAAACCATATAGTGCGAGTCGGTCCCGAGAATGCAGTCCAGGAGCCTGAAAAGGGCTATCTCCCGAAACATCCGAATTAATTTGCATCTCGGCTCGAAGGTACAAGTATCAAGTTTCTTCTAAGTATTTACACGGTTTAGTTTGGTAACAAGTAAGTATTGCATGAATAGGATAAATCTAGTCCCATATTCTCACTTTCTTATTTAAAGTTTTTACTTGGATTGTGTGCGCATCTTTCAAATAGCATTGTTCGGGACGAACAAGTATAAGTGTGGGGTGATCTGATGGACCATATTTATATGATTCGTTAAGACAGTTAAACCCACCAAATTAGACGCTTTATCTTGACAACTTTTACTTGTTAGTTTCACTTATGTTCTACAGGCTATTTCAAGGAGTAGAGATGAAACGAGCTAAAAAGGAGTTCTTAACGCTAAAAGTGGATTACAAGTCTAAACAGGCCATGCTCCGACAGTACTCCGATCAAGCCACAACTAAGTCCCAATGACTTGTTCCAACAAAGATCAAGAACACAAGTGAAATGCCAAGTATAAGTGCCTTGTCCTTTGATGTCAACCAAGAAGCAACCAAGGGGCAACCAAAGTCTAACCGGAGTTGGGAGGCAACCGATGGCTTTTGGAGGAAAATATCACAACCCACTCACACCCACTCCCTCCACCTCATGGCCGGCGGCTTCCATGGGAGAGTGCCACATGGCCGGCGGCTTTGTGGCTTGTGCCACCTATGGCCGGCGGCATTTGAGCCCTCCTCCCCCCTCTTGACAAGTGTGTGGCTCTCCTCCTCTCCCCTTGCCTATAAATACAAGTCCTCCTCCTCCTTCAAGAAGTGTCCCAAAAATCCTAGTCTTTGGTCCTTGGTTCTAGTCCCATTTTGGTTCTTTGATCACTTGTTGCTTGGATAGAAATCTCTCTACAATCCATCCCACAATCCTTGTAAACACTTTACTTTGAATCAAAAGCTCCAAGTTTGTTCTTGAGTTTGAGTGTGTTCTTGAGTTTTACTTTCGAAAACTTTTACTTTCCTTGTCTTTACTTTCCAAAACCTTTACTTTCTTGTCTTTCAAAAACCTTTACTTTTCTAAGCACTTAGCTATGATATCCACCTCTATGGATACTCGTAGCTAAACCCTTCATTCGGTTGAAGGGGTGTGCTTGTATCATAAAATGTTTTAGACCCTTCTCTTAGTGCCTCTTTGTGTTCAACTTGTTCTATGTGCCTTATATTAGGTTAGAACGCTATTGGTTGAGTGGAGGCTCGAAAGAGCAAAGCTCTTCCATGGGTTCGTGAACTTCCATGGATAAGTGGAGGCTCGAAAGAGCACAGCTTATCTGTGGAGTTCAACTTTTTTTAAACACCATTTGGTTGATCGGAAATGATTGATCAAATGGATGCACATAAGCTAAGACACTTCGAAAGGAGGAATTAGCCCAACTTTAACAAGAGTTCTATATCTTGAAAAGGACTAGACGGTGTGGCAAGTCAAGTGCTAGAAATAGCCTTGATACATCTTTGAACACTTAGTATGATCATTAGAGGTCGATGATAAACAGATTTATGATACAAGACCCCTAAAACCGAATCTTTTCCTTTGATTAAAACATCACCTGTCACTTTACTTTCAGTCTTATTATCAACTGATTACTTTTCAGTACTTTACTTTTCAGCACTTTACTTTCAGTACTTTAATTTTCGCACATTTACTTTCCAGCAATTTACTTTTCAGCAATTTACTTTCTGTCACTTATTACAGACCCTTTCAATATCAGTCCATACCAAAAGTATGTTGATTAAGTAGATATTGAATTCGACTGTTCCAGCAATTTACTTTCTGTCGCTTATTACAGACCCTTTCAATATCAGTCCATACCAAAAGTATGTTGATTAAGTAGCTATTGAATTGGACTGTTCCAGCACTTTACTTTTCAGTATTTACTTTCAGTCCTGTATTTACTTTCTTTACTTTCAGTCATTTACTTTTCAGTACTAAAATCACAACCAACCCCCAACTGTCTTATTTTCCATTTTCGAAAGAACAACTATCCACTAATTCCCTTGGGTTCGACCCCTACTTACCGCTTTACTACCCAATAGTAAAGTCACAAGTAGCGGACTTATAAATTTTTTATTACACATTGCCTCACGACAAGGCAGTGCTGTCACACAGACGGATCGTATCTGGATGTGTACTATTCATGGTACTACACCGTGACTCGCAAGCGCATTCAACCACCACTAGATACACCAGATCCGTGTTGCCCATCCGGACATGAGCATTATGTACTGGTGAGTATCCATACTATTCATAGTGTACGTGTTCATATTTATGAAATGTGTAACTAAATGCAAGTTAATTATTCATACAGGTCGCGTCACTAGTGTGCACTTGCAAGACAAGTGCCAGTTTGTTTCTTAAGATGACCGACAAGGATGTTAAGAGACAACTTCATGATATATTTCATGCTACTCATGCCGACTTGTTAAAAGTTGGAGAGGGTCGAGCATTAGATGTTGATGTCGCACAAATTCATCTACTTAGTGGTATGATTTGGCTATTCTTAATTTTGAATCTTTAATTTATGCATCTCAAGTCTAACTGGCTATTTTCAATTTAATGTAGATTCGGATGAAGAACTTGACTTGCCCCAAGATACTTTTGATGTTGGTCCTTCTCAAGTGACTTAAGCAGAGCCACAAAGGAGTCCATTACGGAGGGTGTTGACACGCTGTAGAAAGACAACACAACGTTTTACTCCGGGAACTAGATAGGAGTTTTATGTTATGTGCGCAACATTCATGTAATTTAAAATGGATCGGATGGTTTTATGTTACATGTTATCATGTAACTTTTGATTCATCACTTATGTTTGATGGGCTTATGTAATTTGGTGTACCGATGATGGAGTGCGCAGGTTTTATATGTTTCAGTGGTTTTTTTGCAGGTTTACTGGGTTTAAAGTGAAACAGTATTGAACTGCCTATAATTCAGGCTAAATCGCTGTCCTTGACAGCGTCTTGATCTGAAACCAACAAGCCGATGTTGTGGACAACGGCTTAACACTTGGGGTAATATTTAGGATGCCGTTAGTAGCAGCGGCTTAGTCTTGTGATAACACAAGCCACAACACAACGCACTGAGATTGAAATTTATTAAAACAATGTGGCGAACATCGGCTTAGTCCTGCGAAATGACAAGCTTCTGACCTGCCACTGAGAATGCGTTAAGTCAGGCGGCTGAGGCTTGAGTCGAGCGGCTTGGCATAGGCCGCTGTTGTCTATAGAGGCTAATGTCTCTTTGGCAATATTATGCCAAATAATTGGTATTTGGGGCGCGAAAGCTACTCAGCTTAAAACGCTGTTGTTGGGGTTCGTCTTAATGTTAAGACGCCGTGCCTAACTGCGGCTTAGAAAACTAGTGTAAATTAGGAAACCAATCTAAAAATTGAGTAAAATTGGAATTGAATGTTCATTTTTTAGCAATTTGGAAAAAAATTCTGCTAATGAAGATGTGGAATAGATAGGAAGATGGCAGTAGCTCTTTGGTTTTTAGAGTGTTGTTCCGCAGTGTAGATAGACTCTTGCAGTTATGCTGTGTTGGTTGTGCTCTGGTTTTGTTTGGCAAGCTTGTTTGTACAAATCCTTTTCGAATGAATTCACCTTCTTTCAATAACAACAACAAAAAAACAAAAAAAAGAATGTACTACGAAAGGTGGAAGAAAAAAAATATAGGAACAAAGATACTGATAACTAAAGCTCATGGCAACTGACTATATATTTACCAAGAAAACTAATGTCTTTCATCCACCAACTAGTAATCTAATAGGGATTCGGAAATGCGTTTCAAGGCTACAAGTGTGCCTCATCATCATCAGCCGGATAATTAAAGGTCAACTTTGGTATAAGGACAGTGGCAGTGGCACATGCAGGACAATACAGTACTCCATTATCACTGGTGCTACATGAATTTTACAACAAAGATACTTAACAGAAGCTGTAGAATTGAAGAAGTGTGAGCAACTCGCCTTATAAAAGGTTCCATGATTTCAATTACTCAAGTACCAGAAGCGAGCATTTGATAATTCCCACTCTGAGCAATATTTGAAGTGACTTACGTATACGACCCTGACTGAGAGTATAACAGCCAGAATAGAATCCAGGTACGCCTGATTGAACAAACTACTTGGGAAGAGGGAAAAGAAAAGGCAGATAGAGAATATCCACGCCTCAATTATACCGGGGCATGCGCTGCAACTCCAGAGCTACAATTGAGGCAGCATTAGCTGTACCAGGATTGCTTGAACTTTTGAGCTGACGTACAATGGATTCAATTCGTGAAATCTCAGTAACCGAAAACGAGAGTATCATTGCGTGTGACAAGTACTGTCGACATGAGTAGCCAAGGGCATGGAGCATCCTCCGTAAAGGCAAGTCAAAAGAGCCTCGAGACAAAGACTGAAAGATTGATGTAACCTTCGGAAGATTAAAAAGTAAATTGGTAGTGGCCTCCCTTGGAGCTGCTGCTAGCAGCAAAACGATACATTCTGATCCCATGTCGGCAATATTTGCTTCTTGGGATCCACTTAACTCGAGCAACACTCCAACATTACTAGCTAAGTCATGTATGTCCCTAATGCATTGCTGCTCATCAACTGCATTATACATTTTACAAGAACCTTCAGATAAGAGAGTCGGTTCCTTGGAGTACACATATCCTTTTCTGTTGTTTACGGAGCGTAAAAGGAAAGCCATGCACAACTGCAAAGTTGGTTCAAGAAAGTCTTCCATGTCTTTTGCCTTCACAAACTCCAAAAGGTTTCCAATCCTCCTGACTACCTTCAATTGGGACAAAACTTTATTTTCCATTTCAAGGGCAGATGTGAGAGCAAGGCATAACTTCACATTGTTTACGTTCGCGGTAGACAAGTCACCAAGAAGAAACTCAAAACATTGCGAGACTGTCTTCTTATGTAAGATGTCTGATATCTTGATAAAATTGAACTCAATAAGCATAACGAGAAGCTTCTGTGCGTACATGGGAATAGGATCATCATCATCAACCAAAGTAGGGTAGAGAGGTAAAAAATGTTGAGTGGCGATGGACTTCAAATCGTCTGATCGTTGCCCAGGTTCTAATGGTTCATCCAAAAAGTTGACCATTACATCAAACAAAATTTTTAGGCACAGAAATCTGGCATTACCATCTTTGTTTCCTTTGTATAGCACAGCAAGACTAGGTAGCAGGTTGTGGATATAAACATATGGGTTCAGCTGAATAGCAGATGGATCTTCGGTGATAGATTCCAAAATTTGTAACAGAGTTAACTGGAACTCATCTCTCCCCTAAAGTCACGTAAAAGACAAACTTTGGTTAGTATAGAAATTAAATTGAAGTCACCAGCACTAATTGGGATGTTCAGATAGCGGTAGAAATAATATTCTACAGTATCAGTCTATCCAGGATTCAGGCAACAACCGAAGTTTCCATAGTCAAATGCAAAATAATGATATAGGTCATGCAAACTATAGTATCTAGTAATATGTTCTACCATCAAATAGCGGTGACATAACTAAATGAAGACAGTGCAAACGAGAAGAGAACCAACAGTTGAAATGTGGTAGCAGATGGTAGAACCTGAAATGAAGATTCAGCAAGATTGATGATAGTAGTTAACTGCTGCAAGACTTCTTGATTCAGTACTCTGTGCTTGAAACACAAACTTCCTAGAAGATGGAGTACAACAGGAAATAAGTGGACATTGCTCTTGGAAGTGGATCTCGCAAACCCAGCATTCAGTCCATGACGTCTGCCTGACATCATTTGTTGAATATCACCATTAATTATCTCCAACAAACCTGGTACTGTGGATGCAACAACATGCACAAATGCTTCTAAGCACTGCTGGACATAACCGTCCTTTTCTTTTGTGAGCCTGTCCGCTGCAGAGAGAAGTCTTGCGTTGCAGAAAAATAGCTGGAGCCATCTCCGACCATTCTTACAAAGAAGGGAAATGAAAACCAGCGCTTTCCCTCTTAGAATCTCACTTCCCTGCTCAATGAGAGATAAGAGACTTGGTACGACATTTTTATCCTCCACAAGGGGCATAAGGCACCGACCAATATTCGTAAAAAGATGGCTTTCTAGCAATGCCATGATCATGAGGTTTAAACTGATTTGTTGTTCCTTGCAACTTCCCTTGGCTATACAAAGAGCAATGTCTTTGAATGAAAGCTTCCCGAAAACTGCCTGAATGATGGGAGGGTTGAAACGAGCAAGCCTTACTAAACATGATCCGGCTGTGAGTCTCATGTTCTCTGGCTTCCCAACAGCTTTATATATATAACATAAGTTATTGACTACATCCTGGCTGCTAAATCGTGTAGCCCAGTATGATCCTTGGCTACACATATTCTCAATTGTCCTCAACGCATATAATTGAGTCAGATCATCCTCACCTTTTCGTAGAACTGACGAAACCAGTGAAATTAAGGCATTTGAAACCTGGAGATAGCAAGAAATATGTTAAGGCAAGTGGGGGTGCGTGTGAAAGATTGAGATAGTTTGGCTCAAAAGTCAAAACAAATCAAATGCAGAAATTGGGGCTGCATGGAACCACCAATTTGAGGGGGTTTCATTTGAGCATTCCTCTTGGTATGAAAATTTATTGTAACAATTGAAATAAATATTATAGAATAGTCTCAAGATTCAAGTTTTAGTACCTGCCAGCCAGCAGCTGAGCGACTGTCTTTCGACGGAGATTCTGGAGGATTGTTATCTTTTGCTTGCTCATCTTGAGTAGATATATAAAAGAGCAGCTCACCTAAAGCTGCCATTGAAAACCTTCTAACCTTTTCTTGTCGGTCTCTAAGTCCATCAGTTAAAGAACCAATGATTCCTGAATGCGCTAAATCATATTCAATAAATGTTGAGTGGCGAACTAGTAAACCAATAAGAGAAGCAATTTGAACACGCAGTGCAGAAACTTTAGACTGCCGCAGAAGTTTGACAAGCAAGAGCATTATTGGTCCATTAGTCAATATGTTAGCAGCATCTCCATTTGTGCTCAACATCTCAAGGTGTCTGACCACGTTCTGCTTCTCCATAGTACTTGTATTTGCATGAAGAATGCTTGCAATTTTACTATTCAGTGAATTTAACTGCTCCTTTGGCATTTTAACAAAATCAGAAGGTGGAACCATCTCAAAGGGAAGAGAGGGAACCACATCTGAAACTTTGTCAGTTTTTCTGCTTGGCATCACAGGTCTAACTGAAAGATCAGAGGGATGCCAAAGACTGAGACCAAGGAAGTCGGATGGTTTTGAAGCATCACATCCTGCTTTGAATCCTGAAGCCTCGCTAGCTTTTGGATTTTTCATTTGAGGACTAGCAGTGGGGGTAACGGCTACTTCATTGTTTTCTATAGATGACTCGCCAGGTTTAGAATCCTCTATTTCCGAAAAGTCAACAGTGGGGGGAGGACCTGTTTGGTTCGTATAAGCATCTGTATCAGGTTTTTCTGTATCACGAGTCTGACTAGGCAACTGAACTCCCAAAGGACTATTTTGGCTATCTTGTCCCTCTGTATCCTCTACCTCTTGTGCGTCGTCTTCAGCATTTTCATTGAAATCAAGCTCCATGTCTGTGTTCTCTATTTTAACTTCTGAATCGTTTTCACAATCGTTGGCTAAAGGCCTCCTGTAATTTTCCTTTTCATTCTCCCTTTGCAAGTTAGATTTGGCTATCCTTGAGAGCCTAAGAAGATTGATAGTATTGGAGGCACTTGAAGGCTCTCGTTGCTTTTCCTCATCTACTCTTCCAGAAGTTTTTGTTTGAGTCTTCCGGCTACCAGGTGTACTGTAACCTCTCAGTCCCGAGTTCTCGTCGCGCCTGGGAGTTCCTTTAGTGTCCTTTTCACGAGATCTTGGGGGTGTTCTGTCATGGAGAGGCTTGTTACTGTTACGCTTTGAAAGACACGGTTTAGAATTCAGTTCTATCATGTTAGTGAAAGCAGGCTGAGGAGGTAGGGGAATTGGAGTGAATTTGATTGTCCAAAAGGTGTGATCGCAAAGTTCAACCCATTGCAATCTTTCAGCTGGATCTTTAATCAGCAAGGAATTGATTAGATTGGCAAACGGGCAACTGGGAGAACCTGGAAGAGGTGGAGTTGGATCAGAAAGAACAGATCTTACTAATTGGGTGAATTCTTTACCCACAAAGGGGGGCCTCCCTGCATAACACTCAAACAATACACATCCAAGGGCCCAAAAATCCGAAGCAAACGAATGAACACCTCCATCCTGGAACAGCTCAGGAGCCATGTAGCAAGGTGTTCCGCGCTTTGCTTGTGGTAACTGAGGAAATGTATTGCAGTAAAAGCCTTTCAGTTAGTATCATGAATAGATGAAGAAAAATGGACAGTGGAGGGTCATACAAGATGAAAAAGAGCAGGATCATAGTACTCACTGAAGAAGATGAAGTTTTCGAAATGTCTCCTAGTTTTCTCGCTAGTCCAAAATCACAAAGCTATAGCAGAACTGGCAGTAAGTGAGATCTAAAAACATAGTACAACGTGCAAAAACTTCATGGGAAGAATATGGTTACCTTAGTATGACCATTTTCATCTAACAAGATATTTGAAGGCTTTAAGTCACAATAAATGATCCCCTTAGAGTGTAAGAACCTGTAAAATGTATTTTTTTTCTCAACTCGGATGACTTGGGACCAGCAATTTCATTTTGCAAACAAAACAATAAGCTTCACTCACTGCAAAGCTTTTACAAGGTCACAGGCAAGTGTGTGAACTGATTCTTCGGGAAGTTGATTGTCCTGAAACACATGTATTTTCATGACTAAGTGTGATAGAATCATGGTTGTCAAGTCGACAAGTCAAGTCAATAGGGTTATCACTAGTCGACTAGTCGAGTCAATAGAATTCATTTTATGAATGTCCGAGAACAGGAAATAAATTGCAACACGTCAAGTTGAGAGATAATATTAGAAAAGAGAAAATGCATTTAAGTTCTTAGCTCAAACTAATACATTAATCACGTGTCCATAAAGAGATTATGGTGGCCAGTCCGCTCTGTATAAGGTTATGACCAGTGTCCATAGAAGACGATTAACTAACCAAATTGGACGCATTGTAAGCAGTATGATAGCTTAATTCCCACATAGATGGACAGTTGAACTAGCTTCTACCATCCATTTCCTAATTATACCTTCAAGAAGTTCAGCAGTTTGTGATACAGATATCCACTTTCTCCGTCATATTATCATTTCAGGCACAAAATTATAACTAATGATCAATACCTGACGTAAAAGAGTCATGAGATCTCCACCAACACAATACTCCAATACCAGCCACAAGTGAGCAGAAGTTTCGTACCTGGTATGTATTAGGATTTCAAAGAAGATAATAATGCACCTCCCAATCGATTATCAGCTAAAAGACTAAATGAGTTGGATTACGTATGAAGCTGAATCAAGGAGGCATTTCAGAACGATAAGGTGTCAAGCAGTGCACCAGTTTATACGAGTCATGATAATAAAACCTTACCATGAATAGAAATGCAACACATTTGGATGATCTAAGGCATGAAGAATCCTCACCTACACAATAACAAGACAAATCAGACAATTCTAATAACTTATGCATTGACAGTTTAATCTCATAACACATTCCCATATAAATCACAAAAGCACAACATTTCTTTACTAGACCCTCAACTAACATACCAAATCTCTAAATCCACACCTAACAGTCCCTAAGCACACTCAAACTCATCAACCAGCAATCCAAATCTATTATTGCAATTTGAATCACCTCCCAAAACATTCCATTTCACACACTAATTAATAAATTTAGTAATTGCTCAGCAGAGCAATCTCCATCCTAAAACCCAATCAACCCAACCCAATACAACATACGTACATTCCAATTTCAGCATATAAAAAAACCTCTACTTACTTCCTGCAAAACCTTGCTCTTCTGAGACTTATCCACGCTCTTAATTGCAAAATACTCAATCGTCTTCTTCTTCCTCCCCTTATACACCGTCTGCGCAACAAAGTTCAAACAGCATCAAGCAAGCTGGATCCACAAAAAATCAACCCTAAAAATTACATACGTAAATCAAATCGTACCGAGTGCTTTCCTCGGCCGATAGCTTCATAAATGTGGTACTGGTTCATCCTTCTGTCTGCTCGCCCGTCAGAATTGAGGCTCACCGGGGTTGTGGTAAGAGAGCAAGATGCGAGACGAAGAAGAAGAAGAAGGAGAGAGAGAGAGGAGTGAAGTGAAGTGAATTTGAATTTTCTGTAAATTGATAAAAATGGGATTTGTCTAGTTTGTTAACGGGCGGGATGAGAATCAAATTCGGAGTGGGCCTGGAACTTTCTATTATTGCTGTTGCAGCTTCTAGTTTGATAGGGATAGAGTTATTTTTTTGATACAAAATAAAAATTAAAAATAGTTTTTGATTTTGTGATTTGAATAAATGAAATTAAATTCTGATTATTGATATATTTTTTGGGTGATGAATTATAAAATGAAATTGAGGAACTATATAGTCTTTTTCATTTTTCGGCTAAAAAAATGAACTTTATATTTTGTACTAAAATTAACTTTGTACCTGATCTTAACCCTATATTCCAAAACAATACAATAAAATTTGAGGAATTTGTATTTTCATTTGACAAGCTTATTGCTTTAGTTTTAACACTGCCATGTTTTTTTAACAGTGCCATGTTTTATAAACGATTTGGTCATTGATGGGTAGCCTGGCCTTTTTTTTATTCCAAAAACTGGATTACAAGACCAACGCAAGCAGAAACAGACGCAGTACAGGAACGAGGACAGCTAACTGGGGGGAGGAGGAGTGATTCCTCTCGGAATGGCCAGCAAGCTCTTCCACACCCATCTTTCAACTCTCACCTTCCTAGCTACCCAATCAGTCGCTATGTTCCATTCTCGATTAATGCTGCCTAAAGACCAATCAGGATGGGCGACGAGCAGCTTGATGCACTCTCTAAGCTCAACACCTCCCTCGCTAGCTCTCCATGTGCCCGTGTTCAAGGCCCAAAGCACTTCTGCGTGGAGTCTTAAAGGATAGTGACCTTGGGGAGATTGAGTTCAATAGCCAACTCCATCCCCAACCTTATGGTCCTGCACTTTGCCACTAACACAGAGGAGACATTCTCGGCCCAAACGGCTTTAACTCCTCCTACGCTCCCTTGCTCGATAAAGACCGCGCCTGCCCCAGCCATTCGAGAAGCTTGATCAAAGGAGCCATCACACTGGATGACTGGTTCAGCCTCATCTCTACCTCCCTGCATATTCCACCAAAGGTGCCTCCTCGCGCCAGCCTTCCATTCATTCAGCATCCCCCTCAATCTTAATTGCAGCAGCGGAATGTCGCTGCCATCCCCGCCATGCACCATCTCATTCCTATCCTTCCACCACAGCCACAGACCCCCTAAAAGTGTGACGAACTCCTCCCGGGAGTAAATTTTTGCACTAAGCCAGATCCAGTATCCAGGGCTAGGGCATTGGTTCCCCCAAATACCTACTGGCAGATTGAAAGCCTGCAGAAGGCTTCTTGACCACCAGCAGTCTTTGAAGAGATGGATGCTATCCTCCCCTCCTTTACCACAACGCCAGCAAAAGTTCTCCACATCACATCCTCTTCTAGCCAAATTTTGTGCAGTAGGAAGGCCATCGTGGTACAACCTCCACCCAAAAATCTTCACCCTGTTTGGGATCTGCAGCTTCCAGAAGCTCTGCCAGAACTTCTTTAACTCTCCCGTGTCTGATGGCTCGCCCTCATAACAATTCCCCTGACTCTCCAGTCTTATAGCAACTTGGTAGGCTGATTTCACCGTAAGGTCTCCCGACCCATCAAACTTCCAATGGTATTTCCTATCTCTATCATCCCATTCAGAGCTGCTTATAATGATTTAAAAGGCCTCAAAAATCCCCTTCCAAGCATAAGAAGGCCTAGCCCCACCTGACGCCATGAGCAAGTCTGAATTGGGAAAGTACTTCGCCTTAAAAATTTTACTCACCAGAAGATTCGGCTTGGTCAGTATTCTCCAACCTTGTTTGGCGAGGAGAGCTAGATTCAGCTGCTCCAAGTCCCTCAACCCCAGGCCTCCAGCTTCCTTCTCCTTGTACACCTCCTTCGCCTTTAACCAATTAATACCCTTGGCCTCAGAGCCGTGCCACCAGAACCTCAGAATGTAACTAGCCAGCTTCTTGCACACTGAGGTGGGGATCTTGAAACAAGACGTAGCATACTGCGGAATGGCCTACAGGATTGATTTGATAAGGACCTCCCTCCCAGCACAAGACAGTAACTTGTGCTTCCAGTCACTAATCCTCCTCAATGTCTTCTCCTCTAAAGATCGGAAAAGAGAGACTTTCTTGCTACCAAACAGCAGAGGCAGGCCAAGGTACTGGGAATGAGAGTCAACAATCCTGATCTGAAGACAATCCCGAGCATTCTGCTTGAAGTTATCTGGCACATTTCTGCTGCACACCCCTTCCGACTTTGTATAGTTGATCTTTTGGCCTGAAACTGCTTCGTACCTCTTCAGAATGTCACGGATCCAGCCAACAGAGCTTTGCTTGGCTTTAACAAAGAGCATACAATCATCAGCAAACATCAAGTGTGTTATCATAGGCGCCCCCTACTCACCTTTATCCCTTGGATGAGACCCAACTCCTGATACTTGGAGACTGCATAAGTGAGCTAGTCCGCACAGATCAGGAAGAGGTAGGGAGAGATAGGGTCGCCCTACCTCAGCCCTCTACTTGGCTTAATAACCCATGAAATTTGATCATTTATCTTAACCTTGTACGTCACTGTTTCCACACACACCATAATCTTCTTCACCCAGGCCTCACTGAACCTCAATGCTAGCATCATTCTTTTCAGGAAACTCCATTCTATCCTATCATAGGCCTTGCTCATGTCCAATTTCAGGGACAGGAAACCATATTTCTGCTTGTTCTGGCACTTCATGTAGTGGGAAATCTCATGGGCAATAAGGATATTATCCGTTATCAGTCTGCCTCCTAAGAAAGCACTTTGACTTTGGGAGATGATGTCTGGTAGAACTTCTTTCAGACGGTTAGCCAACACTTTTGTCGTAATCTTCATCACCACATTGCACAGACTAATCAGTCTCAAGTCCTCTACCCTGTCTACGTTCTTCACCTTGGGCACTAGCACGATCAGAGTCTCATTGAGTTCAGGCCTCACCTCTCCCCCGTTCAAGCAGTTAAAAACTTCCTTGACTACATCTCATCCCACAATGTCCCAATTGGTTTGGTAGAACATTGCGGGGAAGACATCTACGCCTGGCGCCTTGGTTGGGTGCATTTGGAACAGTGCCCACTTCACTTCACCTTCCGTAAAGGGGGCAGTCAACATCTCATTCATCTCCCGGGTCACTAACTTTGGAATGAACTCAAATTCCTGGTTCCACCTTTCTCCACTGATATCAACCTGAGACAAAAAAATATCATGGTAGTAGTTAGTGATTACAGAAGAGATTTCCGCTTGTGTTTCACAGAAGTCCCCTTCCTGATTTTTGATTCGATCCAAGTGGTTCCTCCTTCTTCTCTGGGAGGCCTTCTGGTGGAAAAAGGTAGTATTTCGATCCCCTTCCTTCAGCCAATCTGCTCTGGACCGTTGCCTCCACCAAAGCTCCTCCCTCTCGAGCCACTCAGCCAACTCGGCAGTGAGACACACCTCGAGCTTTGAAGACTCTTTAGTTCTAGGCCTCCCCCTTATTTCTTGAATGCTGTCCTTCAGAGTCTTCACCTTCCTCTTAACATTGCCGAAGGTTGAGGAGCCCCAAAAGTGAAAGCTTTTCATGCACTGAGCCAGCTTCATACTGAGAGGCGATTCCCCTGTCTGCGCAGACCAGACTCTACGGACCTCCCTTCATTCGCCACCACTCTGTCAAGGCGAGCCCTCACTTCCTGATCATCCTTGCGCCTATTCAAAAATGTGAAAGGGGTTCCCCTGAAGCCTAAGTCGGTCAGATCACATTCCTCCAAGCAATCCCTGAAATGTTTCATTTGACAGACTTGTCTATCCCTAACGCCCTCCATCTCCCAGCTAAAGGTGATCTCATGAAAGTCGCCCATCACTGCCCAAGGTCTCCCAGCCTCCTTCTTCAACCTCCTCAGGAGGTCCCAGCTCTCCGTGCGTTCATGCACCTTCGGTTTCCCATAGAACAGGGTAAGGCCAAACTCCAGATCCCCTTTCACCACGACATCAATATGAGACTTTGACAGACTAACCAAATCAATCTCAACTTTATCCGTCAACAACAGTGCCAAGCCACCCGCTCGGCCCCTGCTATCAACAGAGATGCAGCCTTTGAACCCTAACTTCGATCTCAAAAAACCCCAATCCCCAATCTTCTTTGTTTCGATGAGCCCCAAAACAAAGGGACGATGTGATCGGTTCACATCGCACATGGACAGAACTGCCCGAGGCCCCAACACTCCTCGGCAGTTCCAGCTTACCAGATTATTTTTAAGTGTAGGCTTGTGTTTTGTTTTGTGTCACACTATTATTAAAAGACATTTCACTTTTTAAATTTTTGGTGGCAACTCCGACTACACACTTCTAAAAATTACAAATACATAATCTGAAATATCACACGATTTCAAATTAGGTAATGGATTTTTAATTTTTGCATTAATTTGTACATGTTTGTCTTATTAATTATATAAAAATAATTTCGACCAAATTAGTTAACCTTGTAACCAAATTCAGAAGTGTTCAATCTTCAAATTCCTTAAAAATGTCGAATTCGAAAAGAAAAAAAAAGGTAAGCAAATTGATACACAAAATACAAATCACTAAAAAGTCTGTTACCTAATTTGAAATTGGTTGGTAGTCCAAGCTATGTTTTTGTATTTGCCCTTAAATTTAAATGTTAAATTGTGAAAAATATTGATAATTAGGGGGTGAACGTGGTGCGGTTTAAGAGTAATCCACTTATACAACAATCTGACTGGTTTATAAATTTTTTTAAACATCAATCGAATTTGAAATACTACAACAAAATACCTGGTGCACTTCTAGTACAGTGTGACTTGATTGAAAAATCAATTTATAATTAATTTAATAGTAATAAAAAAATAAAATGACTGTATAAGTAAAAATTCAAATCAAAGTTTATATTTTCAAACAATCCAACGAAATATCCATGAATTTAGAACATGAGAGTGGACCAAATACAAACATTATCTTTTAAACTACAAACCACCAGATAATATGGTATTTTCCAATTTTCGCGTTTATTGTTCAGTGATATACCTAAACATTCAGTGATAGGGCTACATTGTTACTATTCGCTTCAATTCATCAAAAAGTATATTTTATTCACTGAACATTTTGCCTTATCAATGAACATTTTGTTTTTTCAACGTCCACCTATTTTATCTGAATATTCACTGATAACGCTTAATGTTCTGTGAATTGTACACATATTTTTTGAGTATTCAGTGAATTTAACTAAAATGTTCAGTGAATAATATTTTTTTTGATGAATTGAAGTAAAAAGTACTGATTTTTAGTGTTTTAGTCAGTTTATCTCTTAAAGTCATTTTTATATATGAATTTTGTCAAAATGTATAGTTTATTAAGTGGTTTGTAGTTTATATAAATAAATGAGGTTTGTATGTGATCCCTACTTTATCATGTTTGAACAACTTATAAATTAAAATATGATCCTAGATTGACAAAAATAATAACAATAAACAGGGTCAAGATCAGGTAAAAAGTTAAATTTTGGCACAAAATACAAAATTCGTCAAAATCATTTTATAATTCGTCAGTTTATTTTATAGTTCGTCACTTTTCGAGCCGAAAAATGAAAAGACAACATAGTTTGTCAGTTTCATTTTATAATTTGTCACCAAGAAAAAAAAACCAAAAATCAAGATTTAATCTCATCCATTCAAATCACAAGATCAAGAGCTATGATTAGTTTGTATTTTGTACCAAAAAATTAACTTTGCACTGGATCCTTACTCACAATAAACAAACATACGTCATCTTGAATTCACAAGCTATATAATTATAATTCCTTCAATCCATGTGCCTAACCTCTTGATTTTGAGTCGCTCATTCTGTTAAATTTTCGAGTAAAAAAACAAGTTTTTTATGGGATGTATACATGTATTGTGCAAGACTATTGAAATTCGCAAGCTAATCTAGTACATTAATCTCCATTGAAGCGCAAGCCTTGAGTCGTCTTTACTCATCCACTTCGAAGCATATCTTCGAGCAATCAACTGCTTCACGGGCGAAGCTTTTCTCCAGAGCCGTGACGAAGGCGAAGCCACCTCGAGCACCTCTTGCGAAGGGAGGGAAGCATATCCTGCGAGGCGAGGAAAGCACCTTCTGAAAGGGGAGGGAAGCACCTCCTGTGAAGGGAGGAAATTATATTCCTCACCAAATATTGGTGGGAATGGTGCATTTGTGGGGAGTTGAACTCATGACCACTTGGCATAACCAAGTGGTGAGCCAACTCGGCTACAACCCTCCCACATGCGAGTAAAAAAACAAGTTGAATGAAAAGTTTTAACAAACAACAAAAACGTATATATAATCAAACTATAACAGTAACGGCTTAAGAATGATCCCGACTCTAATTTTTTCCAACTCCGCATAAAATTCTAATTCTGTTTGGTAGGCTTCTTAGACATAGAAAATGATTGACCCCTAAGCTTTGTTTGAGAAGTGTATCGCGTATGATACCGTGGAGGTTGATCCAATTGATTGTAACAATAATGGAGTTCTTCAAAATGCCAAATCTTTTAGAGTTCATGGGAAGAATGAAGTCAATATCAGAGAATTATCTAAGACACAAAAAGCGATTAGGGCTTCTTCTACTTACTAGTTCCATAAATGATAAGGTGATATTGATATGATGATGTTGATATGATGATGATGATATATATGACGATTACACTACACCATTTTACATCATACGAGACAAACTTTGAATATTATTGCAACAGCTTTGTCGCATATAAAAGTTTATACGACTACACTTTGATATGTTTGTCGCGATAACGTAAATATGCGACAAAAGTTAATGCGATGGCGAGGAGAACGTCACATAAAGATTTTAACACGCCATTATTTTAAGTGAGACGAAATTTATGTCCCTTAATAGTATTTATGCGACATTTCTTTAAGCGACGCGCTTGTCAAGTTAAACGTTTTATGCGACTTAGATTTAGCGACAACCGGAAATATGTCACGTAATAATGAAAATTAGATCAACACAACAAGTGTTGGCATTGACCCACGCCTTTACTTTAAAATTGACTCACCTTCAAAGAGGGTGACCTACCGTTTGTGTCTTAAGCGACGTTGGTATTTAAAGGAAGTCGTGTAAAAGGACAAAAATAAAATGCAGAACAGAACTCCAAAGTACACCCCTTGCCTTTGAGTTCACCTACCTTAATAAATTGAATCCGAACTGCAAAGGACCCCATTGGTCGGAGAACATCCTAGCATCACCCAGGGAGTGATTTTTCAATGCTTTTGGTCAGATCTTATCATTTTTTGAAGGTATAAATTCACAAATTCTCATATACTTGTCATTTTTTATTTCTATTTGTTTTCACACTGTTTTGTTTGAGTTAAAACTCTGCTATAGTTGCATTATTGTGTTGAAGTGTACTTAGGTGATGCCATGTCAAATTTTGGGGGATGAGAGTTGAAATAGAACAGAAGCAGACCAAATTGGGGTGTGGGGAGGGGTGTTTTTTTATTAATAAGAAAGAGGCAGCAGCACTTTTGCTTCATAGAAGTCATAGAGCAGAATCACATTTGTGTTACTGGGCTAGCTGGTTGTATGTGTCCCTGGGCGTTATTGGAGCAGCAGCATTTTTTGCTGCATTCGTGTGTCGAGAATTGTTAGCTAGAGTAGCATTTGGGCGTAGGAGTAGCAAGCAAGGTAGCCTTTTTGGTGCATACATGTTGAGTCATGTAGAATTGGGCATTTGCTACATTTTTTGTTAACTCTCTCCTTTGATGGAACAATATGTTTTGGCTTAACTCCCCTTTATTTGTCTCATAATTGGATATAGGCACCATGGACAAGAGTTGGATGTCTTTGTCGGAAAAATGTGATCCGCGGTTGATGAGTCGTATTTATACGACTCATCGAACTAACTAATCTCATTTATTTTGACACTTTTATATGCAAACATTTACTTTTTTAGTATCGTTTTACATTTCAGGTGTTTCGCAATCTCTAGGAAGAAACGCGCATAAAAAACGACATTTCATGCCAAATACACTATAGTGGCAGATTAGACCTTCGGAGGTTCGGAGGAGTTTTGAGAATTGACCACTGATCAGAAAAATACGAGCTACATGTCATTACGTATCTGACTCAATTCTATACAACTCTCTAGTTTACAACAAGAGCATCCGAGGTCATTTGGAAGGTCTAATCCAGAGTCGAAGTAAGAACTGTTGGGCAGAAAAAGGAAAACCAAGTCAGTGGGGGCCGCACCCAAGGTAGACATTAGCGCAGTTCAAACGTCAACTCTGGGCGCAGCAATACCGATAACGTCAACGCTGGGAGAGCCCATAACGTCTTCCTTTGGCGCGGCGATGACATCATCAGCATACTTGATGATGTCAGCAGTTCCGAGAATTGGCAATTTGGGTCCTAAAATAGATTTACAAACCCAAAAACTTATAAATTAAGGTTTTGGAGAAGGGTTTCCATGATTCTACATCAAACACTACTTTTGAAGACGGCTCTGGAGGAGAACGCGAAGCTTTCGACGAAGAGAAGAATTTTCTTTATTTTCATTCCAAAATTATATGTATTTTTGTTATGGCTATGAGTAGCTAATTTCTTATTTCAGTTTAGAGTTTCGTTTATTGTGACAACGTTTTGAGACTCTTATTTTAATGCAATTTCATGTTTTACTAGTTATTGTTCTTCATCCCATGAGTTGAATTGTTAGATTAAGTGCAAACTTTGTCGTAAAGCTTAGTTTGACAACAATTTCTTACTCTTAATATCTATTGGATATTTTGTCATAAAGGTAGATCGTAACACCTAGGCCTAACAATACCTTTGTCTGATTATTGTGTTTAGGAAAGAACTAGAAGTCTAACACCTTTGTCGGGTTAGATTGTGGTGTATCACTTTTGTCGGGATACTTAGGGTTGTTATCTTTGTCGGAATAACCACACTTAGAAACTTGGAATTTGATCATTATTTGTCTATGATAAACGTGTCACAATAGAAACCATAAGTTGAATATCTTCTCTGATTGAAACCTTCCTTCTGTTTTTCTCTTTTGCACTCACACTGCTAAAAACCCCCTGTTTCTTTATTTGTCTACAGTTAAAACTTCCAAAACCAGCTCTCTTGGGTTCAACCCTGCTTGCCGCTAGCTAGTTGTGCTTAGGAAAATATAAATTTAAGTTTGACGTGTCAGACGACGCGCGTCAAATTTTAGCGCCGTTACCGGGAGCTGCGCTTGGTGAAGTTGTTTCTTTTTATTTATTTATTTTTCAGTTTTTTGTGATTCAATATGTCTTCTTATTATAGTTAAGCAGCTTGTGACGACGAAGACAACGAGGAAGACGATGGAAGCGAGGTTAAGTGTTGGATGATTCGGCGTCTCCCCAAATTTGGATGTGCCATTGGAAATGACCCTGTGACACATGTAAAAACGTTTCACTATGTCTGTTGCCGCATAAAGCCTAAAGAAAAATCATTGGAGAGGTTTAAGCAAAATTCTTTTTCTTTTCTTTAACTAACTCCGCAAGATCATGGTATTACTCATCATCTGCAGATTGTTAAAGTAAATATATGGATCTATGAGGCCGATTTCTTAAAAAGTTTTCTCCACCATCCTTTCATTTTGAAACCCGTGAGAAGATTACTTCTATTCAACAATTTCAAGGGGAAACATTATATGAATATCTGATGCGCTTTGAGGACCTTGCAGACAGTTGTCCGCACCATGGATTGACTGATTTCTTTCTGACTGAGAGCTTTTTTGATGGGATGGCTCCATTAGAGCGCCGTATGCTTGATGTTTTAGCAAGAGGTTCAGTAATTGGTTTAGATATTTATGAAGTCTGGGACCTGATAGAAGATATGACAAAGAGATCGAGATGGGGTCAGACGCACAAAATAGCTGATAAGTCACAAACAGTAGAAGCTGATTCAGTGCAGATCGTGCCTGACATCACATGCAGCAGCTCCATCACAACCTTACCCGCAAAAGAGACTCAAGTTTCAGATGAAGAGGATAATTCCACAACTACCCGAGAGTTGCACACAGAGAAAGAAATAATCATGTCTGCGATAATCCTTGAACCAACTCAAAATTTTTAAAATTTTGATGCACCTCTTCCACTTCATGTGCAGGACAAAATAATCACAGCATATGTTAAAGACCAAGAAGAATAAGACGATAAAAAAGTCAATCTACTAGTGAGAATCACATCCGAGGAGAAAATCTTTTCCAGCGAAGAAAACTTCAATCCTTACCTTTGCACAGATTTGATTACTGAAAATTCTGAGGTTAGCGCTGAATTTAATATGGAGTTACATTTGACTAATATGCCTCTTATGTTGTTTTTGCAAGATGGTGAACCTAAAAAATTAGAAGAAAAGGCATTCGTTTCACTTTACAATGTTGACGCTAATATCCCATTATGCAAGACTAGAAACTGGATTGCAAGCTATAGACAGTTAGTCAGAAACACATGCATGAGCTGGAAAAATCATAAGGAGAAGAAACACCATATGTCTTGCAAGTATGTCTCTATAGTAGTTCCATTTGAGCTACCGAGACATGACACATTTGGATGGAAACCAGGATGGAGAACATGAATAAGCACATGGCTATTTTGAAAGTTTCGCACCACCATCATCCGCCGATGAGGAATAGGGGAGTACCTGTTCACTTTTATTTTTTTTCTTTCCCTTTTTTATTGTGTCTTACATTGTTTGTGTCTTTGAACTAAATTCATGCCATGAGGACAGGACTTGGTTCAAAAGTGTGGGGTGGGAGTCAGTCAGTCTGTTGTGTCAGCATGTTTATTTTGTCTTGCATATTGTTCCGTGTCAGCAGTTTCTTGTGTTTTTCTTGTTAAAAAATTGAATAAAAAGTATGAAATTTCTCTCTGTTTCTTGAATATGCAGTATTGGATGTTGATGATGTGAAATAAATGATGCTGATTATATTGTATTTCTCTCGTTAAATTTGAATTGTGCTTTTACATGTGAATTTAACCCACTACGTGTCTTTTGATTTGAGATAAACAGGGATGTGGAGTTGATAGAAACGTCCTAGAGAGACTTGACAAAACATTCAAAAGACCAGATTTCCAGTTATATGGTTATATGGATTTAATGGAGGCTAGCACTTTGAGTTTTATGGTTCAGAGTTTGCTTCGCCACTGCAGTGTTTATGTAAGTAGGCAGGATGGGAAGAAAGACTGTCCTATCTCCAGTCCGAAGTAACCGGGAAAAGGTGAGTGACCCTCATCTCGACTCGCGTCAAAAAGGGCGAGGATGAGAAAAAGCGGGGAGGTATTTCCATATGCTTGCGAGCAATGATTGGACGTCCTTCAAAAGAAAAAGGTCAAGCAATTCACAATCAAGGAGCAAAGCTTAAGAAAAATCAACCAAGTTGTGAAAGTTTATACAGAAAAAGTGAAGTACATCATTCATACATCAAGAGCCAAATGCCGGAGAAAGTTCACTACATCAAAAAGCTGTCTAACAAAAGGAGAAAGAAAAACTCAAAGCCTTAAAGCTCGAATGAATCATGTGCCAGAAAAAGCAATGAAATATAACCATATAGGTAGAGGAAAACAAAGTCAGTGGGGACCGCACCCAAGGAAGACATTAGTGCAGTGTTAACGTCAACTTTGGACGCGGCAATACCGATAACGTCAACGATTGGAGCGGCCTTCCTTGAGCGTGATGATGACATCATCAACGTACTTGAAGACATCAGCAGTTTCAAGAATTGGTAAATTGGGCCCAAAAATAGATTTAGAAACCCAAAAACTTATAAATTAAGGTTTTGGAGAAGGGTTTCCATGATTCTACATCAGACACTACTTTTGAAGACGGCTCTGGAGGAGAACGTGAAGCTTTCCACGAAGAGAAGTATTTTATTTTATTTTCATTCCAAAAATATTTGTATTTTTTTATGGCTATGAGTAGCTAATTTCTTATTTCAGTTTAGGGTTTTGTTTGTTGTGACAACGTTTTGAGACTCTTTTCTTAATGCAATTTCATGCATGAGTTGAATTGTAAGATTAAGTGGAAACTATGTCGTAAAGCTTAGTTTGACAACCAATTCTTACTATTAACATCTACTGGATACTTTGTCGTAAAGGTAGATCGTAACACCTAGGCCTAATAATACCTTCGTCGGATTATTGTGTTTAGGAAAGAACTAGAAGTCTAACACCTTTGTCAGGTCAGATTGTGGTGTATCACCTTTGTCGGGATACTTAGGGTTGTTACCTTTGTCGGAATAACCACACTTAGAAACTTGAAATTTGCTCGTTAGCTTTCTATGATAAACGTGTCACAATAGAAATCCTGAGCTGAATATTTTCTTTGATTGAAACCTTCCCTCTGTTTTTCTCTTTTGCACTCACACTGCTAAAAAACCCCATGTGTCTTTATTTGTCTATGGATACAACTTCCAAAACCAGCTCTCTTGGGTTTGATCCTGCTTGCCGCTAGATAGTTGTTCGCAGGAAAATATAAATTTAAGTTTGAAGCGTCAGACGACGCGCGTCAGCGATTTATCAAAAGGATTATGGATTTTTGTAAACTTTGTCAAGCAAAATAAACATTGGAGTACTACTGATGGAGCGTATTTATACGATTCATCGAATACACTAAACCCACCAAATTAGACTCTTAGTCATAAGAACATGTACTTTTTAATGCCGTTTTGCATTTCAGGCACTTTTGGAGTCTAAAAAGGAATCGGGCTTAAAAGATGGCATTTCAAGCCAAAATCATCACAAGGCCATTTGTGCGATCGCACAGGGTGCACCATGCGATCGCATGCCATGGCATCGCCCAGGCCGCACCCGAGGAATTCCAGGCCGCGCCCCAGCGTTCCAGCGCACCAGCCGAGCTACCCAGGTCCAAATTCAAGTCGCTCGGGCAAATCAGCTGATTTGACGAATCCGCCTCGAGCAAAGTGATCAAAATGGCAAATAAGGTGGACAATGTTGGAAAACCAAGGAGAATACCCGGGCAGATTGGCAGTTGGCCCAATTCCAAAGCGAAGGCCCCGCGCGCATTAGCACTGAATTCAAGTCGCTCAACCAAACGGGCGAATCTGGCAAATCTGGCTAGACCAAGTTGTTCTAAATGCCAAATGACTTGGACAATCTCACTTCCCAGACAAAACGCCCGAGTGGAACCAGCTCAAGCCCGATCAAGGCCAATCTAGGGCAATTCTGGCCATTTTGTGATTTCGACCATGCTCCGGGCAGAATCTGGCTTAGCACCCTTCTTGAGATCGTCTAAGAATGACTTTTTCATTCAGAATCCACTGTAAAAAAGCCAAGGACCGCCGGCAAAAATTCCGGCCAGATTCCGGCCAACTCCAGCCAACCTCCGATCAAGCTCCGATCAACCTCAGGCCAAGCACAACCAAGTCCAACCAAGTTCCGGCCAAGAAGTTCTAACCACAAACCGAATTCCCTATATTCCGGTTAACTTCTACTATTCATTTCGGTTTGGTTTTGGAATCCGGTTTGCCTCAACCAAGCCAAGTCGGTTGGCTTGTGGCTCAACTAAGGCTCAAGTTGGTTTCCCTTTGGCTTCAAGAAAGTGGAAGTGGGTTGGAGGCAAGTGACAAAGGCAAGTGGGATGGCTTTTGGCTAAACCAATCAAAATGAAGTGCTTTTGGGATATTTCAAAGCAAAGCTTATCTTCTCCTCCCCTAAACCGACTTCCCTAGCCTATAAATAGAGGGCTTGCCTCATGTAATGTGTAGCCTTCGAAGTCCCAAGTCCTTAGAGAGAAGAGAGCTTAACTCTCTTCTCTTCATTTTCAATACAAACACTTTCTACATTTTACTTTGTTCTTCACTTGTTCTTGAGCTCCAAGCTCTTTACTTTCCAGCAAGCACTCTTCACTTTGTTGTTCAGTTCTTGATTTGGAGCTCCTCTCCCTTGCTTTCTTGTCTTGATAAAGCCACGGTTACTTGTATTCTTTGACATGAATACAAGTAGCTAAAGCTTTCCTTTTCATTTCCTTGTCAAAGCTCACGGCTACTTGTATTCCTTGACATGAATACAAGTAGCTAAGGCTTCTTTTACTTTCTTGTTGCTCACGGTTACAATTGCTCTTGGTTACTTGTCTTTACTTTTTTCTTGTTTTTCTTTTACTTTTGTAAGTATGGTGCTTGTATTCCTGGCCATGAATACAAGTAGCTAAAGCATATTCGGTCAAAGGGTGTTCATACTTGTGTATGCATCTTGAGACTTGAACTTAATGCTACTTCGTTTGTCAACTAGTTCAGTGCCATTATTCGATTGAACAACAAGGCTAAGTGGATGCTCGAAAGAGGAAAGCTTAGCTGAGTAGTTCAATCTTGATTAGACAACATGGCTAAGTGGATGCTCGAAAGAGGAAAGCTTAGCCGAGTAGTTTAATCTTCCTTAAGTCGTTTGGTTGATCGTAACTGAGAGATCAAGTGGCTGCACTTAGAACTAGAAGTCTATGTCTTGATTTTGGAGTAGATTGTGGTGTAAGTGCTAGAAATAGCCTTACTTTAGGGTTTAAGTCTTGAAAAGGAATAAACCCACACTTATGAACACAAAGTAAGATCATTTGACGTCCATGATGGTTGTCTCACAAGTAGAGACCCTAGACTGAATATCTTTCGTCCTTACTTATCTGTCATTTACTTTCAGTACTTTACTTTTCTGTCATTTATATTTTAGCACTTTACTTTTCTACACTTTACTTTTACGCACTTAAATTTACGTACTTTACTTTCAGTATTTACTTTACGCAATTTACTTTCTTGCACTTTAATTTCAGCACTTTACTTTCTGTCATTTACTTTTCTGTCTAAAAAAAACAACCAAAAAACCAATCTGTCTTTACTTTATTTTTTTTCTTTCTTTTCAAGAACAACCATTCCACACTGACTCCCTTGGGTACGACCCCTACTTACCGCTTACTAATCCAATAGTGAGCCAACAGTAGTGGACACTTATAAATTTATTTTGCAAGGTCCTAACGACACCTTGTCAAATTGGCGCCGTTGCCGGGGAGTTGTGCATCAGAGTAGTTGTTCTATTTTGTTTTTCTTTTTTGTTTTATCATGCAGTTCGAGATGTTTTCCTACTACGAAAGCGAGCCTTGGTACTATGAGGAGTTTTCCCCACCATCTTTCGAACTTGAAGTCCGCGAGAAGATCATCAACCTTGAGCAATCCCGGGATGAAACATTGGACGAGTACTTATGGTACTTCGATTCCCTTGTGACGAGCTGCCCGCACCAATGATTCACGAACTTCGATCTTCTTCAAAGGTTTCTCGGTGGGATGATGCCACATGAGTGGAATAGGCTCAATGATGCTGCAGCGGGAGGGTCGATAATGAATTTAACCATGAATGATCTTTGGAACTTGATAGATGATTTGGCCGAGAGGTCAAGACCAAAACAAGATCAGACCAAGCCGCTTGAGGACGTTGTAATGGAGCTTGCCGCGGCGATGAACCAAAACTAGGCCGAAACCAAGGAAGCCTTGGCCGAGCTATCAAAACAACTGTCCAACTTGTTCCAAGCCTTCTTCGAGCTGAGGAAAAACCGAAGAGAAGACATCAATGCAAGGGTCGGCGAGGAAGAGCTTACAATGGACCTCACTGCCAAATTGCCCGAGAAAATCAAGTCAGGCCCGGTCCTTGCGCTCGGAGCACCCGAGACATGCCCGGTCCTCAGTATGATTGCCCCCGGAGACCATATGAATGACGAGGATGAGGACCCATGGTTGCCTGAAGAAGAGCTCCACTCAGATTACCCCAGGGAGTTAGAAGAAGAACTGCCCAAATCAGGACCGGTCCTCGTTACCAATATGCCCGAGGAAGTCCAGGACCTCACTGCCAAACTGCCCACATCAGAACCGGTCCTCATTGGCGAGCTGGCCGAAGCAGACCCGGTCCTCACGGATGGGCTGGTCGAGAAAGACCCAGACCTCATGGCCGAGAAGCCCTTTCTTAACCCTTTATGTTTTATGCAGATCATAGCCACCGAAGATGAGATGATCAATGATGATGCAGTGCTAGGCGAGTTGGAGGAGAAGCATGAGCCAAAATAGCCAACGAAGGAGCTCCCACTCGTCACAAGCCAAGAAGAGCCTTCTGAAAAGTGTAAGGACCAAGGATGGCCAATCATCTCAGCCACAAAGAAGAGGGTTAGCATGGGAACAAGCTTGATGTCTCCTACATTTAATGGCAAGATGCTGAACTTCCGAAGTTGCAAAGGTGCTGACCATTCAGACATGAAGAAGCGGCAAAGACATGGGTCGAAGGAATGGAAACCCGGAAGGAGAAGCAAGAGAGCATGGCTCGATGGACCAGCAGCTATGGTCAAGGGAGCCTCACCTTCTCGGAAGCATGTAAAAGAGAGCCCGCCTGATGAATGGAGAACCAAACCGAACACATCACTCCATGAGTTCTTTGGGCGTAGCAAAAGAGCTGCCGAGAAGAAGTTCAACCTCACACACCCATGGGATCCGAACTTATGATCCATGAGTGAGGTACTGTCGAGCCAACGACGTTAAACAAAGGCACTTGCCGGGAGGTAACCCGGCATATTCAGATTTTTCAGTTTTTATTTTCGTATGTTGTTTTTTCACACTCACCCTTGGTATTTGGAAGGAAATGACCTTATTGTGCAGGAACCGGGGCTGCGACCAAGAATGACCGGGCTGTGCCTGAGAATGACCGGCTCACGCCCGAGAAAACTCGCCAGTACCGGGCCTCCCAAGAAAGTACCGGGCTGCGCCCGAGAGTCCAGTTCCCTGCCGAATTCCCTCGAACAACCACCAAATCTGGCCAGGCTAGGCCCCATTGTTTGCTCAGCCGTGCACGACTTAGCAACAACACCATAAAGGGAGTTCTCTTCGTTCCTTACTCTTCATGTCATTACCTCTCCTTAGTTAACTTACATTTTTGTGTTTTGAACTAAGTCGTGCTGTGAGGCACGGCTTCGTTCAAAAGTGTGGGGGTGAGTCTTTGCACATAGTAGTTAGCATGTTTTCCTTTTCTCTTAAATTTTTATCTTTATGAAATTTTTTGAATATAAACTTCATGATGTGAAAATAGATAAATCCTATTCATGCATTTCCTTGTGAAATCTAAATTGTGTAAAAACATGTTTATTTAACTTTCTACTTGTCTTTGTGTGCCAAGATAAATGTAGGATGTCGAGGATGTCGAGTTGAAATAAATGCCCTAGAGAGGCTTGACAAGCACTCAAGGGACCGGATCCTTACTATGTGGTTATGTGAAGATTGTGGAGGTTAGCACTTCGTGGCTTCTTGGTGAAGAGTGGACTCCACCATGCAGCGTCTATGCAAGAGGCGGGACGGGAATCAAACCGTCCATTCTCTAGTCCAAAGTAGCCGGGAAAAGAGATGAGCGACCCTCATCTTGAACCGCGCGAAAAAGGCATGGATGAGAAAGAGCGGGGAGGTATTTCCATATGATCTCGGGCGATGATTGGACCTCCCAAAAGGAAAAAAAATGGACATGCAATTCTCATCAATGGAGCAAAGCTCAAAGAAAGAAAAATCAGCCAAAATGGTGAAACCAAACCGAAGCAAAAAAGTGAAGTACTCAAAGAGTCATATCAAAGGCCAAAGGCCAAAATCACTACAAAAAGCTGTCCTTCCAAAGAAATTCAAAGAGCTCAACCCAATTTTCCCGAATCAATCACGTGCTAGAGGAAGCAAGTAGTATAACCATATAGTAAGATCGGATCCGAGGGTGCAGTTCAAAGGCCTAAAAAGGACTATCTCCCAATCATCCAAATTGATTTGCATCTCGGCTCAAAGGTAACAAGTATCTAGTTACTTTCATGTTTGAGCATAATTTCGCTTGGAAGCAAGTAAGTTTTGCATGCAAAGGTGAAATCTAGTTTTGCATCTCACATTCTCATTTAGGACTTAGGGTGTTGTCGTTCCTCTTTTGACTAGACTTGTTCGGGATGAACAAGATTAAGTGTGGGGGTATTTGATGGAGCGTATTTATACGATTCATCGAATACACTAAACCCACCAAATTAGACTCTTAGTCATAAGAACATGTGCTTGTTAATGCCGTTTTGCATTTCAGGCACTTTTGGAGTCTAAAGAGGAATCAGGCTTAAAAGATGGCATTTCAAGCCAAAATCATCACAAGGCCATTTGTGTGATCGCACAGGGTGCACCATGCGAGTGCATGCCGCGGCATCGCCCAGGCCGCACCCGAGGAATTCCAGGCCGCGCCCCAGCGTTCCAGCACACCAGCCGAGCTGCCCAGGTCCAAATTCAAGTCGCTCAGGCAAACCAGCTGATTTGATGAATCCGCCTCGAGCAAAGTGATCAAAATGGCAAATAAGGTCGACAATGTCGGAAAACCAAGGAGAATGCCTGGGCAGATTGGCAGTTGGCCCAATTCCAAAGCAAAGGCCCCGCGCGCATTAGCACTGAAATCAAGTCGCTCGACCAAATGGGCGAATCTGGCAAATCTGGCTCGACCAAGTTGTTCTAAATGCCAAATGACTCTAGCAATCTCACTTCCCAGACAAAACGCCCGAGTGGAACCAGCTCAAGCCCGATCAAGGACAATCTAGGGCAATTCCGGCCATTTTGGGATTTCGACCATGCTCTGGGCAGAATCTGGCTTAGCACCCTTCTTGAGATCGTCTTAGAATGACTTTGTCGTTCAGAATCCGCTGTCCAAAAGCCAAGGACCGCCGGCCCAAATTCTGGCCATATTCTGGTCAACTTCGGCCAACCTCCGACCAAGCTCCGATCAAGCTCCGATGAAGCTCAGGCCAAGCACAACCGAGTCCAAGAAGTTCCAACCACAAACCGAATTCCCTATATTCCGGTTAGCTTCTACTATTCATTTCAGTTTGGTTTTGGAATCCAGTTTACCTCAACCAAGCCAAGTCGGTTGGCTTCTGGCTCCACTAAGGCTCAAGTTGGTTGCCCTTTGGCTTCAAGCAAGTGCAAGTGGGTTGGAGGCAAGTGACAAAGGCAAGTGGGATGGCTTTCGGCTAAACCAATCAAAATGTAGTGCTTTTGGGATATTTCAAAGCCAAAGCTTATCTTCTCCTCCCCAAAACTGACTTCCCTAGGCTATAAATAGAGGGCTTGCCTCATGTAATGTGTAGCCTTTGAAGTCCCAAGTCCTTAGAGAGGAGAGCTTAACTCTCTTCTCTTCATTTTCAATACAAACACTTTCTACATTTTACTTTGTTCTTCACTTGTTCTTGAGCTCCAAGCTCTTTACTTTCCAGCAAGCACTCTTCACTTTGTTGTCAAGTTCTTGATTTGGAGCTCCTCTCCTTACTTTCTTGTCTTGATAAAGCCACGGTTACTTATATTCTTTGACATGAATACAAGTAGCTAAAGCTTTCCTTTTCATTTCCTTGTCAAAGCTCACGGCTACTTGTATTCCTTGACATGAATACAAGTAGCTAAGGCTTCTTTTACATTCTTGTTGCTCACGGTTACAATTGCTCTTGGTTACTTGTCTTTACTTTTTTCTTGTTTTTCTTTTACTTTTGTAAGTATGGTGCTTGTATTCCTTGCCATGAATACAAGTAGCTAAAGCATATTCGGTCAAAGGGTGTTCATACTTGTGTATGCATCTTGAGACTTGAACTTAATGCTACTTCGTGTGTCAACTAGTTCGGTGCCATTATTCGATTGAACAACAAGGCTAAGTGGATGCTCGAAAGAGGAAAGCTTAGCTGGGTAGTTCAATCTTGATTAGACAACAAGGCTAATTGGATGCTCGAAAGAGGAAAGCTTAGCCGAGTAGTTTAATCTTCCTTAAGTCGCTTGGTTGATCGTAACTGAGAGATCAAGTGGCTGCACTTAGAACTAGAAGTCTATGTCTTGATTTTGGAGTAGATTGTGGTGTAAGTGCTAGAAATAGCCTTACTTTAGGGTTTAAGTCTTGAAAAGGAATAAACCCACACTTATGAACACAAAGTAAGATCATTTGACGTCCATGATGGTTTTCTCACAAGTAGAGACCCTAGACTGAATATCTTTCGTCCTTACTTACCTGTCATTTAATTTCAATACTTTACTTTTCTGTCATTTACATTTCAGCACTTTACTTTTCTGCACTTTACTTTTACGCACTTAATTTTACGTACTTTACTTTCAGTATTTACTTTACGCAATTTACTTTCTCGCACTTTAATTTCAGCACTTTACTTTCTGTCATTTACTTTTCTGTCTAAAAAAACAACCAAAAAACCAATCTGTGTTTACTTTATTTTTTTTCTTTCTTTTCAAGAACAACCATTCCACACTGACTCCATTGGGTACGACCCCTACTTACCGCTTACTAATCCAATAGTGAGCCAACAGTAGTGGACACTTATAAATTTATTTTGCAAGGTCCTAACGACACCTTGTCAACTACGCATAAATGTCCATGTAGGCGTTGTAGGTTGCAACACGAGAAGTTACCATTGGATGTAATCCAAACACATTTGTTTAGCAGTGGTATAATGCAAGAGTACACAACACGCATGTGAATATGGTTGTGCCCTATTCTATAAACAGTTCAAGAACCTAGAGCATTGTCCGGTGTGTGAAACGATGAGGTACTTACTCAGAGAAGGTAATAGCTAGATTCCAAGAAAAGTGGTACGATACTTCCCCTTAGCTCCCAGATTACAACGAGTCTACATGTCACTGCATATAGCTTAAGAGATGCGGTGGCATGGAGACAGAAAAGTGAAGAAAAGTCTTATCAGACATCTCACAGATAGCGAAGCATGGCAGGACTTCGATAAAAAATTTCCAAATTTTGCACAAGACGTTCGAAATGTGCATCTTGGATTGGCCACATATGGTTTCAACCCTTCGGGGCTGCTGCTCTTTCTCATAGCACTTGGCTAATTGTCGTGATGTCTTACAATTTGCCACCTTCATTGTACATGAAGAAGGAATTTAACATTCTTACTTTGTTGATTTCTAGTCCGAAATCCCCGGGCAAGTGCTTGAACGTGTTCATGCGACCTATGATCTATGAATCAAATATGTTTGGGACACTGGAGTACTCAAATTTGATTGACATGATAGCTCATCATTCAACATGAGAGCTATAGTGATGTGGACAATCAGTGACTTCACTGGTTTAGGGATGTTGGGAGGTCTAAAGTCCAAAAGATACAAAGCTTGTCCTTTGTGTTTGGAAGAGGTTGATGCTCATTATTTAGCACGTAGAATGTCCTACCAAAACCATCGCAAATAGCCTGATAGAGATCATTTGTGGAGGCATGCGGCTAGTAAGTTCAACGGGGAAGTGGAACTACGAGATGCCCCACTTTTGTTGACATGAGAAGAGATTTTGAGTACCTTGCTTAGCCATGAGTACCCCATACTTAGCTTGCATCCTGATTTTAAACCCAAAGATGTGAAGGAGAAGTTGTGTTGGACTCATGTGAGTGTTTTTTATGATTTACCTTATTTGAGCACATTGAGACAATCATATTCGGTTGATGTCATGTATATAGAGAAGAATGTATTTGATAACATCATTGATACTCTTCTTGGTCTTTAAGGAAAGACCAAAGATGACATTAAGGCTCGAGAAGGTTTGGAAAAACAAGGGATTTGGAAGGAACTGTGGTGGAAGAAAAAAGGTTCAACATCAAGAAAAGAAAAGGTTTCACAAGCACCGTATTCGACTTTACCTAATGAGAGGGCAGAGTTATTTGAATTCATTAAGGATGCTAAATATCCTTACAGTTATGCAGGTAGCTTGAAGAACAAATCAACATGGTAAATAAAAAGTATAATGGGTTGAAAATGCGTGATTGCCATGTCATGTTGCAGCGCTTACTTCCGGTGTTCACTCGACCGTACTTGCCATATTATGTAGTGGAGCCCCTTATATAATTAGCACGATGTTTTCAGAAGTTATGTTGCAAAGAGTTGACGGTAAGAGATGTAACTCAAATGAAAAATGTCATGGTTATAATTTTGTGCAAGTTGGATATGGTTTTTGCTCCTGCTTTCTTCACCATCATGGTGCATCTACTGATCCACCTTCCCGAACAAGTTTTGCTTAAGAGACATGTACACTATTCTTGGATGTATCCTATTGAGAGGTTTATATCGTTAACTTTTTATTTCTTTTATCATTATCTTTTATATTGTTATCCTATTATTGTAAACTAACTCTAACTTTCTCCTTTTGTAGACAATTAGATGAGTATAAGAGATCGGTTCGGAATAGCAGATATCCCGAGGGATGTATCGCTGAGAAATACATTACACGTGAGTGTGTAATGTATTGCAAATTATATATGAACGATTCGACTGAGATGGACTCAACAAATGAAGCTTGATTATATGGCCTGAATATATACTCTCCTCTAATCAAGGTTAGTGGTCATTTGCCTAGGATCAAGTTGAGTGACAAGCGTATTTTTAACCCTTTATAGTTGTCAAGTTATATGTTTTACGGGTCTAGTTGTAGTCAAAAACAAATTATAAACCTTGGTAAGCCAAGGGTTGATCCAAGGAACAACGTGTGTTAATACTAGCTAACAAGTGACCAATTTAGCTATTCCGAACAATTAAAGGTTTTGGTGTGAAACAAATCGCAGAAATTAAATGTAGAAAAATAAAAAGGTTTCGGCTTGATCAGAGAAAGAATCCCAAGATCAAACTTCACCCGTGCCAACCCACTAATCATGCAACAATATCACGTAAATTCATCATGTTATCGAATATGGAAATAAACCAAAATAACACTAGACAAGCTGCCCATCCACGGATCATTGTCTAGATTAATCTCAATTGTGGAACGCCACCCCATCCACGGATTATCAACGATTTCGATTAGTTAAGCTTAGGGTTTTCAGACGAAAGTTAACTTTCCTATTAATTCATGTACTACCATTGTTTCATATGATCTGGTTAATACATAGGACCCATTCAACTTTTGGTAATTAACCTAAATACGTTCTAGCATGCAAACATTCCATTCAATGTAAAACTTGTAAGAACGATAAAATTAAGCACAATGAAATTGAATATTCGAATTGCATTAACAAAAAATGTTCAATTGATCACACGAAGAGTTGGGTACATCGCACGAGATCCATAGGATCTCGGAATTAAGAAAACTACTCACTATTCATGGTAAGTTAACCAAAAATAGTGTAGAAGTAGAAATTAAGGACGAGAAAACTGTAGTGACGATGTAGCTCATTGAATCCTCAATCTCTCGCGATGTTCTTCTCCTTCTTCTTCTCTAAGTTAGGTTTTTTTCTCCAATTCAGCACCCCATAATCGTTCTCGCTTGCCCTCCTTTTATTTCCCAAAAACGATTTTTGGAAATAAATCAGAAATTTTGAGGCCGGCTGGCTGAGTGAAGAAATCCAGCCGGTCGGCTGGCTGAGCTTCACAAGGTTGGTCGATGGGCGAGCTCATCTGTGCTCGTGCGAGCAGAATTCGGCAGATTAGATCCAAGGTGGAGAGGCTGTTTATAGAGCCTCGCCGACCTCTCTTTTGCTTGAGTAGACGAGATGATGGCAGAGTGGTCCGGGCGAGCTTTACTAAGCTCGGTCGAGCAAAATGCGGTAGATTACATTTGAAGAATCTAGGCTCGGTCGAGCGTTGCCAAGCTCGGGCTTGGTTTCCTTAAGTCAATTCGATTTTGATCCAAACCCTCGGAACTTGGGCGAGCTAAAGGGAGCTCGGGGGAGCTAATTCCAACAGCACCGTTGGTCTTATGCAGGCTTGGGCGAGCGTGTTTCAGCTCGGGCAAGCCGTTTATGCTGGCTTCACCCCTAGCCGATCGGCTGGTTTTGGACTCATTTCTCCAGCCGGTCGGCTGGCTTCCCTTGTATGATTTTCCACTTATTTTGCGTTGATTTGCTTCGGATGGAATCCAAAGTGCTCATCGCGTCGATCGACTTGAAACACTAGGAGAAAACGATCAAATGATGACAATTTACAGGGAGAATAAGTGTTATCCTTCATCATATGGAGCAAATAACTAGTCAAAATATTGACTGATCAAAACACTCCACACTTAGGATTTTTTCGTCCCGAACAAATGGCAGAATAAATGCAAGTCCATGTGAGGCTCAACAACCACATGTCTCTAAGAGACCCACTCAAGTGTCATGTGATCAATCCTAACTAAAACAAAAAATAATAAAAACATAACTCACTGTCGTAGAGGACAAGAATGCATTTAGCATATGCATCAAGCCTTTAACCCTCTAGGTTCCCTAGTAGGACGAGTATAGTCTCGTGTAGGTTTTCAGGAATGGGACTACCTACAAATCTCTTGTACAACTAACTAACGTGTATGCATGAAATGATGCTCAACGAGTCACAGTAAAGTCATGGCATACCTCGGATTCATCGTGTTACCTCGAGTTCAAGTCAAACATCTTCATCAAAGTTGTCAGACAATCATAGATTAAATGAGTCATGCATTCAAACGGTCAGTACACACGGCTAGCAAGCGACTAGTCACATCTTCTAAATAGTTCTATAGCAACGCAATAAGAATTATGAATAGTTACACAAAACATGCTCGCCGTTCACCTATGCTATCTAGGGATAGTCCATGGGCTTTTGGCGCAAAGCTCATTCTCAAGTGCCAAGGACTAGGCAATGACCCGTAAGAGAAAAGGAGTTTCGCTTGAGAATTTTCTGAAAATAGTACGAAAATCACATCAAAATTTCAGTGCAAGCACGGGGATCTTCCCTTAGTTTCTAAATAATGAATTCTCAAGACAAGTCATGACTGCATGCAACGAAAAGGTGGAAATACACCACACTAAGAAAAAGGGGACAGAAATTTCATTTTTTTTTCATATACAAGGGGTGACTTTTCTCACTTTGCCCTTGGTATTATTATTATTTTTTCTTTTCAAAACAACCATGCTTGGGGTCAATTTTTCACCCTCTTTTGAAATTTCAGAACTTTGTTCTTGATTGGGGGCGTATTTTTCGCCCCTCTTTTGACTATGTTTTTTCTTTCTAACTCTACCCTTAAAACTTGACATAGTGTATGAATAAAGGCGGGCGCATGCAAATAACCACAAGTATAGATAAATATGTATCTAAGGTCACCTAGAAAAAGAGATGCGATTTAAGTTTTTAGACATTTTTAACCGGTGCCTACTAATTTCAAGTCTCGAACATGCTTCAAGCAATACGTAGAATATGTGATAAGCAAAGGCTAGCAATGCTACTGACGCAAGGGAATACACACACGAATAAAACTATTTCAAGTCCTAGACTTCGAATCCAAAAGAATGACAATCAATCAAGGAGTATTGTAGAAAATGAGGATTTCAATCGCAATACATAGACAGTTGAGCATAGGCAAGAGTGAATGTGTGATATGCGATGTATGTGGCTATGCCCTACCCACTCCACACTTAAAAAATGAGCTTAGTCCCTAAGCGAAGAAATAAAAAAATAAGAAAAGGCGCATATGAACTTCCCTCGTGTGTGATAGATCCATATCCTTAGAGATTAAGCAATGCCCGGGGAGTGAAACATGACTCATGAGCTGGCATAAATAGACAAAAACATACAGCTGCACAAGTGATAGGTTAGCATCGAAAATCGTGGAGGGGCTAGCGGTGCACTCCACACTTAGAACCTTGAAATGTCCGCACACAATGCAAATGAAAAATGCAACTAACAAATAATTACAGTGCGGGTTACTCCCCGAAGAGGCCTAGTTTAACGTCTTGGCGAGACATAGCTAGGGAGATAGGACTAGAAGCATTCTCGGGAAGTCCCTTGCTGAGATCCCTTCCCAAGAAGTTGGTTCTCATCAATGCCTTCAAGTGGTGCCAGGTGCTTCAGAACGTGGTAATGCTTGAGGCGTTGCCCATTGACCACCATTGATTTGCCTCCCTCGATGCTAAGCTCTACGTAGCTGTCTGGGTACGCTCTCTGTACTGTATATGGACCACTCCATTTAGTGCGCAGCTTCCCAGGAAATAATCTAAGGCGGGAGTTGTAAAGAAGAACTCGCTCACCTTCATTGAATTCTCTGCGCAGTATTCCTTTGTCATGCCATTTCTTCGTCCTCTCCTTATAGATACGAGCATTCTCATAGGAGTCCAACCTGATCTCATCAAGCTCGTTTAGCTGCAACAGTCTCTTTTCCCCAGCTGTTTTCATGTTCATGTTCAGCTCTCTGATGGCCCACAGAGCCTTGTACTTGAGCTCTACTGGCAGATGGTAGGTTTTTCCGTAAACAAGTATGAAAGGACTCATCCCGATAAGAGTTTTGAATGTAGTCCTATAGGCCCATAGCGCGTCATCTAGCTTGGACGCCCAGTCCTTTCTATGGCTGGAGACTGTCTTTCCCAGTATGTTCTTGATCTCTCGGTTAGAGATCTCTACCTACCCACTAGTCTGAGGGTGATATGGAGTGCCAACCTTGTGATAAACACCATATTTCTTCAGTAAGGTCTGGAAATTTCTTTCTTTGAAGTGGGAGCCTCCATCACTAATAACTGTTCTGGGAACTCCAAACCAAGGAAATATAACCTTCTGAAACATCTTCATAACTACCGTGGCGTCACAAGTAGGAGTAGCCACTGCTTTAACCCACTTGGAAACATAGTCAACTGCTACCAAGATATACTGATTTCCATAATAAGGCGGGAATGGTCCCAAAAAATAGATGCCCCATACATCAAATAGCTCAACTGCTAGAATGCTCTGTTGGGGCATCTCCTGCTGCTTAGAAATATTTCAAATCCTCTGGCACTGATCACAAGCTTTGACAAACTCGTGGGCATCCTTAAAAAGAGAAGGCCAATAGAATCCGGACTACAGAACTTTTGTAGCTATTTTTGAACTAGCCCCGTGTCCACCATATTGTGATGAATGGAAGTGCTATAGGATCCATCTGATCTGGTCCTCGTCAACACAAGTCCTGTAGAGACTGTCAGCACATAATTTGTATAGAAAAGGGTCATCCTAGAAGTATCTCTTTACGTCGAACAGAAATTTCTTCTTCTGGTTGTGTGACAGGCCAGGAGGAATAACATCACAGGTGAAGTAATTGACGAAATCTGTGTACCACGGGGTGATGTCCACATTGACACTCATGAGCTGCTCACCTGATAGAGAGTCAATCATCGAGAGTTTGTCCTCTTCGCGGTCGAGCTCTCCTAACTCAAGGCGTTACAGGTGATCTGCAACCATATTTTCAGCTCCCTTCTTGTGTCTAAACTCAATATCAAATTCTTGCAGGAGGAGGACCCATCGAATCAATCTAGGCTTCGAATCCTTCTTGGACAGTAAATGTTTAATTGCAGCATGGGCAGTGTACACTATGGGCTTCGAACCTATTAGATACTGCCTGAACTTCTCAAAAGCATAAACGATGACCAGCATCTCTCGACCCCTAGAGAGCTAGTTTGGAAGTTGAATCTGTAGATAATTAAAACGAAGGGTTTGTGAGTAATCGTTGTGAATGCACAAGAGAAAGACACAAGACTAGGGTTCAATCAAAAAGAATATTCGGCTTAGGATTTCCATTGTGACACGTTTATCATGGACATCTAATGATCAAATCTTATGTTTCTAAGTGTGGTTATTCCGACAAAGGTAATAGCCCTAGGTATCCCTACAAAGGTGATACACCACAATCTAACCCGATAAAGGTGTTAGACTTCTAGTTCTTTCCTAAATACAATAATCTGACAAAGATATTATTAGGCCTAGGTGTTACTAGCTATCTTTACGACAAAGTATCCAGTAGATGTTAATGGTAAGAATTAATTGTTTGATTAAGCTTTGCGACAAAGCTTCCACTTAACCCAACAAATTAATTCATGCGATGAAACCAAGAACTAGTAAAACATAAAATTGCATTAAGAACAAAAAGTCTCAAAACGTAGTGACAATGTATGAAACCCTAAACTGAAATAAGAAATTATCGTCATAAAAACAAGCACAAATAATTTTGATGAAAAGAAAGTACAAATACTCTGTATCGCCGAAATCTTCGCTTTCTTTGTCTTCTCCAGAGCCGTCTTGATGATTCTTCAAAATAGGAATGTTGTAGAACCTTTCTCCAAGCCCTGATTTTATATGTTGACTGGTTCCCAAATCTGTTTTTAGCCCAAATTTTCAACTTTCCGATCTGCTGATGTCATCAATACCCGTCACTGACATCATCAGCCGCACCCAGCGTAGACCTTAACGCCGTGCCTAGCATTAGCAATGCGCTAATGTCTTCTTTGGGCACGATACGCGCTGTTTTAGTTTTTCCTTTCTGCGCGCCAGTTCCGACTCTACTCTTTATTTGACCATCCAAATGACCTCGATTGCTCTCGGTGTGAACTAGAGATTTGCAAAAAATTGAGTCAGCTACGCATTAACATGTAGCTCGTATTTTTATGATTAGTGCCCAATTCCTAGCACTCCGTCGAACCTCCAAAGGTCTGATTTGCCACTGTGGTGTTTTTGGCATGAAATGCCGTCTTTTATGCACGTTTTATCCTAGAACTTCCGAAAGACTCGAAATGTAAAACTATACTAAAAAGTAAATGTTCGCATATAAAAGTGTCGAAATAAATTGGATTAGTTAGTTCGACGAGTCGTATTTCAAACCACCCCACACTTAAACTTGTTCGTCCCGAACAAGAACAAGGCATAAAAGGAAAATAAATATAACACCACAATTTCTACGACGTCTTGGATAAATGCTTCATGAACATTAGTTGCTAGTCTAGATTCATCATTTCTATGCATAACTCAATTGTTACTCACATCATCATGCTTATAATAGAATTAACTTGATACATGTTACCTCTGAGCTGAAATCCAAATGACTTCGGATGAATGGGAGATAGTCCTCTTTAGACCCATGAACTGTATTCGTTGTCCCGAACTCTAGTTATATGGTTATATTTCATTGTTTTTTCTGACACGTGATTTATTCGAGCTTTAAGGCTTTGGGCTTTTCTTTCTTCTTTTGTTGGACAGCTTTTAATGTAGTGAACTTTCTTCGGCCTTTGGGTCTGGTTTACAATGAGATGCTTCACTTTTTTTGGTATAAAACTTCACAACTTGGCTGATTTTTCTTCAGCTTTGCTACTTGATTGTGAATTGCTTGTCTTTTCCCTTCTTTTCTTTTGAAGGAGGTCTAATCATCGCCCGCAAGTATATGGAAATACCTCCCCGCTCTTTCTCATCCTCGCCCTTTTTGACGCGAGTCAAGATGAGGGTCACTCACATTTTCCCGATTACTTTGGACTAGAGATAGGATGGTCTGTTTTCCCATCCCGCCTACTTACATATGCTGCAGTGGCGGAGCAAACTCTGAACCATACAATCTCTAAGTGCTAACCTCCACTAAATCCATAGAACCATATAATAGAAATTCGGTCCTTTGAATGCTTCGTCAAGTCTCTCTAGGACGTTTTATAAACTCCACATCCTTGTTTATCTCAACTCAAAAGACATGTAGTGGGTTAAATTCACATGTAAAAGCACAATTCAGATTTCACAAGAGAATTACAATATAATCAGCATCATCTACTTCACATCATCAACATTCAATACTGCATACTCAAGGACAGAGAGAAAGTCCATACTTTTCATTCTTTTTTTCCTCAAAGAAACGTGCAGACAATGCAAATGCATGAAAATAAACGTGCATACACAACTGACTCAATAACTGACTCTCCCCACCCCACACTTTAGAACCAAGATGTGTCCTCATAGCACGACTTTAGTTCAAAGATACAAACAATGCAGACACATAAAAAGGGACAGAAAGAAAATAAAAATGAACAGCTACTCCCCTAGTCAGAGTCTGAAGGTGATGCCGGATGTGGAATGGCGAACTCCGAGGGAGTAGGGTCTCCAAGCTGCCATCCTGGTGGCGTGATCATTCGATATTTTGACTAGTTATTTGCTCCATATGATGAAGGATAACACTTGTTCTCCCGCCAAATTGCCATCATTTGATCCTTTTCTCCTAGAGTTTCAGGTGAATCAACGCGATGAGCACTTTGGATTCCATCCAAAGAAAATCAATGCAAAATAGGCAAAAAAGCACACAAGGGAAGCCAGCCGACCGGCTGGATAAATTTGTCTAAAACCAACCGACCGGTTGGAGTTAAAGCCAGTAGAAATGGCTCGCCCGAGCGGAAGAAGGCTCACCCGAGCCTACGCCTACCTATTGAATCTGCTAAATTGTGTTCGACCGAGCTCTCTTTAGCCCGCCCAAGCTCCGAGGCCTTGGGACATGACAAGCGTATTTTTAACCCTTTATAGATGTCAAATTGTTAGTTGTAGGGGTCAAGTTGCAGTCAAACAAAATTTATAACCTTGGTAAGCCAAGGGTCGATCCAAAGAGCAGTGCGTGTGAATACTAGCTAACAGCGTGACCTATTTAGCTATTCCGAGTGACAAAAGGTTTTGTGGTGTTAAAACAAGCAGAAATTAAATAGCAGAAAATAAATGGTTGTATTAATTCAGAGAAAGAATCCCAAAATCTGTACTTCACCCGTGCTAACCCCACTAATCACGCAATCATGTCAAGTCAATTATTTATGCTATCGAATATGGAATATAACCAAAATAACACTAGACAAGCCGCCCATCCACGGATCATTGTCTAGATTAATCTCAATCGTTGAACGCCGCCCATCCACGGATTATAAACAATCTAGATTTATTAAACTAATGGTTTTCCTATTAATTCATGTAAACATGACCTAATATCAATTTCATGCAATCCGGTTAATCCCTAGGGCCCACCCACCTTTCGGCATATAACCTAAATACGTTCTATCAATGCAAACATACCCTTTGATGTAAATACATGCATAGAACGATAGTATTAAGCACACAATGAAATTAAATAATCGAATCGCATAAACAATAACTTTAATTAATCACATGAAGAGTTAGGGTTACATAGCACGGGATCCGTAGGATCGCGGAATAAAGAGGACTACTCACTGTTCATGGTGATTAAACCTAAAACAGTGTATAATGAAAATAAGGGGCGAGTAAACTGTAAACGATGTAGCTCGTTGATCCTCACGATAAATTGTTGTCTTCTCTCCCAAGTTAGGGTTTTGCTCCAAAATAACGACACCCTTGAGTTCTGGTCGAGCCCCTCTATTTATAGAATAATTCCCCAAAATTTCCTAATTAATCCTGTGATTTCCTAAAACTGAGTTCGAGTAAGTCCCGTGACAGCCGATCCGTCACGGGCTGTCACGGGCCACCACGGGCTTTGGGAATTGCACTGCCACGGCTGAGTCCCGTGATGGAGGCAATGGCCCGTGACACCAACTTCGCCACGGGCTGTCAAGGGCTCTTGGCTTTACACTGCAACTGCGTTGTCCCGTGACGTCTTCTTTGGCCCGTGACGAGTTGAGTTGTCATGGGGTCTGGGGCAGAATTTGCTGTTTAGACTGATTTTCTTCATCTTTTCGTGTAATCAGGTTAATATCGAGTCATCGTGTAATTCAAACCTGAAACACTAGGAAAAGAGATCAAATGATAACAAAGTGTTCGGAAAACAAACCTAATCCATCATCGAATGAGGTGAATAATAGGTCAAGAACTTGACCGATCAAAACACTCCACACTTAGGATTTGTTCGTCCCGAACAAAGTTAGAACGAGAGGCAGAAAAATGCAAGTCTATATGAGGTTCAACCAGACATAAGGGTCTAAACTACCTACTCAAGTGACATGCGATCAATCCTAACTAAAACAATAAAATAAAAAGATAACTCACTGTCGTAGAGGACACGAATGCATTTAGCATATGCATCAAGCCTTTAAACCCCTAGGTTGCCCTAGTAGGACGAGTATAGTCTCGTGAAGGTTTTCAGGAATGGGACTACCTACAAATCCCCTGTACAACTAACTAACGTGTATGCATGAATGATGCCCAATGAGTCACAGTAAAGTCATGTCGTACCTTGGATTCATCGTGTTACCTCAACTTTAAGTCAAACATCTTCATCGAAGTTTTCAGACCATCATAGATTATACGAGATATGCATTCAAACGGTCAGTACACACGTCTAGCAATTGACTAATCATATGTTCTAAATAGTTCTATTGCAACATATAAAGAACATGAATAGTTACACAAAACATGCTCGCCATTCACCTATGCTATCTAGGGATAGTCCACGGGCTCTTGGCGCAAAGCTCATTCTCAAGTGCCAAGGATTAGACAATGACCCGTAAGAGAAGAGGAGCCTGACTTAAGGATTTTCTGAAAAATAGTACAAAAATTTGCATCAAAAATTCAGTGCAAGCACGAGGATCGTCCCTTAGTTTCTAGTACACGAATTCTCAAGATAGGTTATGAAATCTATTTGTCTTAGTCAAGACGAGTTCCAGATGGTGTTCGAACTGCGTCTCGAACACTTGTTGGACAGTTCCACGTTATGTTCAAATAGAGGCTAGAACACCTTAGCAGACAAACCATAAACAGCACAAAAAGGAGCACACACGATATGATAACCCAGTTCGGCTCCGCCTACTCTGGGGGGTTTCCCACACCCGGAAAAGGGACACAAATCTTATTACGAGTTTAGGGATACAAGAGGTCTTACTCTTACACAACTCCTCGTTTGTAATGGCCTCACCACTAACACTCCGTCTCTCGGATTTGCAATCTCGGTTCGTCGCAACTCCCCTCGATCCCTGATGGACCAAAGTTATACGAATTATAAACACAGTATAACCCCCTTATTTAGACTGTTTGTCTATCTAACTTCTACGTATTAGTCCCGATATATTTCCACAGGGCATTTTAGAGACTGAAGTGAAAACACGCTAAGGAGAGGATTTTATGCTGAAAAGATAACAAGAGTCAATCCAAGGTCAAGATCATATGCCGACTGCAGAAATATCAAGGATCCTGACGTTGAATTGACCATAATAAATTAATCAAAAGAATCAGGAGTGGAGTCAAGACAGCCCGGGGAAGAAACACATTGACAGTTTTGTGAAAAGACTGCACAAAACTGTACAAAACTCACATATGGGCAAGGATGACCGGCCACTTGATGAAGTGGTGGCCAAGGGAGGAGCTCCTCCTCCTTGGCCACCGCCTACCGGTGGCTTGAGGGGTGGTGACCGGTGGCTTCACTATTCCTCCACATGTCACCTCCTCCTCCTCCCCCCTTCTCCTCCCTTGGATCAAATGCACATGTCCACCATCTCCACCATCTCCACCACCCATCTCCTCCCCTTTTGGCTATAAAAGGAGGCCTCCTCCTCCTCATTTCAACACACCTCAATCTCATTTCACTTCTCTCTCTAGAAGTTGTAATATTTGTAACGTTGTAATCTTGGCTTTGGAAATAAAGGATAGCTCCCTTGGCGCTTCAACGGTTGTAAGTAATTCTTAGTATTTATTCAACTGTTTTATTTCCTAAGTTATAATGTTTAGCGTGATGAATAGTAGCTAAACTAGTAGTTCGGTAGAAGGGGCGCACTTGTATTATAAAATGTTTTAAGACTATTAACTTAGTGTCTAGTCTTAGTATTCAAAACTTGTTCTATGTGCCATATATCAAGTCAGAGTTTCTAAGGTTGAGTGGAAGCTGTCACAAGCAAAGCTCTTTCGTAGAAATTCGTGATCATACTCGGTAAGTGGAAGCTGTCACAAGCAAAACTTATCGAGGAGTTCAACTTATCTAAAACACCACTTGGTCAATAACGTAACTGGGAGATCAAGTGGATGCACTTACAGCTAAGATACTTCGAAAGGAGGAATTAGTTTTGCTTAGAACAAGTGTTGCTTTAAACGATGTTGCAAGTCTTGCGCTACGAAAGGGCCTCGATTCATCTTTGAATACTTAGGTAATTCACTAAAGGTCAATGATAAACAGGATATAATACAAGGCCCCTGAAACCAAACATTTCTCTTTAATTATAAACTGTAATTTACTTTCCAGTATTAAAATCAACCAACCAACCAATCAATCAATCAAAATAGCTGGTAGCTTTAAAACCAACCAACCGACCTTAAACACGCTCCCACGCTGCGTAATCCCCCCGAAGAACAATTATTCCCCTGGTTCCCTTGGGTTCGACCCCTACTTACCAAGTACTACCCAGTAGTATAGTTACGAGTAGCGGACTATTATAAATTTATTTGCACAAATCGCTTTGACGACAAGCGGTTCTGTCAAATTGGCGCCGTTGCCGGGGAATCAGCCATCGGATAACTGTTCTTTGAATCGTTACGCGCTTCAAAAACAAACCATGTCTCGCGAAGAAAGTCACCATGAGGATGACGAAGAAATAAACCTGTACGATCAGAATGATGAGGTACCGTTTCCATTCGTCGATGATCCGGAACAACTCATCAGAAACAGAAGAGCTCGTGATAGGGAAGCAGTCAGGAGAAACCAAGAATTACCCGAGGAACGAAATGCAGCTGGTCCAGTACAACCTCCTATTCATCCCCCACGACCACAACCTCAACCTCGATACATGCCAAGAAGAGAATCCGCTTTCGACGACTACTACGGAGACAACTACTACCGTGAACCAACTATGGGCGAGCTAAATGCCCCTAATTTCGAGACACAGCCGTGGTGCATCTATGAGAGCCCTAAATTAGAAAATATAACCATCAACGCATCAGTGGCACACAGCCTGCCAAAATTCTCAGGATCTCAAGGAGAATCTGCCGCAACTCACCTTCAACGCCTACATGGCATTTGCCAGAATCTAAAGCCCAACCGGGTGAATATAGACGACTTCAAGTTAAAAGCGTTCTATTTTTCCCTCACTGACTCGGCAAGCGACTGGTTCCTTTCATTGCCTTCCGGAAGCATTAGAACATGGGTTCAGATGCAGAAGAAATTCTTAGACAAATACTATCCGGCTGGAAGAGCAATACAAGTAAGGAAGCAACTACAGGAAATTAAACAAGGTCCCAATGAAACCATGTACGATTACCTGGAAAAGTTCAATCACCTAGAAAGAAGCTGTTGTACCCTTGGACTGCCCGAGAAACTCGTCATCGAGTACCTCATTGACGGATTAAGACCATTAGACAAAATGCTCTTGGATGCCTCAGCGGGAGGGTCCATGATGAATCTATCATTAAGTGGCATCAGAAATCTCATCGCCAACGTTGCTGAAAATGCTCGATTTAGAGAAGAGACCACTCGCCAAGATGAATTCTCTCGATCAAAAAGGGTAGCACAAACCGAGGCATCAGTAAACTCCATAACTGAAGACATGAAACAGTTAAAGGAGATGATGACTGAGATCATACGTAGACAGCCAGTTACGGTAAAACCTTGCGAGTTCTGTGGTTCTACAGACCACAAAACGGACGCATGCCCAACATTGATAGAAGAAGAACCGGCTGATGTAAATACAGTGGGAGGATATCAAGGATACAACAACGACAGAGCTGGACAAAATAGACAGTACGTCCAAACATCCAATCCAGGCTGGTGTGACAACAACATCTATCTTCAGACGGAGACACAACCAGCTGTCCCTCAACTAGCGCAGTCATTCTACCAACCACCCCACCGACAATATCACCAGAACACTCCATCGGCAGGCCAATATCACCAAAAAGGGTCAAATCAGTACCAAGCCAGACCGAGCAATCAACAGGAACCAAGCAAGTCGCTCAATGACACGATGAAGGAGCTCACGGGAAATATTAATCAATTGGGTACTTCACTACACCAGTACCAGGCAAAAACTGACGGTGCAATTTCAGAATTGACCAAACAAATGTCCCAGCTAGCCACCGCAATGTCAACACTCACTACTGAACATGGCAGACTTCCTTCACAGACCATCCAAAATCCTAAGCCGAACATAAGCATGATAAGGAGGTCAAACATGTAGGTTACTCTAGGAGAAGTAGCACGGTCCCCAACCTACAGACTTACAAACAATCACTTCAACCATAGGAGTCGACCTGATTGGAATCAAGAAGAAGACCGACCCAATGATGGCAAAACATGGGTTACGCATGCTGACAATGGACGGTACGCGTTTACTGTTTGCGTAACACCGCCGCCGATCACACACTTTGACATACCAGCATCTGGTTGGGACTCCCCAAATAATATTATTGCTTCGAAGCAAAATATTAAAGGATCCAAATACGCAAATTCTAAGCCAGGGAGTGGGCAGAATAGTCCGACAATAGAAAGAGCCCTCACTTCAGATCATGAGCCACAACCGGAAAGAAATAAAGACCCTGGGGCCTTTACAATCACCTGTGGTATTGGTGAAACCCAGATCCAAAAATGCTTAGTCGATCTTGGGGCTGCTGTCAACGCCATGCCTTCCTCCTTGTATTACCTACTAGGACTTGGTCCGTTGAAACCACCTCGATCAAATATCGAGCTAGGAGATAAATCATGCATCCGCCCGGTTGGAGAACTGGAAGATGTAATTCTCCATGTGGGAGAACTTGTCGTTGCTGCAGACTTCTATGTAATACCAACAGAAGAAACCTGCGAAGACGACCTACCAACAATAATATTGGGACGACCATTCCTCTACGCCACTAAAGCAAGAATCGATGTGGGCAAGGGGTCATTATCACTTAAGTTCGGCGGCAAAATTGCACACTTCTACATTAATAAGAGCCGCCCGGACACGAAGAAACCGCCAGACATAACACCTATCTCAGATCACGGTGCACAGTTTTCTGACCTGTCATTAGGGACCAGAAAAGTATCAAGACCAGCAGCTATGGTCAAAGGTCTTCCGCCTTCTCAGAAACATTGGAAAGAGAAAACACCAAAACCATGGAGCTCTTACTCCGGCAAGAAGTCAGGAAGAAGCAACACTGGAACGGTGGCAAAGTTTGACCTCAGCCACCCATGGGACCCAAACCAGTAATCCACAATGAGGTACTGTCGAGCCAACGACGTTAAACAAGTGCACTGGTCGGGAGGTAACCCGACACTATCTTACTTTTCCGCACTTTAATTTCTATCATTTAAATTCAGTATTTAGTTTAAAGCTTGCATGACTTTTGAACTAAGGCACGCCTTCGTTCAAAAGTGGGGGGGTGAGAACCACCTATGTACATAAATAACATGCAGCTGTTTTTTTTCTTTTTTAGTAATAGTATCTTTTTGAAAATATGAACTTAAGAATGTGAAAAAGATAAATCATAATTCATGCATTAACCTTGTGAAAATTTAACTGTTTAAAAACTTAGAATGTAACTTTCCATTTGTCCTTTGTGCTGAGATAACCAGGGATGTGGAGTTGATAGAAATGCCCTAGAGAGGCTTGGCAAGCAATCGAAGGATCAGATCAAACTATATGGTTTTCAAAGTCATTGGAGGCTGCACTTCGGGTTTTCAGTGAATAATTGAAGTCAACTTCGCCAAGAAGCATCTATACAAAGGCGAGGACGGGAATCAGACCGTCCTCTCTCTAGTCAAAATAGCCGAGAAAATAGATGAGCGACCCTCATCTTGACCCGCGCAAAACGACAAAGACGAGAGGAGCGGGGAGGTATTTCCATAGGCTTGCGGGCGATGATTGGACCTCCCAAAAAGGCTTGAGAAAATGGACTTGCAAAATCACAAAAAGGCGAAAAACTCAAAGAAGAAAATCAAAAGAGGCCAAAGGCCCAAAATTGTGAAGGTTTTAACTGAGCAAAAGTGAAGCACTCAAAAAGTCAAATCAAAGGCCAAAGGCCGATTCACTATAACAAAAAAGCAGTCCCTCGCCAAAGAAGAAAATCAAAAAGGCTCAACTCACTGAAACTCGAATCGAATCATGTTCTAGAGAAAGCTACCAGAAAACCATGTAGTACGAGACGATCCCAAGATTGCAGTCCAGGAGCCTAAAAAGGGCTATCTCCCGAGACATCCAATATAATTTGCATCTCAGCATGGAGGTACAAGTATTAAGTTTCTTCTATTTATTTACGCAATTTAATTTGGTAATAAGTAAGCAATGCATGAATTAGGATAGATCGAGTACCACAGTCTAATTTTCATATTCCAAAGCCAAACTTAGCACTTACGCCCTTTAATAGCATTGTTCGGGACGAACAACTAAAAGTGGGGGGGTAATCTGATGGACCAAAGTTATACGAATCATAAACACAGTATAACCCCCTTATTTAGACTGTTTGTCTATCTAACTTCTACGTATTAGTCCCGATATATTTCCACAGGGCATTTTAGAGACTGAAGTGAAAACACGCTAAGGAGAGGATTTTATGCAGAAAAGATAACAAGAGTCAATCCAAGGTCAAGATCATATGCCGACTGAAGAAATATCAAGGATCCTGACGTTGAATTGACCATAATAAATTAATCAGAAGAATCAGGAGTGGAGTCAAGACAGGCTGGGGAAGAAACACATTGACAGTTTTGTGAAAAGACTGCACAAAATTGTACAAAACTCACATATGGGCAAGGATGACCGGCCACTTGATGAAGTGGTGGCCAAGGGAGGAGCTCCTCCTCCTTGGCCACCGCCTACCGGTGGCTTGAGGGGTGGTGACCGGCGGCTTCACTATTCCTCCACATGTCACCTCCTCCTCCTCCTCCCTTCTCCTCCCTTGGATCAAATGCACATGTCCACCATCTCCACCACCCATCTCCTCCCCTTTTGGCTATAAAAGGAGGCCTCCTCCTCCTCATTTCAACACACCTCAATCTCATTTCACTTCTCTCTCTAGAAGTTGTAATATTTGTAACGTTGTAATCTTGGCTTTGGAAATAAAGGATAGCTCCCTTGGCGCTTCAACAGTTGTAAGTAATTCTTAGTATTTATTCAACTGTTTTATTTCCTTAGTTATAATGTTTAGCGCGATAAATAGTAGCTAAACTAGTAGTTCGGTAGAAGGGGCGCACTTGTATTATAAAATGTTTTAAGACTATTAACTTAGTGTCTAGTCTTAGTATTCAAAACTTGTTCTATGTGCCATATATCAAGTCAGAGTTTCTAAGGTTGAGTGGAAGTTGTCACAAGCAAAGCTCTTCCGTAGAAATTCGTGATCATACTCGGTAAGTGGAAGCTGTCACAAGCAAAACTTATCGAGGAGTTCGACTTATCTAAAACACCACTTGGTCAATAACGTAACTGGGAGATCAAGTGGATGCACTTACAGCTAAGATACTTCGAAAGGAGGAATTAGTTTTGCTTAGAACAAGTGTTGCTTTAAACGATGTTGCAAGTCTTGCGCTACGAAAGGGCCTCGATTCATCTTTGAATACTTAGGTAATTCACTAAAGGTCAATGATAAACAGGATATAATACAAGGCCCCTGAAACCGAACATTTCTCTTTAATTATAAACTGTAATTTACTTTCCAGTATTAAAATCAACCAACCAACCAATCAATCAATCAAAATAGCTGGTAGCTTTAAAACCAACCAACCGACCTTAAACACGCTCCCACGCTGCGTAATCCCCCCGAAGAACAATTATTCCCCTGGTTCCCTTGGGTTCGACCCCTACTTACCAAGTACTACCCAGTAGTATAGTTGCGAGTAGCGGACTATTATAAATTTATTTGCACAAATCGCTTTGACGACAAGCGGTTCTGTCAATCCCCTATGGGTAGGACGAGACTTCCCTCTCGGCCTAGTCTTGGACTTCTCGGAAGTCCAGTCGCCTTCTCTCAAAGACGTGTCATTATCACCGTGTGTGTGTGCGCTTGATAGTTCTCCAAGAGCAGTCTGAACAGCACACTGAACAGACTGCTTCTTCTCCGTTGATATTCCGGTGAGGAATAATCAGCCGGTGGTCGCTCCTCCTCCAATCTCACGAACTCTCGTGTTTATCTTTTCTCTCAGGAAGCGACACGATTATGGATGCCCTAGCATTGTATTTATATGCTCGGATGCCATCCAAATCTGCTCAAGATAATCCCATCAAATATTTAGGAAATATTCCTAAATATTCGATGTATATCTTTCTCCAATCTTTGGGAAGTATATTCAAAAACTTCCTTCCCAAGTCAGCCACGCCGCCTTTAATCTGATGTGGATATTCGTTTGAATATCTGAATCTTTGAATTCCTAGCTGGCCGACTCCAATCAGATCGAAATATTCTTGTCAAATATTTCGGAGATAGTCCTACATATTTGATAGATATTCAATCTCTTCCATATCCAATCTTTGGAGATTACTTCCGTGCCAAGTCATCTAATATTCTCGAATCCAAGCTGAAGATATTCATTTGAATATCTGATCTTTAATGACGACTCGTCAATTGATCCCAATCAGATAATCTCATCGATCTTTTGGAAATGCAAATCTTCCTGCGTCTGCTGTACGCTGTGCTGCAGTTCAAGACAGCGATTGAACTCTTCTTGAACACCTGCTTGAACTGTCTAAAGCTTCTTGAACACCTGCTTGAACTGTCTAAAGCCGTTTTGCCAACAGCATGCCATTCATGGGAACATCAATCTCCCCCTTGGCATTTTTGGCAAAACCCAATCTAGGCTTTAGACACAACTTGAGGAACCAGGACAGTTACCTCAAACCACTCCCCCTTTTTGCCACAAACTGGCAAGGGGTCCAATCGAGCAACCTGGTCTCTTCAGCAACTAGAATCTTGTCAACTCCCCCTCAAACATACCCTGGGACAGTGACACGTGCTGTGAGTCTGTCAAACCATGGTGTCTCAGCAGCTGTTCAATTATCATCCCTCTTGGTAGTTACTTCAGCCGAGCATGCTTGGATGATCACTTTCTTCTTCGGTTTCTTCTTTTCAGACTTCTTGAGATCAGCCAATGAAACTGAGTCCTCATCATTCATCCTCAAGCTCTTCTGGAACAGTCTTCAGCAAATGATCCAGGATTCTGACCAGCTCTCTGTGTGTGATTTCCAGCACTATGTTCTGCTTCAGTTATGATTCCTTCTTGGACATCTAACAGCTTTACCTTCTTCTAGATGACAGGATCAACAACAACTTGCTCAGTCTCAGACTCTGACATAGCAATTTTTCTCCCCCTCACAACACTAATTCGTGCAGCATATTTCCTGGGAGTTCCATTCCTTCTAGGCACGACTTTTATGCGGATTTCTGTCTTCTTCAACACGAAGCTAGTGGCATCCACCTTTGCATTCAACAGTTTCTTCTTATCAGAACCACAATGTTAGCCCTACTGGCTTCACCTTCTTGTGCAGCATCCGTCACAGAATCTCATTAAGGGGTGGTTCAGCCATCGCCTGATTTTTCTTCGCAGTCTGCACACTCCCTTTAGTTGGATTAGGATCAGCCTTTGACGCCTTTGAAGTAGCTTCTTTAAGTTCTGTCACAGCCGCCTCTTCTCCCTTCTTTTTCCCTTCTTCGATATTAGGGTTTGCTGATATTGTATCCTCATCCAACTTTGATTCAACTGCCTTTTTGATTTCTCAAATATTTGGACTCCTCCACTTGCCAAAAGCGGTCATGTGTATATCTCTTGAGATATTTGTCCAATCACCTCTCTCCTCCTTGATATGTTCCAACGCCTCATAAAGCTGCAAATATGTTGAACTTAGTAATCAGTTCCAACCACGTACCATCTGTTCCAGCCCTTTTCTTTGGTGGGTCAGCCCATCTGATCTGCTGGGGTTCTGCTCTTGGCTGACCTCCTTCTGGAATGCTTAGTTTGCCATAACACGCAGACCCAAAGAGGATCTAAGTGTTTCAAACTGAGCGGCGTCTAGTGGCATGGTGAGTACGGCAGTAATAGTGGTCATGTGTTTCGATGTGATGACCTTCTTCTCCACTAGCTCTCTGATGAAGTGATATCTGCTCATGGAGTGTTGTTCTGGGTTCTTGGGCAGAAACTTCTTCACCCATTGCACTCCGAGTTCCGACAGATTCTGCTTCATACATAGGAACTGAGTGCAGCAGCTCCCTGCAGCGATGCTCTCCCGCTCTCCCAGCACCTGGTCAACATGTGTTCCAGGAAGGTGTTTTATCTCTCCCACCACGGTCAGCTGGAGCTCCTTTTGCATCTGTCTCATGAACTGGCCAACCAGCTTCTGTGTACTCGTGACGAACATATGCTTCTCTTCTCCCCCTCGCTCATAGCCATGGTCGATGAGGAGCGTCTCGTACCATGCTCTGGGCGCTTGTGTGAGTTCGTATATAGTCTCCTTCAGTCCGTGACTGTGCACAAGATGATATAACTTACATGCTTCATATCTGATGAGCCCTTCCAGTTCCACGTGAATGGCCACCACCCAAATCTCATCAATAAATTCTTTGATAACATTCTTCGGACTAGATGAACAAGCAGCCAGCTCTCGACACTTGATCTCATTCGCTCGACTCTTAATTCTCCATGAGGGTTGCAGCGCAGGTGCATTGTCAAGTGTCCCAGCTGGAGTAGGTGTGGCTTCATTAGCTGGACCTCCCTCTGGAGTTTTATCTTCTGTAGCCTTGGTCTGAATGGGTGTTTCAGACACTGTCCCACCTCTGCATTTATCATCTTCTGGGACTGAGTTTAGGGCAACTTCATCTTTCACCTTTCTAGAAGAGTACACCATACCTGTCCCTTACAATTCCATCTCATTTATCGTGTTTTCGGACAGACAGTGGCAGCTCCTGTTCCAACTGTGCCTAGAACGTAGCTTTTGTTTGATGACCTACTTCCTTCCATCAGTGTGTCTCCATTCCTATCCAGTACTTGACAGGAATCACGAGTGAATGTCACAGACTGTCCTTCATCACAAAATCTACTGATACTGATCAGGTTCACCTTTAACCCATCGACTAGGAGGATATCCTCGAGCTCAGGTAGATCCGGAACCTTCAATGTCCCACAGCCGATCACCTGGCCCTTTCCTCCATCTCCAAAAGTGACAAACTGACGCTTGCGAATAGGTTTAACATTGATGAGATATTGAGGATTACCTGTCATGTGAGCCGAGCAGCCACTATCGAGGTACCAGCATTCTTCCTTCATGTGACTGAATGAGCTAAGAGCAACGAAGCACACTTCTTTCCTTGTTTTTGGTTTCCAGACTTGTCTGACTCGAGGGGTGACTCTAGATTCCATTACTTTTTGCTCAGCCAGAAGTAGTCAGCACCTTGATTTGATGTGCCCCATCTGATAGCAACACCAACATGTACGTATTCCTCCTCCATTCAGTACCATGTCTTCCATGGTTGGGCATGAGCTGCTTTCTTCCTTCATTCCCAAGCTGCTTTTCAGGATAGTGGTTCACACACTGTTCTGCTCTCTGTGCTGGTTTCAGCTTTACCTTAACGGATGAAGTCTTATCTGAGCCACTGTTACCATTGAAGCCGAGACCTCTATGTCCATCTTTAATTTTTTGGGATCTGAGTATGGATTCCAAGTTCTTTGAGCATGAGTCCAGCATCTTCGTCGATCTTTTGAACTTGCTCAATTCTTTCATAGTAGCAGCATGATTATCTCTTATTTTCTCCATCTCACCTTTTAGAACCGATACGGTGTCAAGCAGTTCCACCTTCTGTGCAACGAGGTGTTCAACCTCCTGCCACTTTTTATCTTTTTCTTCTGTCAGGCTTGCCACTGTTTCTGTGAGCTTCTTGTTCAGATCAATCACCAATAGCCACTTCTCATAGAGTTCCTTGTACGTCTCGGTCGAGGTCTCATGAGCAAGTTCTTTGTCATCACTGCTTGATGCATCGTCAACAGGCTGTTCAGACAGTGCACTAGAGTATGGATTTTCACTTGTCTCACTGCAGTCTTCAATAGTGACTACAAGTCCCATGATATTGACATTCTCATGCTCTTCTTCCTCATCGTTAGATTCACTGTCTGGACCCTCATAGGCTATTCTGAGAATATCCCATGCTTCCTTGGCCACCTCACATTCAGCAATCAGTTTGAACACGTTCTCGTCCACTCCATAGAAGATTGCATTCAGGGCCTTTGAATTCCCAACAGCCGCTACATCATCTGCTTCAGACCACAGAGCTTCAGGTTTTGGCATAACAGCTCCTTCAGGGTTAACCATCATGGGTTCTATCCATCCTATCATTACAGCTCTCCAAGCCCTTTCATCGAGGGATTTCAGAAAGGCTTTCATCTTGGATTTCCAATAGGCATAATTCGGCCCTTCAAGCAACGGTGGTCGATAGTGCTCTGTCCTTCCTTCAAACTCATCTTGAACAGTCGCCGGATCACACTCTGTATGTCGAGTGCCTGCTTTGATACCAAACGAAATCTATTTGTCTTTGTCAAGACGAGTTCCAGATGGTGTTCGAACTGCGTCTCGAACACTTGTTGGACAGTTCCACGTTATGTTCAAACAGAGGCTAGAACACCTTAGCAAACAAAACATAAACAACACAAAAAGGAGCACACACGATATGATAACCCAGTTTGGCTCTGCCTACTCTGGGGGGTTTCCCACACCTGGAAAAGGGACACAAATCTTATTACGAGTTTAGGGATACAAGAGGTCTTACTCTTACACAACTCCTCGTTTGTAATGGCCTCACGACTAACACTTCGTCTCTCGGATTTGCAATCTCGGTTTGTCGCAACTCCCCTCGATCCCCTATGGATAGGACGAGACTTCCCTCTCGACCTAGTCTTGGACTTCTCGGAAGTCCAGTTGCCTTCTCTCAAAGACGTGTCTTTATCACCGTGTGTGTGTGCGCTTGATAGTTCTTCAAGAGCAGTCTAAACAGCACACTGAACAGACTGCTTCTTCTCCGTTGATATTCCGGTGAGGAATAATCAGCCGGTGGTCGCTCCTCCTCCAATCTCACGAACTCTCATGTTTATCTTTTCTCTCAGGAAGCGACACGATTATGGATGCCCTAGCATTGTATTTATATGCTCGGATGCCATCCAAATCTGCTCAAGATAATCCCATCAAATATTTAGGAAATATTCCTAAATATTCGATGTATATCTTTCTCCAATCTTTAGGAAGTATATTCGTAAACTTCCTTCCCAAGTCAGCCACGCCGCCTTTAATCTGATGTGGATATTCGTTTGATTATCTGAATCTTCGAATTCCTAGCTGGCCGACTCCAATCAGATCGAAATATTCTTGTCAAATATTTCGGAGATACTCCTACATATTTGATAGATATTCAATCTCTTCCATATCCAATCTTTGGAGATTACTTACGTGCCAAGTCATCTAATATTCTCGAATCCAAGCTGAAGATATTCATTTGAATATCTGATCTTTAATGATGACTCGTCAATTGATCCCAATCAGATAATCTCATCGATCTTTTGGATATGCAAATCTTCCTGCGTCTGCTGTACGCTGTGCTGCAGTTCAAGACAGCGATTGAACTCCTCTTGAACACCTGCTTGAACTGTCTAAAGCTTCTTGAACACCTGCTTGAACTGTCTAAAGCCGTTTTGCCAACAGCATGCCATTCATGGGAACATCAGGTTATGATTTGCACGCAATGAGAGGATGGAATTACACTATATCAAGCAAAAGGGGGCAGAAATTGTTTCAAGAGTGTTTTCCATATACCAGGGGTGACTTTTCTCACCAGGTCTTTGGTATTTTTTGCTTTCGCAGAATCAACAAAATCATTTTTTTTTCAGACTGGTTTTCTTTCAAAAACAACTATGCTTGGGGCCAATGTTTCACCCACTTTCCAAGATTAAGAACTTTGTTTTTGAGGGGAAAACTTAAAGGTCAATTGTCTAACTCCACACTTAAAGCTTGACATAGTGTATAAATAAAGGCGGGTGCATGCAAATCACGACGAGTGTAGAGAACCACATACTAGCACTAAGGTCACCTAGAAAAAGAGATGTAATTTATGATTTTGACGTTTTTGAACCGGTGCCTACTAACTTCAGGTCTCAAACATGCTTCAAGAAATACGTAAAACGTGCGATAGTCAAAGGCTAGCAATGATACTGACTCAAGAGAATATACACATGGTTAAAACTATTTCAAGTCCTAGACTTCAAATCCAAATGAGTGTCAACCAGTCAAGGAGTATCGTAGAAAATGAGGATTTCAATCGCAATACATAGACTGTTGAGCATATGCAGGAATGAACGTGAAATGCAATGCGTGTGACTATGCGCTACCCACTCCACACTTAAAAATAAGCTTAGTCCCTAAGCAAAGAAATAAAAGAAAAAATAAGCGTAGGAACTTCACTCGTGTGTGATGGCGCGATATCCAAGCGACTAATACGATGACCGGTGAGTGAAACACGACTTGTGAGCTGATAGATATAAAGATAAAACACACAAAGCTTCACAAGTAATAGGTTAGCATCGAATAATCGCGGAGAAACCTTGATAGGGGTGCCAAGTAAATAGAGTGCAAAAATTGAACCGCATAGGCAAAATACTCAGTCTGAATTTGAGCAGGTCCCGTGACACCAATCTCGTCACGGGCTGTCACGGGACGTTACGGGGGTGAAAATTTGCACTGCTTTGGCCGGGTCCCGTGACAGAACCATTGTCCCGTGACGTTCCTTTTGTCACGGGCTGTCACGGGATCGAGATATTGCATTTCGCGAGCTGGGACTCCACACTTAGATTCCTGCAAGGGTCACACGTAATGTACAAGATGCAAATGAAAAATACAATGAAATAAAAAAAACTCACAGCGCGGGTTACTCCCCGAAGAGGCCAAATTTAACGTCTTGGTGAGACACATCCAGGGAGAAAGAACTAGAAGCAATCTCCAATGTCGTCAGGTGGTTCCCGGTGTTTCAGGATGTGGTAATGTTTAAGGCTCTGCCCGTCGACCACCATTGACTTTCCTCCCTTGTAGCTAAGCTGGTGGTTGTCCAAAAGTGATCTCTCCACTGTGTAAGGACCACTCCACCTGGTGCGCAGCTTCCCATGAATTAATTTAAGGCGTGATTTGTAGAGAATAGCTCGCTCGGCTCGACTGAATTTTCTGCGCACCATTCGTTTGTAGTGCCACTTTGTCGTCCTCTCCTTAAAGACATCACCTGGGTCGAGAAGAGGCTTCAGCTCTCCCTCGCAGGGTTCCTTACCCGAGCCTGTAGTCTGTTTAGCACCAGCTGCTCCCTTTGTGCTTACCGCGCAAACATTTATCGGGACAAGGCAGCCCTGTAAAACTCTGCGAGGCTCAATAGAGGTAAGTGAAATAGGATCATTAACAGCAGCAGAGTCCAGAATATCACAGTCAGCAAATAGACTAGGACTCTTAGACATGTCAGGAAAATTAAAATCAATCCTATCACTGCCTACTCGCAAGGCTAAGGAACATCTATCTATGTCAATGACTGCCTTAGCCGTGTAGAGGAATGGTCTACCAAGAATAATTGGGATGTCTACGTCCTCAAAGATGTCCAGCACTATGAAATCAGTAGGAAAATGCAGGTTCTTCACCTTGACTGGAACATCCTTCAGAATCCCTCTCGGAAGTCTACAAGAACGATCCGCGAGGCGAATGGTGATATTAGTAGGACAGAGATCACCCAAATTCAGTTTAGCATATAAAGAGTATGGCATGATAGACAAGCTAGCACCAAGATCACATAAGGCACGACGAACAGGAAAACCACCAATATCACAAGGGATAGAAAAACTCCCTGAGTCTTGAAGTTTGGGTGGCATGGGCTGGTTCGTGGCTGCACTACATTCCTCGCTCAGGGCCACATTCTCGATCCCGTCAATCTTTCTTTTCCCACTCATAATCTCCTTCATGAACTGCGCATAAGTGGGAATCTGGGTGATCGCATCGGTGAAGGGCATCGTGATGTAAAGAGTACGAACTTTATCGACAAACTACATGAACTCCTTGTCTCTTCTTTCACCCTTTAGTCATTGAGGGAATGGAATTGGAGGTCTATAAGGTGCTGGCTCCACTGGCTACACAGAATTTTCAGCTCGGTTTTCAGCGTCCTTCGACGTTTCCTCTTCAGCGGGTGTAGAATCAAGTGCTGATTTTGTAGCAGGAGTTCGAGTGGCTTGAGTTGGCACCATTTCAACATGTTTACCTCCCCGTAGTGTGATGGCATTCACCGATGCCATATGATTCAGATCTGGCTTCGACGGAAGTTTCCCCTGCTCCCTGTTTGCTGAATTTGCTAGTTGAGCAATCTGATTTTCCAGCATTCTGTCATGAACAGCGAGCTCCTCAACAGTCCTTTGCAGGTTCCTTACCTCAGTGGCGGTTTGCTCATATGCCCGTTGCTGATTCTCAGATGTCTTTCTCTGTTCGGTTATGAAGCTTACTAGCATGGCTTCCATGTTTGACGTCGATCCTGAATTCTGATTTTGCTGCTGCTGGGGCTGCTGGTTGAACTGGTTCCTTGACTGGTAGGGAGCGTTCTCCTGCTGTTGTCTTTAAGGAAAACCTGGTGCGGCCTGATTCTGTGGCTTATAGGAAAGGTTGGGATTATTCCTGTTCGGATTATCCCACCGGTTTATGCCTGATCCTTGATTGTACTGCCCCGCATAGTTGACATCCTCCTGGCTTCTTCCTTTACTATCTTGTCCCATCACTGGATAGCCATCTGCAAAATGGGAAGGTGAGCCACAAATCTGACAATAGACAGCCGGATTAGCAACAACAGACGACTTCATAGAGGGGCCTGTCTTCAGATTTTTAACTTCAGCTGCAAGCATCTTCACCGTTTGGTCAACTCAGTAATATCATTGGTGCTATCAGCAAGGTAGAGATCTTGCACACCCTTCGTATCCTTAGGATTTCCTCGATCACTCATCCAGAGGTGATAATCTTGGGCTGCTCTCTCTATAATCTCATAGGTGTCTTCTAGCGGGACTCCGTTCAGTCCCCCACCCGCTGCTTGGTTGATTAAAGTGCGCATCCCCTGATCGATTCCCTGATAGAAAGTATCAATAATCCACCACAGCTCCAGATTGTGATGAGGGCACAGTCTGGTAAGCTCTTTGTACCTCTCCCAAGCCTCGTAGACGGTCTCACCATCCATAGAACGGAACGAGATGATATGATTCCTGAAGTGTGCTGTCTTTGATGGTGGGAAGTACTGCTGTAGAAAAGCTTCGGCTAGTTTGCCCCGAGTAGTGAAAGTGCCCTCTGCATGACTGTCGAGCCACCTACTGGCCTTATCAGATAGTGAAAAAGGGAATAGCCTCAGGTAGTAGGATTCTGGAGGGACACCATTGGTCTTCACTGTGTTGCACATCTGAACAAACCGCTTGAGATGCTGATGAGGGTCTTCGTTCATCCTTCCTGAAAATTGGTTGTTCTGCACCATCTGAATCAGCCCTGTTTTGATCTCCCATGTATTGTTGGCGATGCCCGGTGGTGCAATGGCTGACTGAAATCCCGAGACACGTGGGACAGTGTAATCTCCGAGAGTCCTGCGCACTGGTTGTTGCAGAGGACACTGCTGGTCATCTTCGACCACTCCATTCAGCAGGGCTGGGTTATTTTGATTCATAGCCATCGCTGCAAAATTTCGGTTCAGAGCTCGTAGCTGCCGAGCTTCGTTCTGGGCCTGACGATTGTTTCTTCGTCGGTCCGGGGTATCCTCGTCTGAAATCTGAATCTGCTTCTTCCGTCTGGGTGTGTTCTCTGGCATGAACTAGCTAGTACCTGCAAGAGCCAAGAATTGCCACGAGTGAAGAGATCAAGGCAGAAAAAATCAGATATCAAACAAGACGAAATAGTCTAAACTACACACGTTAACACTAATATCACACTAAACGCTGCTCCCCGGCAACGGCGCCATTTTGACAAGCGTATTTTTAACCCTTTATAGATGTCAAATTATTAGTTTTAGGGGTCAAGTTGCAGTCAAACAAAATTTATAACCTTGGTAAGCCAAGGGTCGATCCAAAGAGCAGTGCGTGTGAATACTAGCCAACAGCGTGACCTATTTAGCTATTCCGAGTGACAAAAGGTTTTGTGGTGTTAAAACAAGCAGAAATTAAATAGCAGAAAATAAATGGTTGAATTCAGAGAAAGAATCCCAGAATCCGTACTTCACCCGTGCTAACCCCACTAATCACGCAATCATGTCAAGTCAATTATTTATGCTATCGAATATGGAATATAACCAAAATAACACTAGACAAGCCGCCCATCCACGGATCATTGTCTAGATTAATCTCAATCGTTGAACGCCGCCCATCCACGGATTATCAACGATCTCGATTTATTAAACTAATTGTTTTCCTATTAATTCATGTAAACATGACCTAATATCAATTTCATGCAATCCGGTTAATCCCTAGGGCCCATCCACCTTTCGGCATATAACCTAAATACGTTCTATCAATGCAAACATACCCTTTGATGTAAATACATGCATAGAACGATAGTATTAAGCACACAATGAAATTGAATAATCGAATCGCATAAACAATAACTTTAATTGATCACATGAAGAGTTAGGGTTACATAGCACGGGATCCGTAGGATCCCGGAATAAAGAGGACTACTCACTGTTCATGGTGATTAAACCTAAAACAGTGTATAATGAAAATAAGGGGCGAGTAAACCGTAAACGATGTAGCTCGTTGATCCTCACGATAAATTGTTGTCTTCTCTCCCAAGTTAGGGTTTTGCTCCAAAATAACGACACCCTTGAGTTCTGGTCGAGCCCCTCTATTTATAGAATAATTCCCCAAAATTTCCTAATTAATCCTGTGATTTCCTAAAACTGAGTTCGAGTAAGTCCCGTGACAGCCGATCCGTCACGGGCTGTCACGGGCCGCCACGGGCTTTGGGAATTGCACTGCCACGGCTGAGTCCCGTGATGGAGGCAATGTCCCGTGACACCAACTTCGCCACGGGCTGTCACGGGCTCTTGGCTTTACACTGCTACGGCGTTGTCCCGTGACGTCTTCTTTGGCCCGTGACGAATTGAGTTGTCACGGGGTCTGGGGCAGAATTTACTGTTTAGACTGATTTTCTTCATCTTTTCGTGTAATCAGGTTCATATCGAGTCATCGTGTAATTCAAACCTGAAACACTAGGAAAAGAGATCAAATGATAACAAAGTGTTCGGAAAACAAACCTAATCCATCATCGAATGAGGTGAATAATAGGTCAAGAACTTGACCGATCAGGACATGCTCGAGTTGACTTAGGGAAACCAAGCCCAAGCTTGGCAATGCTCGACCGTGCCTTGATCATTCGAATGCAATCTGCCCATTTTGCTCAACCGAGCTTGGCATAGTTTGCCCGGACCACTCGGTAATCATCTCATCTACTTGATCAAAAGAGAAGCCGAGCTCGAGTAGGCTCGACTGAGCCTCGCCCTCGTGAATCCAAACTGCCAAATTTTGCTTGCCTTAGCACAGATAGACTCGCCCAAACTGAGCCGACCGGCTGGATTTGTCTCACTCACACCAGCAGACCGGTTGGCTGTTAAAGGCAGTATTTTTGTTTTATTTCCAAAAATTGGTTTTGGGCTTTTTGGCCTTTTTCGGAAATAAAAGAAGAAATCGAGCGTGACCGAAGAAGGATCGAGAGCTTGATTGAGGAGAAGAAACCTAACTTGGAGAAGAAGATAAAGGAGAACATCGCGAGAGATTGAGGATTCAACGAGCTACATCGTCTACACGGTTTCCCCGTCCTTGATTTCTATTTCTATACTATTTTTGGTTAACTAACCATGAGTAGTGAGTAGTCTTCTTTATTCCAGGATCCTACGGATCCCGTGCCTTGTACCCAACTCTTCAAGTGATCAATTAGACGTTTGTTATTTATGTAATTCGAATATTCAATTTCATTGTGCTCAATTTTATCGTTCTTGTAAGTTTTACATTGAATGGGATGTTTGCATGCTAGAACGTATTTAGGTTAAATATCAAAAGATGAATGGGTCCTAGGTATTAACCGGATTGTATGAAATTGATATTAGGTCATGGTAGCTACGCTGGTAGTACATAAATTAATAGGAAAGTTGACTTTATTATTTGAAAAACCCTAAGCTTAAATAATTGAGATCGTTGATAATCCGTGGATGGGCGGCGTTCAATGATTGAGATTAATCTATACAATGATCCGTAAATGGACGGCTTGTCTAGTGTTATTTTGGTTTATTTCCATATTCGATAGCATGATTAATTCATCTGACATTGTTCCATGATTTGAGGGTTGGCACGGGAGAAGTTTGATTCTGGGATTCTTTCTCTGATCAAGCCAAAACCTTTTTAATTTCTTCAATTTGTTTCACACCAAAACCACTTCATTATTTGGAATAGCTGAATAGGTCACTTGTTAGCTAGTAATCACACATGTTGTTCCTTGGATCGACCATTGGCTTACCAAAGTTTATAAATTGTTTTTTACTTCAGTATGACCCCTAAAACATATAATTTGACAACTATAAAGGGTTAAAAATACGCTTGTCATGGCACTGGCACTAGGTGGGTCCCTGGTGGCAGAAGATACTGCAATGTCCTAGCCATATGAACCATGTCTAAGTGATGCCGATAAAGTACAGGTGCTGGTGGCTATGGCTGTGGCTCTGGTGCTTTGGCACGGCTCTGCCGAGCTTTGGAGCACTCTGCTTTCTCCTGAATCTGGCATCGACAAGCAGGTGCAGAAGAGGACTCGGCTCCACCCTCAGTCGTAGTGCGGTGGCGCTTGTCTGTGGGCATAGGGGTGTGGTATTGCGGGTCCTCATGGTAAACCCACGTATATTGCTCTCTCCTACGTGGACGCCTACGAATATCATGTGCATGTGAGAAGTAGTCTATGTCATAGTAGCTGGAGGGATGCAGTCATGAGAAGCTAAGATTGGGTGTTCGTGTAGATGGCGTAGCATGTGAGTGATCATCCCTCCACATGCAACAAATCCCGTCGAGGGGCGATGCTTCCATAAATGGCACGCCGGGTGGAAGAAATTGACCGGCCGTCCACGGTCAAAGGCGTCCAAGCAAATCATATCGGTAAAAGTTACATTGTCGCCCCCGTTATCCCTAGCGCGCGGAACTTACAGATCGACTTCTTCGATCGGATTTTGATTTTTTATTCCCAAACTCTGACTTTTATCATCGATTATTCACAAATCCACATAGAATAACCCCTCTACTACTCCTTCGAACAATCCTATGCGTAATATCCCGATTTCAACAACCCGAATCTTATGGAAAATCAAACTTAGGGTTCCCTTAATTCTACGCCTCGGAGTGATTTGGATTTGAATACAAGCCCTTGCGATGCTGTGGTGATAACGTCGAACAATCCTCGTCTGTAATCTCCTTAAAAAATTCTTTAGCTAGGCACGGCGATTTGTGATCGCTTTAGCGTTTGGGTGTTGTTTTGATGGAATGAAGGAGAGAAGCACAAAAATGTGGTTTTTACTCTGGTCAACAGTTCGCCGTGCCAGGTTCATACATTAGGGGTGTGGTCAACTAGCTTAATGTTCTCATTCGGCGCGGCGCTAATGTCAAGTCTGGGCGCGACGCTAATGTCAAGGCCCAGCGCGAACCTCACTGGAGTTGACCTACTTTTACCCTGCAAAAGAACTTCTTCCCACAAAAACTAAGTCAAGATAGACTCGGTTAGACGACAAAAGAACGAACAAAACTCAAACAATCATAAAAGACACAAAACGAAAGAATAAAACTTTTTAAGGTTGCCTCCCTGCGAGCGCCTTTGTTTTACATCGTTGGCCCGACGGTACCTCATTTATGTTTTAGTGGAAGACTCGGCGAGCTCAAACTCCTAGACAAGTTGTTCAATTTCACCCTGATAATGCTTCACCTGTTGTTCATTGACCTTGAAACGGCCTCCATTGCTCGGGTTCTCTAGCTCAAGTGCTCCGTGGTTAAAGACCTTCGTCACCATGTAAGGACATGTCCATTTAGAACGTAATTTGCTAGGCATTAGTCGTAAACGTTATGAAAATAAAAGTACCTACTGCCAATTGACAAGGGTATTTTTAACCCTTTATAGTTGTCAATTTATATGTTTTAGGGGTCAAGTTGCAGTCAAACAAAATTTATAACCTTGGTAAGCCAAGGGTCGATCCAAGGAACAGACGCGTGTGAATACTAGCTAACAAGCGACCTATTTAGCTATTCCGAATTAACAAGTATAAAACGGTTTCGTTGTCACGAAAATTGCAGAAATTAAATAACAAAAAATTAAATGGTTTGTACTTATCAGATAAAGAATTCCAGAATCCATACTTCACCCGTGCTAACCCCACTAATCATGCAATCATTATCATGTAATTCGTCATGTTATCGAATATCAAATTAAACCAAAATAATACTAGATAAGCCGCCCATCCACGGATCATTATCTAGATTAATCTCAATTGTTGAAGGCCGCCCATCCACGGATTATCAACGATCTCGGTTTATTAAAGTAAAGGTTTATATACAATTTCACACAATCCGGTTAATCCCTAGGGCCCATCCACCTTTTGGTATAAAACTTAAATACGATCTAGCATGCAAACATACCCTTTGATGTAAATACTTGCATAGAATGATAAATTAAGCACGATGAAATTGAATATTCGATTTCCATTAACGAAAAACATTCATATGATCACATGAAGAGTTGGGTACAATGCACGGGATCCGTAGAATCCCAGAATAAAGAGACTACTCACTGTTCATGGTGATTAAACCAAAAACAGTGTAAAGAGGAATTAAGAACGAGTAAACCGTAAAGACGCAGTGGCTCGTTGAATCTGTCATGATGAATTGCTGTCTCTTCCCAAGCTAGGGTTTCTTTACTCCAAAATAAGCACACCGAATTAATCTGATCGAATTTCCTTTTATAGTCTGTCAAAAAAGGCTGAAAGCCTGAAAAATGATTTTTGGAAACGACTTGAAGATCTACTCACCGACGATCCTGTGACACCCGTGACAGCCGGGTGTGTCGCGGCTGTCACGGCTTGAACCAAATTCTCAGAGAAATAAACGTGCCGTGACACCCGTGACAGTCCAAGGTGTCACAACAGCCATAGCTTGTCACGGGTTGAGCTGAAATCTTGAGGAGAAACAGAAGCCGTGACACCCGTGACAGGTGAGTGTGTCACGGTTGTCACGGGCTGTTGCTGGCTCAGAACTTTATTTGGTTTTTTTCGTCGATTTTTCCATTCTTTCGCATCTTAAGCCCAGGGAATGACGATATGCGTTATTGTCCCGAAACACTAGGGAAAGTCATCAAATAGAGACAATTTGCCGGGAGAACGAGCGTTATCCTTCATCGAATGTAGTGAATAATTAGTCAAAATATTGACTGATCAAAACACTCCACAATTAAGGATTTGTTCGTCACGAACAAATGTCAAACAAATGGCAGAATAAATACATGAGTGAATGTAACGCTCAACGACCATAGGCTTATAAGCTACTCACTCAAGTGACATGTGATCAATCCTAACTAACACATAAATAAAAAGATAACTCACTGTCGTAGAGGACACGAATGCATTTAGCGTATGCATCAAGCCTTTAAACCTCTAGGCTGCCCTAGTAGGACGAGTATAGTCTCATGAAGGTTTTCAGGAATGGGACTACCTACAAATCCCCTGTACAACTAACTAACGTGTATGCATGAATGATGCTCAACAAGTCACAGTAAAGTCATGTCATACCTTGGATTCATCGTGTTACATCAACTTGAAGTCAAACATCTTCATCTAAGTTTTCAGACAATCATAGATTAAACAAGTTATGCATTCAAACGGTCAGTACACACGGCTAGCAATCGACTAATCACATGTTCTAAATAGTTCTAGAGCAACGTACAAAGAACATGAATAGTTACACAAAACATGCTCGCCATTCACATATGCTATCTAGGGATAGTCCACGTGTTCTTGGCGCAAAGCTCATTCTCAAGTGCCAAGGATTAGACAATGACCCGTACGAGAAGAGGAGCCTGGCTTAAGGATTTTCTGAAAAATAGTACAAAAATTTGCATCAAAATTTCAGTGCAAGCACGAGGGTCGTCCTTAGTCTCCAGTACATGAAGTTGCAAGATAGGTCATGATTTGCGCGCAATGAGGAAATGGAATTACACTACGTCAAGCAAAAGGGGGCAGAAATCGTTTCAAAACTGTTTTCCATACACAAGCGGTGACTTTTCTCACTTTGCCCTTGGTACACAAAAAATTTTCTCACACAAGGGGTGACATTTCTCACTTTGCCCTTGGTATTTTTCTGCTTTTCTTGTTTTTCTTTCTGCAGGAATATTTTTTTTTTCAAAAACAACTATGCTTGGGGTTAATTTTTCACCCTCTTTTGAAAATTCAGAACTTTGTTCTTGATTAAAAACATTGAAAACCAATTTTCTAACTCCACACTTAAAACTTGACATAGTGTATGAATGAAGACGGGTGCATGCAAATCACAACAAGTATATAGAAGCACGTACTAGTACTAAGGTCACCTAGAAAAAGAGATGCGTATTTAAGTTTTTGACTTTTTTGAACCGGTGCCTACTAATTTCAAGTCTCAAACATGCTTCAAGAAATATGTAAAACATGCGATAGTCAAAGGCTAGCAATGATACTGACTCAAGAGAATACACACATGATTTTTTACTATTTCAAGTCCTAAACTTCGAGTCCAAAAGAATGTCAATCAGTCAAGGAGTATCGTAGAAAGCGAGGATTTCAATCACAATACATAAACTATTGAGCATATGCGAGAGTGAATGTGATATGCAATGCATGTGACTATGCGCTACCCACTCCACACTTAAAAATAAGCTTAGTCCCTAAGCAAGGAAATATAAGAGAAGATAAGTGTATAGGAACTTCCCTCGTGTGTGATAGCGCGAAATCCACAGAGATTAAGCGATGACTGGTGATTGAAACATGACTTGTGAGCTGGTAGATATAGAGAATGACATAAAGGGCTTCACAAGTAATAGATTAGCATCAAAAATCACGTAGAGACCTGGATAAGGGATGCCAAAGAAAAGGTAGATGACGTGAGTAAAGATGAAGAACATAGACAAAATAACTCAAACATCGAAAAACGCATATCGGGATTGTGAAATTAGGGTTGGGCGGAGGAGGCGGTGAGCGGCTAGGCGGTGTTCGGAAATTGATGAAGGAGCGGCGAATGGGTGGTCGGCGGCTCTCAAAATCAGGATTGTGAAATTAGGGTTTTTGATTTCTGAATTGAAATGTTGAAATTTGAAGAAGAAAGACGACCCGTGACAGCCGTGACACCCGAGCCTGTCACGGGTGTCACGACACCCTCCAAATTCTCTGTCAAAATAAGCCCCTCGTGACAGCCGTTACAGTCCAATGTGTCACGGGTGTCACGGGCTCCCAGAAATTCTTTGCCAAAATACACACCTGTGACAGGTCCAATGTGTAACGGGTGTCACATGCCTTCTAGAAATCTCTGCCATGTTGAACCCCAGTGACAGTCTAGTGTGTCACGGGTGTCACGGCACCCAGAAATCCCAGAATTGCTTTGTCGATCCAAAAATCTGATTACTGTTCACTCCACACTTGGATTCCTGCATGGTTCACACACAAATTGTACAATGCAAAATGCAAATAATTGAAACTTACAACGCGGGTTACTCCCCGAATAGACCTAGTTTAACGTCTTGGCGAGACATAGCTAGGGAGGTATGACTAGAAACATTCTCGTGCTGAGATCCCTTCCCAAGAAGTAGGTTATCATCGATGCCTTCGGGAGGTGCAAGATGCTTCAGTACGTGGTAGTGCTTGAGGCGTTGCCCGTTGACTACCATTGATTTACCTCCGTCAATGCTAAGTTCCACGTGCCCGTCTGGATGTGCTCGTTCCACTGTATAAGGGCCACTCCATTTAGTGTGTAGCTTTCCAGGGAATAATCTAAGGCGGGAGTTGTAGCGGAGGACTCACTCGCCTTCGTTGAATTCTCTGTGCACTATTCTGTTATCGTGCCATTTCTTTGCCCTCTCCTTGTAGATATGAGCATTCTCATAGGAGTCCAATCTGATTTCATCGAGCTCGTGGAGTTGCAGTATTCTCTTTTCCCTAGCTGCTTTCATATCCATGTTCAGCTCTCTAATAGCCCGTAGAGCCTTGTACTCGAGTTCGACTGGTAAGTGGTAGGTTTTTCCATAGACAAGTATGAACGGACTCATTCCGATAAGTGTTTTGTATGCAGTCCTATATGCCCATAGAGCGTCATCTAGCTTGGACGCCAGTCCTTTCGGTGGCTCGAGATTGTCTTTCCAAGGATGCTCTTGATCTCTCTGTTAGAGATTTCCACCTGCCCACTGGTCTGAGGGTGATAAGGAGTGCCCATTTTGTGATAAACCCCATATTTCTTCAGCAACGTCTCGAAGTTTCTTTCTTTGAAATGGGACCCTCCATCACTGATAACTGTTCTAGGCACTCTGAACCGAGGGAAGATTACCTTCTAAAACATTTTAATAACTACCTTGGCATCGCAAGTAGGAGTAGCTACGGCCTCAACCCACTTAGAAACATAGTCGACTGCTACCAAGATATACTGATTTCCATAAGAAGGTTGGAATGGTCCCATGAAGTCATCCCCCATACGTCGAAGAGGTCCACTGCGAGAATGCTCTGATGGGGCATCTCTTGCTGCTTTGAAATATTTCAAGTCCTTTGGCACTGATCACATGCTTTGACGAATTCGTGTGCATCCTTAAACAGCGAGGGCCAAAAGAAACCAGACTGTAAAACCTTTGTGGCAGTTTTCGAGCCAGCCATGTGTCCACCGTATTCCAATGAGTGGCAGCGTTCCAAGATCCATTTGATCTAGTCCTCGTCGACACAAGTCCTATAGAGACCGTCAGCACATAATATGTATAGGAAAGGGTCATCCCAGAAGTACCTTTTCACGTCGGAAAGAAATTTCCTCTTTTGGTTGAGCGAGAGGTCGGGAGGGAGGATTCCATAGGCCAAGAAATTAACAAAAGCTGCGTACCACGGGACGTTATCCACATCAATGCGCATGAGCTGTTCTCCTGCAAGAGAATCATTCATCGGGATCTTGTCCTCTTCTCTACTCCCTTTTTGTCTCTAAATTCGATGTCAAATTCTTGGAGGAGGAGGACCCATCGGATTAGACGAGGCTTTGAGTCCTTCTTGGACAGTAGATATTTGATCCCAGCATGGTCGGTGTATACTATGGTCTTTGAACCTATTAGATACTGCCTGAACTTCTCAAAAGCGTAGACAATGGCCAGCATTTCTTTCTCAGTCGTATTGTAATTTGCTGCTGCTTCAGCGAGGACCTTGCTGGTGTAGTAAACCACGTGAAGCTTCTTATCGATGCGCTACCCCAAAACTGCTCCTACTGCAAAGTCACTTGCATCACACATTAGTTCAAATTGCAGCTCCCAATCGGGAGGCTGCACTATTGGAGCAGAAGTAAGAGCAGTTTTTAGATTGTGGAAAGCGTTAAAACATGAATTGTTAAAGTTAAACTCAGCTTCCTGACAAAGTAAATCAGTGAGTGGCTTAGCTATCTTCGAGAAGTCCTTTATGAAGTGCCTGTAAAATCCAGCGTGCCCGAGAAAACTTCTGATCCCTTTCACATCTTTTGGTTGGGGCAGCTTTTCAATCACCTCCACCTTCGCGCGATCGACCTTGATGCCTCGGTTAGAGACCATGTGTCCCAGCACAATACCTTCCTGCACCATAAAGTGACACTTCTCCCAGTTCAATACCAGGTAAGTGTCAACGCAATGACAAAGAATATCAGTGAGGTTAGAGAGACATGCATCAAACGAAGAGCCATACACCGAAAAATCATCCATGAATACTTCCATGGTGTGCTCTAAAAAATTAGAAAAGATAGCCATCATGCAACGCTGAAACGTGGCTGGTGCATTACAAAGCTCGTAAAAGTGGCAAGTAAAAGTGGTATTCTCCTGGTCCTCGGGGTGTATAGGGATCTGAAGGAATCCACTATAACCGTCGAGGTAGCAGAAAAACTTATGCTTCGCAAGTCGCTCTAACATCTGATCAATAAAAGGCAAAGGAAAGTGATCCTTAAGAGTAGCCTTATTCAACTTCCAGTAATCAATGCACATACACCAACAAGTCACAATACGAGTAGGAATTAATTCATTATGCTCATTTCGTACAACAGTCAAACCTCCTTTCTTAGGGACAACATGCACAGGACTAACCCACTTACTATCAGCAACAGAATAAATAATGCCGGCATCCAGTAATTTCAGAATCTCTTTCTTAACGACATCGTTCAGTTTAGGATTTAAACATCTCAAAGCATCTCTACTGGGTCTAGCATCGCCCTCTAGGTTGATTCTATGCATGCACAAATCTGGGCTAATTCCCTTGAGATCATCTATCGAATAACCTAGGGCTGGTCTATGTTTGCACATGACCTCTAGCAATTTCTGGGTTTCTACATCAGTCAAGGATGCATTCACAATCACCGGGTAGGTTGAGTTAGGGCCCAGAAATTCATACCTGAGACTTGCAGGTAGAGGTTTCAGCTCCACCTTGCAAGGTTCCTTACCTGATTCGGTGTTCTGTTCGGCTTCAGCTGCAGCTGCTCCCTCTATGCTCAACGCGTATACGTCCATCTGTATTGGGCAACCTGGTGTAACTCTGTAAAACTCAATAGAAGTCAGTGAAATAGCTGATCAACATCGGCAGAGTCTAATACATCGCAGTCAGCTAAAAGACTAGGAGTCTTGCACATGTCAGGTAAGTAAAAGACGACTCGCTCACTGCCCACTTGCAAAGCAATAGACCCTCTATCCATATCAATAACAACTTTAGCCGTATAAAGGAAAGGTCTACCAAGGATAATTGGAATGTCTATGTCCTCTGAAATCTCAAGCATAATAAAATCAGCAGGTATGTAAATATTCTTCACCTTGACGAGTACGTCTTTTAGAATCCCTTTCAGGAGTCTACAAGAACGATCCGCAAGGCGAATAGAGATGGTAGCAGGACAGAGATCACCCTAATTCAGTTTAGAATACAAAGAATAAGATATGATAGACACACTAGCGCCTAAATCACATAAAGCACGACGAATGGGCTGGCGCATGGCAGCGTTGCACTCCTCACTTAGTGGCACTGTCTCGGTTCCGTCCATCTTTCGTTTCCCAGTCAGAATCTTCTTCATGAATTTTGCATAGGTGAGGATCTGGGTGATTGTATCAGTGAAGGGCATTGTGATGTAAAGAGTACGAATTTTATCCACGAACTGCATGAACTCTTTATCACTTCTTGCACCCTTGAGCCACTGAGGGAACGGAACTGGCAGTCTGTATGGAGCTAGCTCCACTGTTTGTGTAGAAATTTCAGCTCGGCTTTCGGCCTCTCTCGGCTTTTCCTCATCGGTTGGTGCAGAATCGGTTACTGATTTTGTGGCTGGGGATCAAGTGGTCGGAGCTGGTAGCATCTCAAGCTGTTTGCCACCTCGGAGCGTGATGGACTTCACGGATTCCCTGTGATTCATATCTGGTTTCTATGGGAGCTTTCCCTGGTCTCTAGTTACTGAGTCTGCCAGTTAAGCAACTTGATTTTCCAGCATCCTGTTCGGAAAGGCTAGCTGTTTGTTTTGTGCGCTGACTTGCTCAAGTGGCTGCTAGTGTGCTTTTACTCGCCTATCTTGCTCTTGAGCACACTTTTCTTGCTCTGCCATGAAATTAGCCATCATGGACTTCATGCTAGATGAGCTTCCAGATTCCTGTTGCTTGGGCTCCTGCGACTGGTAGGTAAAGCTCCCTGAATTCTGATTTTGCTGCCCTTGCGACTGATTGTTGTACTGAGGCCTCGACTGGTAGGAAGTATTATTCTGTGTTTGCTGAGCCTGAACGTTGTATTGGCCTCGTGGCTGGTATGGTGCACTGCTTTGCTGCTGTTTGTAAGGGAAGCCAGAGGGTGCCTGATTCCGTGGTTTATAAGAGAGGTTAGGATGACTCCGGTTTGGATTATGCCACCTGTTAGCGGTCGATCCGTGCCTGAAACCAGCCCCTTGATTATTCTGCCCAACGTAATTTGCATCCTCTTGGTTTCCACTATTGTCATCTTGTCCCATTACCGGACATCCATCTGCAAAATGAGAAGGAGAGCCACAAATTTGACAATAGACACCCACATTGGCAACATCAGACGACTTCATAGAGGAGGCCGGCTACAAATTTTTTTATTTCGGTTGCGAGCATCTTCATTGTATTGGTCAACTCAGCGATGTCATTCGTGCCATCGACGTTGCAGAGATCTTGCACGCCCTTTCTGTCCTTAGGATTGCCTCGATCGCTGGTCCAGAGGTGGTAGTCCTGAGCAGCTTTCTCTATAATATCATAGGTCTCTTCTCGCGGGACTCCGTTCAGTCCCCCACGAGATGATCTTGTTCCTGAAATGTGCTGTCTTTGATGGTGGGAAGTACTGCTAGAGAAAAGCTTCAGCCAGTTTGCCCCATGTAGTGAAGGTGCCCTCTGCATGACTGTCGAGCCACCTACTAGCCTTCTCAGATAGCGAGAATGGAAATAGCCTCACGTAGTAGGATTCTGGGGGAACACCATTCGTCTTTACTAGTGTTGCACATCTGGACAAACCGCTTTAGGTGCTGATGAGGGTCTTCATTCTGCCTTCCTGTAAACTGGTTATTTTGCACCATTTGAATGAGCCCTGTTTTGAGCTCCCAGGTGTTGTTTTCTATTCCAGGTGGTGCAATGGCAGATTGGAATCCTGAGACACGTGGAGTAGTGTAATCTCCAAGAGTCCTGCACACCGGTTGCTGCAACGGACGATGCTGGTAATCTCCGACCACCTCGTTCGATGCTCAATTCTGATTCATCGCCATTGCTGCAAAATTTCGGTTCAGTGCTCGTAGCTACCGAGCTTCGTTTTAGACCCTGCGAGTATTGTTTCGTCGGTCCTGTGTGTCCTCGTCTGAAATCTGAATCTGCTTCTTCTGTCTGGGTGTTTTCTTTGGCATGAACTAGCTAGTACCTGTAAGAGCCAAGAATCACCGTGAGTGAAGAAATCAAGGCAGAAAAGTAAGATAACAAACAAGGTGGAATAGTCTAAACTACACACGTTAAATCTAATATCACACAAAATGCTGCTCCCCGGCAACGGCGCCATTTTGACAAGCGTATTTTTAACCCTTTATAGTTGTCAATTTATATGTTTTAGGGGTCAAGTTACAGTCAAACAAAATTTATAACCTTGGTAAGCCAAGGGTCGATCCAAGGAACAGACGCGTGTGAATACTAGCTAACAAGTGACCTATTTAGCTATTCCAAATTAACAAGTATAAAACGGTTTTGTTGTCACGAAAATTGCAGAAATTACATAACAAAAAATTAAATGGTTTGTACTTATCAGAGAAAGAATTCCAGAATCCATACTTCATACGTGCTAACCCCACTAATCATGCAATCATTATCATGTAATTCGTCATGTTATCGAATATCGAATTAAACCAAAATAACACTAGATAAGCCGCCCATCCACGGATCATTATCTAGATTAATCTCAATCGTTGAACGCCGCCCATCCATGGATTATCAACGATCTCGATTTATTAAAGTAAAGGTTTTCATACAATTTCACACAATCCGGTTAATCCCTAGGGCCCATCCACCTTTCGGTATAAAACCTAAATACGATCTAGCATGCAAACATACCCTTTGATGTAAATACTTGCATAGAACGATAAATTTAGCACGATGAAATTGAATATTCAATTTCCATTAACGAAAAACATTCATATGATCACATGAAGAGTTGGGTACAATGCACGGCGTAGGATCCCAGAATAAAGAGACTACTCACTGTTCATGGTGATTAAACCAAAAACAATGCAAAGAGGAATTAAGAACAAGTAAACCGTAAAGACGCGGTGGCTCGTTGAATCTCTCACCATGAATTGCTGTCTCTTCCCAAGCTAGGGTTTCTTTACTCCAAAATAAGCACACCAAATTAATCTTATCGAATTTCCTTTTATAGTCTGTCCAAAAAGGCTGAAAGCCCAAAAAATGATTTTTTGAAACGACTTGAAGATCTGCTCACCGATGATCCCATGACAGCCGGGTGTGTCGCGGCTGTCACGGCTTGAGCAAAAATCTCAGAGGAATAAACGTGTCGTGACACCCGTGACAGTCCAAGGTGTCACGGCAGCCATTGCTTGTCACGGGCTGATGGACCATAATTGTATGAATCATAAACACAGTTAAACCCACCAAATTAGACTCCTTGTCTATTTAACTTTTGCTTGTTAGTTCCGATATTTATCTACAGGGTATTTTGAAGTCTAGAGAGAATACAGGCTAAGGAGGACTTTTAAAGCTGAAAATGAATTACGAGTCATTCCTGGTCACGACCAAATTCTGACTTTCAAGAACCGGACGTGGAATCACTCAAAACAAGTCCAACCGAAGGCCAACCAGAGTCAGACCGGAGCTGAAAGGACCGATGGCTTTTGGAAAAGATCACAAAACACACTCAACCACTCCCATCCACCTCATGGGGGGCGGCTACTCCTCTCTTCCCCTCACATGCCCGGCGGCTTTGGCCATGGAGGAGACATGTGGCCCGGCGGCTTTGAGCTTGCCACCTCCCCCCCGGCGGCTTTCCTCCCTTCCATCCATCTTGAGCCATGTGTCTTCATCTCCTTGCCTCCCTTATCCTATAAATAGACATGCTCCTTCCCTTTGTAATATCATCCCATCTCATTCCAACATCACAAGTCCTCAAGTGACTTATCTCTCTAGCTTTTGTGGGCACAATCATGTAAACACTTTCCTTTGGAATCGAAGTTGGATCTTGAGCACTCTTATCAGTTTTTGTAAGTACTCTTTTCTTTACTTTACTATCTTTCAAAGTACTTTACTTTCCTGTCTTTACTTTCGAAAACTTTACTTTCTGTCTTTCAAAACCTTTACTTTTCCAAGTACTTAGCTATGGTATCCACCTCTATGGATATTCGTAGCTAAACCCTTCATTCGGTTGAGAGGGTGTACTTGTACCATACAATGTTTTAGACCCTACTCTTAGTGCCTCTATGTGTTCAAAACTTATTCTATGTGCCACATATTAGGTTAGAACTTGCAAGGTTGAGTGGATGCTTGAGATGGCAAAACTCTTCCGTGGGGTTCCTGAACATACTCGGGTAAGTGGATGCTTGAAATGGCAAAGCTTATCTGAGGAGTTCGACCTCTTTAAAACACCATTTGGATTGACCGGAAATGATTGATCAAATGGATGCACATAGGCTAGTATACCTTGAAATGGGGTGCTAGTCTAAATAGAACAAGTGCTCTATGACCTTGAAATGGGCTAGACAGTGTGGCAAATCAAGTGCTTAAAATGGCCTTGATACACTTTTGAACACTTAGTATGATCATTAGAGGTCAATGATAAACGAAAATATGATACAAGGCCCCTGAAACCGAATCTTTCCTTTAATTGTAATATCAACTCGCACTTTACTTTTTAGTACTAAAACCAAAACCAACCCCCCAACTGCTTAATTTAATTCCCCCTTTTCGAAAGAACAACTATTCACCTGACTCCCTTGGGTTCAACCCGTACTTACCACTGACTACCCAAAATAGTTAAGTCTCAAGTATCGGAGATATAAATTTGTTTTTGCACAGAGAACATCGCATCTTAACGATAGTGCGGTGGGCTCCGTCAAAACTGGCGCCGTTGCCGGGGAGTTAGCCTTCGATTAGCTATTCTTTTCTTTTTCTTTTCTCTTTCAAACTCGCTTCTGCACAACCATGTCTCGTGAAGGAAGCCACCATGACTATCAGGATGACAACGAGATGAATCTGTTCGATCGAAATAATGAAGAGCCGCCACAATTTGTCGATGATCCGAAACAAATCATCCGAAACCGAAGAGCTCGTGATAGGGAGGCCATCCGAAGAAACCAAGAACCACCCGAGGACCGAAATGAAGCTGGTCCGGTGCAACCCCCTTTACGTCCCCTACGCCCTCAACCTTGACAAGTGCCAAGGCAAGAACCTGTCTTCGACGACTACTATGGCAATAACAACTACCGTGAACCTACTATGGGAGAATTGAATGCCCCTGATTTCGAAACGCAGCCGTGGTGCATTCACGAGGGCCCTGAACTATAATACATTACCATCAACGCGTCAGTGGCCCACAGCTTGCCAAAATTCTCAGGAGCTCATGGAGAATCTGCCACAACTCACCTCCAACGCCTACATGGAATTTGCCAAAATCTAAAGCCCAATCGAGTGAATATAAACAACTTCAAGTTGAAAGCGTTCTATTTTTCCCTCATTGACTCGGCAAACGACTGGTTCCTTTCATTACCTTTGGGAAGCATTAGAACATGGGTTCAGATGCAAAAAAAGTTCCTGGATAAATACTACCCAGTAGGAATAGCGATGCAAGTAAGAAGGTAACTGCAGGACATAAGGCAGGGACCTAATGAAACCATGTACGACTACCTGGAGAAATTCAACCACCTGGAGAGAAGCTGCTGCACTCTTGGACTACCCGAGAAGCTCATCATCGAATACCTGATTAATGGATTGACTCCTGATGGATGCACAGTCGTTATGTGCAAACGTCAAGAATAAATTTATAATAGTCCGCTACTCGCAACTATACTACTGGGTAGCAAGTGGTAAGTAGGGGTCGAACCCAAGGGAATCAGGGGAATAGATGTTCTTTGAGGGGGTTGTCCAGCGAGAGAGCGTGTTTTAGGTCGGTTGGTTGGTTTTAAAGCTGCCAGCTAAGTGATTGATTGATTGATTGGTTGGTTGGTTGGTTTTAATACTGGAAAGTAAATTACAGTTTATAATTAAAGAGAAATGTTCGGTTTCAGGGGCCTTGTATTATATCCTGTTTATCATTGACCTTTAGTGAATTATCTAAGTATTCAAAGATGAATGGAGGCCCTTTCGTAGCGCAAGACTTGCAACATCGTTTAAAGCAACACTTGTTCTAAGCAAAACTAATTCCTCCTTTCGAAGTATCTTAGCTGTAAGTGCATCCACTTGATCTCCCAGTTACGTTATTGACCAAGTGGTGTTTTAGATAAGTCGAACTCCTCGATAAGTTTTGCTTGTGACAGCTTCCACTTACCGAGTATGATCACGAATTTCCACGGCAGAGCTTTGCTTGTGACAGCTTCCACTCAACCTTGGAAACTCTGACTTGATATATGGCACATAGAACAAGTTTTGAATACTAAGACTAGACGCTAAGTTAATAGTCTTAAAACATTTTATAATACAAGTGCGCCCCTTCTACCGAACTACTAGTTTAGCTACTATTCATCGCGCTAAACATTATAACTAAGGAAATAAACAGTTGAATAAATACTAGAAATAATACTTACAACTGTTGAAGCGCCAAGGGAGCTATCCTTTATTTCCAAAGCCAAACTTTACAAATACATAACTTAGAGAGAGAAGTGTTTTTTTACAAGTGAGGGATGATTTCAAATGAGGAGGAGCTCCTCCTTATATAACCATGGGAGGAGGAGGAGATGGAGGCAAGTGTTGCATGGTGATTGGAGGAGAAAATGAAGGGAGGAGATGGCCACACATGGAGGAAGGAGAGGAGGAGCAAGGAGGAGAAGACATGTGGAGGAGCAAAAAGCCGCCGGTCACCATGGGTGGAGGAGCCGCCGGTTGCCGGTGGTGGAGGGAGGAGGAGGGGTGGCTTTGGCCACCTCTTGCCCAAGTGGCCGGTCATCTTGCCCAAATGTGAATTTTGTACAGTTTTGTGCAGTCTTTTCACAAAACTGTCAATGTGTTTCTTCCCCGGGCTGTCTTGATTCCTCTCCTGATTCTTCTGATTAATTTATTATGAGTGATTCAACGTCAGGATCCTTGATATTTCTTCAGTCGGCATATGATCTTGACCTTGGATTGACTCGTAACATCTTTTCTGCTCTAAAAGCTCCTCTTTAATGTGTATTCTCTCTAAGCTCTGAATTACCCTGCAAAAATATATCTGAACTAACAAGCAAAAGTTAAATAGACAAAATGTCTAAATAAGGGGGTTATACTGTGTTTATGATTCGTATAATTTTGGTCCATCAGATCACCCCACACTTTTAGTTGTTCGTCCCGAACAATGCTATTCAAGGGCTGTACTTTAAGTTGGCTTTGAAATATGAAAATTAGACTGTGGTACTCGATCTATCCTAATTCATGCATTGCTTACTTATTACCAAATTAAACTGCGTAAATAAATAGAAGAAACTTAATACTTGTACCTCCGTGCTGAGATGCAAATTATATTGGATGTCTCAGGAGATAGCCCTTTTTAGGCTACTGGACTGCAATCTCGGGATCGTCTCGTACTATATGGTTTTCTGGTAGCTTTCTCTAGCACGTGATTCAGTTCGGGTTTCAATGGTTTGAGTACTTTGATTTTCTTTTGGCGAGGGACTGCTTTTGTAGTGAATCGGCATTTGGCCTTTGTTTTGACTTTTTGAGTTCTTCACTTTTTGTTCGGTTAAAACCTTTACAATTTTGGGCCTTTGGCCTCTAGATTTGTTTCTTCGAGCTTTTCGCCTTTTTGTGGCTTTGCTAGTCCATTTTCTCAGCCTTTTTGGGAGGTCCAATCATCGCCCGCAAGCCTATGGAAATACCTCCCCGCTCCTCTCGTTTTTGCCGTTTTCACGCTGGTCAAGGTGAGGGTCGCTCATCTATTTTCTCGGCTACTTTGACTGTCATTTTGCGCGGGTCAAGATGAGGGTCGCTCATCTATTTTCTCGGCTACTTTGACCAGAGATAGGACGGTCTGATTCCCGTCCTCGCCTTTTGCATTGCATGGCGGAGATGACTTCAATTTTCACTGAAACCCGAAGTGCAGCCTCCACTGACTTCGAAAACCATATAGTTTGATCTGATCCTTTGATTGCTTGCCAAGCCTCTCTAGGGCAGTTTATGTCAACTCCACATCCCTAGTTATCTCAGCACAAAGGACAAATGGAAAGTTACATTCTAAGTTTTTAAACAGTTGAATTTTCACAAGGTTAATGCATGAATTATGATTTATCTTTTTCACATTCTTAAGTTCATATTTTCAAAAAGATACTATTACTAAAAAAAAGAAAAAACAGCAAGCATGTTATTTATGTACATAGGTGGTTCTCACCCCCCACTTTTGAACGAAGGCGTGCCTTAGTTCAAAAGTCATGCAAGCTTAAAACTAAATACTGAATTTAAATGACAGAAATTAAAGTGCGGAAAAGTAAGATAGTGTCGGGTTACCTCCCGACCAGTGCACTTGTTTAACGTCGTTGGCTCGACAGTACCTCGTTGTGGATTACTGGTTTGGGTCCCATGGGTGGCTCAAATCAAACTTCGCCACCGTTCCAGTGTTGCTTCTTTCTGACTTCTTGCTGGAGTAAGAGCTCCATGGTTTTGGTGTTTTCTCTTTCCATTGTTTCTGAGAAGGCGGGAGACCTTTGACCATAGCTGCTGGTCTTGATACTTTTTTGGTCTCTAATGACAGGTCAGAAAACTGTGCACCGTGATCTGAGATAGGTGTTATGTCTGGCGGTTTCTTTGTGTCCGGGCGGCTCTTATTAATGTAGAAGTGTGCAATTTTGCCGCCGAACTTAAGTGATAATGACCCCTTGCCCACATCGATTCTTGCTTTAGTGGCATAGAGGAATGGTCGTCCCAATATTATTGTTGGTGGGTCGTCTTCGCAGGTTTCTTCTGTTGGTATTACATAGAAGTCTGCAGCAACGACAAGTTCTCCCACATGGAGTATTACATCTTCCAGTTCGTCAACCGGGCGGATGCATGATTTATCTCCTAGCTCGATATTTGATCGAGGTGGTTTCAACGGACCAAGTCCTAGTAGGTAATACAAGGAGGAAGGCATGGCGTTGACAGCAGCCCCAAGATCGACTAAGCATTTATGGATCTGGGTTTCACCAATACCACAGGTGATTGTAAAGGCCCCAGGGTCTTTATTTCTTTCCGGTTGTGGCTCATGATCTGAAGTGAGGGCTCTTTCTATTGTCGGACTATCCTGCCCACTCCCTGGCTTAGGATTTGCATACTCGGACCCTTTAATATTTTGCTTCGAAGCAACAATATTAGTTGGGGAGTCCCAACCAGATGCTGGTATGTCAAAGTGTGTGATCGGCGGCGGTGTTATGCAAACAGTAAACGCGTACCGTCCATTGTCAGCATGCGTAACCCACGTTTTGCCATCATTGGGTCGGTCTTCTCCTTGATTCCAATCAGGTCGACTCCTACGGTTGAAGTGATTGTTTGTAAGTCTGTAGGTTGGGGACCGTGCTACTTCTCCTAGAGTAACCTTCATGTTTGACCTCCTTATCATGCTTATGTTCGCCTAAGGATTTTGGACGGTCTGTGAAGGAAGTCTGCCAGGTTCAGTAGTGAGTGTTGACATTGCGGTGGCGAGCTGAGACATTTGTTTGGTCAATTATAAAATTGCCCCGTCATTTTTTGCCTGGTACTGGTGTAGTGAAGTACCCAATTGATTAATGTTCTTCATCGTGTCATTGAGCGACTTGCTTGGTTCCTGCTGATTGCTCGGGCTGGCTTGAACTTATTTGGCCCTTTTTAGTGATATTGGCCTGCCGATGGAGCGTTCTGGTGATATTGTCGGTGGGGTGGTTGGTAGAATTACTGCGCTAGTTGAGGGACAGCTGGTTGTGTCTCCGTCTGTGGATAGCTGTTGTTGTTACGCCAGCCTGGGTTGGATATTTGACCATACTGTCTGTTTTGTCCAGCTCTGTCGTTGTTGTTGTTGTGTTCTTGATATCCTCCCACTATATTCACTTCCGCCGGTTCTTCTTCTATCAGTGTTGGGCATGCGTCAGTTTTGTGGTCTGTAGAACCACAGAACTCGCAAGGTTTTACCGGAACTGGCTGTCTACGTATGATCTCGATCATCATCTCCTTTAACTGCTTCATCTCTTCAGTCATGGAGTTTACTGATGTCTCGGCTTGTGCTACCTTTTTTTATCGAGAGAATTCATCTTGACGAGTAGTCTCTTCTCTAAATCGGGCATTTTCAGCAACGTTGGCGATGAGATTCCTTATGCCACTTAATGATAGATTCATCATGGATCCTCCCGCTGAGGCATCCAAGAGCATTTTGTCTAAGGGTCTTAATCCATCAATGAGGTACTCGATGACGAGTTTCTCGGGCAATCCAAGGGTACAGCAGCTCCTTTCTAGGTGATTGAACTTTTCCAGGTAATCGTACATGGTTTCATTGGGACCTTGTTTGATTTCCTGTAGTTGCTTCCTTACTTGCATTGCTCTTCCAGCCGGGTAGTATTTGTCTAAGAATTTCTTCTGCATCTGAGCCCATGTTCTGATGCTTCCGGAAGGCAATGAAAGGAACCAGTCGCTTGCCGAGTCTATGAGGGAAAAATAGAACGCCTTTAACTTGAAGTCGTCCATATTCACTCGATTGGGCTTTAGATTCTGGCAAATGCCATGTAGGCGTTGGAGGTGAGTTGTGGCAGATTCTCCTTGAGCTCCTGAGAATTTTGGCAGGCTGTGCGCCACTGATGCGTTGATGGTTATGTTTTCTAATTCAGGGTTCTCATAGATGCACCACGGCTGTGTCTCGAAATTAGGGGCATTTAACTCGCCCATAGTTGGTTCACGGTAGTAGTTGTCCCCGTAGTAGTCGTCGAAAGCGGGTTCTCTTCTTGGCATGTATCGAGGTTGAGGTTGTGGTCGTGGGGGATGGATAGCAGGTTGTACTGGACCAGCTGCATTTCGGTCCTCGGGTAATTCTTGGTTTCTTCTGACTGCTTCCCTATCACGAGCTCTTCTGTTTCTGATGAGTTGTTCCGGATCGTCGACGAATGGAAACGGTACCTCATCATTTTGATCGTACAGGTTTATTTCTTCGTTATCCTGGTAGTCATGGTGACTTTCTTCGCGAGACATGGTTGTTTTGAAGCGCGTAACGATTCAAAGAACTTTATCCGATGGCTGATTCCCCGGCAACGGCGCCAATTTTGATGGATTCACAGTCGTTATGTGCAAACGTCAAGAATAAATTTATAATAGTCCGCTACTCGCAACTATACTACTGGGTAGCAAGTGGTAAGTAGGGGTCGAACCCAAGGGAATCAGGGGAATAGATGTTCTTTGAGGGGGTTGTCCAGCGAGAGACCGTGTTTTAGGTCGGTTGGTTGGTTTTAAAGCTACCAGCTAAGTGATTGATTGATTGATTGGTTGGTTGGTTGGTTTTAATACTGGAAAGTAAATTACAGTTTATAATTAAAGAGAAATGTTCGGTTTCAGGGGCCTTGTATTATATCCTGTTTATCATTGACCTTTAGTGAATTATCTAAGTATTCAAAGATGAATCGAGGCCCTTTCGTAGCGCAAGACTTGCAACACTTGTTCTAAGCAAAACTAATTCCTCTTTTCGAAGTATCTTAGCTGTAAGTGCATCCACTTGATCTCCCAGTTACGTTATTGACCAAGTGGTGTTTTAGATAAGTCAAACTCCTCGATAAGTTTTGCTTGTGACAGCTTCCACTTACCGAGTATGATCACAAATTTCCACGGCAGAGCTTTGCTTGTGACAGCTTCCACTCAACCTTGGAAACTCTGACTTGATATATGGCACATAGAACAAGTTTTGAATACTAAGACTAGACGCTAAGTTAATAGTCTTAAAACATTTTATAATACAAGTGCGCCCCTTCTACCGAACTACTAGTTTAGCTACTATTCATCGCGCTAAACATTATAACTAAGGAAATAAACAGTTGAATAAATACTAGAAATAATACTTACAACCGTTGAAGCGCCAAGGGAGCTATCCTTTATTTCCAAAGCCAAACTTTACAAATACATAACTTAGAGAGAGAAGTGTTTTTTTACAAGTGAGGGATGATTGAAATGAGGGGAGGAGCTCCTCCTTATATAGCCATGGGAGGAGGAGGAGATGGAGGCAAGTGTTGCATGGTGATTGGAGGAGAAAATGAAGGGAGGAGATGGCCACACATGGAGGAAGGAGAGGAGGAGCAAGGAGGAGAAGACATGTGGAGGAGCAAAAAGCCGCCGGTCACCATGGGTGGAGGAGCCGCCGGTTGCCGGTGGTGGAGGGAGGAGGAGGGGTGGCTTTGGCCACCTCTTGCCCAAGTGGCCGGTCATCTTGCCCAAATGTGAATTTTGTACAGTTTTGTGCAGTCTTTTCACAAAACTGTCAATGTGTTTCTTCCCCGGGCTGTCTTGATTCCTCTCCTGATTCTTCTGATTAATTTATTATGAGTGATTCAACGTCAGGATCCTTGATATTTCTTCAGTCGGCATATGATCTTGACCTTGGATTGACTCGTAACATCTTTTCTGCTCTAAAAGCTTCTCTTTAATGTGTATTCTCTCTAAGCTCTGAATTACCCTGCAAAAATATATCTGAACTAACAAGCAAAAGTTAAATAGACAAAATGTCTAAATAAGGGGGTTATACTGTGTTTATGATTCGTATAAATTTGGTCCATCAACTCCCTTAGACAAAAAGCTCCTTAATGCTTCAGCTGGAGGATCCGTGATGAGACTATCATTGAGCGGCATAAGGCGACTCATCTCTGACGTTGCTGAAAATGCTCGGTTTACAGAGGAGACCACTCGGCAAGATGAGTTCTCCCGAACAAAAAACGTAGCACGAGCCGAGACGTAAGAAAACTCCATGACAGAAGAGATGAAACAAATAAAAGAAATGATGATGCAAATCCTGCGAAGGCAGCCAGTTCAAGTAAAGCCTTGCGAGTTCTGTAGTTCTACGGACCACAAAACCGACGCATGCCCGACATTAATAGTAGAGGAACCGGAAGAAGTAAATGCAGTAGTAGGATACCAAGAATACAACAACAACAGCAACGACAGAGCTGGACCAAATCGACAGTATAATCAAGCGACCAATTCAAGCTGGCGGAATGACAACCATCCTCAAAGGGAGACACAACAAGCCGCACCGCAATTAGCTCAGTCATTCTATCAACCTCCCCACCGGCAGTATAACCAGAACGTACCATCAGCAGGACAGTATCAGCAAAGAGGACCAAATCAGTATCCAACAAGTCAATATCAACAGAAAGGACCAAACAAGTCGCTTGAAGACACAATGAAGGAACTCGCAGGAAGCGTGAATTAATTGGGTAATTCGTTTAACCAATTCCAGGCAAAAACTGACGGGGCAATTTCAGATTTAACCAAACAAATATCCCAGCTCGCTACCTCAATGTCCGCACTCATTAATGAACATGGCAGACTTCCTTCACAAAACACACTCAACCACTCCCATCCACCTCATGGGGGGCGGCTACTCCTCTCTTCCCCTCACATGGCTGGGGGCTTTGGCCATGGAGGAGACATGTGGCCCGGCGGCTTTGAGCTTGCCACCTCCCCCCCCGGCGGCTTTCCTCCCTTCCATCCATCTTGAGCCATGTGTCTTCATCTCCTTGCCTCCCTTAGCCTATAAATAGACATGCTCCTTCCCTTTGTAATATCATCCCATCTCATTCCAACATCACAAGTCCTCAAGTGACTTATCTCTCTAGCTTTTGTGGGCACAATCATGTAAACACTTTCCTTTGGAATCGAAGTTGGATCTTGAGCACTCTTATCAGTTTTTGTAAGTACTCTTTTCTTTACTTTACTGTCTTTCAAAGTACTTTACTTTCCTGTCTTTACTTTCGAAAACTTTACTTTCTGTCTTTCAAAACCTTTACTTTTCCAAGTACTTAGCTATGGTATCCACCTCTATGGATATTCGTAGCTAAACCCTTCATTCGGTTGAAGGGGTGTACTTGTACCATACAATGTTTTAGACCCTACTCTTAGTGCCTCTATGTGTTCAAATCTTGTTCTATGTGCCACATATTAGGTTGGAACTTCCAAGGTTGAGTGGATGCTTGAAATGGCAAAACTCTTCCGTGGGGTTCCTGAACATACTCGGGTAAGTGGATGCTTGAAATGGCAAAGCTTATCTGAGGAGTTCGACCTCTTTAAAACACTATTTGGATTGATCGGAAATGATTGATCAAATGGATGCACATAGGCTAGTATACCTTGAAATGGGGTGCTAGTCTAAATAGAACAAGTGCTCTATGACCTTGAAATGGGCTAGACAGTGTGGCAAATCAAGTGCTTGAAATGGCCTTGATACACTTTTGAACACTTAGTATGATCATTAGAGGTCAATGATAAACGAAAATATGATACAAGGCCCCTGAAACCGAATCTTTCCTTTAATTGTAATATCAACTCGCACTTTACTTTTCAGTACTAAAACCAAAACCAACCTCCCAACTGCTTAATTTAATTCCCCCCTTTTCGAAAGAACAACTATTCACCTAACTCCCTTGGGTTCGACCCGTACTTACCACTGACTACCCAAAATAGTTAAGCCGCAAGTATCGGAGATATAAATTTGTTTTTGCACAGAGAACATCGCACCTTAACGACAGTGCGGTGGGCTCCATCACGGGCTGAGCTGAAATCTCAGGGAGAAACAGATGCCGTGAAACCCGTGACAGGTGAGTGTGTCACGGTTGTCACGGGCTGTTGCTAGCTCAGAACTTTATTTGTTCTTTTTCGTCAATTTTTCTGTTCTTTCGCATCTTAAGCCCAAGGAATGACGATATGCGTTATTGTCTTGAAACAGTAGGGAAACTCATCAAATAGAGACAATTTGCCGGGAGAACGAGCGTTATCCTTCATCGAATGTAGTGAATAATTAGTCAAAATATTGACTAATCACCAATCTCAAATGTGCGTCGTAGAATAAACTTGTCATGGTGCAGCTTGGTCCGCGTCTTGTAGTCTGATTGGCTCTCATAAGCCTCTAGGCGTAACTCCTCGAGCTCACAGAGCTATAATTTCCTCTCCAATCCTGCTTTCTTCAAGTCAAAATTGCACGTCTTCAGTGCCTAAAAGGCCTTGTGCTCTAGCTCGACTAGAAGGTGACATGTCTTCCCATACACCCTCCGAAAAGGCGAGGTGCCTATCGGTGTCTTGTAGGCTCTCCTGTAAGCCCATAGTGCATCATCTAGCCTCAGACTCCAGTCCTTTCTAGTCGGCTTCACCATCTTTTCTAGAATCCCCTTAATTTTGGTTACAGATCTTTGCTTGTCCGTTTGCCTGGAGGTGATAAGTTGTAGAAGTACGGTGGTGAACATGGTAATGCTTCAAAGTAGCTGTCATCATTCTATTACAAACGTGGGTTCCCTGGTAACTGATTATGGCTTTAGGCACTCCGTATCTGCAAAAGATGTTAGTGCGAAGAAAATCCACAATAGTTTTAGCATCGTCACATCTAGTAGCCTTAGCCTCTACCCACTTACATACATAATCCACTGCACCAAGAATATAAGTAGCCAAACGATGTAGGAAAAGGACTCATAAAATCTATCCCCCATATGTCAAAAACATCATCAACTAAAATAGGCACTTGGGTCATCTCATTCTTGGTAGAAATATTGCCTACCCTCTGACATTTATAAAATCTCTTGCAATGATCATAAGCATCTCTTAACACATGTGGCCAGTAAAAACCACTATCGAAAATTCTCTTCGGCCCAAAGTGACCAACACATGCATGCTCATGACAGAAACTAAGCACAGAAGCAGTCTCATCATCAGGAATACACCGCCTAAGTATTTGGTCTACACCAATTTTCAAAAATACGGGTCATCCCATACATAGTATTTCGAATCATGCTTAAGTTTCAGACACTGAGCTTTCGAGTTAGAGGGTGTAAATTTACCTCCAACCAGGTAGTTCACAATGAGAGTATACCATGGTACTTTACCTGTGAGAGAATACAAGTGCTCATCAGGGAAGGTCTCTGTGATTTGTCCAACATCCTCTTCTCGCACTAGTCGACTGAAGTGGTCAGCTACAGTGTTTTAAATCCCCTTCTTGTCTTTGATTTCCATGTCAAATTCCTGTAGCAGCAAAATCCATCTTATCAATTGCGGTTTGGCCTCATTCTTCGTCATCAGGTACCTGATACCTACATGATCAGAAAAAACAACTACTTTAGTACCAAGCAAATAAGGCCAAAATTTCTCCAACACAAAAACTATGGCTACTAATTCATTTTCACTAGTCGAGTAGTTTTGCTGAGCTGTATCCAGAGTCCTCGAAGTTTAGTAAATCAGTATTGGCTTTTAGTCCATCCTCTGGCCTAGTACAGCTCCCACAGCATAGTCATTGGCATCACACATAATCTCAAATTGCTGGTTCCAATCCGGTGCTCGAATGATAGGCACACTTGCAAGGGCCTGTTTCAGCTCATCAAAGGCCTCCCTACATGAATCTGTAAACTCAAAAGGCACATCTTTTTGTAAAAGGTTAACTAAGGGCAGCCTTCTTTGAGAAATCCTTAATGAGTCTACGATAAAAACCATCATGTCCAAAAAAATATTTAATATCACACACCGTAGAAGGATAAGGAAGACTAGGAATTAAATCTATTTTTTCTTGTCAACCTTAATACCTTCATGTGAAACAATATGACCAAGAACCACACCATGAGTAACCATAAAGTGACACTTTTCATAATTGAGCACCAAATTCATAGAAACACTTCGTTCAAGTACTTTGCTCGAGTTATCCAAGCATGTATCAAAAGTGTCCCCATACACAATAAAGTCATCCATACACACCTCAATAAAAGTTCCTATCATGTCAAAAATGTGCTAGTAACTACCTGTTGAAAAGTGTCGGGTGCGTTACACAATCCAAAAGACATACGTCGAAAAGCAAACGTACCAAAGGGACATGTGAAGGTATTCTTTTCCTGGTCCTCAGGTGTAATAGAAATTTGATTATAACTAGAAAATTTATCAAGAAAACAAAAATAAGGCTTACTTACCACCCTGACGCGCGTCGTTTGACGCGTCAAACTTAATTATTTATGTCTCCTGCTATTAGCTAGTAAAGCGGCAAGCGGGGTCGAACCCAAGAGAGCTGGTGTGGTTCAGTTGTTCTGTAAACAAATAAATTGGGGGTTTGGTGTGAGCAATTGTTGTAAAACGCAAGGGGAATAAAACGAAAAGTATTCAATCAGAGAAAGCATTCGGTCTAGGGTTTTCTATTGTGACTCGTTCATCATTGATTTCTAATAATCTAATTTTGTGTTCCTAAGTGTGGTCACTCCGTTTCAGGTTATAACCTAAGGTAAGGCCGTTTCAAGCACTTACACCACAATCTACTCCGTTTCAGGTTATAGACTTCTAGTTTTAGCAAACCTAATACTCCGTTTCAGGTTATATCAGGTTAACGTGCGACTACTTGTCCTAACGTTTCAGTATCAAACAAGCAGCAAAAATAAGGACTGAATTGCTCGGCTAAGTTTTACCGTTTCAAGTCTCCACTTAGCTTCGCAATTCAAACCGAGATAAATAGCACAAAAACTAGTGGAACATAAAATAGCATTAAGCAAAGAATCTCAAAACTTCGTCACAATATATTGAACCCTAAACCGAATAACGAAATTAGCTACTCATAGTCATGACAAAATAACAGAAGTATTTTTTGAGTGAAAGCAGTAGAAATTCTCTTCTTCGGTTGAAAACTTGATCTCCTCTCGAGCCGTCTTCTCCTCTGCGAATTATCTGTCTGGGAATAATGGCTGCTGAAACTGATGTCGAAAACCTAATTTATGAGAAAAGGTTTCTAATTTCGTTTTGGGCCAGATTTCCAATTTCGATGTGCTGACGTCAGCCGCGGACGCTGAGGAGATTAGCGCCGCGGATCATTAAGATATCCGCGGAAGCCACCGATAAAATGGCCTGCGTCCGCGATCCGGTCTGAGATGCATTTCTTCTTTTCCTCGTCAGTCTTGACTTTGGCTCTCGATTCGACTCCATGAACTCCATGTGATGATTTTAGCACCGAAATGCCGTCTTTGAGCGCATTTTCCTTCCAGAGCTTCCGAAACACCTGAGATGCAAACAACACTGAAAAGTAAATGTTTGCATCAAAAAAGTATCAAAATAGACGGGATTAGTTGATTCGACGAGTCGTATAAATACGACTCATCAAACCACCCCACACTTAAACTTGTTCGTTCCGAACAAGAACTAAGTCATAGAAGGAACAAAAAAACATCACACTCGTTCTTCGATGTCTTGAATAAATGCACATGAATATGAGTTGCTAGTCTAGACTTGCTTTTCTACGCATAGCTCAATCATTACTCAAATCATCATGCTCAGTCATGGAATTAACTTGATACATGTTACCTCAGAGCTGAAATCCAAATCAATTCGGATGTCTGGGAGATAGTCCTTTTTAAACCCATGAACTGCACTCTTGGTTCCGAACTCTCGCTATACGGTTACGCTTCATTGCTTCTTCTTGCACGTGATTGATTTGAGCTTCAAGGTGTTGAGTGTTTTTCGGCCAGCTATAGTGTCATCTGATTTGGGATTTCAATGATGCTTTCACATGAGAAACGTGTGGACTATCACAATGGTGGTGGATTTGTTGCCTTGAAGTGCGGATTGTGACTTGCTCGAACCGTGGTTCCTTCTCCTTTTGACGCGAGTCAAGCCGAGGGTCGCTCGTCTATTTTCCCGGTTACTCGGATTAGAAACCTTCCTGCTCTCACTCATCCTCGTCCTTTTGACGCGAGTCAAGCCAAGGGTCGCTTGACTATTTTCCCGGCTACTTGGACTAGAGTTTGGACGGTGTGATGTATTCCCGTCCCGACCAACCGCAAAAGTACCGCAGTGGCGGAGCAGACTCGTAACCATGTCGCCTCGAAGTGCTAGCCTCCACGAAATCCACATAACCATATAGTTCGAATCCGGTCCTTGAGCGCTTTGTCAAGTCTCTCTAGGACGTTTCTATCAACTCCACATCCCTGTTTATCTCAGCTAAGAAGACACGTGATGGGTTAAATTCACAAGTAAGAGCATAATTCGAATTTCGCGAGAGAAATGCATTTAATCAGCTCATCTATTTCACATCAACATTCAATCCTGCCTATTCAAGAACGGAAGAGAGATTTCATGCTTTAAATTTTTTTTTTAATGAAACGTGCTCACACAGTGCATATGCAAGGAAAATAAACGTGCTGACACGACTGCCTGACTTTCCCACCCCACACTTTTGAACCAAGCCGTGTCCTCACGGTACGACTTTAGTTCAAAGACAAACAAACAAATGCAGACACAACAAAAAAAAGGGAAAGAAAAGAAATAAAGAACAGCAGGACTCCCCTAGTCTGAGTCTGAAGATGGCGACTGTGGTGGAATCAAGTACGCTGGGGGAATGGGCTGATCCGGCGTCCATCCTGATGGGGCTAGGACTGGCTGAGCTCCCGGCATTACGTGGTGCAGCACTCTATAAATGTTGAACGTAATGTCCAACTGGTCCTGTGGGAGCTGTGCGGGCTGTGGCTGAGGCTGCTCTTGAGTGCGGCGACGGCGAGGCTCGGACGGACCTGCCTCCTGTGCACGAGTGCGTCGCCTCTCAGCAGGTAACGGCTGACGATACTCAGCCACTGCATGGTATGTCCAGGCAAACTGATCCGGGACGGTGGGTCTCTTCTTGATCGCCTTCATGGCGGAGAAGGCCCTCATAGTCAGAAACTCTGCAGGAATGATCTGGTGGTCTAGAGCAGGCTGCCCGTGCAGACGGCGCAGCAAATATGTGATCAAACCACCACAGACGACCGGCCCAGCAGTCGGGCGATGCTCCCAGAAATAGCACATCAAGTGGCAGAAGTCGACACGCCTCCCAAGATCCATAGCACGGAGGCAGATCATGTCACTGTAGGTGAACTTGTCGATCCCATTTACCCGAGCAAATATCGTGTTTCCCAACAGTTTCTGAATGTAGAACATCACTGGGTCCTGAAGGAAATTCACCCTCGTCTTGCTTGGTGTGAACGTGCCTCCACCGGGAATTCTGAGTCTGGACCAGGCATCTACCAGAGCGAACTCATCACGAACCCACTCTCCTCCTTCTTGCCATCCAAACACCTCTCGAATCTGAGGAGGAGTGATGGTGTGCCACTCTCCTCGGTGCCTATAGGTAATTTCCTTGTAATCGACGTAGCGAAAGGAGGCTAGAAATTCACATGTGTCCTCTACATCTGTCTCACTCTGGAGGGTCAGGAGTCCTGGCCAACCACTGACCGTTAGCAGCTTTCGGACTCGATCCTCGAATCCGGTAAGTCTTAGAAAGTCTGCATCCACGAACCTACTCGCTGCATGTTTGCGAGCCATCAATCCCGCGTACAGTTCCTCGAATGTAAGTGCTGGAGGCGCCATGACACTGCAAATAACAAACACGGAAACAATTAGATTATCAGTAGGAAATTAAGCCAAAATTGAACCGGTCAACGCTGGTCAACGAAAGCCGCGGGTCATGCACACTTTAATTGTGCCATCCGCGGATGATAATATCCTCATCACCCGCGGCTATAAAATTGGCATTACCCGCGGTCTGGAAATTTCGCCGTCGATCGATTCCTTCGACCGGAATTCTCAAATCCAAGTCACAATCGAGCACGTAGCAACATAATATACTCCAGGATGATTCAAACACTGCAAATCCAACACCAATTGTCCATGATACGAAGTAAATCCTCCTAAGTTTGAAAATCCTAGAAATCCTACTACAAAACCCAAAAATACCTCACTCCGGCTGAGTTTGGTGGTGGATCGGGCAAGGATGAAGCTGGGCGAAGCTCTGAAGGCGTGGGTTGCAGCTGGGCGACGGCTGGAAGCGGTGGCGCACGGTTGTAAGAGGCGGCCGTGAGTTGTGGTTTGGGGGAGGGAAAGGGGAAACAGTGTGAAATTGGGTATTAGGGTTTCGAGTCAAACTATTCCGCGGATTGTGACCATTTTAGCTCCGCGGTCCAACCATAAACTGTTCTTCGTCCGCGGCTCTAACATTCGAATGGTCCGTGATCCCCTCTGAGAGAAAACTGTATTTCCGATCAAACCTATTCCGCGGACGAAGTGCATTTTACCGGCGCGGTCGTTGCTTAATCTCTTCATCGTCCGCGGGTTTAACATCTTCGTAACCCGCGATCTCGTATGAGGAAAACGCCTCTTCCTGCAAAAAATAAATTTCTTTCCCACTAGACAATGTGTAAACACGACTAAAAACTCAAATAAAGTAGAAAGATGAAATAAGAACGAAAAACGAAAGAAAGTAAAAAAAATGCCGGGCTGCCTCCCTGCGAGCGCCTTTGTTTTACGTCGTTGGCTCGACGTTACCTCTCTTATGGTTCAGTGGGAGGTTCGGCCAGGTCGAACTGCTGAGTGGGCAGTTCGGCGTCGCCGTGATAGTGCTTCACCCGTTGTCCATTGACCTTAAAATGGTCGCCATTCTTCGGGTTCTCCAGCTCAAGTGCTCCATGGTTGAAAACCTTCGTAATTATGTGGGGACCTGTCCATCTAGAACGCAATTTGCCAGGCATTAATCGTAAACGTGATGAAAATACTAGTACCCGCTGGCCGACCTCGAAAGTGCGTCGTAGAATGAACTTGTCATGGAACAGCTTAGTGCGCGCCTTGTAGTCTGATTGGCTCTCGTAAGCCTCCAGGCGCAGCTCCTCAAGCTCACTGAGCTGTAATTTCCTGTCCAATCCTGCAGCCTTCAAGTCCACGTTGCACGTCTTAAGCGCCCCGAAGGCCTTGTGCTCTAGCTCGACTGGAAGGTGGCATGCCTTTCCATACACTAACCGAAAAGGCGAGGTGCCTATCGGTGTCTTGTAGGCGGTCCTGTACGCCCACAGAGCATCATCTAGCCTCTGACTCCAGTCCTTCCTAGTTGGCTTCACCATCTTCTCGAGAATCCCCTTGATCTCTCGGTTAGAGATCTCTGCTTGTCCATTCGTCTGGGGGTGATAAGCTGTAGAGGTGCGGTGATGAACGTGGTAGTGCTTCAAAGTTGCTGCCATCATTCTGTTGCAGAAATGTGTCCCCTGATCACTGATTATGGCTTTAGGCACTCCGTATCTACAAAATATATTAGTGCGAAGAAAGTCTACAACCGTTTTAGCATCGTCGCATCTAGTAGCCTTAGCCTCTACCCATTTAGACACATAATCTACTGCAACAAGAATATACAAATAGCCGAACGATGCAGGAAAAGGACCCATAAAATCAATCCCCTATATGTCAAAAACATCATTAACTAAAATAGGCACTTGGGGCATCTCGTTCCTAGCAGAAATATTGCCTACCCTCTGACATTTATCGCATTTCTTACAATGATCGTAGGCATCTCTAAACACATGTGGCCAGAAAAAACCACAATCTAAAATTTTTCTGCTAGTCCTCCTGGGGCCAAAATGACCACCACATGCATGCTCATGACAAAAACTAAGCACAGAAGCAATTTCATCATCAGGAATACACCGTCTAAGTATCTGGTCTACGCCAATTTTCCATAAATACGGGTCATCCCACATATAGTATTTAGAATCGTGCTTGAGTTTCAGACATTGAGCTTTCGAGTAAGAGGGTGGAAATGTACCTCCGACCAGGTAGTTCACGATGGGAGCATACCATGGTACTTTACCTGTAAGAGCATACAAGTGCTCGTCTGGGAAGGTCTCTGTGATGTGCCCCGCATCCTCTTCTCGTACTAATCGGCTCAAGTGGTCAGCTACAGTGTTCTCTACCCCCTTCTTGTCCTTGATTTCTAGGTCGAATTCCTGTAGCAGCAAAATCCATCTAATCAGCCGCGGCTTTGCCTCCTTTTTCGTCATCAGATACCTGATAGCTGCATGATCAGAGAAAACAACTACTTTAGTACCAAGCAGATAAGATCGAAATTTCTCCAAGGCGAACACTACTGCTAGTAATTCTTTCTCAGTGGTCGAGTAGTTTCGCTGAGCTGCATCCAGCGTTCTTGAAGCGTAGTAAATCACTACAGGCTTCTTATCCATCCTTTGGCCTAGTACAGCTCCCACATCATAGTCGCTGGCATCGCACATAATCTCAAATGGCTGGTCCCAGACTGGTGCTCGAATGATAGGCGTGCTGGTAAGTGCCTGTTTCAGTTCGTCGAAGGCCTCCCTGCATGAATCTGTAAACTCAAAAGGTACATCTTTCTGCAAAAGGTTAGATAAAGGCTGAGCCTTCTTCAAAAAATCCTTAATAAATCGACGGTAAAAACCAGCATGCCCAAGAAAAGATTTTATATCACGCACCGTAGAAGGATAAGGCAGAGTAAGAATTAAGTCAATTTTTGCTTTATCTACCTTAATACCCTCGTGCGAAACAATATGACCGAGGACCACACCATGAGTAACCATAAAATGACACTTCTCATAATTGAGCACTAAATTCATAGAAACGCAACGCTCTAGTACTCTACTCAAGTTATCCAAACATGCATCGAAAGTGTCACCATACACAGTGTAATCGTCCATAAACACCTCAATAAAAACACCTATCATGTCAGAAAAAATGCTAGTAACCACCCGCTGAAAAGTACCGGGTGCGTTACACAAGCCGAAAGACATACGTCGAAAAGCAAACATACCGAATGGACATGTGAAGGTGGTCTTTTCCTGGTCCTCAGGTGCAATGGGAACTTGATTATAACCAGAAAATCCATCGAGAAAACAAAAATAAGGCTTACCTGCTAGCCTGTCAAGCATCTGGTCAATAAACGGAAGAGGAAAGTGATCCTTACGCGTCACGGCATTCAGCTTCCTGTAATCGATGCACATGCGCCATCCGTTCTTGACTCTCGTAGTCACCAACTCACCCGCAGCATTCCTCTCAACTGTGATTCCTGTCTTTTTCGGGACTACGTGCACTGAACTCACCCACTGACTGTCAGAAATCGGGTAAATCACGTCCGCATCCAGCAATTTCTGAATTTCTTTCTGCACTACCTCCATCATAATCGGGTTTAGCCTCCTCTGAGGCTCTCTGGAAGTCTTAGCTCCATCCTCCAGCAAGATACGGTGCATGCACACAGTTGGGCTGATTCCTCTGATATCGGCAAGCGTCCATCCAATAGCGAGCTTGTGGATGCTTAGCACCTCGATCAATCGCCTCTCCTGGTCTGTTTCTAGCCCGTTTTTGATGATGACCGGCAGCGTGTTATTCTCCCCCAAAAATGCATATTTCAGGTGCTCAGGTAGAGGTTTCAGTTCAAGTTTCGGTGCCTGCACAGTAGAAGGCAAAAACACGTTAGACTTAAATAAACGAACCTCATTAACTTCATACCTGGGTGCGAGAGGTCCCGCGGTCTCCAGTTGAGATAGCACATCAAGAATCGTCTCAGCGAACTCGTAGGAGTCCTCATGTGAGTAAATTGCATTTTCTAGCGTGAGCACGAGTGGGTCTGCTCTCCTTTCCGGTCTCACCTCCTGGACTAGATCATCCAGTGTATCTAGCGCGTGTACCGATGCAAAATCTGGTGGGTGCTTCATGGCTTGAAATATGTCGAATCGAATCACTTCACCCTCCACCTCCATAGACAGTGTGCCACTGTCGCAGTCGATCTTCATCTTTGACGTCTTTAAGAATGGGCGACCTAATAAAATAGGAGCGTGATCCGTCGGGTCGCTGCTGTCCATCTTAAGCACGTAGAAATCAGCGGGGAACACCAGTTCCCCCACCTGCACTAGTACATCCTCAATTTTACCTTCCGGTTGCTTGCATGATCTGTCTGCTAGCTGTATGGTAAGACCTGCAGGTTCTAATGGACCAATACGAAGACAGGAATAGATAGAATATGGCAATACATTAATTGAAGCACCAAGATCGAGCATGCAATTCTCAATGCGAATATTACCAATAGTGCAAGGGATGGTGTAAGTACCAGGGTCACCGCATTTAGGAGGTACCTTTCGCTGAATAACGGCTGAGACGTTCTTACTCAGTAGTTCCTGGTCAATGCCAGTGGAACGTCTCCGGTTGATGCACAGCTCCTTTAAGAACTTCGCGTAGCGCGGAATTTGTTTGATCGCCTCGAGGAGTGGGATGTTGATTTCCACCTTGCTAAATAGTTCCCAAACTTCTCGATCAATCATATGTTTCTTTGAAGCTCTGACCTGCACAGGAAACGGAAGAGAACGATCAGATTTGAAATTTTCGTCAGACCCGGTCGCGGGCGATGTACATTTTATTTCCATCCGCGGACCGTTAAACTCTTCTTGGTCCGTGGAGGCCGCAGAGGCCGTTGATACTGCTGCTGAGGTGGGTATTGTGGGTAAGGTTGAGGTGGGTATTGTGGATATGGCTGTGGGGGGTATTGTGGATATTGTGGGTATGGTTGCTGTTGATATGGTTGTGGTGGATATGGGACAGCTCCGTGTGGTGCAACCGGGGGTCTTTGGTTTACTGGGGCAGCCCCCCTGTTGTCTCCATTCTGAATTATCTGATTTTGATTTTCATGCTGTGGAAGTAGTCCTCCCCTGTCCTGCATGCCTTGCTCGACTTCCTCGTTGTTCTCACCAACCTGGCTACCTGCATGAGACATGGTGAAACAAGTAGCAAGCACGAAAAATAACTAAATAAAAATGAACAGAAAATTAAAACAAAAAAAACAGCTTCACCGAAGCGCAGCTCCCCGGCAACGGCGCCAAAATTTGACGCGCGTTGTTTGACGCGTCAAACTTAATTATTTATGTCTCCTGCTATTAGCTAGTAAAGCGGCAAGCGGGGTCGAACCCAAGAGAGCTGGTGTGGTTCAGTTGTTCTGTAAACAAATAAATTGGGGGTTTGGTGTGAGCAATTGTTGTAAAACGCAAGGGGAATAAAACGAAAAGTATTCAATCAGAGAAAGCATTCGGTCTAGGGTTTTCTATTGTGACTCGTTCATCATTGATTTCTAATAATCTAATTTTGTGTTCCTAAGTGTGGTCACTCCGTTTCAGGTTATAACCTAAGGTAAGGCCGTTTCAAGCACTTACACCACAATCTACTCCGTTTCAGGTTATAGACTTCTAGTTTTAGCAAACCTAATACTCCGTTTCAGGTTATATCAGGTTAACGTGCGACTACTTGTCCTAACGTTTCAGTATCAAACAAGCAGCAAAAATAAGGACTGAACTGCTCGGCTAAGTTTTACCGTTTCAAGTCTCCACTTAGCTTCGCAATTAAAACCGAGATAAATAGCACAAAAACTAGTGGAACATAAAATAGCATTAAGCTAAGAATCTCAAAACTTCGTCACAATATATTGAACCCTAAACCGAATAACGAAATTAGCTACTCATAGTCATGACAAAATAACAGAAGTATTTTTTGAGTGAAAGCAGTGGAAATTCTCTTCTTCGGTTGAAAACTTGATCTCCTCTCGAGCCGTCTTCTCCTCTGCGAATTATCTGTCTGGGAATAATGGCTGCTGAAACTGATGTCGAAAACCTAATTTATGAGAAAAGGTTTCTAATTTCATTTTGGGCCAGATTTCCAATTTCAATGTGCTGACGTCAGCCGCGGATGCTGAGGAGATTAGCGCCGCGGATCATTAAGATATTACCATCCGTGGAAGCCACCGATAAAATGGCCTGCGTCCGCGATCCGGTCTGAGATGCATTTCTTCTTTTCCTCGTCAGTCTTGACTTTGGCTCTCGATTCGACTCCATGAACTCCATGTGATGATTTTAGCACCGAAATGCCGTCTTTGAGCGCATTTTCCTTCCAGAGCTTCCGAAACACCTGAGATGCAAACAACACTGAAAAGTAAATGTTCGCATCAAAAAAGTATCGAAATAGACGGGATTAGTTGATTCGATGAGTCGTATAAATACGACTCATCACACCCTGTCAAGCATCTGATTAATAAACAGAAGAGGAAAGAGATCCTTACGCGTTACGGAAGAGGAAAGAGATCGATGCACATGCGCCATCCGTTCTTGACTCTAGTGGTCACCATCTCACCAGCATCATTCTTCTTGGCAGTAATACATGTCTTCTTCGGCATCATATGTACCGGACTCACCCACTGGCTATCTGAGATCGGGTAGATCACATTAGCATCTAACAGCTTCTGAATTTCCTTTTGTACTACCTCCATCATAATCAGGTTCAGTCTCTGATGTTCCCATAAATGGCATGTATTTGGCAAAATGTCTTTAGACAGTTCGAGCAAGAGTTCAGGAGGAGTTCGAATGCATTCTGGAACTAAGGTACAGCGTGGAGCAGACGCAAGATTGGAATTCGGAAAGTTCTAAAGATCGAAGATCTTTTCGGTTGAAGTCGGCCAGCGAAGAAATCAAGATTCAGATATTCGAATGAATATGATCTCATCGGATTGGAGCTCGGAAGGGCTGACTTGTCGTGGAAGATATCCTAATCTTCCTAAAGATTGGATTAAAGATATACATCGAATATTTAGGAATATTTCCTAAATATTTGATGAGTATATCTGGAGCAGATTAGGAGATCGCCCATGCATATAAATAGAACACTAGGGCGCCCATAATCTGCATCGCTCACAGAGAGAAAATATACACGAGTGCATATTGCTGATCAGAGAAGAAGAGAGCGACGGCCGACTGTTCTTTCCCCACAGGAAAAACATCGGCGCTGATATAGCCTATTCAGTGTGATGTTCAGGCTGTCTGGGGTTGATCTTACCGCTGCACACACCAGACACAATTGCTGGCTTTCGAGAGAAAGTCACCGAACTTCGGGAGAAGATCGAGCACCATAAATCTGACGGAAGTAGTGATAGAGGCTAGGCATCTTGAGATTGTAAGAGTAAGTCCACGAATAGCTCTATACTATTCAATAAAGATTTATTTCCCTTTAGGGTCTGGGAACCCCCCAGAGTAAGTGAAGCCGAACTGGGTATCATACTGTGTGTGCTCCTTTGTTATTCTATTTGCGGTACCGTTAGTCTAGGTGTTCAACCACTATCTGAACACTACCTCGGAGAGTAGCTTGAACAGACTACAGTATTTAAATTGGTATCAGAGCAAACACTCGACACACTGAGTGGGATCCTAGAACTGTTCAAGATGACTCTGAAGGGAGGACAAAGCACAACCAGACCCCCGCTGCTTGAAGGATCAAACTATGCCTCCTTGAAGCCCATGATGAAATCTTTTCTGAAATCTCTCGATGAAAAAGCTTGGAAGGCGATCTTGATTGGATGGACTCAACTCGTGATGGAAAGTCTTACGGGAGAAGTTGTCCCTAAACCAGAAGCACTATGGGATGCGACAGATGAAAAAGCATCTATCGAAAACTCAAAGGCTATGAATGCAATCTTTTCTGGAGTAGATGAGAATGTGCTCAAATTAATCATAAATTGTGAAGTAACTAAGGAAGCTTGGGATATCTTCCAAACAGCTTATGAAGGTACAGACAAAGTTCGCAATTCGTGAATGCAAATGGTGACAACCAAGTTCGAGGATATGAAGATGAAGGATAGTGAAAACATATCAGAGTACAATGTAAGAGTTCTATACCTGTCCAACGAGGCTGCTACACTGGGAAAACCCATTGACGGGGAAAGAATGGCCAGCAAAGTGTTAAGATCGCTCCCTCTGAGATTTGACATGAAGGTCACTTCCATTAAAGTAATGCATGACATCCCCAAGCTGAAACTGGACGAGCTCATGGGTTCACTCAGGACCTACGAGATGAAACACGAGGCCGAATCTAGAGAAGTGAAAGGAATTGTTCTAAAAGTTGAGGTGGCCGAAGACATGCTTGAGTCTGACTGCACCACTGAACAACTGGCGATGATGGCTCAAAACTTCGGCAGGATGGTCCAGAAGATCAACAGGCATAGCCCTGAGCAAGGTTAGTCATCCGCGAATAACTTCCGAAATTGGAAAGCAGGCAAGACAAGGACCAGTGAAAAAAGGCAGAATGCTTCTGAAAAAAGGCAAGAGATCCAGTGCCACAAATGCAGGGGCTGCGGTCACATCCGGGTAGAATGCGCAAATACCCTCAAGAAAAAAAAGGCAATGGTGGCAAATTTCAGCGACAGTGAGTCAGCTGAGGAGAGGGAAGGCAATGAAACCACCAACTTTGTGGCATTTGAAACCACCAACCACAGGAGAATGCAGTAAAGCCAGTGAAGACATGTCCTCTCGGTTGACTCACCTAGCTGACTACTCCTCAGACAGTGATGATGAAGAACTCACACAGGAGACTCTGGCCGAAACTTACAAAGACTTATATGAGAAGTGGCTGCTGCTGATCAAGGTCAACAAAAAACTGAACGATACAGTTGCCAGCTTGACTATAGAAAAAGACAAGATGTGGCAGGAGGTCGAGATACTGGTCACACAGAGAGTGGAACTCCAAGGTAAGGCTGATTTGCTGAATACTTATCTGACTGAAATGAAACAGGAAAGGTCTTGTCTGCTTGCTCAGAAAATGGAACTCCTGGGTACAGTCTCTTTGCTAAAAGTTGACATGGAGAAAGATCGCGAGACTCGCCCTATAGGCATGGTAGGTCTAAGGAAAACTGTTACAGATCTGAAACGCAAGGAGGTGTTTCTCTTAAAAAGGTGGAGTCACTGGAACTCCAGCTAGAATCTAAAAGAATGGACCACTTAAGCACTAATAAGGAGCTCAATCGGCTCAAACAGTCGGTAAGGATGTTAAACTCTGGTTCTAAGAACTTAATTGAGATTCTCAGGTCGTACAGGATGGTGTCCGGACATCGAGGTTTGGGGTTTACAGAAGAAGGCTGCTCAAAAGGTACCACTTTTGTTAAAGCGAAACCAGTGGCTGAACAGCACCCGGGACAGAAGGTGAAACAACACAAAGGAAAACCCCTAGCTGACCAGAGAAAGACTCGCAATGCTCACTCAAAACAGACGATAGACTCACGCACATGCTGGTACTGCTACCAGATGGGACACATCAAATCTAAGTGTCGCCTATTTCTTGCTGTACGAAGGGCCTATCAACAATGGACTAAACCTCGATTGAAACAGGTCTGGGTACCAAAGGCAAACCAGACCATATGCATGGTTGCTTTCCGCTCATCAAGACACATGGAGATAGACTGTTGGTACTTCGACAGTGGATGCTCCGCCCATATGACAGGTAACTCTAAGTATCTCACACATGTTCAAACTATTATGAAGAAGCAGTTTGTCACTTTCGGAGATGGAGGAAAGGGTCAGGTGATCGGCTGTGGGACATTGAAGGTTCTGGATCTCCATGCACTCAAGAAAACTCTCCTAGTTGAAGGACTGAAGGTGAATCTTATCAGTATTAGCCAATTGTGTGATGACGGACACCAATTTGAATTCACTCATGACTCCTGTCGAGTATTGGATAAGGAAGAAGGCACTCTTATGAAAGGGAGCAGGGCAGCCAACGACTGCTACCTCATAGGATCTGCTGGAAAAGTTGATGTATCAGCCTAGTTAACAAGTAGAGCGGGTGATATGGGTCTCTGGCACAAGCGCTTGGGTCATCTCCATCACAACACCTCACAGATCAGTGCCGGCAGACCGTTGGAACTGATCCAGATGGATCTGATGGAGCCAATGCAAGTTAAGAGCTATGACTACAAGAAACACGTTCCAGTGTGTGTGGACGACTACACCCGATCTACCTGGACTAGATTCCTTCGTGACAAGACAGATGCTGCTCAATAGTTTATTCAACTTGCCACATTACTTCAAAGAGAGAGGGAGGACAAGGGTGAACACCTGGTACGTATCAGGAGTGACAACGGCACTATGGCCACCTACTGTGCAAAACACGGAATAGCCCATCAGTTCGCATCTGCCATCACACCTCAGCAGAATGGAGTTGTGGAATGCAAAAATCGTACAATTCAGGAGATGGCTCGCATGATGATACATGCCAAGCAGATTCCTCTGAAGTTCTAGTCTGAAGCTATGGATACTGCATGCCACATCATAAATCGTGTGACGATTCATGTGTATCGCCTGAAGAAGACACTGTACGATCTCAAGCATGTGCCCCGAGCTTGGTATGAGCGTCTCACTGTGCTTCTCGTCGACTATGGCTATATGCGAGGGGGAGTGGACAAGACCCTGTTTGTTAAACACACAAGGTCAGATTTTATTATCGCACAAATCTATGTTGACGATATAGTGTTCGATTCAAACACCCAGAAGCTGGTGGATTAATCCGTGGAATAGATGCAGAAAGAGGTCAAGATGAGCATGGTTGGAAAGATGAACTACTCTCTGGGACTCCAGGTGATACCCAGAGCAAAGCACATTGACATCAGCCATCACTTTATCAGAGAACTGGTAGAACAGAGGTGGTGATCCTAAAGCATGTGACAACAGACAAACAATTGGCAGGTATTTTCACCAAACCGCTGGATGCTGCACAGGTTGAGACCCTCAGATCCTCCTTGGGTCTGTGTGTAGTCAAGAACTAAGTGTTCCAGGTAGTAGTCAGTCACAGGCGGAACTCCAGAAAAACAGTTGGACTGATCACTTAAGGAAGGGAGCTGGAACAGAAGGTGCATTTTAAAAGGGTGAATTTTTTTAAATATTTTTTTGAAGATTTGTTCGTGCCGTTATGACGAAAGAGAGGATTTTATCAAAGACGTTTTTGGGAAGTTAAAAAGGCCGACCTTGGTTTGAAAATCAAATCTGTTTCGTCTGCATTCTCACTCTCTCCCAAACCCTAGAACGACAACCTACTGCGAAGTCTCTCGGTTCTTCATCTGCTCGATGACGATGGTGAACACCAGAAAATCCTCCAAGTCCGTTGTCAATTCTTCTCCAGAAACAAAGAAGGTGGATATGAAATCATCCAAAGCCTTGGCAGCAAAGCCTCAAATCTCGAAATCGAAGGTGCCAAAGATGCCGAAGGAGAAAAAGGCGTCATCTTTAGATGCTGAAACTGCAACAATCTCGACTGTCAAAATATCAGACGGTGTAGAGGTTCCAACAAACCCTAAAGTTAGGGTGGTGGAGAAGAAAGGACCAGAACCTACTGCGAAGCAGTAGGTGGTGCCCTCGCATACTGCGGCGGGGACTCCTAATCCAATCAATGCTAGTTCGATATCAACGAATCGCAGTCCTCCACCGGTTAAGCCCCAATCTGAGGTAATCTCAAACCTCAATGCTCCGATTGTTGCCTCTTTGCATAAGAAAGATGAGACTGTTGGAATAAAAGTGGTTGTCAAGGGAGTGAATGTTATGGATGTTAAGATTGGAGAAGCCGGTAGGGCTATTTTTTGTGAGTATGGTCTTGAAGTTGTGAAAGAAGGCACATCAACCAACCATGTGTCCAAGGCATCTGCTGGTCCAAGTGTGTGGAGAGACAAGAAGGTGGTCTCTAGAAAAGTGTCCCTAAGGAAGTATTTAGCCAAAATCACTGCTGTGAGGGGCCATCTGGTTGCCATGTCTGTCTCTGAATCCGAACAACTCCTCGAAAACACTAGGAGGCAAAAAGTGCCTCTGGGTGAAGGTGCTGAAGAAGACTCAGGAGAGCTGGCTGTAGGTTCAGGAGGTGAGCAGACAGCAAAACAAGTTCTAGTTGAACCTGATATGTCAGACCCATCAGAAAGGGATGATGACCTTGACAAGATTTACGAGGACATAGATGAGCTGGTCCAGAATTTACAGAAGGAGGTGGAGTCTGAGCAAGAAGAAAAGGCACTGGATCAATGTCAAGATGCTGAAAAATCAAGTAAACTTGTTGACAGTGATTCAGTGGCTCAGCTAGGAGTTGCAACAGTTCAGCCTCAAGTGAGCTCTGGTCCAGAGCAAGTGCATGTTGAAGAATCAGCTGGTATGCCAACTCAGTCCGATCATGTAGATGTGCAGATGAATGTAGACTTGGCTGAATACCCTCAACCTAACGTGGTCCCAGTCGATGTACCAAGTGGTGTTTGTGATTTTGATCAGATGAGGAGTGTATCAGGGGCATCGTACAATGTGGAAACCCTGGTTACTCCAGTTGTAGAAATGGGAGAAGCCACTCTGGCGATCCAAAGTCAGTCATCTCAATGGATAATGATCAGGACTCCTTTTCCCCATCTGAACTCCAGAGGGCTGAGAAGGTAAGGGGTGAGAAGAAGGTTCTGTTTCAAAATCCAGTTGAACAAGAGGTCGCCAACCAAGCAAAAGGAAACCACTGTGCAGGAGGAGCAGATGTTTCCAAGAAAAGGAAACGTGAGGTTCCAATACTGGTTTCAACAGATGCTAGCCAATGTGAAGCAACCAACCCGGTTTCAATAGATGCTCCAGCTGGTACTGTCAAGAATGGCGTATGGTTTGTTAATAAGGCTGCAACAAAGAAGTGGAAGTCTGTTCTGAAGAGGAAGATTATCCCAGAAAAGCTTCTTAAAGAGAAACGGTATAATGGGAAGGAGGTCATCCATGTTCTGAAGCAGACATGCCTGATAGGGACCGTGACCAAGAGCAAACCGTTCAATGACCAGTTGGTTTGTGAAGCTATTCCCAATCTTCCTCCGCGGTTTGGTGTGATTGGTGACAAAGACTATGGGGTGGTCTACGTTCGAGGAAGACGAGTTGAAATCAACCCAGATCTCATCGACACTTATTTCTAGATCGATGATCCAGAAGTCGGTGAGGAGGAACTCGACTATGACAAGATTGTTGACACTATTACTACGGGTTCGTTCCCTTGGTGGCCGGAGACTGCTATTCCTACAGCAGATTTGACAACCTTCTACTCGATGCTCTTTTTCATTGCCATTGTCAATTGGACGCCGACCTCTCATCGTTCCTCAGTCAGCAAGGACATGGCTCAGCTACTATATCAAACTGGAAACAAGATGCTGTTTAATCTGGGTAGGGTCATGTTCAATCAGATTGCAGAACATGCCATGTCGACCCGAACCCTTCACCAGATTATGTTCCCGTCCCTCATTTATGAACTGATCCTCTGTCAAGCTTCGAAACTAAAGACTCCAAATGATCGTCGTACCAAGGCCTCGCATAAATTCTCCATCGATCATAATCTCTTCAAAGGACTCCATGTGAATGATCGCAAAGAACCGGGTCAGAAAATGATGTTCCTATGAATGGCATGGCTTTGGCAAAACTGCTTTAGAAAGTTCAAGCAGAGTTCAAGGAGAGTTCAATCGATGTCTTGAACTGAAGTACAGCGTACAGCAGACGCAGGAAGATTTGTGTATCCAGAAGATCGACGAGATTATCTGATTGGGATCAATTGACGAGTCATCATTAAAGATCAGATATTCAAATGAATATCTTCAGCTTGAATTTGAGAATATTAGATGGCTTGGTACGGAAGTAATCTCCAAAGATTGGATATGGAAGATAATGAATATATATCAAATATTTAGGAGTATCTCCGAAATATTTGACAAGAATATTCTGATCGAAGTCGGCCAGTGAAGATTTCGAGACTCAGATATTCAAAAGAATATCTTCGCATCAGATTGAAGATCGGAGTGCCGACTTGCAGAGGAAGAAATCTCGTAATCTTCCCAAAGATTGGATTAAAGATATACATCGAATATTTAGGAATATTTCCTAAATATTTGATGAGAATATTTGCAACAGATTTGGACATTCGCATATGCATATAAATACGAGGCTAAGGCGACCAGATCTGGATCGCTTCCTGAGAAAAAAGAAAACATGAGAGCATTCGTGAGCTTGGAGGAGGAGCGATGATGGACCATAATTATACGAATCAAAAACACAGTAAAACCCACCAAATTAGACTGTTTGTCTATCTAACTTCTACTTGATAGTCCCGATATATTTCTACAGGGTATTTTGGCGCTTAGAGAGAAAACACGCTAAGGAGAGGATTTTACGCTGAAAAGATGTTACGAGTCATTCCAAGGTCAAGATCAGACGCTGAACGAAGAAATCTCAAGATCCTGACATTGAATTACTCAATTCAAATCCAACCGAGGAACAACCAAAGTCAGACCGGAGCAAAATTGGACTGATTGTTTTGTGAAAACTACGCAAAAATCACACAAACTCTCATCCTTATCCACCATGACCGGCGGCTTAAGGGAGGAGGTGGCCAAAACCACCTCCCTTCCTCCTCCATGACCAGCCACCGGTGGCTTTTCCACCCCCCAACCGGCGGCTTTTGCTCCCCCCATGTGGCACCTCCTCCTTGCTCCTCCTCCTCCTCCCTTGGATCAAAAACACATGCCTCTCATCTCCACCCTCCATTCTCTCCCATTTTGGCTATAAATACCAAGCCAACCCTCAATTGTAAATCATCCAAAAATTGTAAACACTTCTCTCTCTAAGTTTTTGTTACTTTGTAAGTTTGGTTTATGAAATAATACTCTTGTTGGTTCTTGAGTATTATAACGGTTTGAAATAATACTCTTGTTGGTTCTTGAGTATTATACTTTAGAGAATACTCATGTTGGTTCTTGAGTACTCAGTAGGAATTAGGAATACTCCTGTTGGTTCTTGAGTATTCCACCCCCTCTCCTCTTACTGTTTTCAAAAACCCCCGAGTATTTAGCTATGGTATCCACCTCTATGGATATTCGTAGCTAAACTCTTTATTCGGTTAAAGGGGTGTACTTGTATTGTAAAATGTTTTAGACCCTGCACCTAGTGCATCTTTGTGTTCAAAACTTGTTCTATGTGCCATATATAGTCAGAGTTTCCAAGGTTGAGTGGAAGCTGTAACAAGCAAAGCTCTTCCGTGGGAATTCGTGAACATACTCGGGTAGTGGAAGCTGTAACAACCAAAGCTATCTGAGGAGTTCGACTTATCTAAAACACCATTTGGGAAATCGTAACAGAAGATCAAATGGATGCACAAAAGGCTAAGATACTTCGAAAGGAGGAATTAGTCTGAAGTAGAACAAGTGTTTTTAAACGATGTTGCAAGTCTTGCGCTTAGAAATGGCCTCGATTCATCTTTGAACACTTAGTATGATCATTAGCGGTCAATGATAAACAACTATGATACAAGGCCCCTGACACCAAATGTTTTCCTTGAATTACAAAACCCCCTGTATTTACTTTTATAAATTGCTCGATCATCTGCAATCACCAACCGCTCATCTACCGGAGGACTCAGCAATCACGCATCACCCACTGTAAGTCTTTCTTTTAACTTTTCAGTATTTATTTTCTGTAATTTACTTTTCCGCACTCAAAACCAAAAACAACCAAAAAAGTCACTTAGTCATAACTGCTAAAATCTCAATCAAACCTAAAAAACGCTCCCATCCTGTACAAATTCCACAAAGAACAACGTATCCCCCTAATTCCCTTGGGTTCGACCCCTACTTACCATTTACTACCCAGTAGTGAAGTAGCGAGTAGCGGAAAATATAAATTTATTTGTACAGAGAACATTGCACCTTAACGACAGTGCAGTGGGCTCCGTCAAAATTGGCGCCGTTGCCAGGGAATTAGCCGTCGGATAAGTTGTTCTTTCCCTTCCATGTCCTCATGACGCAACCCCCTTCATATGCATGGACAACAAGACATCTCCCTCTGTTCGGAGGTACGGATGGAGAAGACCCAGTACAACACTGCCGAAACTTTCACCACGTTTGCCACCTCATAAAACCTGCAAATGAAATGTTAGAGGAGTTTTAACTTTCACCACGTTTTCTTTAACTGATTTTACAACGATCTGGTATTATACGTCAACCGCTAGTAGTGCAGTACATTTTGTGGACCTCTGCGTTCCATTCTTACGAGAATTCTCCCCCCATCCTTACGACAACAAACCCGAGAAAAAATCATGAGCCTTAAACAATCCCGGGATGAGACTTTGGACGAATACTACACGAGCTATGACACCATCGTCTCAAGCTGCCCGCACCATGGATTCACGAAGAAAGTTCTGCTTCAAAAATTTCTTCGTGGGATGAAGGCCGATGATCTAACAAGGATTAACGAAGCAATGAGGAGATCAGCCAGGAACTTCTCCCTGTCAGACATGTGGTACCTCATAAATTACCTGGCCGCAGCCACAAAACGAATGCCCCAAGCTGATAGAGAAATGCAATAGGCTGGTCCAGAGACAGAAGGAGAAACTCCCGAGCCATCAGAAGAAACTCCCGAGCCATCAGAAGAAACTCCCGAGCCATCAGAAGACTGGGATATAGAAAGTATCGGGAGCAACGAGGAAGTGTCAGCAATGGAAGAAGTCCAGAATACCACCGACATGCTGCCAATGCCATACCCAGCTATCATCACCCAAGCAGCCGAAACCATCTATGACCAGTTCCTCACAAACAGACATGACGAGGCAGAACCGAGACTCAAGATGCAAGCTTCCCGACTTTTCCCCTCGATCAATAGACAAATCGCTAAAAACTATGTGATCCATGAAGAGGCTGAAAAGAGGATGGGAAAAGGGCCTGAGCAGACTGACTCCTCGATGGAGCATGTTTTCGCCATGACTGGACAAGGCAGCCCTAAACACCAGAAAACCCAGTTCAAGAAGCTAGTGGTCAAAGGTCCCTCACCTTCTCAGAGACGTTGGAAGGAGACACCATCAGAACAAGGGGAACTGAACCCAAGCACATCTGCTCACAAGAAATCGGGTAAAGGCAAGGAAAAAACCAACACAGGAACAGTGGCGAAATTCGACCTAAGCCACCCATGGGACCCCAACCAGTGATCCAGGAATAAGGTACTGTCGAGCCAACGACGTTAAACAAGTGCACTGGTCGGGAGGTAACCCGACACTATCTTACTTTCTGTCTTTTTATTTTCTGTCTTTTAGTTTTTATCAATAAGTCGCTCTCACCCACTTGGTGCATAGAATGATTTGACTATTTAGGAATTGGTTTTTGGAGCACGATCGGATCAGCCAGGAAGCTTCCGTGAATTTACCGGGCCTGCGCTGAGAGTTCAAGGCCCCAGCCGAACTCCCTCGATTATCCAGCCTCATGCCATGTCATATGACACAAAAAGGGAGTTCTGATCTTACCTTTCCTTAATATCATTTCCTTCTCGTAATTGTCTGCTTGCATGGCTTTTGAACTAAGTAGTGCTGAAAGGCACGCCTTCGTTCAAAAGTGTGGGGTGAGATCCGCATGTGTACATAAACAACATGTTTTTCTTTTTCTTTTTTTTTAATATTATCTTTTTGAAATATGAACTTAAGAATGTGAAAAAGATAGATCTAAAATTCATGCATTTACCTTGTGAAAATTCAACGGTCTAAAAACTTAGAACGTAACTTCTCATTTGTCCCTTTGTGCTGAGATAAACTAGGGATGTGGAGTTTATAGAAATGCCCTAGAAAGGCTTGGCAAGCAATCGAAGGATCGAATCAAACTATATGGTTTTCGAAGTCAGTGGAGGCTGCACTTCGGGTTTCAGTGAAGATTGAAGTCATCTCCGCCATGCAGTGTTTATGCAAAAAGAAAAAAGGCGAGGACGGGAATCAGACCGTCCTCTCTCTAGTCAAAGTAGCCGAGAAAATAGATGAGCGACCCTCATCTTGACCCGCGCAAAACAACAACGATGAGAGGGGCGGGGAGGTATTTCCATAGGCTTGCGGGCGATGATTGGACCTCCCAAAAAGGCTTGAGAAAATGGACTAGCAAGTCACAAAGACGCAAAAAGCTCAAAGAAGCAAATCAAGAGGCCAAAGGCCCAAAATTGTGAAGGTTTTAACCAAACAAAAAGTGAAGTACTCAAAGAGTCAAATCAAAGGCCAAAGGCCGATTCACTACAAAAGCAGTCCCTCACCAAAAGAAAAATCAAAGTACTCAAACCAGTGAAACCCGAACCGAATCACGTGCTAGAGAAAGCTACAAGGAAACCATATAGTGCGAGACGGTCCCGAGGTTGCAGTCCAGGAGCCTAAAAAGGGCTATCTCCCGAAACATCCAGAATAATTTGCATCTCAGCACGGAGGTACAAGTATCAAGTTTCTTCTATTTATTTACACAGTTCAATTTGGTAATAAGTAATCAATGCATAAATTAGGATAAATCTAGTACCACAGTCTAATTTTCATATTTCAACAAACTTACTTAGTGTGCTGCCCTTTAATAGCATTGTTCGGGACGAACAACTAAAAGTGTGGGGTAATCTGATGGACCATAATTATACGAATCAAAAACACAGTAAAACCCACCAAATTAGACTGTTTGTCTATCTAACTTCTACTTGTTAGTCCCGATATATTTCTATAGGGTATTTTGGCGCTTAGAGAGAAAACACGCTAAGGAGAGGATTTTACGCTGAAAAGATGTTACGAGTCATTCCAAGGTCAAGATCAGACGCTGAACGAAGAAATCTCAAGATCCTGACATTGAATTACTCAATTCAAATCCAACCGAGGAACAACCAAAGTCAGACCGGAGCAAAATTGGACTGGTTGTTTTGTGAAAACTACGCAAAAATCACACAAACTCTCATCCTTATCCACCATGACCGGCGGCTTAAGGGAGGAGGTGGCCAAAACAACCTCCCTTCCTCCTCCATGACCGGCCACCGGTGGCTTTTCCACCCCCCAACCGGCGGCTTTTGCTCCCACCCCATGTGGCACCTCCTCCTTGCTCCTCCTCCTCCTCCCTTGGATAAAAAACACATGCCTCTCATCTCCACCCTCCATTCTCTCCCATTTTGGCTATAAATACCAAGCCAAACCTCAATTGTAAATCATCCAAAAATTGTAAACACTTCTCTCTCTAAGTTTTTGTTACTTTGTAAGTTTGGTTTATGAACTAATACTCCTGTTGGTTCTTGAGTATTATAACGGTTTGAAATAATACTCCTGTTGGTTCTTGAGTATTATACTTTAGAGAATACTCATGTTGGTTCTTGAGTATTCAGTAGGAATTAGGAATACTCCTGTTGGTTCTTGAGTAATCCACCCCCTCTCCTCTTACTGTTTTAAAAAACCCCCCGAGTATTTAGCTATGGTATCCACCTCTATGGATATTCATAGCTAAACTCTTTATTCGGTTAAAGGGGTGTACTTGTATTGTAAAATGTTTTAGACCCTGCACCTAGTGCATCTTTGTGTTCAAAACTTGTTCTATGTGCCATATATAGTCAGAATTTCCAAGGTTGAGTGGAAGCTGTAACAAGCAAAGCTCTTCCGTGGGAATTCGTGAACATACTCGGGTAGTGGAAGCTGTAACAAGCAAAGCTATCTGAGGAGTTCGACTTATCTAAAACACCATTTGGGAAATCGTAACAGAAGATCAAATGGATGCACAAAAGGCTAAGATACTTTGAAAGGAGGATTAGTCTGAAGTAGAACAAGTGTTTTTAAACGATGTTGCAAGTCTTGCGATTAGAAATGGCCTCGATTCATCTTTGAACACTTAGTATGATCATTAGCGGTCAATGATAAACAACTATGATACAAGGCCCTGAAACCGAATGTTTTCCTTGAATTACAAAACCCCCCTGTATTTACTTTTATAAATTGCTCGATCATCTGTAATCACCAACCGCTCATCTACCGGAGGACTCAGCAATCACGCATCACCCACTGTAAGTCTTTCTTTTTACTTTTCAGTATTTATTTTCTGTAATTTACTTTTCCGCACTCAAAACTAAAAACAACCAAAAAAGTCACTTAGTCATAACCGCTAAAATCTCAATCAAACCTAAAAAACGCTCCCATCCTGTACAAATTCCACAAAGAACAACGTATCCCCCTAATTCCCTTGGGTTTGACCCCTACTTACCATTTACTACCCAGTAGTGAAGTAGCGAGTAGCGGAAAATATAAATTTATTTGTACAGAGAACATTGCACCTTAACGACAGTGCAGTGGGCTCCGTCAAGCGACGACCGGCTGAGTATTCCACATCGGAATATCAACGGTGAAGAAGCAATCTGTTCAGGGTGCTGTTCAGACTTTTCTTGAAGAACTACCAAGCGCACACACACGTGATCAAGACATGTCTTCGAGAGAAGGCGACTGGGCTTCTGGGAGGTCGAAGACTAGGTCAAGAGGGAAGTCTCGTCCTACCCATAGTGGATCGAGGTGAGCTGCGGTGAACCAAGATTGCAAATCTGAGAGATAGAGTGTTAGAGGCTAGGCTATTACAAACAAGGCGTTGTGTAAGTGTAAGTCCACGAATAGCTCTGAACTCGTAATAAGATTTTTGTCCCATTTTAGGGTGTGGGAAGCCCCCAGAGTAGGCAAGGCCAAACTGGGTATCATATCGTGTGTGCTCCTATTTGTTCTGCTTACGGTACTGTCTACTAAGGTGTTCCAGTCTCTGGTAGAACACAACCTGGAACTGTCCAACAAGTGTTCGAGATGCAGTTCGAACACCATCTGGAACTCGTCTTGACTAAGACAAGTAAATTTCAATTGGTATTAGAGCAGACACTCGACATACAGAGTGTGATCCGGCGACTGTTCAAGATGAGTTTGAAGAAAGGATAGAGCACTAACCGACCACCGTTGCTTGAAGGGCCGAATTATGCCTATTGGAAATCCAAGATAAAAGCCTTTCTGAAATTCCTCGATGAAAAGGCTTGGAGAGCTGTAATGATAGGATGGACAGAACCCATGATGGCCAACCCTGAAGGAGTTGTTATGCCAAAACCTGAAGCTCTGTGGTCTGAAGCAGATGATGTAGCGGCTGTTGGGAATTCAAAGGACCTGAATGCAATATTCTATGGAGTGGACGAGAATGTGTTCAAACTGATTGCTGAATGTGAAGTGGCTAAGGAAGCATGGGATATTCTCAAAATAGCCTATGAGGGTCCAGACAGTAAATCTAACGATGAGGAAGAAGAGCATGAGAATGTCAATATCATGGGACTTGTAGTCACTATTGAAGACTACAGTGAGACAAGTAAAAACCCATACTCCAGTGCACTGTCTGAACAGCCTACTGATGACACCTCTGGCAATGACGAAGAAGACCTTACCCATGAGGCCTTTGCTGAGACGTGCAAGGAACTGCATAAGAAGTGTCTGATGATGATTGGTTTGAACAAAAAGCTCACAGAAACTGTGACGAGCCTGACAGAAGAAAAGGATAAAATATGGCAGGAGGTGAAACTCCTAGTTGCCCAGAAGGTGGAACAGCAGGAAGATCTCTCTGCTTTGAAGAAAGAGTTAATCGGGATGAGTCAAGAACGTTCATCTCTTCTTGCACAGAAGGTGAAACTCCTAGGAGCTATGTCTTCTCTGAAAGTTGAGATGGAGAAAATTAGAGAAACACATCCTACATGCTTGGTGAAGCTAAGAAGAAAGAATGTTGACTTGAGCCGCAAAGAAGTCCATCTTCTGAACAACGTAGAATCCCTGGAGTTGCAAATCGAGATGGACAGAGATAATCATGTCGCTACTATGAAATAATTGAGCAGGTTCAAAGGATTGGCGAAGATGTTGAACTCAGGCTCAAAGAACTTGGAATCCATACTCAGATCCCAAAGAATTGAAGATGGATATAGAGGTCTCGGCTTCATTGGTAACAGTGGCTCAGATAAGACTTTATCTGTTAAGGCAAAACTTATACCTGCACAGAGTGTGAACCACTATCCTGAGAAGCAGCTTGGGAATCGAGAAAGAAAGTAGCTCATGCCTAACCGTGGAAGACATGGTACTGAATAGAGGAGAAATAATCGTACATGTTGGTATTGCTATCAGATGGGTTACATCAAATCAAGGTGCCGACTACTTCTAGCTGAGCAAAAAGTAATGGAATCCAGAGTCACCCCTCTGGTCAGACAAGTCTGGAAACTAAAATCAAGGAAAGATGTGTGCCTTGTTGCTCTTAGCTCATTCGGTCACATGATGGAAGAATGCTAGTACCTCGACAGTGGATGCTCGGCTCACATGACAGGTAATCCTCAATATCTCATCAATGTTAAACCTATTCGCAAGCGTCAGTTTGTCACTTTTGGAGATGGAAGGAAGGGCCAGGTGATCGGCTGTGGGACATTAAAGGTTCCGGATCTACCTGAGCTCGAGGATATCCTCCTTGTCGATGGGTTAAAGGTGAACCTGATCAGTATCAGTAGATTGTGTGATGAAGGACAGTCTGTTACATTCAGTCATGATTCATGTCAAGTACTGGATAGGAATGGAGACACACTGATGGAAGGAAGTAGGTCTATAAACAAAACCTACTTTCTAGGCACAGTTGGAACAGGAGCTGCCACTGTCTGTCCGACAAACATGATATATGCGATGGAATTGCAAGGGACAGGTATGGTGTCCCCTTCTGGAAAGGTGAAAAACGACGTTGCCCTAAACTCAGTTCCAGAAGATGAAAAAGTTAGAGGTGGAACATCGTCTGAAACACCCATTCAGACCAAGTCTATAGAAGATAAAGTTCCAGAGGGTGTTCTAGCTGATAAAGTCACACCTACTCCAGCTGGGACACTTGACGATGCACCTGCGCTGCAACCCTCATGGAGAACTATCAAGCATTTTCCAATCACAGGAACTGTTGAAGATCCATCTGAAGTAACGAAGAGTCGAGCGAATGATATCAAGTATCGAGAACTGACTACATTCTCATCCAGTCTGAAGAATGTCAACAAATCATTTATTGATGAGATTTGGGTGGTGGCAATTCACGTGGAATTGGGAGAGTTCACCAGATCTGAAGCATGGAAGTCATATCATCTTGTGCATAGTCACGAACTGAAGAAGACTATGTATGGACTCGCACAAGCACCCAGAGCATGGTACGAGACGTTCCTCATCGACCATGGCTATGAGCGAGGGGGAGTAGAGAAGCAGCATATGTTCATCACGAGTACACAGAAGCTGGTTGAACAGTTCATGAGACGGATGCAAAAGGAGCTCCAATTGATCATGGTGGGAGAGATGAAACACCTTCTTGGAACACACGTTGACCAGATGCTGGGAGAGCAGAAGAGAATCGATGCAAGAGAGCATCGCTGTAGGGAGGTACTACACTCAGTTCCTATGGAGAAGAATAATCTGTCTGAACACGGAGTGGAACGGGTAAAGAAGTTTCTGCCCAATAACCCAGTACAACACTCCATGATCAGATATCACTTCATCAGAGAGCTAGTGGAGAAGAAGGTCATCACATCGAAACACATGACAAACGCCGCTCAGTTTGAAACACTTAGATCCTCTCTGGGTCTGCGTGTTATCGCCAACTAAGTGTTCCAGAAGGAGGTCAGCCAAGAGCAGAACCCCAGCAAATCAGATGGGTTGACCTACCAAAGAAGACGGCTGGAACAGATGGTTTTGGCAAGTTGAGGAGTCCAAATATTTGAAAATCGAAAGGCAGTCGAATCGAAGTCGGATGAGGATACAATATTAGCAAACCCTAAGATCAGAGAAGGGAAAAAGAAGGGAGAAGAAGCGGCTATGACAGAACTGAAAGAAGCTTCTTCAAAGGCGACAAAGGCAGATCCTAATCCAACTAAAGGGAGTGTGCAGACTGCGAAGGAAAATTAGGTGATGGCTAAACCACCCCTCAATGAGGTAGTCCCTTGTTCTCTCTCCTAAGGTGCTGCACTCAATTCTGTTGATGAGGAAGTATGGGCGATTGGTAAAGATTCAGTGAGTTATAAGGGTGACAAAGTGGTTAATGAGAAGCCGAAGGGATTGAACCCTACTGTAGATTCTGTGGCCGATGTTGCAGAAGAAGGTGAAGCCAGTAGGGCTAACATTGTTGTTCTGATAAGAAGAAGCTGTTGAATGCAAAGGTAGATGCCACTGGCTTCATGCTGAAGAAGATCGGAATCCGCATGAAAGTCGTGCCTAGAAGGAATGGAACTCCCAGGAAATTTGCTGCACGAATTAGTGTTGTAAGGGGGAGAAAACTTGCTATGTCAGACTCTGAGATTGAGCAGGTTGTTGAACCTTCTAGCAAGAGAAGTCTGGTAGTAGATGAAGAGTCGGATGAATGTTTAGCAGAAAACATTACTAAGGTAGTCGATGAAGAGAAGGTGACAGAGAGTGAAGTTGTTCCTATGGAAGCTGATGATGTGAAGCAACAAGAGCCTAAAGATGTTGTCTCTGATGAGTCAAACCGACCTGAAAATCAGACGGAGACAGAACAAGTAGAAGAGCAAGTTGTTATTGAACATGTCGTCTAGAAGAAGGAAAAGCAGTCAACTGTCCAAGAAGTAATCATGACTGGGCAGAACATGGTGCTGGTAATCATGCGCAGAGAGCTGGTCAAAATTCTAGATCATTAGCTGAAGTAAAAGAGAAACAGAAGGAAGGAGATGTGCATATTGGGTCTGCAGCACAATCAGAAAATGAACATGTTGAAGAAAAAGCATCTGACGCACCAACTGTGCAGACTGAGGTGGAACATCCAGCTAATACAGATGTAGAGATGCAACTATCTGATCAAGAAGAGGCTGAGAATGAGAACACTCAGAAGGAGGATCAGGACACATTTTCACTGTCTGAGCTCAAGAAAGCTGAAAAGAAGAAACCCAAGAAGAAAGTGACCTTCCAAGCATGCTCATCTAGACAACTATCAAGATGAATGGGAACACAGACGCAGGGGCAGCAAGTGCGTCTAAGAAGAGGAAAAGGTATAGTCCAGATCCTGTTCTTGCCCATGTTCCAACTTGGATTGTGAAAAATGGAGTATGGTGTGCCAGTACAGAAGCTGCAGCCAAGTGGAAGGCAGTGCAGAAAAGAAAGATCATCCCTGAAAGCCTACATCTCATAGAACCATGGACAGAAAGGAGATGGGACAGCTGCTCTACCAGATTGGAAACAGGATGCTCATTGACATGGGAAGAATTATGTTCGACCAGACTGCAGAACACACCATATCTACAAAGTCTCTGCACCAGTTGATAGTTGATCACAAGCTGTTCCAGGGTCGACATAAGAATGATCAGAAGGACCCCGGGCAGAAGAGAAAGGGCGCACCTGAGTCTTCCATAAGGAGAGCTGCTAGTGAGAAGATGTCCCGAGCTGAACGTGGACAACTACTGAAGGAGGTGCAGATCATACTGGAGGTCGAACATGAGTAAAGGAAAATACTCAATCAATTTGTGCGCACTCTCTAGTATCCCAGTGATGATGAAGAAGACGAAGAGAGTTGATGTCCTGATTGAAGAAAAGGTAAAACTCCTTGATGTTATCTCGTCGTTGAAAATACAGATGAAGAAAGATAAAGACATGCACGCTAGAGACATGGATGATCTGAAGAAAAGTCATGCTGCCATGAGCCAAAGAGAGATATATCTTCTAGACGAAGTCAAGCCCTTGAAATTACAAAGTGAGGCTGAGAAGGACTACCACGCGGCAGTACTAGACGAGCTGAATCAGTTTAAGAAACTAGATCATCAAAAACCTATCATTTGCTGACCCGTGGTCAAACAGCTGCTGAAACACCATGGTCCAACAAACTCACAGTATGTGTCACCATCCTAGGCTATGTTTGAGGGGGAGTTGACAAGATTCTAGATGCCGAGGAGACCAGGTGGCTCGATTGGACCCCTTGCCAGTTTGTGGCAAAAAGGGGGAGTATTTTGAGGTAACTGTTCTGGTTCCTCAAGTTGTGTCTAAAGCGTAGATTTGGTTTTGCCAAAATGCCAAGGGGGAGATTGATGTTCCCATGAATGGCATGGCTTTGGCAAAATGGCTTTAGATAGTTCAAGCAGAGTTCAAGGAGAGTTCAATCGCTGTTTTGAACTGAAGTACAGCATACAGCAGACGCAGGAAGATTTGCGTATCCAGAAGATCGACGAGATTATCTGATTGGGATCAATTGATGAGTCATCATTGAAGATCAGATATTCAAATGAATATCTTCAGCTTGAATTCGAGAATATTGGATGGCTTGGTACGGAAGTAAACTCCAAAGATTGGATATGGAAGAGATTGAATATCTATCAAATATTTAGGAGTACCTCTGAAATATTTGACAAGAATATTCTGATCGAAGTCGGCCAGTGAAGATTTCGAGACTCAGATATTCAAAAGAATATCTTTGCATCAGATTGAAGATCGGAGCGCCGACTTACAGAGGAAGAAATCTCGTAATCTTCCCAAAGATTGGATTAAAGATATACATCGAATATTTAGGAATATTTCCTAAATATTTGATGAGAATATCTGCAACAGATTTGGACATTCGCATATGCATATGAATACGAGGCTAGGGCGACCAGATCTGGATCGCTTCCTGAGTAAAAAGAAAACACGAGAGCATTCGTGAGATTGGAGGAGGAGCGACGGCCAGCTGAGTATTCCACGCCGAAATATCAACGGTGAAGAAGCAGTCTGTTCAGGGTGCTATTCAGACTGTTCTTGAAGAACTACCAAGCGCACACACACGTGATCAAGACACGTCTTTAAGAGAAGGCGACTGGGCTTCTGGGAGGTCCAAGACTAGGTCGAGAGGGAAGTCTCGTCCTACCGATAGGGGATCGAGGTGAGCTGCGGTGAACCGAGATTGCAAATCTGAGAGACGGAGTGTTAGAGGCTAGGCTATTACAAACAAGGCGTTGTGTAAGTGTAAGTCCACAAATAGCTCTAAACTCGTAATAAGATTTGTGTCCCTTTTAGGGTGTGGGAAGCCCCCCAGAGTAAGCAAGGCCGAACTGGGTATCATATCATGTGTGCTCCTATTTGTTCTGCTTACGGTACTGTCTGCTAAGGTGTTCCAGTCTCTGGTAGAACACAACCTGGAACTGTCCAACAAGTGTTCGAGACGCAGTTTGAACACCATCTGGAAATCGTCTTGACTAAGACAAGTAGATTTCAGAAAAGGAAGGACATTCTAGAGTCATCATGGAGAGGGGGAGCTAGGATGGGTCGTGATGAGAGGAACAAGCTGATAAAGGACCTGAATACCATCATTGCAGCCAACAAGGAGCAATGCCAACGCATCAACCAGCTGGCCCGTGCACTCCGCTACCCGAGCGACGATAAGGATGATGATGCTAAGACTGATGGTGATTCTAATGATGAGTCGTCTGCTTAAAGGTCCATGAATTCAAACTCTCTGAACTGTGTTTTGGTTGAACTTTGGTACTATTTGGTGCTTGTTCTGGCACATTTCATTTGACTGTTCGAACTAGATTGGACCCCTTGCCAGTTTGTGGCAAAAAGGGGGAGTATTTTGAGGTGACCAATTTTTGTTCCCTCAAGTATGTCTAAAGTCTAGATAGATAGATCGATCTAGTAGATTCGGTCTTGCCAAAATGCCAAGAAGGAGATCGATGTTCCCATAAATGGCATGTATTTGGCAAAACGTCTTTAGACAGTTCGACCAAGAGTACAGGGGGAGTTCGAACGTATTCTGGAACTAAGGTACAGCATGGAGAAGACGCAAGAATGCAATCCGGAAAGTTCTAAAGATGGAAGATCTTTTCCGTTGAAGTCGGCCAGCGAAGAAATTGAGATTAAGATATTCGAATGAATATCATCTCATCGGATTGGAGCTCGGAAGGGCTGACTTGTCATGGAAGATATCCTAATATTCCCAAAGATTGGATTAAAGATATATATCGAATATTTAGGAATATTTCCTAAATATTCGATGAGTATATTTGGAGCAGATTAGGAGATCGTCCATGCATATAAATAGAACGCTAGGGCGCTCATAATCTGCATCACTCACAGAGAGAAAATATACTCGAGTGCATATTGCTGATCGGAGAAGAAGAGAGCGACGACCGACTAGTCTTTCCCCACTAGAAAAACATCGGTGCTAATATAGCCTGTTCAGTGTGCTGTTCAGGCTGTCTGGGGTTGATCTTAGCGCTGCACACACCAGACGCTATTGCTGGCTTTCGGAAGAAAGTCACCGAACTTCGGGAGAAGATCGAGCACCATAAATCTGACGGAAGTAGTGATAGAGGCTAGGCATCTTGAGATTATAAGAGTAAGTCCACGAATAGCTCTATACTATTCAATAAAGATTTATGTCCCTTTAGGGTCTTGGAAGCCCCCCAGAGTAGGCGAAGCCAAACTGGGTATCATACTGTGTGTGCTCTTGTGTTATTCTATTTGCGGTACCGTTAGTCTAGGTGTTCAACCACTGTCTGAACAGTACCTCGGAGAGTAGCTTGAACAGACTATAGTATTTCAGTCTCTGCTGAGGCTCTCTAGAAGGCTTAGCTCCATCCTCCAATAAAATGTGGTGCATGCACATGGTTGGGCTGATACCTCTGATATCTGCAAGTTCCATCCGATAGCCAGCTTATTGCTACTCGGCACCTCGAACAATCGCCTTTCATTTTCTGTTTCTAGCCTATTTTTTATGTTGACTGGCAGTGTGTCATTCTCCCCCAAAAATGCATACTTCAGGTGCTCAAGTCGAGGTTTCAGCTCCAATTTAGGTGCCTGCACAGTAGAAGGCAAAAACACATTAGATTTAAACAATCGAACCACACTAACTTCATACATGGGTGTCAGTGGCTTCGAGATTTTCAGCTCAGCCAGTGCATCAAGAATGGCCTCAGCAACTCATACGAATCCTCATGCGAGAACACTACTCTCTCTAGTGCGAGCTCGAGTGGGTCTGCTCCACTCTCCGGTTTCACCTCCTGGACTAGATCATCCAATGTATCTAGAGCATGCACTGTTGCAAATTGTGGTGGGTGCTTTATACCCTGAAAAATATCAAAGCGAATTACTTCGCCCTCTACCTCCATAGAAAGAGTGCCACTGTCACAGTTGATCTTCATCTTCGAAGTCTCTAAGAACGGGTGGTTCACGATCTGTCAGGTCACTGTTGTCCATCTTCAGCACGTAAAAATCAGCCGAGAACACCAGTTCCCCTACATGCACTAACACATCCTCAATTTGCCCTTCTGGTTGCCTACTTGATCTGTCTACCAGCTATATGGTGAGTCTTGCAGGTTCTAGTGGACCAATACGAACATAATAGTATATAGAATATGGTAAGATATTAATCAAAGCACCAAGATCAAGCATGCAGTTTTCAATACGAATGTTACAAATAGTGTAAGGAATAGTATAAGTACCAGGATCACCACATTTAGGAGGTACATTTCACTGAATGATAGCTGAGACATTCTTATCGACCAATACCTAGTCGTCGCGAGTGGAGTGCCTCCTGTTTGTGCACAAGTCCTTAAGAAACATTGCATAGCGCAGAATTTGCTTAATTGTCTCAAGGAGTGGAATATTGATCTCCACCTTGCTAAATAGCTCCCCCGGGAAATGGAAGCGAAAAGTCATTTTTAGAATTTTCAGTAGCAAGGATCGCATCCGTTTCAGACGTTAGGACCGCGCCCGATGTTAAATTTATTGTCGCGTTCGCTTCAGACATTAGCGTCGAGCTAACATCTTGGTTGGACGTGATCTACGCAGACTTTGGCTCCTTTTTACTGTTTTCAGCTCCTTACCGCTCCTGAGGGTTACTACATTGACGTTTCTTTTCGAGTTAAGAATGGTCTACGATGCAAGATTTCCCAGATCACTCCTCTGCTAAAAACTGTGCTGGCAATTTGGGACATCTGGTTAGACAGCTCTGTAATGGCTCCATCAGTCCTCACCTGATTTCGTTGCACAGTCGTGGCTAACTGCAGGGTGCTAGCTGCCAGCTCCTTCACCACACCTTCTAGAGACTTGCTGGAACTCTGATTGCTAGGTCCTGGTTGATCATAGTTCTAGCATCTCTGTTAGTACTGACCCTGATTATTGTAATTACCTTGCAGCTAACGGTATGGCGGGCGATAGTAATTGTACTGTTGTTGAGTCTGTTGAGGTTTGGCCTGCTGAGCTGGCTCTTTGGTTGTGTTATTATCATTTCTCCAGCTTTGTCCGTTAGTAGCTTGCCCGTACTGCCTCTGAGGTGCACGGTTACTGTAATTCTAAAATCCACTCAGTGCATTGACATCAACCTGTTCTTCTTCTACCACTGTGGGACAAGCATTGGTCTTATGGTCAGTCACACCGCAAAAATCACAAGGCTTAACCTGGATTACCTGATTCATCATGATTTTCTGCATCATCTCCCTCATCTGTTTCAGCTCTTTAGTCATCGGGTTTTTTGGAGTTTCAGCCTTTGAAACATTTCTGGTCCTGCTGAATTCCTCTTGGCGGTTTACTTCCTCTCTGAACCTTGCATTCTCAGCCACTTCAGCGATCAGATTCCGCACTCCAGTTGGTGATAAATTCATGATTGTTCCTCCAGCTGAGGCATCAAGCAACATTCTGTCAAGCGGCCTCAATCCATCCAACAAATACTCAATTACCAATTTTTTAGGCACTCCCAGGTTGCAGCAGCTCTGCTCCAAATCATTAAACGTTTCTAGATAATTATACATCGATTCATTAGGTCCTTGCCTGATATCTTGTAGCTGTGATGTTCCCTTGAGTGGCATGTATTTGGCAAAACTTCTTCAGACAGTTCGAGCAGGTGTTCAAGGAGAGTTTCAACGCATTCTGGAACTAAAGCACAGCGTGGAGCAGACGCAAGAATGCATTCCGGAAGGTTCTAGAAGATCGAAGATCTTCTCGGTCGAAGTTAGCTAACGAAGATTCAGAAAAGATTCAGGATATCTTTTCATCAGATTGATAAGTCGGTTGGCTGACTTGGCGTGGAAGTTATCAAAGAATCTTCCTAAAGATTGGTTAAAGATACACATCGAATATTTAGGAATATTTCCTAACTATTTGATGAGGTTATCTGGAGCGGATTTGGAGATCGCCTATGCATATAAATAGAATGCTAGGGCGTCCATAATTTACATCGCTTTCGAAGAGAATATACACACGAGTGCGTATTGTGATCGGAGATGAAGGGAGCGACGGCCGAGTGTTCTTTCCCCACTGGAAAAACATCGGCACAAACAAAGCCTGTTCAGTGTGTTGTTCAGGCTGTCTGGAATTGATCTTACCGTTGCACACATCAGACGTAACAACTGGCTTTCAGGAGAAAGTCACCGAGCTTTAGGAGAAGATCGAGCACGATAAATCTGACGAAAGTAGTGATAGAGGCTAGGCATCTTAACTTGGGAGATTGTAAGAGTAAGTCCACGAATAGCTCTATACTATTCAATAAAGATTTATTTCCCTTTAGGGTCTGGGAAGCCCCCCAGAGTAGGCGAAGCCGAATTGGGTATCATTCCGTGTTTGCTCCTATTCTATTTTATCTGCGGTACCGCTTGCTAAGGTGTTCAACCACTGTCTGAACACCGCCTAGAAGACTAGCTTGAACATACAATAGTATTTCAATTGGTATCAGAGCAAACAATCGACACACTGAGTGGGATCCTAGAACTGTTCAAGATGACTCTAAAGGAAGGACAAAGCACTACCAGACCCCTGTTGCTTGAAGGCTCAAACTATGCTTCCTGGAAGCCCAAGATGAAGTCTTTTCTAAAATCTCTCGATGAAAAAGCTTGGAAGGCAGTCCTGACTGGATGGACTGAACCCATGATGGAAAATCTCACGGGAGAAGCGGTCTCGAAACCAGAAGCTCTATGGACTGAGGCGGATGAAAGAGCGTCTATGGGAAACTCAAAGGCTATGAATGCAATCTTCTCTGGGTTAGATGAAAACGTGCTGAAGCTGATCATCAACTGTGAAGAGGCAAAGGAGGCCTGGGATATTCTCCAAACAGCGTATGAAGGCACAGACAAAGTTCGCAATTCACGAATGCAGATTGTGACCACCAAGTTCGAGGAGATGAAGATGAAGGACAGTGCATTCATCCCTGAGTTCAACGCTAGAAATCTGGATCTGTCAAACAAGGCTGATGCACTGGAAAAACCGATTGACGAAGAAAGAATGGCCAGTAAAGTTTTAAGATCGCTCCCTCTAAGATTTGCCATGAAGGTTACTGCCATTGAGGAGATGCATGATATCTCCAAACTGAAACTAGATGAGCTCATGGGTTCTCTCAGAACATACGAGATGATCACGATGTCTAACCCAGAGAAGGAAAGGGAATTGCACTAAAAGCGGATGTGTCCGAAGATATACCTGAGTCTGACTGCACCACTGAACAACTGGCGATGATGGCTCAGAATTTTGGCAGGATGGTTCGGAAAATCAACAGACGAGGCCCTGAGCAAGGTGATGGACCATATTTATATGACTCATAAAGCACTACTAAACCCACCAAATTAGACATTTGGTCATACGAACAAGTGCTTGTTAATGCCATTTTGTGTATACATGCGATTTTGGGGTCTAAAGAGGAAACATGCCTAAAAGGGGAGATTTATGCCCAAAAAGCACACCAAGCATTTCTGGCCAGCCAATGCCCGAGGAAAACCATCCGGGCCGCGTCTGAGAAATGTCGGACCCCGTCCGAGACCAGCGCCCGAGCCCGATCGGCCTACGCCCGAGCAAAACTTCAAATCTGGTCACGACCACTTTCCGGCAGCGTTCCAGCAAATCTAGCTCAAGCATTCATCTTAGAATCAATTCAAAATGCTAGAACCATCGCCCAAAAGCTGAGAACGCATTTCCAAGGACTCAAGCCCGTTCAAAGCCAAACAAGGGCAATATCGGCCGTTTTGGGATTTTGACCATGTTCCAGGCAGAATTTGGCTTAGGTTCCTTCTTGAGATCATCTTAGAATGACATTTTTGTTCAGAATACACTCTCCAAAATCCAAGAATCTCCAACCAAAGCTCCGGTCAGATTCCGGCTATATTCCGGCGAACTCCGGCCAACCTCCGGTAAAGCTCCGACCAAGCTCAGATCAAGTTCCGGCCAGGACCCAACCGAAGTCCCAATATTCCGGTTACTTACTATTCATTCCAGTTAGTTTCTACTATTCATTTCGGTTGGCATTTGGAGTCCGGTTGCATTGGGCTTCAACCAAGTGGGCCCGGCGGCTTTTGGGAGTGCCACCTATGGCCGGCTGCTGCCCTTTGGAGAAAGCCGTCGGCGGCTTTGGGAGAGCCTTGCCAAGTGGTTGGCTTTGGTTGAGCCATGTGCAAGTGGTGGCTTTTGGAAGAACCAATCAAAATGAAGTCTTCTGGGATATTTCTCAAGCCAAAGCTTAGCCCCCAAGTTTCCCTAAGTCTATAAATAGAAGGGCATGCCCTCATGTAATCCTTGTCCTTCAATGTCCCATAGTGCCACAAACATTAGGAAGTTGAGAGCTTATCTTTCTTCTTCACCATTTCAATACCAAAACCTCTCTACATTTTACTTGTTCTTGTTCTTACTTTTGTTCTTGATTTCCAAAGCTTTCTTTACTTTCCTTGTCTTTACTTCACTTTGTATCTTGAGTACTCTTGTTGGTTCTTGAGTGCTCAAGTTTTTTCTTAAGTTTTACTTTCCAAAACCTTACTTTCTTATCTTTGTTTTCAAAACCGAAACATTTACTTTTAAGCACTTAGCTATCATATCCACTTCCATGGATACTCGTAACCCTTCATTCGGTTGAAGGGGTGTGCTTGTTTCATAAAATGTTTTAGACCCTTTTCTTAGTGCCTCTTTGTGTTCAACTTGTTCTATGTGCCATATATTAGGTCAGAACGCTATTGGTTGAGTGGAGGCTCGAAAGAGCAAAGCTCTTCCATGGGTTCGTGAACTTCCGTGGATAAGTGGAGGCTCGAAAGAGCACAGCTTATATGTGGAGTTCAACCTCTTTTAAACACCATTTGGTTGATCGGAAATGATTGATCAAATGGATGCACATAAGCTAAGATACTTCGAAAGGAGGAATTAGCCCAACTAGAACAAGAGTTCTATGTCTTGAAAAGGACTAGACGGTGTGGCAAGTCAAGTGCTAGAAATAGCCTTGATACATCTTTGAACACTTAGTATGATCATTAGAGGTCGATGATGAACGGACTATGATACAAGGCCCCTAAAACAGAATCCTTCCATTAATCAATTCACAACCTGTCACCTTACTTTCAGTCCTATCATCAACTGTTTACTTTCAGTACATTTACTTTCAGTACTTTACCTTTTCGCACATTTACTTTTCAGTCATTTACTTTTCAGTCATTTAATCCAACATAAGTTTGGCACATATCACGCTTGAAATACAGCGTGCGACAAACCAAAAGTGTGTTGCGGTTGATATTGAACTCGACTGTTCCAGCACTTTACTTTCAGTATTTACTTTAAGCAATTTACTTTCCGCACTTTACTTTTCAGTCATTTACTTTCCGCACTTTACTTTTCAGTCATTTCCTTTCAGTACTAAAACCACAACCAACCCATCTTACTTTCAGTACTAAAACCACAACCAACCCCAATCGCACTTAATCTCTGTACATTTCTCGCAAAGAACAACCATTCCACACTGACTCCCTTGGGTTCGACCCCTACTTACCGCTTTACTACCCAATAGTAAAGTCACGAGTAGCGGACTTATAAATTAATTTTGTACACATTGCCTCGCGACAAAGCAGTGCTGTCACAAGGTCAGTTATCCTCTAGCAATTTCCGAAACTAGAAAATAGGCAAGACAAGGACCAGTGAAAGAAGGTAGGATGCGTTTGAAAAGGGGCAAGAGATTCAGTGCCGCGAATGCAGGGGCTTCGGTCACATCCAAGCAGAATGCGCAAATACCCTCAAGAAGAAAAAGGCAATGGTGGCAAACTTCAGCGACAGTGAGTCAGATGAGGAGAAGGAAGGCAGTGAAACCACCAACTTTGTGGCATTTGTCGCAACCCTAGGAGAATGCAGCAAGGCCGGTGAGGACATGCCCTCTCTGTTGGAACACCCAACTGACCACTCCTCAGACAGTGATGATGAAGAACTCACGCAGGAGACTCTGGCTAAAACTTACAAAGAGTTGTATGAGAAGTGGTTGCTGCTGATCAAGGTCAACAAAAGGCTGAACGACACAGTTGCAAGCTTGACTATTGAGAAGGAGTAAAAGTGGGAAGAGGTCGAGATTCTGGTTACATAGAAAGTGGAACTCCAAGGTAAGGTTGATTTGCTGAATACTCATCTGACTGAATTCAAACAGGAAAGATCTTGTCTGCTTGCTCAGAAAATGGAACTCCTGGGTACAGTCTCTTCGCTGAAAGTTGACATGGAGAAAGATCGTGAGGCTCATCTTGTAGGCATGGCAGGTCTAAGAAAAACAGTCACTGATCTGAAGCACAAGGAGGTGTTTCTCCTAAAGAAAGTAGAGTCACTTGAACTTCAGCTGGAATCTGAAAGAATGGACCACTCAACCACCAGCACGAGACATTGTGAAGCAAGTAGCAAAGCACAAAAAAACTAAAAACAAAGTAAAAAAAAATAAATAATGAAAAGAAACAACTTCCCCGAAGCGCAGCTCCCCGGCAACGGTGTCAAAATTTAACACGCGTCGTCTGACGCGTCAAAATTAAATTTATTCTCCTACGAACAACTAGCTATCGGCAAGCAGGGTCGAACCCTAAAGATCTGGTTTGGAATTTCAATCTGTAGACAATTAAAATGAGGGTTTGTGAGTAATTATTGTGAATGCACAAGAGAAAGACACAAGACTAGGGTTTTCAATCACCGAGAATATTCAGCTTAGGATTTCTATTGTGACACGTTTATCATATACATCTAATGATCAAATCTTATGTTTCTAAATGTGGTTATTCCGACAAAGGTAATACCCTAAGTATCCCGACAAAGGTGATACACCACAATCTTACCCGACAAAGGTGTTAGACTTATAGTTCTTTCCTAAACACAACAATCCGACAAATGTATTATTAGGCGTAGGTGTTACTATCTACCTTTACGACAAAGTATCCAGTAGATGTTAACGGTAAGAATTAATTGTTTGATTAAGCTTTGCGACAAAGCTTCCACTTAACCCAACAAATCAATTCATGTGATGAAACCAAGAACTAGTAAAACATAAAATTGCGTTAAGAACAAAAAGTCTCAAAACGTAGTCACAATGTATGAAATCCTAAACTGAAATAGGAAATTAGCTAATCATCGTCATAAAAACAAACACAAATATTTTAGATGAAAAGAAAGTAGAAACTCTTTGTATCGCCGAAATCTTTGGTTTCTTTGTCTTCTCCAAAGTCGTCTTGATGATTTTTCAAAGTAGGAATGTCGTGGAAACCTTTCTCCAAGCGCTGATTTTATATGTTGACTGGTTCTCAAATCTGTTTTAGCCCAAATTTCCAACTTTCGAATCTGCTGACATCATCAATACCCATTCCTGACATCATCAGCCGCGCCCAGCACAGACGTTAACGCCTCTCCCAAGGTTGACATTAGCAATGCGCTAATATCTTCTTTGGGCGTGATCCACGCTGTTTTGGACTCTCCTTTCTGCGCGCCAGTTTCGACTTCCACTCTTGATTTGACCAACCAAATAACCTTGACTGCTCTCGGTGTGAACTAGATATTTGTAGAGAATTGAGTCAGCTACGCATTAACACATAACTCATATTTTTATGATCAGTGGTCAATTCCCGGCACTCCGTCGAACCTCCAAATGTCTAATTTGCCACTGGGGTGTTTTTGGCATGAAATGCCATCTTTTATGTGTGTTTCCTCCTAGAACTTCCGAAACACCTGAAATGCAAAATCATACTAAAAAGTAAATGTTCGCATATAAAATTGTCAAAATAAATGGGATTAGTTAGTTCGACGACTCGTATAAATATGACTTATCACATATCGTCGCATAAATTATATGAGACCAATGTAGGGCATTAGGCGATGCAAAAAAATATCTCATAATCTGTAAAATGGTATACTTGTGATGATGATATGATGATGTTGCTGATGATATGGCGTTGATGATATGATGATGTTGATGATGATATGACGATATGATGATGGTGACATGATGATGACGACGATATAATGATGATGATATGCGATCGTGATGATGATGATATGATGACGTTGATGATATGATGATGATGACGGTGACATGATGATGACGACGATATAATGATGGTGATATGCGATAGTGATGACGGATGATGACGATAATATGCTGATGATGATGGTAGAATGATGATGATATGATGATGGTGATATGATGATGATATGAGGACGATGATATGATGATGGTGATATGATGATGATATGACGACGATGATATGATGACGATGATATGATGATGATAAATGATACGATGATGATGGTGATGATGCTGAGGATTATGATGATGGTGGTCATGATGATGATGATTTTAGTTAAGTTAAACTAAATTATAATAAATTAAATTAAATTTAGTTAAGTTAATTTTAGCTAAGCTAAATATATGTATGACGGCTCGTACATCAGTTTCTGACAATGTTATATGACATTTTCTCATAGATGTTAGTATTTGGCACAAGGTCGGAATAAGTCTTAGGACGACCGAGTTTGGCCCTAGTTCGAGCCGGCCCTAGCCCTGCGCATGTTATATAGCCTAACCCGAATGGGCTAGGGTCGGGCTAAGGCTTCAGAATTGAATTTGCTTTGATTCAAGGACATTCTTGACATAAAAAGAATGTGTTTTTTCACATCCATCATATCTTACATTGTCCAACCTAGTAGCAATTGCGTTTAAAAAATTATAAATAAAACTATAAGATTTACAATGCTTACGATTCAAGCATGACTATCACCACGGTTCAACACTCTGAATGAGTGCAACTGATGTGGAATAATAAATAGGTATGCCAATTATTTTCTGTTAAGAGATCAACATTTTTGTAGCAATTTTTTTTGATTATTTAGTCATTCATCTAGAGCCGAAGTTAGCACGCACTAAATAAGCTCTAAGAAATGAAGGGCCAATGAGAGTTAGGCTTATGAATTTTCTCGAGACCTGACCGCGTCCGATCTAATATGAAAAGAGCTTGGGCTTGGGCTTATCAAAAGCCCTACTAAACCTTGCCCGATACGTCTTAGACTTACCGAAAGTCCTAATAAACAAACCCGATAAGACTTGGGCTTACCCAAACCCGTCCTTCGTGACTCTTATTTTCTCATGACCTTCACGTCATAGGACTTGATACTCTTACGTGTCGAAATCTTATTTGTTAATGACACTCGCTTGAATTGACAAAACTAGCCCTATTACTCTCCAGTATTCACAATCTCGGCCAATTACATAGTCACCCAAACCTAAAAAGGGTTTCAATTGGAGAAGATAAAAAAGTCAAGGGCAGCAATCGATCTTCAATTTCTTCTCCTTCCCGCTGCTCCAAATTTCTTCCATCAAATCTTCCCTCAATTTCCCCAGCCAGTCGTAATCTTCGCCTCCTCCTTCGCAACCTTCTCGCTCTGGTAAGACATTTAGTATTTGATCGTCCTTTTCTAAGATCAAAATAAAAGTTTAGGGTTTCCGGGGAGATATCAATGTTGGTTTGCTATCCAAGGTTTGGAGTCGATTTGGTCTGGTTCCATGCTGGTTAACTGAATTTTGGCTTGGTTCGATTGATGTTTCATTTTAGATTAAGTGGAAGGAGATTTTGATTCAGTGATTCACAGGTGATCTTGTTTCTTATGTTATTGAAAAAACAACTAATATAACAAAGACTTTATGTCAATTGATTTTTCTACGAGAATAAGTGTTCAAGACATGCATTCTCCTTCTTTAAAGTAAGTGTTTTTTTTTAAATCTCAAGAGGTTTTGTTATGGCAGTATATAATCCTTTTGTTGAGTGTCGTTTGAGACTTCTATTTTCATCCAGTTTACCCGCTTTCTAATTTCTGACACCACTCAGTGCACTTATTGTTATTAGTTTATTTAGAATCTGCTCACATGCTTCACCCATTCCCGGGGGAAGCATAATGGGTCATGGTTTATTTTCAAAATTAAAAACGGTATTATCTTTATAATGAAATGAGGTTGTTGAGATCTTAGTATTCTGAATTATCTTCAAAACATGGTGATTGATTCTTCAAGATTGATGTTTGTATACCTTCCATTAATGTTATGAACACATACCAGTATTAGATAACGGAATCAAATAGTTACTTACATACCGGTATTATACATTCTTTTCTTGCTTCGTTGTCATATTTCAAGCTACATAGCATGAGCTACAATTACTACAAAATTTTGAAATCTTGTAGGTCCATTGAGAGGGTTCGAAGAAAGTCCTATCAGCATCTATTGAGTCGTGTACCTAAGTATGTGAAGTATCACATGGGCAGCTGTTTTAGAAAAAAAGAACAAATCTGAGGACTTAGCAACCTGTCAGTTGAAGTTTGGAAGCAATGGAGTGCAATAAGGACGAGGCAATTCGAGCTAGGGAATTTGCTGAGACAAAGATGCACAAAAACGACTTTGCTGGTGCCCGAAAGCTAGCACTCAAGGCTCAACAAATTTATCCTGATATAGACAATATACTCCAGTTGCTTACTGTGTGTGATGTGCATTGTGCCTCTCAACAAAAGATTGATGTGTATGAGATGGATTGGTATGGGATTCTTCAGATTGCTCAGACAGCTGATGACTCTTTGATTAAAAAACATTACCGTAAGTTGGCATTGTTGCTTCACCCTGATAAAAACAAACTTCCAGGTGCAGAAGCTGCCTTCAAGCTAATTGGAGAAGCCCAAAGATTGTTGTCTGATCCGGTTAAAAGACGGATGCATGATATGAAAAGGAGAACCAACCAGCAACCAATGAACCAATATGCTGGGAGACAGTCAGTTCAGAATGGTTTTAAAGGTCCTCCTGTCCCACAGTATGCAAATGTGAATCTTTGGCAACAACCTCAGCCCCCAGATCAGCCAGCATTCCATCTCAGCATTTTTGCAACTCGATGCCCTTTTTGTACTGCCATGCGTCATGCTAGTGTCTCAGTTAGGAACACGTCTGTGTTGTGCTTCTCTTGCAAGAAGTCTTATATTGCCTATGAAGTTACGTCTGGAAATTTGACTAAAGAAAGGAAAGATAAAAAAGCTGCCTTTGTTCAGAAGGAAGTCCCCATCCAAGGTCAGTCTGATACCAGCATGAAGTTCAAGGAAAATGTTCATTCTCATACTAATGGTTCTACTGAAGCAGCTTGCAGTAAGGGTGATGTGAAAAATAGTAATGATACGAAGTCGAATAAAGTCAACAAAAGAAAGAGGGCACATTCAGAAGAAGCCAGTGAAGACATTGACTCGTATAGCAAATCTGATACTGATGAAGATGAAATATTTACAGTAGATGATAAGTTACATAACGATCATAGTATTAGAACTGGTGGACTCCAGAATCCTAGGAGATCAACTCGACAGAAACAAAAGATTTCATATGATGAGAGTCCGAGTGATGATGATGACCTCCTTGGTGATGATAAGGCTGCCAAGGTCAATTCTACATCTGAAAGTGAGAATCAAGGTGCAAAATTTGAGGGCATTGAAAATGAATCGAACCATGGTGATTTTGAACCTGCAAGCAATAACTCTCTGAATCGATGCAGTAGAGCTCAGGAATTGAAAAGGGAATCTCCAGCCGAGGGAGATGACAGATACTCTTACCCGGAGCCAGAGTTCAACAACTTTGATGATTTTCGGAAGGACGAATGTTTTAGAGTCGGGCAGATATGGGCTTTGTATGATGATGTTGGTGCGATGCCAAGGTTTTATGGGATAGTCAAGAATTTATACTGGTCAAACAAAAAACTACGTTTAACTTGGCTTGAGAGAGTCGCAGATGATGACGTGACACAAAAAAGAGCTGACAGATGGTTGCCATATTCTTTCGGAAAATATTCAAGTGGTCCCACAGAAACCATGGATATGGGTGTGGGGATGTTCTCACATCAAGTTACCTGGGAAGAGGGAAGTGATAAAAATACCTACTTTATATATCCAAGACAAGGGCAGATTTGGGCGCTCTTCAAAAACTGGAACACTAATCCGGCTTCCGAATCAACGAGCACCAAGACATATGAGTACGAGTATGTTGAAGTGATATCTGTAGAGGGTCATGGTGTAACTGTTTCTTATTTGGGCAAGGCTAAAGGATATGCAAGTATTTTCTGTCGGATGGATAGTAATGGGAGGAATTGCTGCATCCCTCGGGAAGAAATGGTAAGATTTTCACACATGATTCCATCTTTCCAGTTGACTAACGAAGAAAGAGGCGTGTTTGAACTTGATCCTGCTTCTGTTCCAATAAATCAAGAATCGGCTGTTGATCTCGAAGACTTGAAAATATTTCTTGGGAATTTCAAACCTTCAGCTGAAAATATTAATGATGGTGCATCATCTAGATGCTCAAGGGACAACTGGTGTGGAAAAGGAACTCAGGATAACAATTCTGGTAATCAGTCTGAAGATCCCAGTTCACCGACTTCTAGCAGCGAGGCAAATGAAATCCCCGATCCAGAATTTTTTCTTTTTGAAACTAACAGATCAGAAGATAAATTTAAGGTTGGACAGATTTGGGCAGTCTACGGTGGCGATGGTTTCCCGAAGTATTATGTGCAGATTAAGCGTATCCGCTCATCTCCTGAATTCGAAGTGGCAACTAAATGGCTCACTAACTGTCCAGAGCAGGGTGACATCATCCACTGGCACGACGAAGAAATGCCTGCGGGTTGTGGTATTTTCGAGTTAAGCAGGGAGAAACTCGAAAAGTTCCCTCCTGCCACTTTCTCACACCTCTTGAATCCTCAGGCAACAGGCAAAAAGGGTGAGTTTGCTGTACTTCCCAAAAAGGGTGAAGTGTGGGCATTATACAAGGACTGGAAGCCAGAAATGAACTTCTCGGACCTTGAGGCCTTTGAATATGAAATAGCGGAAGTTCTAAACATGGACGACCTTACAGTAGAGGTTCTGCCTTTGCACCATGTTAGTGGGCATGTAACTGTTTTCAGGGGCCAAGCGAACAGAGAAGAAACAAAAAGGATACCCAAAACTGAGCTGCTACGGTTTTCTCATCAGATACCGTCATTCCTACTCACAGATGAACTAGATGGAACTCTTAGAGGGTGCTGGGAACTTGACCCTGCTGCTGTTCCACCTGCACTACTTTGCTGAAGCTTAAGATTATCCTCCTTTAGCCAATATGGATATTTTGTAAGCAGACTACATATCGGAATCGCCAACCTTTGTCTAGTTATTGTCAGTGCACAACACTTGCATCTGTAGCTGCTGTTGTACCAGATTTTTTTTTTTGATGGTTGTTGTACCAGATTTTGAATCATCGATTGCCATCATTATTCTAAGTTTATGATGGAATTGTAATGTCAGTTTGGTGTCTCAATCCTATCCTTTTTCTAAGTTGACAAATCTTAATGAAAAAATTTAATGCAGTGGAAGTTGTGCTTATTTTAGTTGGGCAACAAATTAGAAATGACTGGGGTTATTACATTACAAGCCTCAGAATATATTTTTCCCAACTATAAAAAATCAGCCATCAACAAGTAGCAAAGTCGTGCGAGTCGTCGTCGTCGTTACATTTCATAGAGCCAGAGCGTTCAACTCTTTAACTTCCTCCATGTCTGGACTGACGACAGCGACGGCGAAACCTACCTCTTCAAAATCGTCATCATCGGCGACTCTGCCGTCGGCAAATCCAACCTGCTCTCCCGATACTCCCGCGATTCCAATTCCAAAGCCACCATTGGTGTTGAATTCCAGACGCAGATGGTCGAGATTGATGGAAAAGAAGTGAAGGCGCAGATTTGCGACACAGCTGGCCAGGAGCGCTTCCGTGCCGTCACCTCCGCGTACTACTGAGGCGCCTATGGGGCACTCGTGGTATATGATATCAGTCGGAGGAGTACGTTCGACAGGAATTCTTATTTCTATCTATTAGGTTTTACCGTCCATATTTTAATTTTAACAGCGGCCTTTATTTGCTAAATTGTATAGGATTAAATCTTGAGCGATAAATTATAAGTTACTTTTTGACGAATTATGTCTTATTTTTCAGGGACAAATTGTATAACTTACTATTTGATGAATTTTGAAGATTACACCAAAAAAAATGTGATTTACACATAATCTTACTCTTACCTTCCAATATTATCTAATTTCTAGTTTAATTAATATTTATTTGTGTGCCCTATTTGGAATTGGCAGAGGCGGTTCTGACATGAAAAACTTTGGGCTCAGAATTCGGTGTTTATTTTGTTTAACAAATTGATTTTGTGTGGAGGTTTAGAATTTGTTTATGTTTCTATAAACAATATTATTAGCAACTGATGTAGACTGTAGTATTTGTATTATGTACACTTTTCACAACAGATGGGTATTGCTGTCCTTCATAGAATCATATCCTTTAATTTCAATCTATGGCGTTATTTTAAGATGAGAATAATTTGTTACCTAACTTAATAGCGTCATATATGATATTTGGTCGCCTAAATTTTAACTATCTTGCTTGTTTTTCTTTTAAAAAAGAGAAGAGTTTCGATCTATTTGATAATTTTAACTATGTGATATCAGGGAACTCATTTAAGTCCTCATTTCCTTTATCTTACCGTTAATGTTAGGGCCTGTCCACTTTGGCTGAAACTTATAGTGTCTTATCTTGTCTTAAATGATCTTAACTGATAGTGACTGATCTTAACTTATCTTAACTGATATTAACTTATCTTAACTGATATTAACTTATCTTAACTGATATTAACTTATCTTAACTTAACTGAAACTTATATTGTATGATGAATAGTAATATTATGATGATGATGGTTGTGATAATGATGATGAATAGTAATACTATGATGATGATGAATAGTAATTTTATGATGGTATGATGAATAGTAATATTATGATGATGGTATGATGAACAGTAATATTATGATGATGGTGAATAGTAATATTATGATGGTGATGATGATGAATAGTAATTTTATGATGATGGTGAATAGTAATTTTATGATGATGAATAGTAATATACTGATGATGATGGGGGTGATGATGGTGATGAATAGTAATTTATGATGATGAATAGTAATTTTATGATGATGGTGAATAGTAATTTTATGATGATGAATAGTAATATACTGATGATGATGGGGGGTGATGATGGTGATGAATAGTAATTTATGATGAATAGTAATTTTATGATGATGGTGAATAGTAATTTTATGATGATGAATAGTAATATACTGATGATGATGATGATGAATAGTAATTTTATGATGATGAATAGTAATTTTATGATGATGATGGTATGATGAATAGCGTGATGGTATGATGATGATGATATGAATAGTATGATGATGGTATGATGAATAGTATGATGATGATGATGGTATGATGGTATGATGATGGTGAATAGTATGATGGTATGATGAATAGTATGATGGTATGATGATGATGGTGATGGTATGATGATGATGATGATATGATGATGAATAGTATGAGGATGGTATGATGATGATGATGGTATGATGATGAATAGTGTGATGGTATTATGATGGTGAATAGTATGATGATGATGATGATGGTATGATGAATAGTATGATGGTATGATGATGATGATGCTGATGGCATGATGATGAATAGTATGAGGATGGTATAATGATGATAGTATGATGATGATGATGATGATGGTGTGATAAATAGTATGATGGTATGATGATGGTGAATAGTATGATGACGATGGTATGACGAATAGTATGATGGTATGATGAATAGTATGATGGTATGATGAATAGTATGATGATGATGATGGTATGATGAATAGTATGATGATAGTGAATAGTATGATGATGATGATGGTATGATGATGAATAGTGTGATGGTATGATGATGATGATAAATAGTATGATGATGATGGTGAATAGTATGATGGTATGATAAATAGTATGATGGTATGTTAAAAGTGACTTAACTTATCTTAACTGATCTTAACTTATCTTAACTGATCTTAACTGATATTAACTTATCTTAACTGATCTTAACTTATCTTAACTGATATTAACTTATCTTAACTTACAAGTCAAAAAAACAAGTCAATGTGGACAGGGCCTTACTCACACTTTGGTATTGTAGGATGCCTCGTTTGTACATTGTCAATAGGTCGGTTGAAAGATTTGTTAATGTTTTTTCTTGTATTTTTTTTTAATTTCCATTGTAGCTGTTAAGTTGTTTTCAACTTAATTTTGTTCCTAGCATATTACTAGTATGACTGAAGCTGTACGCATCATCTGCTGCAGCTCAGTCAGAGACCACTGTTGCGAAGATGCTAGTTGGGAACAAATGTGATTTGGAGAGTATAAGGGATGTCGATGTGGAAGAAGGCAGGAAACTTGCAGAAGAAAAGGGGTTGTTCTTCATTGAGACATCTGCTCTAAACTCCACTGTAGTGAATCGGAACTACCTACACTATTAGTTTTATGCGGAAGCCTAGTCTATTTCAGTTCAGATTTATGCAGTTAGTAGTTGATAGAACTGAAAAATAATGAGAACAGAACGACACAATTTTTTAAGGCCCGTGGTTTACCCAAAATCGTGCTAATCCACGCTGAGCTCCGTCTGGGCTCGATATGCACCAGAAACGTTGACGACGGTCACCAACAGCAGAAGTAGGAGTTCGGCTTATGCCTTACAAACACAGATCCGAACGGATCTGAACCAACACAGTCTCTGCACACCAAGAATCACTCGGCTCACACACTGCTCTCTCAGCTCTTGATATCGGTTCACATCCGAACCTTCATATTAGCCTATTCTATACACAGCCACACACACGACTGAAGAACAACAACTAAGTCTACGAAGAACTACCACAGGTGTGCTCGGATTCACTCAGGGACGTAGAGAAAATTGGAGGAGATACTCGGACTCAAAATCCTAGCTGCTGAAATATTGAAGACTCAAATGCATCTTCAGATGCGATGCTTATATATATGAATAACCACTGGTGGTAGATCTTCTTGTTGATCGAACGGTTAGCATGAATCATCCCCACGTGCTTGCCTTATTCTCATTGGACCACACTGCCAGCTAAGGAAACCAACTGGCAGTGACATGGCGTGAAATGATGAGATGAGCCAAAGCTCAATTACTTATACTCTCGGTCCAAATCTGCATACGCCCAGCTTCTATATGCAAGCTTATTCAACAATCTCCACCTAAAGCTTGCTGATCAGACATTCTTCAGGTTTATACTTTGGCAGCTTCTATTCAAGGCATCGGCTCCAGCAGGACAGCAGCACTCTTCAGGTCTTCATCTTCTCTAGTGCATATCAAATTACCCAGACATCATCACTCACTTCCTGCAATGCACTTACTCCAAATGGAGCAAGTTTAAACAATGTTTGAACTTGGAGTTAGTAACGATCTTAGTACCAAAATCAGAAGGATTATCTGCAGTATCAACTTTCAGCAGATAAACAGCACCAGTTTCAACTAAGCTCCTAATATAGTGATACTTGATATCGATGTGCTTAGTACGTTCATGGTACACCAGATTTTTACTCAGTTGCAATGCAGATTGACTATCAGAATAAATTACAGCATGTTTCTCAATCAGTTTTGTTTCTTTTAACATGCATGCATGCATTGTAACCACACAGCTTCTTTACGTGCATCATATAACGTACTCAGATTCAGTAGTTGACTGTGCTACTAAAGGTTGAAGCCTAGATTTCCACACTATGCAATTTCCACTCAAAGTAAAGACATAGGAAGTATTAGATTTCCAACTATCCCTATTACTAGTAAAATCAGCATCCACATAACCAATTAATTCAGAAACAGCAGCCTTCTTGGAATAGCACAAACCCAATTCAGCAGATGAATTCACATATGCAATAACATGCTTCAATGCATACCAATGATATTTACCAGGTTTCGACATGTATCTACTTAATAAAGAGATAACATAAGATAAATCAGGTCTGGTAGCAATCATGACATACATAAGAGAACCCAAAGCATTAGAATAAGGTATATTTTCCATTTCAAGCATTTCAGAATTATTTGAAGGACACTGAGATTTACTAAGTATGAAATGTGAAGCTAAAGGCACAGTAACAGGCTTACAATTAGCACAACCAAACTTAGCAACAATTTTCTGCAAATATGGCTTTTGATGCAATTTCAAAAAGCATTTACTCCTATCTCTTTAAATAATCGTACCCAATATTTTTCTAGCATGGCCTAAGTCTTTCATATCAAACTCAGATTTCAAATCAGACTTGAGCTTATTGATTTTATGCATAGATTTACTAATAGCAGCATATCATCAACATACAGTAATAAATATACAGGGTCATTATCCAATAAAGAGAAATAGAGACAGCTATCATAATAACTTCTAACAAAGCCAATACTCAGCACAAAGGAGTCAAAATGCTTATACCATAGCCTAGGACTTTGTTTTAATCCATACAATGATTTCTTAAATAAACAGGCATGTTCAGGCATTTCAGCATTAATAAAACTTACAGGCTGTCGCATATAAATCACTTCATCCAAAGTACCATGCAAGAAAGCAGTAGTAACATCCAGCTGTTCAATTTCAAGGTCAAAACTGGCAGCAAAAGCAAGCATATCTCTAATTGTCTTAAACTTAACAACATGAGAGAAATTTCAGTATAATCTACCCCCTCTTTCTGCGTAAACCCCTTAGCCACTAACCTGGCCTTATATCTAGGTGGATCAGCTTCTGTCAGCCCTCTTTTAATGCAAATAACCACTTACAGTCCACTAGCTTCTTATATTTGGGCTTCTCAACTAATTCCCAGGTCTGGTTTATCCTATTGGATCTCATTTCATTCTCCATGGTAGCTAGCCACTTATCCTTAACCTTACAGCTAATAGCCTCATGATAACTCACAGGTTCAGTTTCTTTCAGTTCACTAGCAGCAACTAAGGCATTAAGAACTAAGTCAGCTTCTGAATACCTAGGATTTGGTCTAGGTTTTTATCTTGATCTATCTCTAGCAAGCTGATAGTGAGGAAGCTACTCTTGTGCAGAGACAGGATGATGCTCCACCTCATTTCCAGCATTTTGATTTTCTTCAAGGTTCTCAACCTAGTCATCATGTTGCTGATCAGGGAGCCTGACAGCACTGCCTTGTCGCGAGGCAATGTGTACAAAATTAATTTATAAGTCCGCTACTCGCGACTTTACTACTGGGTAGCAAGTGGTAAGTAGGGGTCGAACCCAAGGGAGTCAGTGTGGATTAGTTGTTCTTTAATGAAGCTTATGCAGAAATTAAATGTGATTGGGGTTGAGTTTGAGTGTGATTTAAGAACTGAAAGTAAATTACAATAATAGACTGTAAGGAAAGGATTCGGTTTTAGGGGCCTTGTATCATATTTGTTTATCATTGACCGCTAATGATCATACCAAGTGTTCGAAGATGAATCGAGGCTATTCCTAGCACAAGACTTGCAACATCGCGTAGGACACTTGAAATGATCATGCTAAGTATTCAAAGATGAATCGAGGCTATTTCTAGCGCAAGACTTGCAACACCATTTAAAACACTTGTTCTATTTAGACTAATACCCCATTTCAAGGTATACTAGCCTATGTGCATCCATTTGGACTGTCTTTCCTATTGATTCTAATTTAATCTGTTTCGTGCACTTATATTGTGGAAGGGAGGAAGTGTCACTTTAAGATTCACATCAAGTGTAACAAATTCGAATACTTTCATTTCAGAAAGGATGTCGTAGTGCCTGAATAGGTGTGGAAACTCACCTGATAGACTTAGATATGATCACACTTAATGATCAAGATCATATATACCTTAATAAATATTTTGAATAAAGGTGTTGAATTCAAATTGAGCTGAAAATAGGGAACTGAAACCTGAATTTAACTGAACTGAACTTAATATAACTTAGTTTAATCGTACCGAATTAAATGTACGTAATTTAACTTAATTTAAGTCATAAAATTTAAATTCCACATAACAGGGCCTAAATCAAATTTTATTTAATGGATGCGGCTCTTGAATTTGTTCCAAATCGTCAGTTTGTAGAACTTAGCATCCGATCAGGACTGGTGCAAATGATCGAGGGATAATGAGTATTATTTTTTTGATAAACTCGCAAGGAGTGAAAACAAGGACACGGGAGGACTTTACAAACAACTTGGAAATATAGGTGTTTGAGAATACAATCCAGTGTCCAGACCAACTCCATTTGTGTATCCGTGTGAAATTAGCAAGTGCGTTAGCTGTTCCGTTAGCCTCTCTCCTAACAAGTATGAGATCTGAATGCAAGGATTAAGTAATCGTCTAGCTCGGATGAACCATGGTTGTGTATCGCTAACGTTTTGCCGCCCTTTGAATATTATCTCGAAAGCCAAGAGACAATCCGTAGCGATAGTAACTTTAGGATGTCGTAATTCATGGGCTAGCATGAGTCCTTCCACGAGTGTTGTGTCTTCACATTCGAGGATAGTGGACATCGTTGGACAACAAGAGCAACGCACTGCTGTAACATAACATGAGTCATCACTGGCTATTGCAGCAACACCTCCACAACCAGTTAATTGTTGCCAAGAAGCGTCAACATTAATTTGTAGATACCCTGAAGGTGCCGGCTTCGATGGTAGATCAGTTGATGTATTGATCCATCCATGTCGTAATTGCTTATTATGAGAGCGGTGATATTCAGAGGTTAACGACCTGATTCTGATAGCCGCAGAGCGAGGGTCAGTGTCCTGATTTTGGTGCGATGCTCGATTTCTTGCATACCAAGTATACCAGAATGTTGTGTAAATTAGTGATAAGATAGAGGCACTGTGACGTTGGAAACAGAAGAAAGCCAAGTCTGCAAAATTAGTAAAGTTTGCAAACAGGTGTGCCCCATCAATGTGAAGTATTGACCGTAAAGCTTGAGGCCACCAACACCGAACAAAAGTGTGCATGGCATCATCTGGCCTAAAACCACAGAGATCACAAGCTGCATCCTGTTTGATTTAATTCCTTTTGTAAAGGTTGTATGATGTAGGTAGCCCATTGTGATATGCCCTCCATATAAAGATTTTAATTTTTCTTGGCAACTGTAATCTCCATAAGGTGTTCCAAAAATTTTGGATCATAATGGCATCTGAAGAGGATGCTGGGAACCGTACATGGTTACTGAGTGTGGTGATGTGTTGATAAACTGATTTTGTTGTTAAGTCTCCAGATGTTGTATATTTCCATTTGACAGTGCCAGCTTGTGGATCCATGATACAGCCGTCCTGGAGGCGGTGTATAACCTTATGAAGGCTGCACCAACAATAAGACGGCCGATAACCCAAGGTTGCATTGAAAAGATTCCCTTCTTTGAAATATTTTGCTTTAAAAATTTTAGAAACAAGCAAATCCGGTATCGTAAGTATCCTCCAAACTTATTTTGTAAGAAGTGCCAAATTCATATGACGAAGGTCCCTGAAACCCAAGCGGCCGCTCATCTTATCTTGCCACAAAACGTGTTTATTAACCCAATGTACTAGTTGTCGTAATAGAAGTTTAAATTGGGGTTTTAGTGCAAGGGACTGTTGTTGTTAAGATAGTTTGTTTTACTGTTTGAGTCTGTTACCTTGTGGTGGGAATTACAGGTGAGTGATATGGCGTCGTTTTGGTCAGCGTGATGGTTGTGCGTTTGGCTCAAGACGACGTCGTGTTGCGTCGTTGTTATATTCCCTCCACAGTTTTCATTTCTCTGTAATTCGAAAATATCTGACTAACAACATGCCCTAAGCTTTCCCCAATCTCTGACTTTCGTATCTGGTTTCCGATTACAAAATCGTAAGCTCCGGTCGTCGATTAGAGTTCTTGCGGTTGGATTTCTCATGGTATCAGAGCCGACATCGATCCAGGTGCGTGTGTCTTCGTTTCGATCTAGTTTTTGTTGATTTTGGTTGATTGTTGCTCCGTTGGAGTTTATGAGTAATTCTGCTTCGGATTCAAGTCCGATAGTGTTAAATCCGATTGCTGTTAGTACTGGTGCTGTAATGGCTGGTTATGATCCGTACTTCGTGAACAATAATGAGCTTTCTGGCAGTCCTATTGTGAGTAAGGTTTTGGAAGGTCAAGAGAACTATGCTGTTTGGAAAAGATCAATGCAGATTGCTTTATCTGGAAGGTATAAATTAGGATTTGTAGAAGGAAAGTATCCTAAACCAGATGATGTAGTTATGGCTGCGAAATGGCAAAGATGCAATGATGTAGTTATGGCTTGGTTGATAAATTCTGTTTCTGAGAAAATTGTTGGAGAAATACTGCATGCCAACGATGCTATGGCTGCTTGGGAAACACTTGAGTCAAGCTATGCAGGTACAGATCTAGCCAGAAAATCAGAATTACATCGTGAGCTTGGAAATCTTATGCAAGGAGAGTGGTCTGTGGCAATGTATAAGAGGAAATTAGAATCACTGTGGCAGGAATTGGATGGATTGAAGGTCAGTAAGTGTTCTAATGCTGGCAAGTGTGCTTGTTGCAAGCAGGCTGATGATGACTGTAAGGGGGACAGAGTCATAAAGTTCTTGATGGGGCTGAATGATGAATATGCTTCGGTAAGGACACATGTTTTTTCCTTAAGTGAAGTGCCTAAGTTCAGCACTGTTTATGGCTTAGCTCTATCAGAGGAAGCTTCAAGGAAAGCAAGGCAAGCTGGTAAAGTTGAAGCATCAACCTTGGCTGTTCAGACTGATCAAGCCAATAGTAGTCAGTTTGTTAACAATCAAAGTGGGCAAATGAGACAACAGTCCAATACTAGTTACAATAATAATCAGATGAGAGGCAAGGACATTGGCAGGGGAGGCTTTGGAAGAGGCAGATCAAGGCTGTTTTGCTCTATTGTCAGATGTCTGGTCACCTGAAAGAAAATTGCTATAAGTTGATTGTATATCCTTCAAATTATAAGGTAAATAGAAACACAAATGCAAATACTAGTGGTGATACTAGTACTGGAGGAAGGCATAATGCCAATGCAGTTTATAACACCAAATCAGATGGAATTTCTGGAGATAATATTACTAAACAATTTACAAAGGAACAACTGGAACAGATCTTAGCATTGTTCAAAGGGAATGGGATAGCTGATCATGCCAACACTCAAGCTAATATGGCTCATGTTCACATGGCAGGTATAGCTAATTCTCAACCTGATTTTATGAAAAATGGTGACTGGTTAATAGATAGTGGTGCAACCAGTCATTTTACATATGATGCAAAATTGCTGAGGAATATTCATGAATTAAGGGAGGTTCACAGAGTTACCTTACCAAATGGTGAATGTTTTGAGATCAAACATAAAGAAGATTGTTACTTACAAAATGGAGTCACACTATATAATGTATTGCTGGTGCCAGAGTTCCAAGTGAACTTAATCTCAGTTTATAGACTTGTTGCAGATCTGAAATGCCGAATGTTATTCTCTGATGGCAACTGTATTGTCCAGGACCTTCAAGGCAGGACAATCCTAATGACTGGTAGACCGATTGGAGCTTTATACAGCACTAAACAATTGAAGCAGTTGCTGCTGGATAGTAATACTAATACAGCTTGTAGTCTTGAAGTTCAAAAACATGTTGATGAAGTGGAGTTATGGCACAACAGATTGGGACATGCTCCTCTGGAAGTTGTGAATCAATTGTTGAAATATAAAACACCCAGTGTGGTTTGTAAAAACTCCAAGTATCAGTGTACTGTGTGTCCTCTTGCTAAGCAAACAAAGCTGTCTTTTCCCTAAAGTAACCATAATACAAGGAATGCTTTTGAAATTTTACACAGTGATATCTGGGGTCCTTTCCATGTTCCTACCATGTCTGGTGCTCAATATTTCTTGACTATAGTAGATGATTATACCAGGGCTGTATGGACTTTTCTGATGAAGTATAAATCAGAGACTGCTGATATCATTATTAATTTTTTCCATATGGTTAACACTCAGTTTGACAAGTTTGTGAAGACTTTTAGATCTGATAATGGAGGTGAGTACTTTAGTAACAAATTGACATCTTTCTTCATGGCTAAGGGATGCATACAGCAGAGTAGTTGCCCATATACACCCCAGCAGAATGGTCTGGCTGAAAGAAAACACAGACATATACTTGAAGTGGCAAGGGCCATTATGTTTGAAGCTGGGTTGCGTAAGTATTTTTGGGGGGACAGCATACTAACAGTCACCCACATCATTAACAGACTTCCTACACTTGTTTTACAAGGGAAAGTCCATGGGAAATGCTATTTGGTGAAAAACCACATGTTGACCACTTAAGAGTATTTGGGTGTTCTTGCTATGCTATCACACATGCACATACCAGAGATAAATTTGATCCAAGGGCATTGGAATGTGTTTTTTTAGGCTATCCAGTTGGCCAAAAAGGGTATAAACTATTTTGTTTATCCACCCAGTAGATTATAGTCAGCAGGCATGTGATTTTCAGAGAAAATATTTTCCCTTATAAGAGGAATGTGCAATATCAGATTCCACAATCTGTTACACCAACTGTTCCTTTGGTATGTGATGATTTATCATTCACTGACGAAGATCTGGTTGTGGGTACTCATTCAGATGAACCTATTTTCTTTGATACAAATAATCCAGATGATCCAATTTTTTTTGAAGTTGACAATCCAGAAATTCAGTTAGATGATGATCCTGCAGCACCTATTGATGAAATGCCTGGAACAATTACTGCTGATTCACCTGTGCCTTTGAGACGTTCAAAAAGGCTTCAAAAGCCTCCAGTATGGTCTACGGATTAGATCTGCAGTAATGTTACAAAGAAGACATCACCACACAAGTTGGATCAATTCCTTTCCTATTCCAAGTGTGCTCCTCATCACAGTGCTTTTGCTTTGAAAATTTCAAACTTGAAGGAACCCACATCTTTTACTCAAGCCAGCAAAGATGCTAATTGGTTAGAGGCCATGGACAAGGAAATCAAAGCATTTGAGTCCAATAACACTCGGGTTTTAACAGATCTACCTAAAGCCAAAACATTGGTTGATTGCAAATGGGTATATAAGATAAAATTCTTATCTGATGGCACTGTTGAAAGACTTAAAGCCAGATTGGTGGCTAGAGGTTTTACTCAAGTGGAGGGACTTGATTATCATGAGACGTTTGCTCCAGTAGCCAAGATGACTACTGTGAGATGTTTATTAGCTATAGCAGCTGCAAAGCAATGGCTCATTCATCAATTGGATGTGGATAATGCTTTTCTTCATGGTACCCTTGAAGAGGAAGTTTACATGAAACTTCCACCTGGTTTTTATAAGAAAGAAAAGGCAAATGGAAAGGTTTGTAAATTGGTAAGAGCATTTATGGATTGAAACAAGCCAGCAGACAGTGGTTTGAAAAATTCAGTGCCTCTCTTGTTGAATTTGGATTTCACTGCAGTCTGAATGATTACTCCTTATTTACCATGTCCAGAGGATCCACTTTTCTGATATTATTGGTGTATGTGGATGATGTCCTTATAACTGGAAATTCAGAATCCCTTATTGCTGAGGTTAAACAATTCATACATTTGAAGTTCAGAATCAAGGACTTGGGCCAGTTAAAATACTTTCTTGGGTTAGAAGTGGCACGATCTACAGATGGTATTTTCTTAAACCAAAGGAAATATGCTTTGGAACTCTTGGAAGAACATCAGTTAATTGATTGCAAACCTGCTAAGACTCCGATGAAGTTGAAACACAATCTAAGCATGTCTACAGCACCTGTTTTAGAAGACGTTTTACATTACAGAAGGTTAGTTGGCAAACTTATCTACATGACTATCACAAGACCGGATCTGGCATACCCTGTTCTTATTCTGAGCCAGTTCATGCAACATCCCACTGCTGATCACTTGACTGCAGCACTTCGGCTCCTATGATATATTAAAGGGGCTCCTGCTCAAGGTCTTTTATTTCCAACAACATCAGATCTCACATTAAAGCCTTTTGTGACGCAGATTGGGCAGCATGTCCATTGACTAGAAAATCAATCACAGGCCATTGTGTAATGCTTGGTCCTTGCATCATTTCATGGAAAACCAAGAAACAATCAGTGGTTTCCAGGTCTTCGGCTGAGTCCGAATACAGGTCCATGGCAGCAGTTTGTTGCGAACTTGCATGGCTGGCCCGGTTAATTAGTGATATGGGAGTTAAAGTCTCTTCGGCCATTCATCTACACTGTGATAATAAAGCTGCTATCCACATAGCACACAACCCGATTTTCCATGAGCGTACAAAACATGTAGAGCTTGATTGTCATCTTGTCCGCAACCATGTTCTGTCCAAGTTTGTTCTGCCTCTTCACATCAACACCAATGAACAGCCGGCCGATATTTTCACCAAGTCCTTGACAAGGGAGCAACTCCAGTACTTATGCTCCAAGCTTGGCGTGTCGAATTTTCTACACGCTGCAGCTTGAAGGGGGGTAATAGAAGTTTAAATTGGGGTTTTAGTGCAAGGGACTGTTGTTGTTAAGATAGTTTGTTTTACTGTTTGAGTCTGTTACCTTGTGGTGGGAATTACAGGTGAGTGATATGGCGTCGTTTTGGTCAGCGTGATGGTTGTGCGTTTGGCTCAAGACGACGTCGTGTTGCGTCGTTGTTATATTCCCTCCAAAGTTTCATTTCTCTGTAATTCGAAAATATCTGAATAACAACATGCCCTAAGCTTTCCCCAATCTCCGACTTTCGTATCTGGTTTCCGATTACAAAATCGTAAGCTCCGGTCGTCGATTAGAGTTCTGGCGGCTGGATTTCTCATGTCGTGTTCTTGAATTCCCCCACCAGAAGCGAAGTATAAGCGCATTCAATTTAGCTATAATATTGTCTGGTAGGTAGAAGCAATGCATCCAATACATCGGCGATGCTTGAAGAATAGCCTTAATAAGCACTTCTTTGCCCCCGGTCGATAGTTGAGAAGAATTCCAACTGTTGGTTTTACCTGCAACCTGGCCGGTAAGCATAATAAAGGTTTCTGCAAGACGTCGATCATTGTTAGTGGTAGGCCCAAGTATTTAGCGTGATGAGGGACATTGCGCACTTCGAGAACTTGCTGGAATGCAGCAAGTAAAGGAGTTGTGTAGTTGGCACTAAGAGCAAGTTCTGACTTTTGAAGATTAACTTTCTACCCAGATAGTTTTTCGTAGTCTGAAAGTAGTTGTTTCAAAGCTACTGGAGTGTGAATATCAGCTTGAAAATATAAAATGGCGTCGTCCGCAAATAGTAAGTGTGTGATATGTGGTGCAGCTCTGTTGACGCGAATATCTTTAAAGATGTTGTTGGCATGTAGCTGTAGAATTGCATGAGTGAACCATTTTTTTTCTCAAAACATTACTTTATTAAGGTGAAAACACCAAAACAGAATACAAGAGATCACCAGACAAAGTTGGGATCTTTTTTCTTTGGGCGAGAGTGAACCATTTGGTGCAAATTATAAAAAGAAGAGGCGATAAAGGATCGCCTTGTCGAAGTCCTCGTTCTGGTGAAACGGCGTTGAAAGTTCCCAGTTAATGCGCAAGCGATATGAGACCGTTTTAATATACTGCATTAGCCTTGAAACACAAATTGCATGGAAACCTATACGTAGCAGGACAGCTTCCAAAAACAGCCATTCAATTCTGTTGTACGCTTTAGACATGTGAAGTTTTAATGAACCACAAATCTTTTTGCGTTGACCGACGTTTTTGATATAATGAGACATTTCATCTGCAATGAGGAAATTGTCAGGGTGAGACATAAAAAGCTGCTGAAAATATTGCAAACCTTCCTGAACAATGTCCTCTTGTACTGAAGTAATAGTACCATTGGTGCATTTTATCTTGAGTATCCAATTTGTTTTATGTCTTGAAGACGCTCTAGCATGAAAATAACGTGTATTCTTGTCACCCTCTGCCAGCCAGGTAAGACGTGATCTCTGAGCCCACATGACCTCCTCTCTATGGAGCCAACTGCCAATCTTCAATATCTTGCATCAGCTGCTTCTCTTTGGGAATCATTGCTGGAGTTCTTGGCAAGTTTCTAATGTGTTGTAGCTCTCTCTTTTTTTTGTCTTGTAATCTTTTATTAACCTTCCCAAATGAATATTTATTTCCAACGTAGTAAGCCATTTTTTCTGAAAAAGTTGTTTGATTCCATGAACCACTTCATTTAAGTCCGGATGAGAAAACCACATTGTGAGGTCTCTAATCCTCCTTTTGCATCTCCTTAGGTTAGATACCAAGCCATGAGTCGTAGATTAGGACTATGTCCCTTAGAGGATTCTGTATAGAGTTTTAGGCTTGCAGGTTCAAGCTTGAAGGCCAGCAATCAGAGCTGAGTTGATCAGTGGAGACTGCAGGAGAAGAAACTGAGATGTTGCTGAAGAAGAGCCAAAACGCAGTCGTTTTGGTTTGGAGGCAAAAGTCGTTAATTCGGTTTTGGACTCGAAGCTGCGCCGTTTCACTTGGCGCGAGAATTCAAACTTAAGTTGGACGGCGTCGTTGGCACGAGCGCGAACTTCAGTTTGGCTTTGCGCCGAATGCTGTCGTTTCACTCGTCTTCTCCGCAGTACAAATACACAGATTCGAATTGGGATTAGGGCACCGAATGAATTCGAAACCAGAGCAAGAAATTGGAGCGATTCTTGAAGCGTCCGAACTCGTGAGCTAGCCAGAAAGTTTCGTATCATCCTCGCACATACCGGTGCTGTGCTATTGCATCCCGGAATCAGCTGACTCGCCGAGAAGCTACTGCAACTCGGAGCGGACTTCCGGTCAACTGACATTGGACGTCCGGCAGCGCAGTGCGGTTCTTCTCACTCAGGGAAGTTCCAGTTCTTCGTTTTCATTCACGTCTTTCATTCCAATTAGACTAGGGTTCAGTCTTGACTTATTGGCTTGGTTAGGATACTTGTAATTGTGCAAAACTCATTTGGGATTATAGTGGACATTGGGTGAGCCTCCCCGACCTGAGGTTCCAAGCAGTAGGGTTTACCCGAAGCTTGTAAAAGTCTTGGTGTTCATTACTTTCAGTTTTACAAGTTTTGCCCAAATTGAACAATTTCATACTTTGACCTAATTTGTCTAATTGGGGATAATCGGATTAAGGGATTGTTAATATAAGTCACTACAACGTGGTATCAGAGCAAATTAGGGCTGTTCTTGGTGTTTAGAGATCCATAACTTTGGTTGCTAACACTTAGGATAGTTTCCTTGTGATCTTGGACTGTTTTTGGGTCCTTCTCTTAATCCCTTTCTCTGCTATTATTCTGTAACACCTAACTTGGTGTTTTGTGACCTTTTGTTTCTCAGGGAATCATGGCTGAACCAGTGAGGGTTACTCCCTTCGATGGCTCAAGTGATTTCACCATGTGGAAGTTAAAGATGAAGGCTGTGTTAGTTAAAGAAAAATGCTGGGATGCAATCTCTGAAGAATGGCCTGAAGGTGCCACTGATAGGCACAAGAAGAAGGTCCAGGACCTAGCCTACTCAGAGATTATCCTCAGACTCTCTGATGATGTGGCTAGGCAAGTGGTTAGTCACACTCTTCCCAAAACCTTATGGAATGCCTTAGAGTCCATTTATCTTGCTAAGTCATTGCCTAATAGGATTTCCCTGTTAAGCAAACTTTTTACCTTTAAAATGGATACTCATGTGACTTTGAAAGAAAACCTTGATTTCTTCTTAAAAATGACCCAAGAGCTTAAGAGATGTGATGATGAGATTAAACAAACTCACCAAGCTGTCATTTTATTAAACTCTTTACCCCCTCAGTTTGATACACTTAAGGATGTCATTCAATATGGTAGGGATGATATAACCATGGCAAAGATCATGTCTGCCATCATTCAGAAGAATGACTCCTTAAGGGTATTCAAATCAACACATCAGACTAAGAATGAGTCTAAGTCTGAGGTCATGATGGCTCATGCCAAGTCTAGACCAAAGAGTAAAAAGAAAAAGTTTAATAAAACTGCCACAAATCCCCCTGCTGACAATCTTGCTGGCAGGAGCCAAGAATATCTGTCTAAGAAATGTACTTATTGTGGTAGAGTGGGTCATCTTGTCAATGCATGCTTTAAGAAGAAAAATGAGCAAAAGGAAAAAACTGCTAAGGAAAATCAGAATGGTCACACTAATGTGCTTGAAATCTGTCCTCAATATGGCAATGAACTGTTTGTGTGTGCTGATTCTATTGATCATTCTGGTTGGATATTGGACTCATGTTGTACCATGCATGCTTCACATGATAAGAATGTTTTTTCATCTATTCAACTTGTTAATGGTGGTGAAGTTATGCTTGGTGACCATACTGTGCTTAAAATTAAGGGAATTGGGAATGTGCCTATTAAAATGCATGATGAAGTAATAAGAGTTCTGAAAAATGTGAAATGGGTACCAAATTTAAGGAGGAACTTATTGTCTGAATCTGAATTTGATAAACTTGGCTGCCATATTGTGACTTATAATGGTGTTAGGGAAGTTTCTAAGGATGGTAAAGTTCTTATTAAAGGAGTTAACAGGGGAGGGCTGTATCATGTGATTACCTCACCAGAAATCAATTTTTCCCAACCAAAAACTAAGTCTAATGCAAAAAAAGAAATCTGGCATGCTAGACTAGGTCACATTGGCAACAAAGGTTTACATCATTTGCACAAAAATAGCTTGATTGACTGTGTTCCTACTGATTTATCCTTTTGTGAAACCTGCATCTTTGGCAAGAAATCTGCTCATAGCTTTAAGAGATCTTCATTTACAGTTAACAAACCTCTAGAATACATTCACTCAGATTTATGGGGCCCTGCCCAAGTTTCAACCATAGGTGGTAGAAACTATTTTTTGTCTTTGATTGATCACTATTCTAGAAAAGTTTGGATATACTTGCTTAAAACCAAAGATGAGGCTTTTGCAAACTTTAAGGCATGGAAACCCATGGTAGAAAGTCAATCAAATCTGAAAGTGAAATGCCTAAGAACAGACAATGGATTAGAATTTTGTAATAAAGCTTTTGATGACTTTTGTGCTGAAAATGGTATTAAAAGACATCACACTGTTCCTGGCACTCCCCAACAGAATGGGACAGCTGAGAGGATGAACGGAACCTTGCTTGAAAAGGCAAGGTGCATGCTCATCAGCTCTGGCTTGAAGCCCTCTCTTTGGGGAGAACCAGTTGTCACTGCAGCCTACCTTATTAACAGATCCCCCTCATCTGTTATTGGCTTTAAAACACCACAAGAGATGTGGACTGGAAAACCTCCCAACTTAAATCACCTAAGGCCTTTTGGTTGTTCAGCTTATGCTAAGGTTTCCCAAGGTAAACTTAAACCAAGGGCTATTAAATGTGTGATGCTTGGTTACCCTGATGGAGTTAAAGGGTACAAATTGCTTGAAATTGTGCCTGGTGGCTATAGAGTCCTAACTGCCATTTCTGTCACTTTTAATGAGAATGATTTTTACTTCAAGAATAAGACTGCTAATGAGACTAACCAACAAGGCACACCTAATAGTGTGACCAGTTTTCCATCTGCCAGTTTCTTTGATGAGCAGGATATTATAAATCAAGGTGGGGAACAAGCTGAGGAAAATGAAGAATTTGATCTGGGAATCTTCAACCAAGATGATGGAGCAGCAGATGCTGATGATCAAGGCTCCACTGAGCCTGAAGGTAACTCCCAAACTCACCAATTAGGTGGGGATGATCAAGTAAGCCTTCATGACCCTTCTTTACATTCAGAAAATGATGATAATGAGGCAACAGTGGATGGTGTTCAGGGTGTCCCTGCACCAGGTGTTCAGGGTGTCCCTGCACCAGGTGTTCAGGGTGTCCCTGCACCAGGTGTTCAGGGTGTCCCTGCACCTATTATTGATGATGATATTGTTGATGATGCTGTGAGTTGCCAGGGTGTCCGTGCTCACACTAATGTGCCTGATATTAGGGACTATGTGTTAGTAAGGGATAGAGAACCTAGGATCAGAATTCCTGTTAAAAGATATGCTAACTTTGTTGTTGATTCTGATTCTGCTTATGCTGATTTTACTGAATGTGATAGTCATGTTGGCCATGCTGGTATTGTTGAGTTTGCTTTCCTTGCTGCTGACATTGTTAAACAAAATGTGCCTGAAACTTTCACACAAGCTACTAATAGTGCTAATGCAACTGAATGGTGGAAGTCTATGCATGATGAAATTGACTCTATGAAACAAAATGGTACTTGGGAATTAGTCCCCAAACCCCCTAAGGCTAGAGTCATCAATTGTAAATGGATCTATAAACTGAAAGATGGCTTAAAACCAAGTGATCCTCCAAGATATAAGTCTAGGCTTGTTGCTAAAGGTTTTTCTCAAAAGGAGGGAATTGACTATAATGATATTTTTGCTCCTGTTGTTAAATATAAGACCTTAAGACTTATGATTGCCATGACTGCTGTGTTTGATTGGCATTTGGAACAAATTGATGTCAAAACTGCTTTTCTTCATGGTGACTTAGAGGAGAAAATTTATATGAGCCAACCTATAGGTTTTATTGATCAAAAACACCCAGATTTTGTCTGTTTTCTGAAAAAATCTATCTATGGTCTAAAACAGTCCCCTAGGCAATGGAACAAGAAATTTGATGCTTGCATGATTAGCTTACATTTCACAAGAAGTAAATATGACACTTGCTTGTACTTTAAAAATGTTAATGCTAAGTTTCCCCTTTATGTACTTCTATATGTTGATGACATTCTTATGATTTCTGGGGATAAATCTGCTATTGCTAAAATCAAAGGAGACTTGAGTGTTCACTTTGACATGAAGGACTTAGGACATGCTAAAAAGATCTTGGGTGTTAACATACTTAGGGACAAACAGACTAAAACCATTTATCTTTCCCAATCTGATTATCTGAACAAAGTTGTAGATAAGTTTGGCATGAAAAACTCTAAACCAGTAAGTGTTCCATTAGGAGGGCACCTAGAGCTCTCTAAGGTTGATTGCCCTGTAACAGATCAAGACAAACTAAAAATGAGCAAAATCCCATATGATGTTGCTGTAGGATCAGTTATGTATGCAATGCTTTGCACCAGACCTGACCTTGCCTTTTCTATTAGTGTCTTGGGTAGATTTATGTCAAATCCTGGGGAAAAACACTGGTTGGGTATGAAATACTTGCTGAGATATTTGTCTTCAACTGTTAAACTTGGTTTGGTCTTTGCTGATTTTGATTCTCAACATGATATAGTTGGTTATGTGGATTCTGATTATGCTAGTAACAAAGACAATAGAAAATCTACAACTTCTTTCTTTTTTACTTGGGCTGGAAACTGCATTAGTTGGAAGTCACAGTTGCAGTCAATTGTGGCTCTATCCTCAACTGAGGCTGAGTACATTGCTGCAACTGAGGCTGTTAAGGAAGCAATATGGCTTAAGGGAATTGTGAAAGAAATTCAAGGTAGATCATGTGTGCCTATCTTGCATATGGATAGTCAAAGTGCTTTGTATCTATGTAAGGATCCTGTTTACCATGAGAGAACTAAACATATTGATGTTAGGTTCCATTTTATTAGAGATATGTTAGAATCTAAGCAGATCATTATCAAGAAAATATTGGGAGAGACTAATCCTGCAGACTTTGGCACAAAAATTGTGCCTAGTGACAAGTTTTTGTTTTGCAGGAAAAGCCTCCACATTCTGGATGTTTCTTAAGGAGTGTGGGGGCGAACCAATGATGGTTGGGACGAGGTCTTGCTCAATGTTCCACAGAAATGATTCCAAAAGGGTTCTTTGCACAAGTAGGATTAGGAGGGCAAATTGTGAGGTCTCTAATCCTCCTTTTGCATCTCCTTAGGTTAGATACCAAGCCATGAGTCGTAGATTAGGACTATGTCCCTTAGAGGATTCTGTATAGAGTTTTAGGCTTGCAGGTTCAAGCTTGAAGGCCAGCAATCGGAGCTGAGTTGATCAGTGGAGACTGCATGAGAAGAAACTGAGATGTTGCTGAAGAAGAGCCAAAACGCAGTCGTTTTGGTTTGGAGGCAAAAGTCGTTAATTCGGTTTTGGACTCGAAGCTGCGCCGTTTCACTTGGCGCGAGAATTCAAACTTAAGTTGGACGGCGTCGTTGGCACGAGCGCGAACTTCAGTTTGGCTTTGCGCCGAACGCTGCCGTTTCACTCGTCTTCTCCGTAGTACAAATACATAGATTCGAATTGGGATTAGGGCACCGAATGAATTCGAAACCAGAGCAAGAAATTGGAGCGATTCTTGAAGCGTCCGAACTCGTGAGCTAGCCAGAAAGTTTCGTATCATCCTCGCACATACCGGTGATGTGCTATTGCATCCCGGAATCAGCTGACTCACCGAGAAGCTACTGCAACTCGGAGCGGACTTCCGGTCAACTGACATTGGACGTCCGGCAGCGCAGTGCGGTTCTTCTCACTCAGGGAAGTTCCAGTTCTTCGTTTTCATTCACGTCTTTCATTCCAATTAGACTAGGGTTCAGTCTTGACTTATTGGCTTGGTTAGGATACTTGTAATTGTGCAAAACTCATTTGGGATTATAGTGGACATTGGGTGAGCCTCCCCGACCTGAGGTTCCAAGCAGTAGGGTTTACCCAAAGCTTGTAAAAGTCTTGGTGTTCATTACTTTCAGTTTTACAAGTTTTGCCCAAATTGAACAATTTCATACTTTGACCTAATTTGTCTAATTGGGGATAATCGGATTAAGGGATTGTTAATATAAGTCACTACACACATATTTTCAAAACGGAAAAGCTTGTTGCACTTGAGGCGTAACTGATATTGAATTTGAATAAGAAGAGGGCAGTGGTCTGAGTGTGTCGCGACTAAATGAGAGACAGTAGTATATATACGGAAATAAAGTTTTCCATTGATTATCTGCCAAAGCCCTATCCAGTCTACACCTGATTTCTTGATTACCCCGAATAAGTAAAAGGAGAGGCGGAAAAGCCTAGATCATACAATTGGCATGAATGTACAACTGATTGAAACTGCTTCACAAAAGGAGCTCGTCTAGTAGTGTTTTCCAGTAGTTTCCGTGAACTTCAAAATCTCGTTAAAGTCACCAAAAAGACACCATGGTAAATTAGATAAAGGCCTCAACCGCTTAATAAGATCCCAGCTGGAGTGCCTGGTGCTGGCGTTCGGGGATCCATTGAACAAAGTTGCCCTAAAGGTTGAGGTGTGCCAAAATAGTTACATCAACATGGTAAAAAGAGAAATTATTTACACTGACCTCTATGCCATAACAATGCGAGGCCACCAGATCGGCCTCTAGGAGAGACCGCAAAACAGTGTTGAATTCCGAGCAAGCAAGCATCTAATTTTTTCCCACTTAGTCTTTGTTAAGGGTGGGCCGTTGAAGCCAGCTCTGGCTGATCTCTTCCGGACGAGATAGGGGATGGAAGCGAGTTTGTAAAATCCTTAAGGTTCCTGAGTCCGTGGCGTCGGCAAAGCGATGGTGAGTGTGTGTGAGGGGTGTTGCCGGAATCCGGCGGGTGAAGGTGAGTTTGGGGAGGACAGAAGTTAGAGGAGAAAGGAAATTAGTTTAATTGTTCATTGATGTCCCCTTCTTCATTACAAAGCCCTATTTAATTCCTAATGCCAACGGATACATGTCAAATTGTACCTACTGCTAGTTAGACTGCATACTCAGTCATGGAATAGCGCTCAGATTGGCGCATTGCTCTGCAGCTGCGGCACGGTCCAGGTGCAGCTCTTGCTGTGTTGTCGGTGGTCCCCTTTGTGCTCATGGTCTGGACCACTTTTCTACCAGCTGTCATATGTGTAGTGCCTTGTTTGCTGATTAATCTCGTTACATTACTCCCCCTGTCGAAAGTGACCTTGTCCTCAAGGTCGTATGTCGGGAACTCATGTGAGGTGCTTGCCATCCTTTTCCAAGTGGCTGCGGCGGGTGAATGTTCGATCCAGTGAACTATCAAGGGCTCCTTCCAACTTCCATACATGTGTAATGACAGCTCCCTATTTTGTAGTTGATAAAATTTGACCTGGCCGAGCTCTGCTAGAAAAAGAACTGGAATTCCTTTCGATTTGAGTGCTTCCTCCACATGCAAGGAAACTGTCCAGATCGTGGCTCTATCATTCCAAAGTGGCATCTTAAATAGCAATGTCAAACATATTCTGATTGGCCTTGCCCCATGAGTCGGATCATAACTTTGAGGCAACACATTGTCCCAAGCTATGTCATTGAGTCGATTTAGCAACTTTGGCCTGAGGTGCATGTTCACCTCTTGCATAACCTGATCACTTGGACCTTGCACTGTAACCATTCCAAATGACCCAACCAACAAGTGTTCTGCATCCAAGCTTGAAGTGATGATTATCATTGTGTATGTAAAGTCAACTGTAAGGTCCTCTCTATCTGTCAGCCTTCCATCATTCAATGCTCGAAGTAATGCGTTGAAGACTTGATGATGAAGCCTTTTAATCTAATCAAACAGAACAACATTGTATGGCCTTTGTCTCACAACTTTAATAAATTGTCTACTCTTCTTGCAATAAATATAATAGGGCGGAGCACCAATAAAATGCACAACATAATGTTGTTCCATGTACTCATCATACATATCAATCGGAATCAAGAAGTGCTCATCAGCAAAAAGCTGGGCAGTGAGAGGTTTGACGAGCTCGGGTTTATCAACACCAATTGGACCCGGGACATTCTTAATGACCTTGCACAAACCCTCGAATTTCGTCTTCAGCTGCTCCTGCTTCTTCTTTTCATCTTCACTTTCAACATGTGTCCAGTGAACTAAAGTGACCATGTGAAGTCTTTTCCATTCCAAGATAACACATCCCTGATATTGGAATACTTTTTTTACGACTCCAGTAATTAAATTTTGACTCGAATGCATCTTTTCTCTTGAGTAGGAGATGGACCTTGTTGGCACTCCCTTGAAGAATGAATCAATGTAGGAAGACATGTGGATGCTCGGCAACCTGTGTATGTAAGTAATAGAGTTGTTCTCGACGACAATCCTTTGGGCATTCTCTTCTAGGATTACTAGACGCCAAGACTCTCGTACCCAAACTACAATGAGCTGCTTCACTTCTATTTAGGATGACCGTATGCTTGATAGCCCCCAACTTAAAGAATTGTAAATATCCGTACAAACATGAGAAACTCTAGTACAGTGCTTCTTTATCATATCTTGCAGTCTCCTCTCCTCAAGAAATAGTAGCTGATTTTGTTTACAGAACAAAGTAACCTTGATCTCTTTGTCCAAATTATCATTTGATGCGTCTCTGTTAAAAGTGAAGGAACCACCGGCCACATGAGTTTTGCTAGCTTTGTCCTTTTCCCTTGCAAGGGCATGGACTTTTACTTCCAAGTGGATCCTCTTCCTCTCAAGGTTACTGATTTCTTCAGGTTGGTTGGCAAGTTGAACTCTTACATTTGCACAAACCGCATCCCCAAAGCCATTAGCCTTATCAGGCAGATAAAGACTTACAATATGTTGAGCTAGCAACAGGGCAGCCATCACAAGAGCTTTGTCATCTTGATGGCTGTCATACTTTACTTCCAGCCCTCGAAAAATTCGGATGGTATCAGCTATGCTAGGCTCAGCAATGTAAGACCTGTTCCCAATTGTTGTATCCTTCTCGACATACTGATGAAATTCTCCCAATGATATGGCATCAGTGCACCTCAGTTGACTCCTATAAAGCATATGCTGCAACTGATATGCAGCTTCCATCAAGCCTTTAGTCTTTCCAACACTAAAAACTAAATAGATTTCAAATATGAATAAGATTATGTTGGTATCAATCTCTTCAACTTCCTTCAGCATAGCGCTGAGTATGTGACGGAGCCCACTGCACTGTCGTTAAGGTGCAATGTTCTCTGTACAAATAAATTTATATTTTTCCGCTACTCGTGACTACACTACTGGGTAGTAAGTGATAAGTAGGGGTCGAATCCAAGGGAATTAGAGGGATAGTCGTTCTTTGGGGGATTTGTACAGCGAGGGAGCGTGTTTTAAGTGGATTGAGATTTTAGCGCGATTGACTAAACTACTGTTTTTGGTTTTTTTGGTTTTGAGTGCGGAAAATTAAATTACAGAAAATAAATACTGAAAATAAAAGAGTTAAGGGAAGAAGACTTACAGTGGGTGATGCGTGATTGCGATTCCTCCGGTAGATGAGTGGTTGATGGTTGTAGTTGATCGAGCAGTTTATAAAAGTAAGTATAGGGGGGTTTTTGTAATTCAAGGGAAAGTATTCGGGTTCAGGTACCTTGTATTATAACATGTTTATTAATAACTGTTAGTAACCTTTCCAAGTATTCAAAGATGAATCGAGGCCCTTTCGTAGCGCAAGACTTGCAACATCGTTTAAAGCAACACTTGTTCTACTTCAGCCGGAGTTACTATTCATGCCGGAATTACTGTTCACGAGCCGAGAAACACTGTTCACGAGCCGAAAAAACACTGTTCACGCCCTCCTTTGGCTCTGTTCTTCAATTGCGATGTTTCTGGCATGAAAATGCCGTCTTTTAAGCGCGATTCCTCCTAGAGCTTCCAAATCACCTGAAACACGAAACAACACTAAAAAGTAACTGTTCGCATAATAAAGTGTAGGAATTGGTGGGAATTAATGACTCGATGAATCGTATAAATACGGCTCATCAAACCACCCCACACTTAAACTTGTTCGTCCCGAACAAGAACTAGGTCGTAAGAGGAATGACTAATGCAAACATCACAATGCTTCGGTCGTCCTAGACTAGCTACATGGACGTGATTTAGCTACTATAGACCTCGCCTGTTATGCATGCTTGCTACTAATGTCAGTGTGCGAAAAACATGGGCTAATGATACGTGTTACCTTTGAAGCCAAGATGCAAATCACTTCGGATGTATCTGGAGATAGCCCTGTTTAGACCCATGAACCCTCATTCTCGGACGCGAACTCGCTGGACTATGGTTATGTCTCGCTGCTTTTTCTTGCACGTGATAGATTCGGGCTCAAGTACTAGAGTGCTTTTCGGTCAGCTATAGCGTCGTATGATCTGGCATTCTCAACGACGCTTCTCACATGTGGGACGTGTGGACTATCACAATGGTAGTGGATTTTTCTTTGTAGTGCGGATTGTGACTTGCTCAAACCTACTTGCTCTCGCTCATCATTGTCCTTTTGCGCGGGTCAATCCAAGGGTCGCTTGTCTATTTTCCCGGCTACTGGAACTAGAGTCTGGACGATGTGAAGTATTCCCGTCCCAACCACCGCAAAATGTGCCGCAGTGGCGGAGCAGACTCGTACTATGTTTGCCTCGAAGCGCTAGCCTCCACAAGCTCCACATAACCATAAATCCTGAGTCCGGTCTCCGAATGATCTGTCAAGTCTCTCTATGGCATTGCTATCAACTCCACATCTCTGTTTATCTCAACTAACAAAGGCACGCAAAGATTTTAAGATCACATGTTAGTCGCACAAATCAAGTTTCACCAAAGACATGCATGTAATCGGCTCTATCTATTTCGCCTAATCACTATCCAATACTGCAAGTCTAGGAAATAGTGAAGAATCATGTACAAATTTTTTTAAAAATGACTCGAAACGTGCTGACTCTGTGTGGTGGGCATGCTGACTCGATAACTGACTCGATAACTGACTCGATAACTGACTCTCCCACCCCACACTTTTGAAATGAGCCGTGTCCTCACGGCACGACTTAAATCAAGACTCATAATGCATGCAATAAATATAAGGGAAATAAGAAGAGAGTAAAGTTGGACAGGCACTTCCCTCGTGCGATGCGTGATGATCTGAAACGACTGATTATTCTCCTATGAGTCTTCAAAGAGAGCCCCATCGAAGCTTGTATCGCAACGTGAGTTCGTCACAAAATAAAAGGGCTGTGTCAATGACAGTAAGACGAATAAAGGATTCCCAGGAGGTTGGAGGAGTCACAACGGTCTCACTTAAAACCCAACCTCCTTAGACTCGTAAGTCTTTGTGACAGAATCTTTAAACGCTCATGCTTTTTGACACAATTTATTCAAGGAGTGAACTACTCACATTGGATACAGTCTTATGCTAATGTTACGGATACGTTCGCCTCTGTCCCTGCATGAAAATCATCTTCTTTCCCAAGTACAATGTGATGATAATGACTCAAAACATGGACAAACATAATAAGTAAATAAACGAAGAAGTGAAAGGTGCAGGGCTGCCTCCCTGCGAGCGCCTTTGTTTTACGTCGTTGGCTCGACGGTACCTCGTGTAGGGATTACAAGTTAGGATCCCATGGGCGTGTGAGGTCATACTTCTTCTCAGCTTCTCCTTCAGTTCGCCCAACGTGCTCCTCTAGCTGTTCACTCGATCCTGCTCTCCAATGATCAGGCGGTTTCTTCTTCACATATCCCCGAGAAGGTGAGGGTATCTTGGCCATAGCTGCTGGCCTAGTAGTCTGTATGGTCTGCTCTGGTGGGTCTGGAACTAGGGTGTCATACTCTGATGTGTGCACAATGTCTGGCGGTTTCCTTGTGTATGGGCGGTTCGCATCCTCATAGACGTAGAAGTCAGCTTCCTTTCCACCGAATGATAGTGACAATAAGCCTATGCCCATGTCAATCTGAGTCTGGGTGGTGTGGAGGAATGGACGTCCCAAAATGAGCCCTGGTGGTTCGCCTTTCCTGGATTCCTCCATCTGCAAGACATAGAAATCTGCAGGCACAGCAAGATCTCCTACACTGAGGGTTAGATCTTCAAGTAAACCAGTGGGGCGAACACAGGACCTATCCCCTAATTCAATAGACAGCCTGGGCGGCTTCAATGGTCCAAGATCAAGCGAGCAATATAACGAGTAAGGCATAACATTGATAGCGGCACCCAAATCTATTAAACAGTGAGGTATTTGGGTCTTACCGATACCACAGGTAACCGTGAAGGCCCCTGGGTCCTTACTCTTTCCTGAAGGTGTCTCCTGGCTCGCAGTGGGTGAGTGCATCGTTATTTGGTCGTTCTATGTAGGCTTGACCACCATTCTCAGCTCTGGTTCAGCTTTCTCAGTCATCTGGCTTTCTGGAGCAACTACCTGCATAGCATAAGAGAAACCGTGAATGTCGGCGTCCTTGGCTGTAAGGGCCGGTTCTTCCTTTGTTGGTTCGGTGGTCTCCTCGAATGCTGCATCCACAGCTACTACTTCTACTTGGCTGACGTTCCCCTTCGGATTCTGAACTGTCTGTGAGGGGAGTCGTCCTGTGCTGTCGTCAAGCCTGGAGAGAGTTGTGGACATCTGCCCTAATTGCCTCTGAATGTCAGCTAGCGCTCCGTCGGTTTTGGCCATGTACTGGTTCAGGTTTGTATTTGTCTGCTGGGCGCTAACTGCCAGATCTCTTACCATGTCCTCTAGCGACTTACTGGGGCCTTGGTTGCTCGGACCTGCCTGATAAGTGTTCGGCCCTTTCTGCTGGTACTGCCCTGGTGCATTCTGCTGGTATTGACTGTTAGGATGTCTGTACGGCTGCTGAGTCTGCTGATTCTGCTGAGGCACATTCGGTCGTGCTTGTTGAGTATGATTTTGCTGATAGTTGTTCCTCCAGGCGCCTTGATTAGGTGCTGCTGCGCCATACTGCTTGACTGGGCCTGGTTGGTTGCCATAACTCTGATAATTGCCCACTACATTGACCTCAGCCTGGTCGTCTTCCACTAAGGTAGGGCACTCGTCTGTCTTGTGATCTGTGGCTGCACAAAAACCGCATGGCTTAGTCTGGACTGGTTGCCTCCTGATCACATGTTGCATCATCTCCTTGAGCTCCTTGATCTGTTCGGCCATGGCATTTACTGAGGGCTCAACCTTTGACACGTTCCTGGTCTGGGTGTATTCTTCTTCTTTATTGGACTCATCCTGGAACCGCTCATTCTCTGCCACTTCCATGATCTTTCGTCTAACTCCTGCTGGGGATAGGTTCATCAGATTGCCTCCAGCCGAGGCATCTAGGAGCTTCCTGTCGAGTCTGCAAAGGCCATCTAGCATATATTCGACGAGCAACTTCTCTGTGAGTCCAAGGTTGCAGCAGCTTTTCTCCAAGGCATTGAATTTTTCCACGTACTCGTACATGGTCTCGTTGGGTCCTTGCCTGAGATCCTGTAACTGCCTTCGGACTTGCATAGCTCTGCCTGCTGGGTAGTATTTGGCGAGGAATGCTCGCTGCATCTGATCCCATGTGTACATACTGCCTGAAGGAAGAGATAAGAACCAATCGCTAGCCGAGTCTGTTAGTGAGAAGTAAAAAGCTTTTAACTTGAAATCCTCGACTTCGACGGTGGGTGACTTGACTCGTAAGTCTTGGTGACAGAACCCTCTGAGAGCTAGAAATTGGAAATCGAAAAGAATGAAAATCGAAAATTGAACAGTTGAAATTGAAATATCACCGAGATAAGCAAATTTCGAAATAATGCAAAGAGAAAACTAAACGAAAAGTAAAGAAGAACAAATTTCACCGTGCTTAGCTCCCCGGCAACGGCGCCATTTTGAACAGGCAGTCGTCGTACCTGTGCAAAACCAATTTATAATTTCCTCACTTCAAACTGTGGGTTAGTACAGCGGCAAGCAAGGGTCGAACCCAAGGGAGCTAGATAGCTACTACTTTGTTCTGTAAAGAGAAAAAAACAAGAAACTAGAATGAGAGTATCGGTTAGTAAACCAAGAGTAGAATGCGAAAATAACTGAGGTTGTAAATATCAGAGGGAAATATTCAGATTAGGGTTTTATTCAATTGTGACTTGGTTTTATCATTGATTTCTAAATATCATGTTTCTAATTCTTTTAAACCTAATAATTCAATATTCCATTCCAAGATATATCGAATTAGTGCACTACTTGTTAATAGCTCTCTAGTATCGACAAATAGTAAATAGGGGCGTTGAATTGATCAGTTTAAGCCTTGCCATTCCAAGCCTCCACTTAACTTCACGATTCAATCCAATAATGAGCACAGAAAGTTTAATCGAATAACGAAACAAGCATTAAGATTCAAATCTCAAAAACATAAGTCACAATTATTTAACCCTAACCCGAATAAGGGTTTTAGTTGCACATCGTCATAAGTAAATAATGCAGAAAATAAAGAGTACAAAAACTTCACTAAATAACCGAGTGGGTGCACTAAGTCACGGCTGGAATAGGGGTGAGTCGGACCGAGTCGCGGCTGAGCAAGGAGGAGCTTCGGCCGTGTATGGTGGAGAACCGGCGGAGGAGAGGAGATGATTAGGGCACACGGCTGTGTTGTTGTGTGATGAATGAGTGAGAGGTTTTTGGGATGATTATTTGGTGTAGTATGGACCTCCTTATATAGGGTTTTGAGAAACCCTAAAATTTCCAAAATAAGCCCCAAAGATAATCATGGAAATATTTCCATAATAATCTTTGCTTGATGATAAAGCCACCTTTGATCTTCTAGATGATTCCAAACCCTAGCTTGTGATTTTAGCCCTAATATGACATTGTAGACTTGGGCTGGACGAATTGGACTTTTTCCCCGAAGTACTGTTCACGGCCCGAAGTACTGTTCACGCCGGAGTTACTATTCATGCCGGAATTACTGTTCACGAGCCGAGAAACACTGTTCACGAGCCGAAAAAACACTGTTTACGCCCTCCTTTGGCTCTGTTCTTCAATTGCGATGTTTCTGGCATGAAAATGCCGTCTTTTAAGCGCGATTCCTCCTAGAGCTTCCAAATCACCTGAAACACGAAACAACACTAAAAAGTAACTGTTCGCATAATAAAGTGCAGGAATTGGTGGGAATTAATGACTCGATGAATCGTATAAATACGGCTCATCAGATGTCTCGGGAGATAGCCCTTTTTAGGCTCCTGGACTGCAACTTCGGGATCGTCTCTCACTATATGGTTTCCTTGTAGCTTTCTCTAGCACGTGATTCGGTTCGGGTTTCACTGGTTTGAGTACTTTGATTTTCTTTTGGCGAGTGACTGCTTTTTGTAGTGAATCGGCCTTTGGCCTTTGATTTGATTCTTTGAGTACTTCACTTTTTGTTTGGTTAAAACCTTCACAATTTTGGGCCTTTGGCCTCTTGATTTGCTTCTTCGAGCTTTTTACGTCTTTGTGACTTGCTAGTCCATTTTCTCAAGCCTTTTTGGGAGGTCCAATCATCGCCCGCAAGCCTATGGAAATACCTCCTCGCTCCTCTCATCTTTGCCGTTTCGCGCGAGTCAAAATGAGGGTCGCTCATTTATTTTCCCGGCTACTTTGACTAGAGAGAGGACGGTCTGATTCCCGTCCTCGCCTTTTTCTTTTTGCATAAACACTGCATGGCGGAGATGACTTCAATCTTCACTGAAACCCGAAGTACAGCCTCCACTGACTTCGAAAACCATATAGTTTGATTCGATCCTTCGATTGCTTGCCAAGCCTCTCTAGGGCATTTCTATCAACTCCACATCCCTAGTTTATCTCAGCACAAAGAGACAAATGAGAAGTTACGTTCTAAGTTTTTAGACAGTTGAATTTTCACAAGGTAAATGCATGAATTTCAGTCTATCTTTTTCACATTCTTAAGTTCATACTTTCTGAAATTATATCCCCTGTTCAAGCAAGTGTTCTAGGTTGTGTTTGGACAGACCTTGAACTCTTTCTACCACAGTGCCACAACAAGTACGAACAGAACAATAAAACACGAGTACGCACAGATTGATAACCCAGTTCGGCTACGCCTACTCTGGGGGGTTTCCCACACCCGGAAAAGGGACAACAAATCTTTATTACGAGTATAGAGCTTTTCAGTGGACTTACACTTACACCTTGTAATTGCCTAGCCTCTACTACTCCGTCTCTGAGATTTGCAACCAAGGTTCGTCGCAACTCCCCTTGATCCCCTTCGTCCAGACCTTCTGTCCGAACGTACTCGAACCTTTCCTGAAGCTCGGTCGCTTTCACTTGAAAGCTGGTCGTTCTGTTTGTGCTCTGAACTTGATCACCTCTGGTCAATCTGAATGGCACGTATCAGACTGAGCTCACACCGATGTTTTTCCAGTGGGGAAAACACAACGGCCGTCGCTTTCTTCTTTTCCAATCGATAGGATTTCTTCGTGTATTTTTGATCTTGAAAGCGATGGGAATCAGGGTTGCCTTTGCATTGTATTTATATGCTCGGACGAAACCCTAATTCGCATAAGATAATCCCATCAAATATTTCGGGAGATACTCCTGAATATTTGATGCATATCTTTCACAAATCCTTGGAAGAATATACGAAGTCGTCTTTTCTTTCCCAAGCAAGTCACGCCATCTTCACTTGTGAATATTCATTCGAATATCTTGTTCGAATAAGTCGCACGCCATCTTCAACTTGACGAAATCTTCGTTCCCAATATCTTCCGGAAAATATCCTTTGCGTCTTGATCACGCTGTACAGGAGTACTAGGATATGTTCGAACTCCCCCTGAACTCCTGCTCGAACTGTCTAACAACGTTTTGCCAAACACATGCCACACAAGGGAACTTCAATCTCCCCCTTGGCATTTTGGCAAAACCAAATCACTAGATCTATCTAACTATCTAGACAGTAGGAAACCTTGAGGGAACAAAAATTGTCACCACCTCAAAATACTCCCCCTTTTTGCCACAAACTGGCAAGGGGCCGATCGAGTTCGAACAGCAAATCAAATAAGTGCCAGAACAAGCACACAATAACTAGAGTTTCAAATACGGTCTGAGTTCAGAGAAAAAGTTATTAGGAGACCTTCATGAAGACGAACCATCATCGGTGCCCTCCTCAGAGACTGTATCATTAGCTCCATCGTCACTTGGAAAGCTGAGGGCACGAGGGAGCTTGTTGATACGCTTGCGCTGCTCCTTGTCCGCTTCAATGATGTCATGCAGGTCCATGAGAAGTCTTTTCCTTTCATCACGGGCCAACCTTGCTCCTCCTTGCCTTGATGGCTCGGCAATATCTTTGCCCTTCGAGGTCTCCTCCTTGAGATCATTAATATGACGCCCTTTAAATAGCTTGTGGTCTACGACAACCTTGCTGGGAGACTTTGAGAGCTGATCAATGGAGGACATCAAAGCAGGGGCATGATAAACAATCAACTCATGAATCAATGATGGGAAGCAGATCTGGTGAAGAGTCCTCTTTGACGTAGCATGTTCAGCAATCTGTTTGAACATGACTCTTCCCAAATTGAATTTCCGCTTGTTCCCTATCTGATACAGCAGTTGAGCCACGTCCTTATTGACTGTTGATCGATGTGTAGAAGGTCTCCAGTTGAAGACAGCAATGAAGAACAGCATGGAATAAAACGTTGATAAGTCAGCTGTGTGCACAACTGATTCAGGTCTCCACCTGACAGAGCCCGCAGTGATGGTACTCACAATCTTCTCAAAATTTGCCTCCTCCTCATCAACAGCCGGGTCATCCATCGAGAAATACACATTGATTAGCTCCGGATCAATCTTAATTCTCCTCCCTCTAACAAAGAAGACTCCATACTCAGGATCTCCAACTACCCCAAAGTGAGGGGGCAAGTTCGCCATTGCCTCACGCACAAGCTGTTCACTGTAGGGTTTGCACCTAGCCAGCGTCCAAAACAGATCCGATTCTTTCAGAACCTTAACCACCTCCTTTCCCTTATACCGGAACTCATCTAGCAATCTTTCAGGTATGATTTTCCTCCTCAGGATGCATGGCCACTTTCTTGCAGCATCTTTGTTAACAAACCATACACCCTTCTTAACCAAGCCAACTGGGACAGTATCAGCATCAGGGCCTGGGACTTCACATCCCCCAGCGTCTTCTGAAACAGGCATTGGAGCGACACGCTTCCTTTTCTTGGAGGAACCAGCTCCCCCTGCACCACTGCGTACATCAGCACCCTTCTGGGCAGAATCCTTTGTAGACTTCGCAAAGGCCACTTTTTCCTTTTCCTTCCCTTTTGACATCTTCTTCAACTTCACAAGAGGAACCAAATCCTCATCATTCCCCATCTGAGGAATTGCTTCAACATCAGTCTTCTGAGAGACATCAATATCCATCTGAGAACCATGGTGACTGTCCTGAACAGCATCTGGAACAGTTGTCGTCTCCTTACTCACAACATTCTCTGGAGTGTCAATTAACTCCTCTTCAGCTGGAACACCGGGGACTTCCTTTGGTAGATTCTCAACAAAATCATCTATGTCTTTGAGCATATCCTCCAGGTCTTCATCCCCTTCAGCAGTCTCAGGCTCTTCTGCAACAGCATCAATCTCCCCAACACTCTTCACAGATGAATCTGGTCCTTTACTCACAGTCTCAGCACCTTCACCTTCTGAGACTCCAATCTCCTCAATCAAGTTATCAACAGGTGCATCCTTCATACCCATATTCCTCATACTCTTCCTTTCCTCATTAGAAATATCAGGGACCCTCCCTCTGATAGAACAGATCCTGGCTAGGCATTGTCTGGGAGAGGCAGCTCGGCGAGACACCTTCTATCTTTGAAAACCTCCTGGGCGAACGTACCCGGAAGCTTGAATCTTTGACTTCCAAACGTCTGAAACACCAGACTTTCTTGGCACTGACATTCTGCGTTCCGTTTTTTCAACAGACTTAGAGACTTCATCACCCTTTTCACCAACCACAATCTTGTCCTTGTCAACACAAATCTCAGCCCTACCGGCTTCTTCATCACTAACAGCCCTCCTAGCTTCAGCACCCAAACTCCCAACATTCTTAACTCCCATAATAATTTCATCAACAACCACAGATTCTTCAACGACTGCAGAAACCGAAGGATAGACGGGATTTACCTCCGATTGTGGACACGCTTGAGGGGTAGAAACCGCTGTGACTGTCTGAGAAGTTTCAGCAGTTATCTCCTCGGCAGACATCTCGTGTAAAGGTGATGCCTTTTTCATCTTCGCAGCCTTGGATTTTGGAATCTTTGATTTCACTGTCATCGCCTTTGAGATTTGCATGCTTTCCTTCCTTTTCTCCGCGGATATAGCACTGGATTTTGCTGACTTCCTTGTGTTCACCATCGTCAATTTCGGTGCAGTCGAGAGTGGGAGACTTCCAATCTAGGGTTTCGGAGACGAGAAGAGAAGACACGCTCAACAGTTGAGATTTGAAAATAAATTATCCTCCTGCCTTTTCGTCTTCTCAAAATACGCGAGTCGCTTTCCAAATAAAACGGCGTAATTCGAATCTTTCGGAATAAAATATTTGATCATAAGAACTTTCCCATCTGTTCCAGCTCCCTTCTTAGGTGGTCAGTCCAACTGTTGTAGCTGGGGATTCGCCTTTGACTGACCACTGCCTGGAACCCTCAGTTCATGAACCCACGCAGACCCAAGGAGGATCTGGGAGTTCCAAACCGAGGAATCTTATTCAATTTCTTTTCTGGTGAACTGGCATTCATCTGTGTAAGCAGTTCGAACTCCTTCTGCAACTGTGTGATCTTCTGTTCAAACTCTCGCTGTAACTGTGACACCTTTTGATCCAGCAGTCGCCTGGTACAGTTGCCAAAATCGATTTGTGCGATCCTTCTATTGTGTAGGTTTTTTTTTCACTCTCCCTCGCAGAACTCGATGTTTGGCTTGAACACAGTTGAGAGTAGACCTTAGCTTCTCGTTTCCCATTCTGATGGTGTAACAGTCATTGGCCCTTCTTCCCCCTTTCATTACGGAATCACCATTCTCATTAAGAACGAGGCATGAGTCACGAGAGAATGACACATAGTGTCCATTGTCGCACAGTTGACTGATGCTAATGAGATTCATAGTCAGACCTTCAATCAGGAGAGTGTCCTCGAGTGCAGGGAGATCCGGAACCTTCAATGTTCCACAGCCGATCACCTGACTCTTCCGACCATCCGCGAAGGTGACAAACCGCATCTGCTCAACAGGTCTAATATGAGAGAGATATTCAGAGTTACCTGTCATGTGTGCAGAGCATCCACTATCGAAGAACCAACTGGCTTGCACTGTAGCTCCTGATGAGCAGCATGCGACCATGCATACTGTCTGTCGTTCCTTCGGAATCCAAACTTGTTTCTGTCGAGGTTGGATCTGTTGCTGTTGGTGTCCTCGACGTTCAGCAAGAAACAATCGACACTGCCGTCTGATGTGTCCCATCTGGTAGCAGTACCAACATGTCAGCAAGTCTTTCTTCTGATTTGAACTGAGGTAAGTAGTCCTGGACTTGTCTTGGGACAGATCCACTTTCTGTCTAGGGTGCTTTCTCACCTTCTGTTCAGGCAACTGTTCAGACACAGATTTATCTTTGACACACATAGTGTCCTTTGAACTCCTTTTTCCCACGAACCCCAATCCTCTACGTCCTGCCTCCATCCTTTGAGCGTTGAGGATTTCATCTAAATTTTCTGAGCCAGAGTTCAACATCCTTACTGACTGTTTGAAGTGGGTGAGCTCCTTTTCAGCAACTTCTCGGTCCATTTTTTCTGATTCTAGCTGGAGTTCCAGCTGTTCTATCTTTCTGTGTTGGAACACCTCCTTGTGTTTTAGATCTGAGATAACCTTTCTTAGCCCAGTCATGCCAACAGGATGAGTTTCACGGTCTTTTTCAATGTCGACTTTCAGCGAGGAGATAGTGCCCAGGAGCTCCGTCTTCTGAGCAAGCAAACACAGTCTTTCCTGTTTCATATCAACCAGTTGAGAGTTTAGGGAAGTTACCGTGCCTTCAAGTTCAGCCTTCTGTGTGACCAGAATCTCCACTTCTTCCCAGACCTTATCCTTTTCTGTAGTGATGCTTGCAACTGTGTCATTCAGCTTCTTGTTGATTTTGATCAGTTGCAGCCACTTCTCATACAGATCTTTGTATGTCTGAGCGAGAGACTCCTGTGTGAGTTCTTCATCATCACTGTCTGAGAGATCTTCAGCGGGGAGTTCCGCCTGTGATGGAACTGTTGCACCGGTGCTGCTATATTCTCCCAGAGTAGTGGTAAAGGCCACAAAGTTGGTGGTTTCACCTTTTTCTTCATCTGACTCACTGTCGCTGAAGCTGGCGACCATTGCCTTCTTCTTCATGAGGGTATTGGCACATTGTGAGGCAATATGGCCGAAGCCTTTGCATTCATGGCACTGAATCTCTTCCCTTCCTTTATCAGAGGAGTCTTGCCTTATATCACTTGACCTTGATCTCCCGGATTTCCAGTTTCTGAAACCAGCTGATGAAGACTGACCTTGTTCTGGACCACGTCTATTGATTTTCCTTACCATTCTGCCAAAATTCTGAGCCATCAAAGCCAGTTTCTCAGTGGTGCACCCACCGTCCAGTTTGTCTTCTGTCATGTCTGCTTTGAGGGCGATTCCCTTCACATCTCCGGGTTGGAAATCATGATTGATCTCGTAAGTTCTGAGAGAACCTATCAATTCGTCCAGCTTTAGCTTTGAGATGTCGTGCATTTCCTCAATGGCTGTGACCTTCATTGCAAATCTTGGAGGTAGTGATCTCAGGACTTTACTGGCCAACCTTTCTTCATCGATAGGTTTCCCTAGAGCAGACGCCTCGTTGGACAGTTCCAGAACTCGGGTGTTGTACTCAGCGATAGTTTCACTTTCCTTCATTTTCATCTCTTCGAACTTGGTGGTAACAGCCTGCATCCGAGAATTACGGACCTTGTCTGTTCCTTCAAATGCAGTTTGGAGGATATCCCAAGCTTCCTTGGCTACTTCACAGTTGATAATCAGTTTCATGACATTCTCATCTACTGTAGAAAAGATCGCATTCATAGCCTTTGAATTTCCCATAGATGCTTTGTCCTCCTCTTCTGTCCACAGAGCTTCTGGTTTCGGAACCGGTTCTCCAGTGAGATTGTTCATCATGGGTTCAGTCCAACCTCTCATCACTGCTCTCCAAGCCTTTTCGTCTAGAGATTTCAGAAATGATCTCATCACGGGCTTCCAGGTGGCATAGTTCGAGCCTTCGAGCAGCGGAGGTCTGGTGATGCTTTGTCCTTCTTTCAGGTTCATCTTGAACAGTTCAGGATCCCACTCAGTGTGTCGAGTGTTCGCTTTGATACCAATTGAAATTATATCCCCTGTTCAAGCAAGTGTTCTAGGTTGTGTTTGGACAGACCTTGAACTCTTTCTACCACAGTGCCACAACAAGTACGAACAGAACAATAAAACACGAGTACGCACAGATTGATAACCCAGTTCGGCTACGCCTACTCTGGGGGGTTTCCCACACCTGGAAAAAGGGACAACAAATCTTTATTACGAGTATAGAGCTTTTCAGTGGACTTACACTTACACCTTGTAATTGCCTAGCCTCTACTACTCCGTCTCTCAGATTTGCAACCAAGGTTCATCGCAACTCCCCTTGATCCCCTTCGTCCAGACATTCTGTCCAAACGTACTCGAACCTTTCCTGAAGCTCGGTCGCTTTCACTTGAAAGCTGGTCGTTCTGTTTGTGCTCTGAACTTGATCACCTCTGGTCAATCTGAATGGCACGTATCAGACTGAGCTCACACCGATGTTTTTCCAGTGGGGAAAACACAACGGCCGTCGCTTTCTTCTTTTCCAATCGATAGGATTTCTTCGTGTATTTTTGATCTTGAAAGCGATGGGAATTAGGGTTGCCTTTGCATTGTATTTATATGCTCGGACGAAACCCTAATTCGCATAAGATAATTCCATCAAATATTTCGGGAGATACTCCTGAATATTTGATGCATATCTTTCACAAATCCTTGGAAGAATATACGAAGTCGTCTTCTTTCCCAAGCAAGTCACGCCATCTTCACTTGTGAATATTCATTCGAATATCTTGTTCGAATAAGTCGCACGCCATCTTCAACTTGACGAAATCTTCGTTCCCAATATCTTCCGGAAAATATCCTTTGCGTCTTGATCACGCTGTACAGGAGTACTAGGATATGTTCGAACTCCCCCTGAACTCCTGCTCGAACTGTCTAACAACGTTTTTCCAAACACATGCCACACAAGGGAACTTCACTTTCTAAAAGATACACTAAAAAAGAAAAAGTTTTTTTTTATTTATGTACACATGCGGTTCTCACCCCACACTTTTGAACGAAGTCGTGCCTTTCAGCACTACTTAGTTCAAAAGCCATGCAAGCAGATGTTATACGAAAAGGAAATGACTTAAGGAAAGGTAAGATCAGAACTCCCTTATTGTGTCGAATGGCATGAGGCTGGATAATCGAGGGAGTTCGGCTGGGGCCTTGAACTCTCAGCGCAGGCCCGGTAAATTCACAGAAGCTGCCTGGCTGATCCGATCGTGCTCCAAAAACCAATTCCTAAATAGTCAAATCATTCTATGCACCAAGTAGGTGAGAGCGACTTATTGATGAAAACTAAAAGACAGAAAATAAAAAGACAGAAATTTAAAGTGCGGAAAGTAAGATAGTGTCGGGTTACCTCCCGACTAGTGCACTTATTTAACGTTGTTGGCTCGATAGTACCTTATTCCTGGATTACTGGTTGGGATCCCACTGGTGGCTTAGGTCGAATTTTGCCACCGTTCTTGTGTTGCTTTTTGCTTTGCCTTTTCCCGATTTCTTGCGAGATGATGGGCTTGGCTCCAGTTCCCGTTGTTCTGGTGATGTCTCCTTCCAACGTCTTTGAGAATGTGAGGGACCTTTGACCACTAGCTTCTTGAACCGGGTTTTCTTAGGGCTGTCTTGTCCAGTCATGGCATAAACTTGCTCCATCGAGGAGTCGTTCTGCTCTGGCCCTTTTCCCATCCTTCTTTCAGCCTCTTCATTGATCACATAGTTTTCAGCGATTTGTCTATTGATCGAAGGGAAAAGTCGGGAAGCTTGCATCTTAAGGCTCGATTCTGCCTCGTCGTGTCTGTTTGTGAGGAACTGGTCATAGATGGTTTCGGCTGCCTGGGTGATGATAGCTGGGTATGGCTTTGGCAGCATGTCGGTGGTATTCTGGACTTCTTCCATTGCTGACACTTCCTCATTGCTCCCGACACTTTCTATATCCCAGTCTTCTGATGGCTCGGGAGTTTCTTCTGATGGCTCGGGAGTTTCTTCTCTTTCTGTCTGTATTTCTCCGTCAGCCTCGGGTATTCGTTTTGTGGCTGCGGCCAGGTCATTTATGAGGTACCACATGTCTGCTATGGAATAGTTCCTAGCTGATCTCCTCATTGCCTCGTTAATTTTTGCTAGATCAGCGGCCTTAATCCCACGAAGAAATTTTTGAAGCAGAATTTTCTTCGTGAATCCATGGTGCGGGCAGTTTGAGACGATGGTGTCAAAGCTCGTGTAGTATTCGTCCAAAGTCTCATCCCGGGATTTTTGCAGGCACATGATCTTCTCACGGGTTTGTTGTCGTAAGAATGGAGGGGAGAATTCTTTTAGAAATGGAACGCAAAGGTCCATGAAATGTACTGCACTGCTAGCGATTGACGTGTAATACCAGATTGTTGCGAAATCAGTTAGAGAGAATTTGAAGCATTTAAGCTTAAATTCCTCTAACATTTCATTTGCAGGTTTAATGAGGTGGCAGACGTGGTGAAAGTTTCGGCAGTGTTGTACTGGGTCTTCTCCATCCGTACCTCCGAACAGTGGTAGATGTCGTGTTGTCCATGCGTATGAAGGGGGTTGTGTCATGAGGACATGGGAGGGAAAGAACAACTAATCTGATGGCTAATTCCCTAGCAACGGCGCCAATTTGACGGAGCCCACTGCACTATCGTTAAGGTGCAATGTTCTCTGTACAAATAAATTTATATTTTTCCGCTACTCGTGACTACACTACTGGGTAGTAAGTGATAAGTAGGGGTCGAACCCAAGGGAATTAGAGGGATAGTCGTTCTTTGGGGGATTTGTACAGCGAGGGAGCGTGTTTTAAGTGGATTGAGATTTTAGCGCGATTGACTAAACTACTGTTTTTGGTTTTTTTGGTTTTGAGTGCAGAAAAGTAAATTACAGAAAATAAATACTGAAAATAAAAGAGTTGAGGGAAGAAGACTTACAGTGGGTGATGCGTGATTGCGATTCCTCCGGTAGATGAGTGGTTGATGGTTGTAGTTGATCGAGCAGTTTATAAAAGTAAGTACAGGGGGGTTTTTGTAATTCAAGGGAAAGTATTCGGTTTCAGGTACCTTGTATTATAACATGTTTATTAATAACTGTTAGTAACCTTTCTAAGTATTCAAAGATGAATCGAGGCCCTTTCGTAGCGCAAGACTTGCAACATCGTTTAAAGCAACACTTGTTCTACTTCAGACTAATTCCTCCTTTCGAAGTATCTTAGCCTTTTGTGCATCCATTTGAATTCTTTGGTCCAGTTTCCAAATGGTTTTTTAAGATAAGTCGAACTCCTCGATAAGTTTTGCTTGTTACAGCTTCCACTTACCGAGTATGATCACGAATTCCCACGGAAGAGCTTGCCCATTTGGTCCCTTTGGTCCAGTTACAAATGGTTCACTCAACCTTGGAAACTCTGACTATAAATGGCACATAGAACAAGTTTTGAATATAGAGAAATGAAACTAAAAGAAATTAAAACATTATATAATACAAGAAAGTACCTTCAACCGAATGAGGAGTTTAGCTACGACTGTCTATGGAAAAGGACATCATAACTAAATACTCAGGGGTTTTTGAAAACAGTAAGAGGGAAAGGGGTGGAATACTCAAGAACCAACAGGAGTATTCCCAATTTCCTACTGAATACTCAAGAACCAACATGAGTGTTCTCTACAGTATTATAATACTCAAGAACCGACAGGAGTATTATAATTTCAAAGCGTATAATACTCAAGAACAAACAGGAGTATTATTTTTAAAAACCAAACTTACAAAGTAACAAAATGTAGAGAGATAAGTGTTTATTGATTTTGGAATGAATTACAAATGAGGTTTGGCTTGGTATTTATAGCCAAAGGAGAGGGAGGAGAGCCATACACTTGTCACATGGGGAGAGGAGGAGGAAGGAGGAGGTGACACATGGGGGAGGAGGAGGAGCCGCCGGTTGCCGGTCATGGGGAGAGGCAAGGTGGCTTTGGCTCTCAAAGCCGCCGGTCATGGAGGAGGAAGAGGAGAGCTTGGCCACCCATGAGTCATCTTCTTCACCTAAGCCACCGGTCACTTGGTCCATGGATGAGTTTTGACAGTTTTGTGCAATCTTTTCACAAAACTATCAATCCAATTTCGCTCCGTCTGACTTTAATTGTTCCTCGGTTGAATTTAATTTCAGTAATTCCTACGTCAGGATCTTGATATTTCTTCGTTCAGCGTCTGATCTTGACCTTGGATTGACTCTTATCATCTTTTCAGCGTAAAATCCTCTCCTTAGCGTGTTTTCTCTCTAAGCGCCAAAATACCCTGTAGAAATAAATCAGGACTAACAAACAGAAGTTAAATAGACCAACAGTCTAATTTGGTGGGTTTTACTGTGTTTTTGATTCGTATAATTTTGGTCCATCAGTATGTTCTCAAAATCTCATCTATATTTGGCTACAGCATCTAAGGAACCCATGTTCAGAGAGACAAGTCTCACATCTTCAAGATCATCAAGCACATAAATTTCTGTCTCAAATCGTATTGGACTATGACATGCCAAATCGAAAAGCCACCAAACATTAAGCCATGGCACATTCTCTTCCATCCATAATAGAATATAAGAATTTAAAAATCTCAAATACCATGCCAGCTTGAGTTGAACATTGTTCCAGTCGATAAAGGTGCATCGACTCACATTTAAAGGCCATGGCATATTAAAATCTGAATGAAGTGTCTTTGGGGCATTTTCAGAAACAGTTGAGTTGCAAAAATTGCAAGGAGTTTCAAACCATAGTTGCTCATTCCCCTGCTTGATTTCAGACATATCCACTACCCAAGGTTGTAAGAAATCGATACTAAGAATTCTGAGTGTTACTGTTACCTTGGTCTGTAGGCTTGAGATCCAAGGAGGAAGATGTTTGGACCTAACCAAACTGAGCATGTCGAAATCTGATCTCTCCATAAAAAGAACTCCTTCAAGACCATGTAATAATAGATCAAAAAAAAAAGACAATGTAATAAGACATACTTCAGTAGCTTGGAGATAATATGAGAGTTCAACATTTGCAGCATATTTATGGATTTATCCGAAGGTTTTGCAGGTGGTGGCACAAATACTGGAACAACCTTAAATGGTTTGGTAGGACACGAACTTCCAACCAAAGCCATTTTTGTGACAAAAACAGAAGTGAAAATAACTGAGTCATTTTCACAAACATCTAGAGGGCCTGAATGCTCAAGGAAATGTAAATCACGAAGTATGATTTCAGATCTTGCATCATCACGTGGCTTACCAACTGTTACCTTGTTGGGCTCTGAAATTGACTGGTGTTTCCATCGCAACTCGGTTGATATTTATTCTTCAGTTTCAGTCGACGTCGAAAGCACCAGAGCAGTCGGACTTTGGCGAGTCTGGTATTTTTTCTGGCGGAGTGTCGTTTGCAGTTCCTTGAGGAGCGTACACACTTCATCCACTTCTTTCTTTACCTTGTCAATCGCCAAAAGTGTTCGTTTCACCGCCGACGCTCTCTGCTCGTCAATGATGTTCAAGCAACAGTCCAACGATTCCTTTGAGATGGCTGGATTTGTTATCATTTTGGTGTAGGATAGCACGGTGGCGTTCAGCAATGAAAGCACCAAATGTGAGGGGTGTTGCCGGAATCCGGCGGGTGAAGGTGAGTTTGGGGAGGACAGAAGTTAGAGGAGAAAGGAAATTAGTTTAATTGTTCATTGATGTCCCCTTCTTCATTACAAAGCCCTATTTAATTCCTAATGCCAACGGATACATGTCAAATTGTACCTACTACTAGTTAGACTACATACTCAGTCATGGAATAGCGCTCAGATTGGCGCATTGCTCTGCAGCTGCGGCACGGTCCAGGTGCAGCTCTTGCTGTGTTGTCGGTGGTCCCCTTTGTGCTCATGGTCTGGACCACTTTTCTACCAGCTGTCATATGTGTAGTGCCTTGTTTGCCGATTAATCTCGTTACAGTGTGAAGCTAATCGGAGATCGAATTTGGTTATGCCAAGCTAAAGAAACTTGTCGTTGACACTCGTCCGCCTGATCAAGGGGGTTGTGGTTCACCCCACAAGCTGGTAAAATATCAAATGAACCTGGCATGACGCCCAGAAACCAAAATGTGAGCACCGCTACCCAAAGCTGCTTGCAACCTAATCCCAGTAATGGCATCCATTTCGTCACACGTACTGTCGTCCATTCCTGCCACCACCTTTTGTGCTGGGAAAATGGTAAGTTTGAACAATGGGTGGCATAGATGTTGTCAGAGAATGATGATTATTATTTTCGTCAGAACAAAACATTGCATCGCCATTGTTGCCGGAGCAATATCAAAACTTTGGGTAGAACTAGGAGCTTCATTATGTTGCGTCACCCCCTCGTATCTATAAAATATTGTTGGAAATAATGAACAGAACTGATATAACAGGCGGATATTAATGAAGTTACTAGTAAATAAACAGATATGCAATATTGATTCACGTACAGATTCAATTCAACAGAATAACATAAACAGTATGAAATTGAATTGAAATACTGCAAACCGAATGGTGGATCGAGTCACATTGGACGTTGTCCTTAAAGCAAGATTGCCGCCCTACCTGGCAGTGTGCTTCCCAAGATGAAGACAGGCCAAATCCGACGTCGTCGAGCCGGTGCATTTTTATGGGATCTTTGTATAACATCTTACCATGTAAGAATCTATAATTATATATAAACATATAATCTTCCACACAATGTTCCAATGTGGGATATAAGGTTTCAATCTTATGAAACCAATCCATCCATCCATTCCTACCATCATCACTTACACATGGATTTTGGTCCTACTTTGAGCATCAATTACTCATTCGATCTGGTTCCGATTTTGTCAATTCCACCTTTGATTCTATACCTCTCATTGCAAGGTATTTTAATTCGATTTTTATCAACTTATTTTGATGTGTTTTCCACACTCAAATTGAGTCTCAAAATGAGGCGCACCTCCATTTTCTTCACGCATTCCAAACACAAATTTCCAGAAATATACCTATTCCTCTGTGCGTCGTTCCTCGGTTTGTCGCAGTGTTATTCGATTTGTGGGTCATAATGCCGCAATTGAAACAAAATCTTGGTAATTTTTCATACCTGAAAGTAAGCCAGACAGGACCTCCATTTAGCCGAGCAAAATAGGAACCCACCCGGAGTGAGTCATTAATGTTGACATTCATACGGATCTTGGAGTATTTAGAAATAACATTTTCTGTATTGGGTATCTCCACTGATTCCTGAACGGATAATTAAAACATCACCAATCTCCTGTCCCGTAGGACGTAGATATCGTTCTTTCATGAATTGTACCTGCATGTTGTGTATCTGGACCCAAATGGGAATTGTGTTCAGGTCCCTATCTCAGTTGGGGTCTTAAAACCGTTAAACTTCCAAGGACCGCGTTGTACAACTATGTCTTTATACGTTTTAGCTTTAAATTTTGCGATGACAAGGTCGTTGTCTGCTTCCATGAACTTGACCTGATCTTTCTTAAGGCCACAGCTATGTTTCATATAGTCGTTAAAAGCATCGCGGCTGTACGCGTTCATGTTGCAAAGTTTAAGGACTAGTGCTTCTGTGAAATCTTGATCAGCCTCCAGCCATTCCTCTGCTGGAACTTGAAACATCATGTCACCCTGAAACTGTGTAATAACTATTAGCATCTCCACCTGTTCGTTACTAATTGACATAGTATTCCTATGGAAAAAAGGTGTCCGCAGCACCGTAGTGAATCGAATTTTATCCGAGTCAACTGTAGGAGACCCTCTTAACCAACGCAGTAGTTAGAGCATCTGCACCGCGCCCCAAATTTAGGACGTCCTGGGCAGATTTGAGGACGTCCAAAGTGGTTGAGCTGTGCAGCGCAGCGTGCTGAAGCAGGAAGTGCAAAGGATGTCCGAGCCGGCGTGCGGATGGAGGATGGCAGAGAGGACGTCCGATGCTTAGGGTTTGATCTTGCAAAATTGGAAACGATGAACAAAACGACGAAGGAATTAAAACAATTAAGCGTTTTGGGCCAGCTTTTTGGCCCAACGAGGAATAAAATGAGTTCGACTTTATTTATTTATTTAAATAATGACATATCTGCTATAAAATAATAATTGAAGATTTTTTTAAAAAGTAAAAAAAAAATTAAAACGTGGAAAAAATTAAATTTTTTATCTATAAATACACAATGTATTTCTCTTCTAAAACACTTCAATTTTACCTCAAAATATTATTTAAAATTATTTTTTACTGTGAATAGTAATAGAATGTGCTCTAACAGAATGACATGGGTGCACAGAATGTTGAAAAATGCTATCACTATTTAGTAAATAGTAACAGAAAGTTTTCTTTGAGGATGTCCTCAAAGAGATAGAATGTCCTCCGGGGTACGGATGCCCTTAGATAGAAGTAAGAGTGTTTCAAAATTATATAATGAGTAAAAAATTTGAGATCTAATGTGTGCTTGTTTTTTTGAATATCGAGGGGCGCAAAAATGATAAAGAATGAATGTGAAAATGTTCTTAAAAAAGCAAAAAAAAAACCTGCAATTTAACAACCGACGTGGCAATAGCAATACAGAGAGTGAAAAATCCTTTCCTTCCTCATAAAGTTCAAATCTTCAAACGCTCCTTTTTCACTCTCTCGTCGGCGCCTTTTCAGAACGAGTCCGGCTCGATCTCGTGCTCGCTCCTCCGACACTGATGAAGCAGGAGTCGTTCATCTACAGCTTCGTGGCGCGCGGCACCATGGTTCTTGCGGAGTACACCGAGTACACTGGTAATTTCCCGTCGATTGCTGCTCAGTGCTTACAGAAGCTCCCTTCGACCAACAACAAGTTCACTTACAGCTGCGACCACCATACGTTCAACTTCCTCGTGGAGGAAGGCTACGGTAAAGTTTTACTGTATATTTTATTTTATTCAGTAAGAGGCTGTTTGATTGACTTTAGAGGTGTGGGGTTGAGTTTGGTGAGAATGATGGTTTCGCATTGGTTGTGGATCTGTTATGGATTTGGGTTGAATGGAAGCAGTTGGGGTGTGAATTCGATTCTTGGAGAGTTGAATAATTTGGGATTTAGGATGAGTCAGGTACCTGTGTTATTTGCGTTGGTTTTTGAGATTGGGAAATTGCGATGGCTGCTAGTAGACCTCAGCGTATTGGACTGTGCTTCGAAGCAAGATAGCACTAGCAGCTGAATGTGAAATCGGGTTCACTTCGAGTGTAATTCTCCAGTCTGTGATAATTGCGCAACTGCTTAAGCCTTAAGGTGGTTGCCAGAGGATTTGAAATTTTATATGAGCTCTTATGGAAAGAGATATAATAGAGATGTTTTCCAAATATTGCCTTCTTAAGTTCATTGAAACCTCAGCACTCATTTGTTTTGTTGGTCTTCTCGTCATTCTTGTTGGTTTTGCTTATAAGATACTGAAACTTGGGGATTAACGGCATGGCAAGCCTGGTTGAAGATTGGCTATTGTTAGCATGTCCATAAATGATTAAGAAAAAGCATGTTCCTGAGAATTCAAGATAAATAAGACGTGACATTCAGAAAAAGAAAACTAGTCTAGAGCTTCTGACCCTTGATTATCTCGTTTTGTTTTCAGGGAGTTGCCCGATATTGATTGTTTTATAGGTTGCTCGTGCATGACATTATTGTTGGCAATATTGCTGAATATACAGGCGGATATACGAAGTTACTGAATATCAGATACAGAATAATGAGATGCGATTAAATTACAGTATGCAATCCAGATTCATGCACAGATTCAATTCAACAGAATAACCTAAACAGTATGAAAGAGAATTGAAACAATTGCAAACCGAAGGGCGGATCGAGTCACGTTGGACGTTGTCCTTAAAGCAAGATTGCCGCCCTACTGTGCTTGGGACTCGCTGGCAGTATGCTTCCCAGGATAAAACGATCCTCGACAACAACTTAGCACTAAGCTTTGTCGATCGAACCTTTCTGGCCTTCAACTATCACCGTACACAAGCGAAGAAAAACTTTTACAAACATGCCGGCCGGCTTAAACCTTCATACCAGGAAAGCTGGAAAAGTATTTAGGGTTTTCTTTTTCTCTATTTCAAATAATGCACTGTGTTTTCTTTATATAAGAAAACCCACGTTATTGAGTCCACCAATAATGGGCCCACTTATTAAAATCAGCCCATCGTGGGATGATAATAATATTAATTAAATAATTAAATCAGTATTTAACTATTTAATTACCTCTGCCCATCAGGTGTCACATTAGTCACACTAATGTACAATTAAGCCATTACTTAGCTTAATTTTCTTCACCCTTAATACACATTTTTCCAACAATCCCCCACATGAAGAAAATCAAGTAATAAAAATCAAAACTCGACTCAATGCGGTGATAGCTTCTACGGTTAATATCTGCATAGGATAGGTAGGCAGCGCCCTTGAACCTTCCCTTGAGAAAACATGTTTTCTTTACTGACTATTCAGTAGACGTGATTGTCTTTGAACTGTTCGTCTTATAATGTAAACGAAAGCCATGTCTCCCACAGATATCTTCCTGACCATTATTCAGTTCTTACTGGTGGGCTCATTTTGGCCATGATACCCCGTTCCTGGTTCTGCAAGAGTTTCTAAAGAATTAAGCCCTTTGAATTCTCCTTTGAAGCGGCCCCACTTCTCTCTCACATAGGTGATTCTTTCAAATAATCCCGCGCTACCCATTTGAATCTCACTATTCAAATTACTAGAATCATTAAAAGCTCCAAGCTTAGCCTCGTGCGGGAGTCACTGTTTATCAGGGAATAGGACTGGGGTGTTACCCCCACAGTGACCTCGTAGTCTTAGCAGTTAGGTGGTCCCTTTGAACCAAGTTCATGGGATCTCCAGTCATCATGGTAGGGTTTTCCGTTGCCTCGACTTTATTTCCAAAAAGGCTTAAGCCTATGTTTTGATATTAACAATCAAAAGGCTTCAGACCCATTCCCTTGGACAACTTCTCTATTAGGTCCTTGCTTAACCCTTTGGTTAGCGGATCCGCATTATTCTCTTTGCACCTCATATAGTCAATATGACTCAGGTGCAGAGAAGTTGTTTAATGGTATTATGTCGTCGATGTATATGTCGAGACTAACCGTTATACATAACACTATGTGCCCTAGAAATCAATAATTGATTCTCATAATGTAAACACATTGTTGGCACAAGTTGTGTCCATTCAGGAATATTCTCCTCTAAATTCCTTGACTACTTAGCATCTTCTCACATTTATCTAATGCGAAGAACTCAGCCTATAGTCGACCTTGACTAACACAGTCTGTTTAAAGGATTTCCAAGACACATTTGCCTCTCCCACAATGAACCCATAGCCACTCGTGGCCTTAGAATCTTGTATATCACATATCCAACTCGCGTCAGTGAAACTCTCAATGACCTTCAGATATTGGATATATTGTAGACTATCATTACGAGTAAATCGTAAGTACTTCAGTACTCTCATGATACCCTTCCAGTGTGCACTTCCTGGATTACTCGTGTATCTTGCTAATATACTCACAGTGTAAGCATTGTCTGATATAGTACAATTCATCAAGTACATTAGACTGCTTGTCACTCTGACATATTCCACTTGGGAGATGCATTCACGTTTATTCTTAGACATGTGTTGATTCACGTCAACTGGAATTCTAGACAGTCCTGGACTGTCTTCTTCAGATTTGTCTAAGAGTTTGTCAGCGTAGTGTGACTGACTTAATACGAGTCCCTTTAACCTTCGTGTAATTTTAATGCCTAAAATTACTTCGCCAAGTCTCAAAGCCTTTATATCGAACTTCCAGTTCAATAATGACTTGTTGGCCTTAGTGTATTCTCATTGCTTCCTACAATAAAAATGTCATCAACATTAAGACACAAAGTCATGTATCCGTGTTCAATGTTCTTAATGTATACACATTTGTCACACTTGTTGATCTTAAAGCTATTAGACATCATTACGTTGTCTAATTTCAGACGTCACTGCTTTGGCGCTTGCTTTAGGCGACAGAGAGATTCTCAAACTTTATTCTCTTGCCCAGCAATACCAACTAAACCCTCAGGTTCTTCAGTGTAAATCTCTTCCTCAACTTTCCATTGGGGAAGTATGTCTTTACCTCCATCTGGTGAATTTCCAGATTGCGCAAAGCAGCAATGACCACTATCATCTTTGATGATATTCTCGTTACTAGAGAATAAGTATCAAAGTAGTATAGACCTTTCTTTTATCTATACTCTTTTATACAAGTCTCGTCTTGTATATCGATGCAGATCCATCTGCATTCATTTTCTCTTGAAGATCCACTTTGAACCATGTGGTTAACATCTAGGAGGGAGGTTAACCAACTTTCAAGTATGGTTCTCAAGAATGGAGTCAATCACCTCTTATGGTTTCTTTTATAAGAGACCCTTCATTGACTGACATCCTCTTTCTACATTTGAGGTTCAGTCTCAAGCATGCAGGTTAGAAAATCAAGTCCATATGATTTATCTATCCTCCTCGCTTACTTTATCTCGATTTCTCCGAGTCGATCTCATGTTGAGGTTCTTCCTTATTCTCTCGTTCTTAAGATACTTCTTCAATATCCTCCAGTGCTTGAGAAGAACCTGACATATCTTCCTTAACCTTTTAAGGAAATACACTTTTGAAGAACTACGCGTTCTTTGGTTCCATTATAAACTTCGTGTGTATATTTGAATTTTTTGATTCATACACAACGAATTTATACGCATTACTCGTATAACCAATGACATCATAGCCAATAGTTTTTGGTCTTATCCTCATTCTCTTAGGATCAGGGGCCAGTACCATAACTAGGCACCCCCACACTTGCAAGTATTTATAGGAAGTCGTCGTTTCCTTAAATGACTTATAAAGAGACTTATACTCTTTACGATGTATCTCACTCAAAACATACTTTGCTGATAAGATGGCCTCCCCCACATTCCTTAGGGTAACACGGAGCTTACCATCATTACATTAATCATCTCTTTCAAAGTACAACTTTTCTGTTTCGAAACACTGTTCGACGTAAGAGAGTATAATGGAGTGATCATGCTCACTTCCAATATCACTGTTATCAACTCATCAAGCTGCTACTCAACCTCTGAAGTTAATATTCAACTTCACATGACATGTTTTTCTCTACTGTCACAGCTTTGCTATTAAGCAAATATTCATAACAGTATTTTGTACTATCATCGATGAAAGTTACAAAATACGTGTTACCACCCTGTATCTCAAATCACATAGCTCACTATGGATTGACTTGAGATTTCACATCGCTTTCAATACTATGAAAGGATTTACTATTATATTTGCTCCAACGCAAATTTTACATTTGTGGTTTTAAAACAACATGACATTTGGATACACAATCCAAATTCGCTACGCACTTCGGCAGGCACTCATGTCACACAACTGTCTGGAGCTATACTCGCACGTATACTTCTAGAGCTAGACTCGCATGTCTAGTTCTGACTGAAGCCATCATTCAATTGGTGTGACACCCTATCATGTGTCTCCGCCGACGCTAGGAGCCATCGAGATAACACATTCTGTTCATCTCATTATATCGAGATCAGATTGAATCAAACCCAATTGGTATTATTCATCAAGCTTAAGGGCATCCACAAATGTAGCAAGCATGCTCTGCTGCTTTAAACTTCTTTCGACGCTACGGAGGGGGTCACGTCACCCAATCCAATCCAATCCAAATTCACGTGGGCCCAAGCTAAATGACTAGCCAAGTATAATTGAGGTTTTCAAACTGACAAGAAACCATCTGCATTGAGCCTCTAATTTGACTGAATTGGGTCGTCTACTAGAGTGGTCGAGCTACAATAACAAGCTTGACTCATTGATTGACTATTCATCTGTGATTCCAACCAGCATCCTCCGCTTGGTTCATCTCTTTTAATCCATCAATATCAGGATTCAAAGATAGTCTAATAGTCAGGCTCAATCTCAACATGCCCCTCACTGAACCCAAGTTCACTAGGCCACTTCACTAGTTTTATTACATCACAGCGTAGACTCATCTGCTACTGTGTTGTTCAAAGCAAGTCCCAATTTGTGCTTTCAAAATGATGTTTGGATAAACAATCCAAATTCATCAAACAATATGATAGGCACTCGTGCCACTCAAATAGTTAGAACTATACCCTCAGGTATATTCCCGGAACTAGACTCACAGGTCTATCCCTGGAACCAGACTTAGCATCAAGGTGGTACCATACCTTATTACAGCAGGTGCTGCCCCCACATTGAGAGCCACCGAAATATTACATGAGGTTTTTCATGTCTGATTGAATCAATATCTAACATGGACAAATGTCAAGTGTGATCGGTCCGGTCAACCGAGCACTAGGCGCAGCACCGCTCGCTCCTCATCTTCCAGGGAAGCCAATTTCATCAGCTCTCCATACTCCCTGTACAGCGATGCATTCCAACACGTGATGAGCTTGTCCCCACGGACAAATACCGAGTCAAGCCAAAATGGTTCAAGAGCCGAAGCAGGGCATGCCAGATGGAAGGTTTCATCAATCTTGACATAAACAAACTCTGTTTTATAAAAATCGGCAGCAGCTAACCCAACTGCTTTTGAATCAAACTGAACCAACTTAACCGGGCCAATCATATTTGTGATCCAAAAACCCAACTAGGGTTTCATCTTTTCCATCATCATTCATCAATTTCATGTTGCTTCTCAAATCGCCTCAGCAAGTCAGCATCTCTCATGCAGCCTTTTCCGGTCGAAATCATCCACATCAAACGTTAGGGCACTGAACTTCAGTCGCCTCAGCAAAGCTCAAACTCTTCTACCAAAACCAAAACACCAGATTCAAATCGTGGCATGATTGGATTGGAAACCTTGTTTGCTGCCAAAACAAACATGTAAATAATAAATATAGTCAGTAATTTTTATGGGCTGACCAAATTAAACATAATGGACTCAAATTTTGTAAGCCCAGTTTTATAGGTTCAATTCAAACTCGACTGGTTCAGTTTCGTTGAACCAATAACCCAAATTAGGGTTTTGCATCTTCGATGAAGGCCGCCAGCAACCCCCATCTCACCGTTTCCAATTTCCCAAACTCGTTCGTTTCAACTAGTGCAGGTTTTTCATTGGACCAAACCGAACGAAATCAGATCGGTTCATTCGGAACCGGACCGAAACGATCAAGCTTCAACAGCAAATCCAATTAGGGTTTCGCTTCACTATTGGTGCCGCCAATCAGCATCTTCGCCTGCACAGACAATCGGATCAACATCAATAACTAGATTAATTGAATGGTCAAGCCTTGAATGAATCAGATGGCGTCATCATCCTCCTCGGGCTCGGCGCTTTCATTCTCCTCCCAGAGGGATCGTCGGCGGCATGCCGGCATCTGATGCTCGCCATCTGTCTTCACACATCTCATGTTTAAGTCAGTAACTTCAACCTTATAATCAAACAATAACGACTCTTGCTTTAAGATTTTTGGCAATATTGCTGAATATACAGGCGGATATATGAAGTTACTGAATATCAGATACAGAATAATGAGATGCAATTAAATTACAGTATGCAATCCAGATTCATGCACAGATTCAATTCAACAGAATAACCTAAACAGTATGAAAGAGAATTGAAACAATTGCAAACCGAAGGGTGGATCGAGTCACGTTGGACGTTGTCCTTAAAGCAAGATTGCCGCCCTACTGTGCTTGGGACTCGCTGGCAGTATGCTTCCCAGGATAAAACGATCCTCGACAACAACTTAGCACTAAGCTTTGTCGATCGAACCTTTCTGGCCTTCAACTATCACCGTACACACGCGAAGAAAAACTTTTACAAACATGCCGGCCGGCTTAAACCTTCATACCAGGAAAGCTGGAAAAGTATTTAGGGTTTTCTTTTTCTCTATTTCAAATAATGCACTGTGTTTTCTTTATATAAGAAAACCCACGTTATTGAGTCCACCAATAATGGGCCCACTTATTAAAATCAGCCCATCGTGGGATGATAATAATATTAATTAAATAATTAAATTAGTATTTAACTATTTAATTACCTCTGCCCATCAGGTGTCACATTAGTCACACTAATGTACAATTAAGCCATTACTTAGCTTAATTTTATTCACCCTTAATACACATTTTTCCAACAATTATTCCAAATTTGCAGCTTTTTGTGTTGTGGCTAAGGAAACAGTTGGAAATCAAATTTCTATAGCATTTCTGGAGCGTGTGAAAGCAGACTTCAAAAAGAGGTATGGGGGCGGTAAAGCAGGCACAGCCATGGCCAAAAGCCTCAACAAAGAATTTGGGCAAGTACCTAAAAGTAGTATCTTTTGGGTAGAGCATCATGAAGCTGGTATTAATAAATTCTGCAAGTAGCAATACAATAGGTTGATCTTGATTTGTTTGATTTGGCAGCCCAGTGATGAAAGAACACATGCAGTACATTATTGACCATTCTGAAGAAATTGAGAAGCTTTTAAAAGTTAAAGCACAAGTCTCAGAACTTAAGAATATAATGTTGGAGAATATTGATAAGGTAGGTTGATCATTTAACTAGGCATGCTGATCCCTATTCTATGCTTGTGGACCTTCTATTAATCATTTCGTTGGAATGGGTCATATCTTTGACGCTCAATGACCTTGGCCCTAATTCGCACTTAAAACTTGGACGCCTGGAAAGAAAATCATTTGTTGTAGTCCAGAATTCCAGATACCATATTATTTTGTAGTCCAGAAGAGATGAAATGTCAAATCCGCTTAGTTTGTCTCTCCCTATTTGAAATATTTTGATGATACTTGAACATAACTAGAGGAATGCTCACATGGTGTAATCAGGCAATAGACAGAGGAGATAATTTGACCACAATGGCGGACAAAACAGAGAATCTTCGCTCTCAGGTACTATCCAGTATCCAGTACGAACCACTAAACTACAAACAGTAGTTCTCCCTTCTCCTGTCATTTATATTTTGCAAACAGCTTGAAATTAGTATTAACTTCATGATCTTGCAGGCTCAGTCATTCAAGAAACAAGGAACACAACTCCGCAAAAAGATGTGGTACCAAAACATGAAAATAAAGATAGTCTTCTTCGGCATCCTACTATTTCTCGTACTGGTCATCTGGCTTTCTATTTGCCATGGGTTCGACTGCAGCAACAACTGATCAACCTACCCCCTACTCACCAGCCACATATTTACAAATCATCGCCTCAAATTCAAGCTTCAACGTTCTCTAATTAATAATCTTTCCAGCAACAGATAAAACTGGAATCTCAGACATCCCGAAGAAATGTTCGCTATGTAATGCAACACACGAACTGGTGCCAGAAATTGTAAGTTAGAAGAACGATTTCGGTTCCTGATTTCATAAAAGTGGCTTGCCAACATCATCTCCAGAATGTATAATAATATACTCGCAATGTAGCTTGGTAATAATGTGAAGACTTGTGCAACAAAATTCAAAACCTCCATCCTGAGATACTCACCAACATCAGCCTGATGCAGCACCACGATCCCATTAGGATCCATCTTCCTACAATCCCCAGTCGACTTGGCCGCAATCCCAAACCCTAACCCTAACGCCACATCCGCCATACTAAACACCACCACTCCATCCCCAGCCACAATCCCCTCCGTGATCCTCGTCCTCCCCAGCCCTCCCTTCAACACATGGTTCCCGTACAAAAACGACATCTCTGACGTCGGCTTCAGCCACACTTTGTGCTTCGCGTTCGCCGCTAGTAAACTCAGCGTCTGCACCGCAAGATGGAAACTCCCACCCTTGGTGAACTTCCCGATGCAGGCCCCTAGGCTGATCAGTTGTTGGCCCGCTTGACGAGGGACTCGCTGACGTAATACACTTTGTTCTTCTGGATGCGGAAGCAGTAGCGGCCTGGCTGCTTGTCGTGGCCTTCGCGCGAAGGATTCTCGACGATGTTTTTCAGATTGTTGCCGGTGAATTTGAAGAGCTCGTCTCCGTCTCGTCTAGCGGCCTCATCTGGCTTGCAGAGGGTTTTATTTTATTTTATTTTATTTTTTATTTTAGGGAAAATGACAACGATGCGCTATGAACTATCAGCCTTCATAAATCACGGTCCGAACTATAAAAATTGATAATTAAGGGTAATTTTAAAATATTTTAATCCCCATATAACACTTAACTAACGAAATATCACTCTGCTAATTTAATAAAATTAACTAAACGAATGAAAAAAAAAATCTTCTTGACCTTAATTAGTTAATAGTGAAATTGTGGATTCAAATATTTTGAAATTGTCCTTAATTGTCAATTTTTATAATTCGAATCGTAATTTATCAATGAGTAATAATTTATACCCATCATTATCATTTTCCATTTTTTTATTTGGGATTCACTAATGGGACAAGATGAGCATGAGCTATTGGGCCTCCGATCAGGTACAGCCCATTATCCATGACTATCCCCTCCCAACTCCATCTTGACTATCTCGGAAATCTGAATATTTTGTTGTTATCTTTATTGAGCTGCCGCTAATTGGCTTCTATGTGTTCTATTTGTAAGCGAGAGACGAGAATTGCTTGGATTTCAACTGTCTCGTTGCCCACTGATTGTTTTTCTCTTTACTAGATTCTGGTAGTAATGATAGGAAAAATTTCCAAAATGCTTAAAATTGAACATTGAGTTCTAACTGTACTAAAACTTGCAGATTTGATTTCTCAATTTACTCATGTTTCTTAAGACGGTGTTGCTCACGGCGTCTTAGCCTTAAAACGCTTATGGTAACATCGGCTTAAGCTCCGTGGCGTTTTTACTGGTTATTAAGTGATTCAGCACTTTGATATGGATAAGACGCCGTTGGATAGAGTGGCTTAAATTAATTTTTTTATTTAGCCGCTGTCGAGAACAGCAGCTTATTCAATTTGATAAGAGGCGATCAACAACCGAAAGAGGATGGCGAAAGCCACAATTGAATGCCTCCATGCATTATTGCACAACAACAACATAGGACCATATATTATTGTTGTTAATTTGTCTGCAAATTTAGCTCCTGCACCCGCATGCATGTTTTTTATAATTATACCTTAACTGATCAGCAAGCCATTTCATGATCTCTTAAGGATGCAATCTTCTGTTCGAAGATTGGCAACCTTCGAGAAGGTTGTTTTTTATTAACAATATTAGAACCCAATTCCTCCATCAGTCTCTGCAACCCATCGGCAAAGTCTTCTTCCAATCTAAAGTTGAGTACGTTGGAAAGCTGCTCCATGGTAGGTTGTTGGAAGGACTTTAACTCAAACCAAAGCTCATCCGCTCTGGTTCGGGATTTTGGATCATCACAGCCATGGAAATGGCGTTGAAAGACTTGTTGGAGTACGAATGTAGCCTCGTTGTAACGGCCTTGCTTGATGAGACAGTGGCTTAGGTTGCACGCTGTAGTTGCTGAGTCGTCTTTGTATTTACTTCGCAGCAACAAGTTGTATAGGGTCTTCAACGGTTGTGAGAGTATCGTCACTTTGTAGCCTTCTTCTTATAGTTGTGTGATAATGAATAGTGCTTGGATAGCAATTTGAACCACGTAATCGCTGTCCGAATTCAATATTTCCACCCTATTCTATGCCTTGGGTTGCAGGAAATTTGAATATGAGATACAATCCAAATTGTTGAAAACACTTTGTTTCTAGGCAAAGATAACAAAGCACAACTTAGGGTTTGGGTGTGTTGTAAATCAAGAGAAAGGATTTGATGTTTCTAGCAATTGCACAGCACAATTTCGTGTGTTATGAATGAGAAAACAATCTCAATTTATAGAGAAACAATCGGGTATGAACAGTAGATGCGACTGTAGACTGAACAGGCACACCTGTTGCAGTTGTGCGGTCGCACAGTCCTGGTGTGCGCTCGCACGCCAGTGAAACGTTGCAACTTTTTGCCTTGTTTTGCAGCCTTGTGCGGTCGCACAGTACTGGTGTGCGCTCGCACAAACTTGACCAGACGCACAGAAATCTTGTGCGTTCGCACAGTCTTGTGTGCGCTCGCACAAACTTGACCAGACGCACAGAAATCTTGTGCGTTCGCACAGTCTTGTGTGGTAGCACAGTCTTGTGCGGTCGCACACTTTCCCTGTGCGTTCGCACACATGCGTCCGTACTGATCTAAACCCTAAAATCACTAACAATCCTCCCCCATTTTTGGGTTTCCCTTTTGATTCACAAAATACCTTGTTTTAAGCAAGACACGCATAAGCAGAAATGTCACTACGGATTGAATTTCCGCATAGTGTAATCACGCATACAATATACCCGAATTGAAATGGTGTCACTAAGGATTGAACCAATCAATTCATTTGGGTACTTGACGGCGACACACGCATGTGTTACTTCACAAACCGTTAAGTTTACTTGACTCTTGATGGCCCTTGAGTCCCTATCCATTCATAAACGTATTGAGATTAAACCCGATCTCTCATGAAGCGACCAGAAACTTCACGTTTACATAGGTAGATTCCTTTGTGGGTCACACAGCCCAATCGTGCTCCTACACCTAGCACTTTGTCAAGCAATCTATTAAGAAGAGTTCATCTTCAACCTAGACCTTTGTAGGTACTGAACACACACTTGGGGATGCATATTTGTGTTCATCAATCTTCTTAGGAATGGGCTTTCCGCATTGAATTCAGCTCTAACGCTAGTTAGATGTGAATTGGGTGTCCCATGACTAGATGATTATATGGGTTTCAATCCCATCCCCTTCACAGACTTAGTGATCACTTCCCTAACCAATCCCTTTGTTAAATGATCGGCTAGATTCTGCTGTGACTTTACAAAATTCACAGATATTACCCCATGCGTAATGAGCTCTCTTACCGCACTATGTCTAACACCCAAGTGTCTAGACTTCCCATTGTATACATGGCTATACACCTTAGCCAACGCTGCAGCGCTATCACAATGAATTAATATGGGTGATATCGGTCTCTCCCACAATGGTATTTCATGAATCATGTTCTTTAGCCATTCCGCTTCTTTCGAAGCTGCGGCTAGAGCAACAAATTCAGATTCCATTGTTGAGCTACTGATGCAAGTTTGTTTCTTGGATGCCCACGAAATCGCACCTCCCCCAAGCAGAAATACCCATCCACTTGTGGAAGAATGATCCTCTTCGTTAGAAATCCAACTTGCATCCGAATATCCTTCAATGACCGAAGGAAATTCTAAATATACAAGACCTAGGTTCATTGTTCCCTTAAGATACCGAAGTACCCTATGAACTGCTCGCCAGTGATCCTCGCTAGGATTACTTGTATATCGACTTAGCTTGCCCACCGCAAAAGCTATGTCAGGTCTTGTACTTGTCATCGCATACATCAAACTTCCGATGATCCTTGAATACTCAAGCTGTGACACTGGGGCTCCCTTATTTGGAAAAAGGTGTTTGGAAGATTCAAAAGGAGTATTCACTGGATGAAAATCCAAATACTTGTACTTCTTTAATACTTTCTCAATATAATGAGATTGTGTTAAAGCTAAACCCCCTTTTACTCTTTCTATTCTTATACCAAGAATAACTTCCGCCTCCCCCATGTCCTTCATGGAAAACTTAGATGATAAAAATTCCTTTGTTTGATTTATGCACTTTATGTTAGTGCCAAAAATCAACATATCATCTACATATAAACAAATGATGACTCCATTTCCAGAATCGTCAAACTTGCTATATACGCATTTATCCGATTGATTTAAGATAAATCCATCGGAAAGCACCACTTCATCAAATTTTTGATGCCATTGCATAGGTGCTTGTTTAAGTCCATATAACGACTTAACAAGCTTGCATACCTTGTGTTCTTGTCCCGTTACAACGAAGCCTTCCGGTTGTTTCATGTATATTTCTTCCTCTAAATCGCCGTTTAGGAAAGCAGTCTTTACATCCATTTGATGTACTAGCAACTTATGGATAGATGCTAAAGCAATCAACAATCTGATTGTTGATATTCTTGCAACCGGTGCATAGGTATCAAAGTAGTCCAAACCAAATTTTTGTCTAAAGCCTTGAATAACCAACCTTGCTTTAAATTTATCAATGGTTCCATCCACTTTCATCTTCTTTCTGAAGATCCATTTATTTCCCAATGCTTTATGACCTTGTGGTAAATCTACCAAAATCCAAGTGTTATTTCCCACTATTGAGTCCATTTCATCATTAATGGCTTCTTTCCAAAATGATACATCTTGGGATTTCATGGCTTCATCAAATGTCTTAGGATCATCCTCAATGATATGGCAATATACATATTGCAAGCTAATGTCTTCCCGAGTTCCTTCTACTAGGTACATTTGAAAATCATCACCAAATGATTTTTCTTTCCTAGCCCTCTTACTCCTTCTATTTTCTGAAATTTGAGGTTCATTTGATTCTTCAACTATACTAGGTGCAAGAGTCAAATCTCTAGGCATGCTAATTGATGAAAATCTCTTTTCATCAAATATGGCATCTCTCGATTCAATGATAGTATGAACCGGAACTTGCTTATTAGGTTCTATAACGTAGAATCTATAAGCCAAAGAGTGTTGGGCATATCCTATGAATATGCATTCAACTCCCTTTTCTCCTAAAGTTTTTATCTTAGGTAGAGGTAGTCTTACCACTGCCCTACATCCCCAAACTCTAACATGTGCCAAGCTTGGCTTCTTCCCATGCCAAATTTCATAAGGAGTAAGGTTGCTAATATTATTAGGAACCCTATTCAGTAAGTAACAAGCCGTTAACATGGCTTCACCCCAAAATCCGTCGTTTAGACCCGAGTAAGAAAGCATGGCATTAACCATTTCTTTCAAAACTCTGTTTTTCCTTTCCGACACACCATTTTGTTGAGGTGTGTAAGGAGCTGTGGTTTCATGAATGATACCAACACTTTGGAAATAACTAGGATTAAAGTATTCCCCACCTCTATCGGTGCGCAACTTCTTAATAGAAATTCCCTTTTGAAGTTCAACTTCACTCTTATAAATCTGAAATTTATCAAGAGCTTCATCCTTGGAATGCAATAAGTATACATAACAAAATCTAGAACAATCATCAATGTATGTTACTACATATTTTTTGTTTCCTAGAGATGGCGATGCATGGAAATCACATAAATCACTATGTATCAAGTCTAGTATATTGCTTTCTCTAGTAACCTTATAAAATGGTTGTCTAGTAATTTTGGTAAGCATGCAGGTTCTACATCTATCAATGTTCATGTCAAATGAGGGAATTAAATTATGCTTTGACATTTTAAGTAATCTCTTGTAATGAACGTGTCCTAAACGTGCATGCCATAGTGTGGATATGTCAACATGTGAACTTATTGAATGAGTAGGTATTTCATGCTCATAATTCATGTAAATAGAACAAATACTTTCATTAATACTTAACTTGAACATTCCATTACACAAATATCCTTTGCCAACAAATATACCACCCTTTGACAACACATAGTTATCGGCTTCATACACTTGCCGATAACCTTGTTTGTTTAGAACAGTACCCGACACAATATTTTTCCTAATATTAGGTACAAACAGAACATTACACAGAACAACAGTTTTTCCACTAGAGAACTCTAGTTCTACACGGCCTAGTCCAAAGATTGGGGCAGTTGACTCGTCTCCCATGTGAAGAACTCTTCCTTCACTTGTAGCGGCAAATGACTTGAATAATCTTTTGTCTCTACACACATGTGCCGTAGCACCGGAGTCAACCCACCATGAAGTCTCATCATCCTGCAAAGCAAAGATTTCAGAAAAATTAGAAACATAATCCATATTAGAATATGTATCTACATTAGTTTCCAAATCTGAAACTAACAAATTCTGACCTTGAGATTTCTGCTCTTGGTTTTTATTACTAAAAGCCTTGTCTTGAGCCTTCTCGCTCTTCCCCTTTCCTACGCGGCAGTCACGCTTAAAGTGCCCCGCTTTCCCGCAAGTCCAGCATACGTTTTCTTTAGACGGTTGCTTCTTTTTGTTAGGACCTTTACTAACATACTCATTTGGCCTCTTCTTACCTTTGTTCTTGTTCATCTTTTGAGAGCTTGTCTCCAATACATTAACCTTAGGCAAGGTTGTATCCACTTCCATCACGTCATTTTCACGCACACGAAGTTCCTCCTCCATTCGCAATTCCTTTGCGAGTTCCACAAGAGAAATGTCTTCCTTCTTGTGCTTCAAAGTACGGCGGAAGTCTTTTCATGCCGGTGGTAATTTGTCAATGATACTTGACACCGAGATGGCTTCATCCATCTTTAGATTTCTTTGAGCAAATTGCCCCAAGATACGTTGTATCTCATGGAACTGTTCCATTACAGGACGAGAGTCCACCATCTTGTAGTTATTAAAATTACTAACAAGAAATTTCACGCTCGAGGCGTCCTCAGCCATATACTTGGCTTCAAGAGTGTCCCATAACTCTTTTGCAGACTCTACGTTTTGATACAAATCGAAAAGAGGATCGGACATACCGTTGAGGATATGTCCTCTTGCGATGTAGTCGTCGTTCTCCCATTTGTTTCGTTCACGGAATGCTCCCACTGGTGCGTTATCTCCAACTTCTGGGCATGGTGTGGACATCACGTACACCACTTTGAGATTTGTCGATAGGAAGTGCATCTTCCTCCTCCAACGCCTAAAGTCGGTTCCTTCAAACTTGTCCAATTTCTGGAATTGGTGCATCATATCCCTCACGCTCGCCATTGAATTGCAGAAAACTATTGAATTCGTTTGTAGTTGCTGAGTCGTCTTTGTATTTACTTCGCAGCAACAAGTTGTATAGGGTCTTCAACGGTTGTGAGAGTATCGTCACTTTGTAGCCTTCTTCTTATAGTTGTGTGATAATGAATAGTGCTTGGATAGCAATTTGAACCACGTAATCGCTGTCCGAATTCAATATTTCCACCCTATTCTATGCCTTGGGTTGCAGGAAATTTGAATATGAGATACAATCCAAATTGTTGAAAACACTTTGTTTCTAGGCAAAGATAACAAAGCACAACTTAGGGTTTGGGTGTGTTGTAAATCAAGAGAAAGGATTTGATGTTTCTAGCAATTGCACAGCACAATTTCGTGTGTTATGAATGAGAAAACAATCTCAATTTATAGAGAAACAATCGGGTATGAACAGTAGATGCGACTGTAGACTGAACAGGCACACCTGTTGCAGTTGTGCGGTCGCACAGTCCTGGTGTGCGCTCGCACGCCAGTGAAACGTTGCAACTTTTTGCCTTGTTTTGCAGCCTTGTGCGGTCGCACAGTACTGGTGTGCGCTCGCACAAACTTGACCAGACGCACAGAAATCTTGTGCGTTCGCACAGTCTTGTGTGCGCTCGCACAAACTTGACCAGACGCACAGAAATCTTGTGCGTTCGCACAGTCTTGTGTGGTAGCACAGTCTTGTGCGGTCGCACACTTTCCCTGTGCGTTCGCACACATGCGTCCGTACTGATCTAAACCCTAAAATCACTAACACACGCTTTGTTCGCGTCTGGCTTGATCATCTGAGCTTTTCTGTAGACTACTTCTCTGCTGATATGTAGTTCCTTTGCTACATGTATGCCCACCAAAGAATAAGATGCATGGCTGCTGCTAAATAAAAAAATTAGTTTAAGTCGCAATCAGCGTGCTGAATCACTTAATAACCAGTAAAAATGTCACGGAGCTTAAGCTGCTGTTACCACAAGCGTTTTAAGGGTAAGACGCCGCGAGCAACGACGTCTTAATAAATATGAATAAATTGAGAAACCAATCTGCAAATATGAGTACAATTGGAACTCAATGTTCAATTTTATGCATTTTGGAAATTTTTCCCGTAATGATATGAGCCGCAATACGCAATGAATCAGCGCCAAATTTTGCACCGAAGCGAAGGATGCCCGTGGGGCCGGTTAAGTATTAAACTTTAATCGAAATCCAAATTAATGTCAATAAGACCCGTAAGGAGAAAGAAGAACACATGTTCAAATCTATTTTTAATAACATTTTGAAAATATGACAAATGACATGACACCATTTCAACTTCCAACTCTCAACATCAGGAGTATCAAAATGAAGACACTTCTTGATCTCAAGATGTGTTGAGCCGACAAATGAACATGCTCTAACATAAACAAATGCTGGCTTTGAAGAATTGAATTAAGAGGGACAAGAAAACTCTCTACCTCATCTATCAAGCAATAACTGATGATAGTTTCGAAAAGGTCTCAAGTGCAAACTCTTCGAAGAGAGCTTGAGAAAAGCTAAAAGTCTCCAACAAAGGATTGGAGGAAGTAAAAACTTTCGTCTTTAAACATTGAGGTGAATTCTAATCCTTACATATGAAATCAAGTGAGTCAATTTCAAATCTTTTTCAAGAGTAGTTGCAATTTCTAATCAATTAAAAATAAATGATGAAAACTTAGAAGATGTGAGGATAACTGAAAAGTTGCTTTGGTTATTGGATCTGAAATATTCCCCTTGTATGTTGAGATGTTGTTCTAGTCAAGTATTGAACAATATCTAGAACAACTTGTAAGTGCAGTGCGGAAAATAAACGACACACAAAATTGTTACCCAGTTCGGCGTTAACGAGCCTACGTCTGGGGGCTGTCTCCTTAGCCCGGTGAAAAGCAATTCACTAATATTGAGTTTAGAGTACAGGAGCTTATATTTACAGAATCCCTCTTACACTGTCGGAGCCTCTAACACTCTAGTAATCGCTAACTAGGTCTCCCCCTAGATCAGAGCCTCGCCTTCGATTCCACTAGATGACCCTCCACGAAGATCAGTGCTTTCCGCAGAATGCGCAGTAGCAGTAACAGTGCGTGTACCGTCAAGTTGTTATGCAATTAGTCTACCGAGCACTAGAACAGACCAATTGCGAGCGCCATGATCTTATCGGAATGATAATATAGCCGGCCGTTTTCCTCTACCTCCCTTCAGTGTATATGCGTGAGTAATATCTCCGTGAGTGCTGAGAAGTTCGAATGCCTCAGCCCTTATTATATAGGGGTGGACGATTCCAAATCTGACTTGTTCAGCAAGTCCAACCACATATGATCTTTAGGAAATCTTTCCTAAATCCTTGCGCATCTCTCTTGTAGATAATCTTCAATATATCTTCAACTTCGTTTAAGAAACTTCTTCGATTATCTTCTTCGCTAAGTAATCTTCAAGCGCAAGTAATCCCTAAAATCTCTCAACCGAATTTTAGATATGCGTCCAGATATTTGCGTCAACCGACTCCAAGATCTGCATCATATCTTTGTTGTGCAGCAGCACCGACTTGCCTAATATGGATTAGGAAACTTATGCTACTTCAATGTTGTTCCACGTCGGTTGTCTCTCTGGTCTTGAACTCTTCCTTGTACAACAGCTTGAACAACTTCATACTGTTTTGCCAAAATCTATGCCACTAAAAACTAACAATCTCCCCCTTGGCATTTTTGGCAAAACATCTACCTGTACTACTTTTACAGTTGAATCTTTGAAGGGGGTTTCAAACTCCCAAGCTGTACTAAGAATAAATTGCTATCGAATGAATATTTGAGGAGGTTTCAAACTCCAAAAATTTCAAGCACATACGAATCTTTTAAAGAGGTTTCAAACTCCAAAATATATCTAACATCTAGCACATATGAAACTTTTAAAGAGTTTTCAAACTCCAAACTTACTCCCCCTTTTTGCCACAAATTGACAAGGGAGTCAAAAAACAGTAGCAATTGATCGACAATAATAAAAGATAAAATTGTTTGTAGTAGAGATCAGGAAATCATCACCATGCATCTAGTAGTCGGACTCCTCACTTTCTTCATCACAGCTGAGTGGACATCTCCTCATCCTCGGGATAGCGAAGGGCCACTAATAGCTTTGTGATCTTCTTCTTCCTTGCCACGAGCAACACAATCCTCTCGTTAGCATCTGCTAGTTCCTCTTCAAGATGTGTGATAATTTTTCTTCGAATGGAAGAAGGAACATGAGCACTAAATTCTCTAAGGGATTGTTCAGATAACTTATTCTTTGGCTTGACAGGCGTATCCTGGTCCAGATCCATAGTATGCTTCCCAGAGAAGTGCTTGTGGTCTGCAAGAAATACCTTAGGAGCATTCGTTAACTTGTCTTGACTGGTCATAACATCCGGGTGTTGTCCTATAACAAGCTGATGAGTCAGGTATAGTAAACTCCCAATCATACTCCTGTACAATGTTTGATCCACACTTGTACCAGCTTCATCCTTGGTGTTCTTCACATGAGTTGCAGCGGGAGTTATCTTATGTGTTGCCTTCTCCTGATCAAACTTCTTGATCAAGTTCCTAGCATATTTGCTCTGGGATATGAAGATACCATCCACCTTCTGTTTTACTAGTAATCCAAGGAAGTAACACATCTCTCCTACTATGCTCATCTTGAATTTGCTCTGCATTTGTTCTAAAAGCTTGTCCACCATCTTCTGATTGCTAGAGCCGAACACAATGTCATCCACATACATTTGAGCAATGATAAAGTCTGACCTTGCGTGTTTGACGAAAAGCGTCTTGTCTACTCCCCCTCGCACATATCCATTGTTGATTAAGAATTTGGTAAGCCGCTCGTACAATGCTCTGGGTGCCTGCTTGAGACCATAAAGAGCTTTCTTTAGCCGATACACATGGTCAGGATGGTGAGGATCTTTGAATCCCTTAGGTTGTGCTACATATACTTCTTCATTCAGTAGCCCATTCAGAAAAGCACTCTTGATGTCCATCTGGAACAACTTGAACTTCAGATGATAAGCAAGAGCCAATAGTAATCGTATGGCTTCTAGACGAGCAACCGGGGCAAAGGTTTCATCAAAATCTACTCATTCAATTTGAGTATAGCCTTGAGCAACAAGCCTCGCCTTGTTTCTAGTGATGTTCCCTTGTTCACCAGACTTGTTCGTGAAGATCCACTTCGTTCCAATAACATTCACATCATCAGGTAGTGAAACAAGATCCCAGACATCGTTTCGCTGAAATTCAAGCTCTTCTTGCATAGCCACCACCCACTATTCCTCATTGATAGCCTCCTTGATATTCTGGGGCTCCACAGTGGACATAAAACATGTAAAACTAGCCAATTCTTGAAAGTTTACTTGTTTACCTTGAGCCTTCATGCCTTCAGTCGGTTCACCAATTACCTCAGTAATGGGATGAATGTTCTCAATAGTTCTCGAAGGTTGAAGGACCCAAGAGGGAGCAAGTGGTGTCTCCAATTCAGCTTACTCGTCATTCTGGTCATCTTCTTCAGCAAGGCTTTTTAGGCCTTGCCTAGGACAACTTCTGGATTCGTTATGGAAGTAATATGTTGTTCCGGGTGAGTTGCAACATCATCATCATCCGCCGTACTTGACTCAGGAGCATCTGTCATGACATCTTTCATGATAACATTAATAAGTTCCATAATGACTCCAGTGCGCTTGTTGTAGACTCGGTAAGCACGGCTGTTAGTAGAGTAACCCAGAAAGACTCCCTCATCACTTTTAGGGTTTAACTTCTGTAGATACTCCCGGTCTCTGAGGATGTAGCATTCGCTTCCAAAGATATGAAAGTACTTCACCATCTGCTTCTTACCTTTCTACAATTCATAGCATGTATTCTCAGTGCCGGACCAAATCATCACTTTGCTAATGACATAGCAAGCTGTGTTCATGGCTTCACCCCAAAACTTCAAGGGTACTTGCTTTGCATGGATCATCACCCGAGCCATCTCCTGAATGGTTCGATTCTTCCGTTCGACAACTCCATTCTGCTGTAGTGTGATCGGAGATGAGAACTGTTGAGATATTCCTCTTTGTGTGCAGAACTCTGTAAGTGCATTGTTCTCGAACTCCCTCCGATGGTCACTTCTCACAGCCACTAAGTGTTCTCCTTTATCTTCTCTTTCTCGCCCCAGTCAGATGCATAGCTGAACGAAAGCTTGAATATCATCTGATTTGTCTTGCTGAAACCTTGACCAAGTGAAGCGAGAGTGGTCTCCTAGTGTTGATCTGAGTGGTGCCTTTTTGAGGAACTTTGATCTGCTTCCCGATCTGGCAGTCTCTGCAGATGATGCTCAGGTCACCTTTAACTTTAGGGATTCCACGTACTAGCCCATCAGTGGCAACCTTCTTTAGCGTTCTCAGATTTACGTGTCCCACTCTTAAATTTTGCTCAGCAGGCATGTTGTTTCAGCATTGGGTTGACCAAGGTTCATCAAGTAGCAGTTGTTTGAGGACCTTCTTCCAGTGAGAACTGATTCATCATTCTTGTTCAACACCACACATTCATCCTGTGTAAACTGAACATGGTGCTCTCCGTCACACAACTGACTTATACTGATCAGATTTGCCTACAGTCCTTTGACAAGGAGGACTTCTTTCAATCTGGGTAGGCCTAGAACATTCAGAGTTCCTCTTCGAAGCACTATGCCTTCTACTCCATCTCCAAACATCACAGATTTATCTTTGAACACCTCTACACTGGTCAGAAACTCAGGATTGCCAGTCATGTGTCTAGAACAACCACTGTCAAAGTACCATCTTTCCTTCTTCAGATGACTAGTGGAACTGAAAGCAACATGGCAAACCTCACTCCTTTGCTTAACTCTCCAGACTTGCTTCACCTGAGGTTTCGGCACTTGATCCATCTTTCTGAGAAACTTGTGGAATTCCTGACATATTGGTTTGATGTGTCCCACTCGGTTGCAGTAAAAGCACCTTCGTTTATCTTGCCTTCTTGAGGGATACCATGTTGTTCTTCTTCGTAAGTGATGTTCAGTGGGTACATTGTAAGATCTTGGCTCAGCTTTTACAAACATTGTATTTCCGGGGCCAGATGCACTAGTGAATCCTAGCCCTTTGTAACCGCCACCCATCCTTTGAGCTCCTAGGATAGAGTCTAACTCTTTTGTTCCAGAGTTGAGCATCTTGACAGACTTCTTAAGGTTGTTCAGATCCTCCAGTGTCTCCTCATGAACAAGTTTGTCTGTCCTAATTTCAGATTTGAGGGCATCCACAATATTAAGAAGAATTACCTCTCCTCGTCTTAAAGAAGCATTCTTCATCTTTAGATCATCAATGATTTCTGGATGTTTGCCTTGACTTCTTTCAGTCTAGATCTTCAGAGATGACACAACTGTCAGTAGCTCGATGACGGAGCCCACCGCACTGTCGTTAAGGTGCGGTGTTCTCTGTGCAAAAGCAAATTTATATTCCGCTACTCGTGACCTTACTACTGGGTAGCAAGTGGTAAGTAGGGGTCGAACCCAAGGGAATTAGGCGATAGTCGTTCTTTGAGGGATTTGTACAGCAAGGGAGCGAGTTTTAGGTTGATTGAGGTTTTAGTGCAGAAAAGTAAGTGGTTGGTTGGTTTTGGTTTTTAGTGCGGAAAAGTAAATGACAGAAAAGTAAAATACTGAAAGTAAAAGTAGAAGACTTACAGCGGGTGATGCGTGATTGGTAAGTCCTCCGGAAGGTGAGCAGTTGATAGAGCAATTTATACTAAAAGTAAATGCGAGGGGTTTTTTAAATCTAAGGAAAGCATTCGGTTTCGGGGGCCTTGTATCATAGCCTGTTTATCATTGACCATTAGTGATTCTTCTAAGTATTCAAAAGTGTATCAAGGCCATTTCAAGCACTCGATTTGCACACACCGTCTAGCCCATTTCAAGGTCGTAGAGCACTTGTTCTATTTAGACTAGCACCCCATTTCAAGGTATACTAGCCTATGTGCATCCATTGATCCGTCATTTCTGATCAAAACCAATGGTGTTTAAAAGAGGTCGAACTCCTCAGATAAGCTTTGCCATTTCAAGCATCCACTTACCCGAGTATGTTCACGAACCCCCACAGAAGAGTTTTCCCATTTCAAGCATCCACTCAACCTTGGAAGTTCTGGCCTAATATATGGCACATAGAACAAGTTTTGAATAAAAAGAAGAGGCACTAAGTGCAAGGTCTAAAACATTTTATGATACAAGTACACCCCTTCAACTGAATGAAGAGTTTAGCTACGATTATCCATGGAAGAGGATATCATAGCTAAATACTCGGGGTTTTTTGAAAGACAGTAAGTAAAGGAGAATACTCAAGAACCAACAGGAGTATTCCCAAATCCTACTTGAATACTCAAGAACCAACAGGAGTATTCTCTAAAACTGTTATAATACTCAAGAACCAACAGGAGTATTATTTCAAAACCAAACTTACAAAAGTACCAAAACTTAGAGAGAGAAGTGTTTGTTGATTGTGGGATGATACAAATGAGAGGGGAGGGCTTGTATTTATAGGCCTAAGGAGGAGGAGGATGTGGTGGAGAAGGGTGACACATGTCACAAATTTGTGGTGAGGAGGGGAGGAGGTAAAGCCGCCGGGTAGCCGGTCATGGAGGAGGAGGGGAGGTGGCTTTGGCCACCTCTTGCACAAAGCCGCCGGTCACTTGTAGGGGAGAGGAGTTTTTGTGTGGGCTTGTGTAGTTTTCACAAAACAATTAGTCCAATTTCGCTCCGGTCTGACTTTGGTTGTTCCTCGGTTGGATTTGTATTAAGTGATTCCACGTCAGGATCTTGAGATTTCTTCAGTCGGCGTTTGATCTTGACCTTGGAATGACTCGTAATATCTTTTCAGCGTAAAATCCTCTCCTTAGCGTGTTTCTCTCTAGTCTCCAAAATACCCTGTAGATATAAATCGGAACTAACAAGCAAAAGTTAAATAGACAAATAGTCTAATTTAGTGGGTTTTACTGTGTTTATGATTCGTATAATTATGGTCCATCAGATCACCCCACACTTTTAGTTGTTCGTCCCGAACAATGCTATTAAAGGGCGGCACATTAAGTTTGGTTTTAAAATATGAAAGTTAGTCTGTGGGACTCGATTTATCCTAATTCATGCATTGCTTACTTATTACCAAATTGAACTGTGTAAATAAATAGAAGAAACTTGATACTTGTACCTTCGTGCTGAGATGCAAATTATTCTGGATGTTTCGGGAGATAGCCCTTTTTAGGCTCCTGGACTGCATTCTCGGGACCGTCTCGTACTATATGGTTTTCTTGTAGCTTTCTCTAGCACGTGATTCGGTTCGGGTTTCAATGGTTTGGTCTTTGATTTTCTTTTGGCGAGGGACAACTTTTGTAGTGAATCGGCCTTTGGCCTTTGATTTGACTCTTTGAGTACTTCACTTTTGTTTGGTTAAAACCTTCACAATTTTGGGCCTTTGGCCTCTTGATTTGCTTCTTTGAGCTTTTGCCTTTTTGTGGCTTGCTAGTCCATTTTCTCAAGCCTTTTTGGGAGGTCCAATCGTCGCCCGCGAGCATATGGAAATACCTCCCCGCTCCTCTCATCTTTGCCGTTTCGCGTGGGTCAAGATTAGGGTCGCTCATCTATTTTCTCGGCTACTTTGACTAGAGATAGGACGGTCTGATTCCCGTCCTCACCTTTTTTTGCTTTTTGCATAAACACTGCATGGCGGAGATGACTTCAATCTTCACTGAAACCCGAAGTGCAGCCTCCACTGACTTCGAAAACCATATAGTTTGATTCGATCCTTCGAGTGCTTGCCAAGCCTCTCTAGGGCAGTTTATGTCAACTCCACATCCCTAGTTTATCTCAGCACAAAGGGACAAATGAGAAGTTACATTCTAAGTTTTTAAATAGTTGAATTTTCACAAGGTTAATGCATGAATTATGATCTATCTTTTTCACATTCTTAAGTTCATATTTTCAAAAAGATAATATTAAAAAAGAAAATATGTTTGTGTACACAGGTGGTTCTCACCCCACACTTTTGAACGAAGGCGTGCCTTTCAGCAAGATTTAGTTCAAAAGCCATGCAAGCAGAAATTATACGAGAAGAGAATGACATTAGGGAAAAGGGAAGAACAGAACTCCCTTTAAAGTGTCGAGTGAACGACATGGCATGAGGCTGGATAATCGAGGGAGTTCGGCTGGGGCCTTGAACTCTCAGTGTAGGCCTGGCTGGCTTAATGTTGCACCCATAACCGATTCCTGAATAGTCATTTCTTCTATGCACCAAGTGGGTGAGAGCGATTTATTGGAAAAACTAAATGACAGGAAAATAAAAGACAGAAAGTAAGATAGGTGTCGGGTTACCTCCCGACCAGTGCCTTTGTTTAACGTCGTTGGCTCGATAGTACCTCATTCCTAGATCACTGGTTTGGATCCCATGGGTGGCTCAAGTCGAATTTCGCCACTGTTCCTGTGTTGATTTTTGCCTTGTCTTTCCCCGATTTCTTGTGAGATGATGTGCTTGGGTCCTGTTCCCCTTGTTCAGGTGGTGTCTCCTTTCAATGTTTCTGGGAAGGTGAGGGTCCTTTGACCATAGCTGCTGGTCCTCGTTGTTGTTTTTTAAGTAGGGCTGTAGTTTGTGCTTCTTTGAGTATTTCCATGGCTCTCAGTTCTCCGAGTGTTCGTGTTTCGTCTTCCCCAATCATACCACCGAATTCTTCTTACCCTGGTTGTGAGGGTCGTGCAGCTTCTTCCAGTGTCTCCTTCACTTCTGACATTGTTACTACGTTAATATTCCTCTTTGGGTCTTGGATGGTTTGTGAACGAAGTCTGCTGGGCTCATTAGTAAGGGCGGTCATTGAGGTAGCTAGCTGAGACATTTTCTTGGTTAATTCTGAAATTGCCCCGTCAGTTTTTGCCTGGTATCGGTGCACAATAGTACTCAACTGCTGTACAGAGCCTGACAATTGCTGCACAGTTCCTGAGAGCTCCTTTATTATGTCTTCCAGCCACTTGTTTGGTCCTTGCTGATTACTCGGGCCCACCTGGTATTGATTTGGAGCCTTCTGTTGATATTGGCTAGCCGCTGGAGAGTTTTGGTTGTACTGCTTATGGGGAGGTCGGTAGAATGATTGAGCTGGTTTAGGGGCGTATTGTTGTATTTCTCTCTGAGCGTAGTTGTTGTTGTTATTGTACCCTTAGTATCTTCGCATGGCCTCCCTATCACGAGCTCTTCTGTTTCTGATGAGTTGTTCCGGATTGTCCACAAATGAAAGTGGCACCTCATCATATCGATCGTACATGTTTATTTCTTCGTCATCCTGGTAGTTATGGTAGCTTCCTTCGCGAGACATGGTTGCTTCGAAGCGAGTATCGATTTAAAGAACTTTATCAAATTAATTAACTAATTCTCTGGCAACGGCGCCAGTTTTGACGGAGCCCACCGCACTGTCGTTAAGGTGCGGTGTTCTCTGTGCAAAAGCAAATTTATATTCCGCTACTCGTGACCTTACTACTGGGTTGCAAGTGGTAAGTAGGGGTCGAACCCAAGGGAATTAGGGGGATAGTCGTTCTTTGAGGGATTTGTACAACGAGGGAGCGTGTTTTAGGTTGATTGAGGTTTTAGTGCGGAAAAGTAAGTGGTTGGTGGGTTGGTTTAGGTTTTTAGTGCGGAAAACTAAATGACAGAAAAGTAAAATACTGAAAGTAAAAGTAGAAGACTTACAGCGGGTGATGCGTGATTGGTAAGTCCTCCGGAAGGTGAGCAGTTGATAGAGCAATTTATACTAAGAAAGTAAATGCGAGGGGTTTTTTAAATCTAAGGAAAGCATTCGGTTTCGGGGGCCTTGTATCATAGCCTGTTTATCATTGACCATTAGTGATTCTTCTAAGTATTCAAAAGTGTATCAAGGCCTTTTCAAGCACTCGATTTGCACACACCGTCTAGCCCATTTCAAGGTCGTAGATCACTTGTTCTATTTAGACTAGCACCCCATTTCAAGGTATACTAGCCTATGTGCATCCGTTGATCCGTCATTTCCGATCAAAACCAATGGTGTTTAAAAGAGGTCGAACTCCTCAGATAAGCTTTGCCATTTCAAGCATCCACTTACCCGAGTATGTTCACGAACCCCCACGGAAGAGTTTTGCCATTTCAAGCATCCACTCAACCTTGGAAGTTCTGGCCTAATATATGGCACATAGAACAAGTTTTGAATAAAAAGAAGAGGCACTAAGTGCAGGGTCTAAAACATTTTATGATACAAGTACACCCCTTCAACCGAATGAAGAGTTTAGCTACGATTATCCATGGAAGAGGATATCATAGCTAAATACTCGGGGGTTTTTGAAAGACAGTAAGTAAAGGGGAATACTCAAGAACCAACAGGAGTATTCCCAAATCCTACTTGAATACTCAAGAACCAACAGGAGTATTCTCTAAAACTGTTATAATACTCAAGAACCAACAGGAGTATTATTTCAAAACCAAACTTACAAAAGTACCAAAACTTAGAGAGAGAAGTGTTTGTTGATTGTGGGATGATACAAATGAGAGGGGAGGGCTTGTATTTATAGGCCTAAGGAGGAGGAGGATGTGGTGGAGAAGGGTGACACATGTCACAAAGTTGTGGTGAGGAGGGGAGGAGGTAAAGCCGCCGGGTAGCTGGTCATGGGGGAGGAGGGGAGGTGGCTTTGGCCACCTCTTGCACAAAGCCGCCGGTCACTTGTAGGGGAGAGGAGTTTTTGTGTGGTTTTGTGTAGTTTTCACAAAACAATTAGTCCAATTTCGCTCCGGTCTGACTTTGGTTGTTCCTCGGTTGGATTTGTATTGAGTGATTCCACGTCAGGATCTTGAGATTTCTTCAGTCGGCGTCTGATCTTGACCTTGGAATGACTCGTAATATCTTTTCAATAAAATCCTCTCCTTAGCGTGTTTTCTCACTAGTCTCCAAAATACCCTGTAGATATAAATCGGAACTAACAAGCAAAAGTTAAATAGACAAATAGTCTAATTTAGTGGGTTTTATTGTGTTTATGATTCGTATAATTATGGTCTATCAGATCACACCACACTTTTAGTTGTTCGTCCCGAACAATGCTATTAAAGGGCGGCACATTAAGTTTTGTTTTAAAATATGAAAGTTAGACTGTGGGACTCGATTTATCCTAATTCATGCATTGCTTACTTATTACCAAATTGAACTGTGTAAATAAATAGAAGAAACTTGATACTTGTACCTTCGTACTGAGATGCAAATTATTCTGGATGTTTCGGGAGATAGCCCTTTTTAGGCTCCTGGACTGCATTCTCGGGACCGTCTCGTACTATATGGTTTTCTTGTAGCTTTCTCTAGCACGTGATTCGGTTCGGGTTTCAATGGTTTGGTCTTTGATTTTCTTTTGGCGAGGGACAGCTTTTGTAGTGAATCGGCCTTTGGCCTTTGAATTGACTCTTTGAGTACTTCACTTTTGTTCGGTTAAAACCTTCACAATTTTGGGCCTTTGGCCTCTTGATTTTCTTCTTTGAGCTTTTGCCTTTTTGTGGCTTGCTAGTCCATTTTCTCAAGCCTTTTTGAGAGGTCCAATCGTCGCCCGCGAGCATATGGAAATACCTCCCCGCTCCTCTCATCCTTGCCATTTCGCGCGGGTCAAGATGAGGGTCGCTCATCTATTTTTTTGGCTACTTTGACTAGAGATAGGACGGTCTGATTCCCGTCCCTGCCTTTTTTTCTTTTTGCATAAACACTGCATGGCGGAGATGACTTCAATCTTCAGTGAAACCTGAAGTGCAGCATCCACTGACTTCGAAAACCATATAGTTTGATTCGATCCTTCGAGTGCTTGCCAAGCCTCTCTAGGGCAGTTTATGTCAATTCCACATCCCTAGTTTATCTCAGCACAAAGGGACAAATGAGAAGTTACATTCTAAGTTTTTAAACAGTTGAATTTTCACAAGGTTAATGCATGAATTATGATCTATCTTTTTCACATTCTTAAGTTCATATTTTCAAAAAGATAATATTAAAAAAGAAAACATGTTTATGTACACAGGTGGTTCTCACCCCACATTTTTGAACGAAGGCGTGCCTTTCAGCAAGACTTAGTTCAAAAGCCATGCAAGCAGATGTTATACGAGAAGAGAATGACATTAGGGAAAAGGAAAAGGGAAGAACACAACTCCCTTTAAAGTGTCGAGTGAACGACATGGCATGAGGCTGGATAATCGAGGGAGTTCGGCTGGGGCCTTGAACTCTCAGCGTAGGCCTGGCTGGCTTAATATTGCACCCATAACCGATTCCTGAATTGTCTTTTCTTCTATGCACCAAGTGGGTGAGAGCGATTTATTGGAAAAACTAAATGACAGGAAAATAAAAGACAGAAAGTAAGATAGGTGTCGGGTTACCTCCCAGCCAGTGCCTTTGTTTAACGTCGTTGGCTCGACAGTACCTCATTCCTGGATCACTGGTTTGGATCCCATGGGTGGCTCAGGTCGAATTTTGCCACTGTTCCTGTGTTGATTTTTGCCTTGTCTTTCCCCGATTTCTTGTGAGATGATGTGCTTGGGGTCCTGTTCCCCTTGTTCAGGTGGTGTCTCCTTCCAATGTTTCTGAGAAGGTGAGGGTCCTTTGACCATAGCTGCTGGTCCTCGTTGTTGTTTTTTAAGTAGGGCTGCAGTTTGTGCTTCTTTGAGTATTTCCATGGCTCTCAGTTCTCCGAGTGTTCGTGGTTCATCTTCCCCAATTATACCACTGAATTCTTCTTTCCCTGGTTGTGAGGGTCGTGCAGCTTCTTCCAGTGTCTCCTTCACTTCTGACATTGTTACTACGTTAATATTCCTCTTTGGGTCTTGGATGGTTTGTGAAGGAAGTCTGCTGGGCTCATTAGTAAGGGCGGTCATTGAGGTAGCTAGCTGAGACATTTGCTTGGTTAATTCTGAAATTGTCCCGTCAGTTTTTGCCTGGTATCGGTGCACAAAAGTACTCAACTGCTGTACAGAGCCTGACAATTGCTGCACAGTTCCTGAGAGCTCCTTTATTATGTCTTCCAGCCACTTGTTTGGTCCTTGCTGATTACTCGGGCCCGTCTGGTATTGATTTGGAGCCTTCTGTTGATATTGGCTAGCCGCTGGAGAGTTTTGGTTGTACTGCTTATGGGGAGGTCGGTAGAATGATTGAGCTGGTTTAGGGGCGTATTGTTGTATTTCTCTCTGAGCGTAGTTGTTGTTGTTATTGTACCCTTGGTATCTTCGCATGGCCTCCCTATCACGAGCTCTTCTGTTTCTGATGAGTTGTTCCGGATTGTCCACAAATGAAAACGGCACCTCATCATTTCGATCGTACAGGTTTATTTCTTCATCATCCTGGTAGTTATGGTAGCTTCCTTCGCGAGACATGGTTGCTTCGAAGCGAGTATCGATTTAAAGAACTTTATCCAATTAATTAACTAATTCCCCGGCAACGGCGCCAGTTTTGACGGAGCCCACTGCACTGTCGTTAAGGTGCGGTGTTCTCTGTGCAAAAGAAAATTTATATTCCGCTACTCGTGACCTTACTACTGGGTAGCAAGTGGTAAGTAGGGGTCGAACCCAAGGGAATTAGGGGGATAGTCGTTCTTTGAGGGATTTGTACAGTGAGGGAGCGTGTTTTAGGTTGATTGAGGTTTTAGTGCGGAAAAGTAAGTGGTTGGTTGGTTGGTTTTGGTTTTTAGTGCAGAAAAGTAAATGACAGAAAAGTAAAATACTGAAAGTAAAAGTAGAAGACTTACAGCGGGTGATGCGTGATTGGTAAGTCCTCCGGAAGGTGAGCAGTTGATAGAGCAATTTATACTAAGAAAGTAAATGCGAGGGGTTTTTTAAATCTAAGGATAGCATTCGGTTTTGGGGGCCTTGTATCATAGCTTGTTTATCATTGACCATTAGTGATTTTTCTAAGTATTCAAAAGTGTATCAAGGCCATTTCAAGCACTCGATTTGCACACACCATCTAGCCCATTTCAAGGTCGTAGAGCACTTGTTCTATTTAGACTAGCACCCCATTTCAAGGTATACTAGCCTATGTGCATCCATTGATCCGTCATTTCCGATCAAAACCAATGGTGTTTAAAAGAGGTCGAACTCCTCAGATAAGCTTTGCCATTTCAAGCATCCACTTACCCGAGTATGTTCACGAACCCCCACGGAAGAGTTTTGCCATTTCAAGCATCCACTTAACCTTGGAAGTTCTGGCCTAATATATGGAAGTTTTGAATATGGTACTATGAGGAGTTTTCCCCACCATCTTTCGAACTTGAAATCCGCGAGAAGATAATCAACCTTAAGCAATCACGGGACGAAACATTGGACGAGTACTTATGGTACTTCGATTCCCTTGTAACGAGCTACCATGGATTCACGAACAACGATCTTCTTCAAAGGTTTCTTGGAGGGATGCTGCCACATGAGTGGAATTGGCTTAATTATACGACGGGAGGCTCGGTGAATAACTTAGCCGAGGCTGATCTGTGGGACCTAATAAATGATTTGGCCGCAAGGTCAAGACAAGATCAAGCCATGCGGCGCGAAGAACTGGCCAACATGATGCACTGAATCCAGACCGACATCGAGGAAACGCGGGCAATTGTTGAGGCAACTCAAAAGATGCTCGAGCCGAGAGTCATCGAAGAAGAGCACGAGGAGCCGGTAGAGGACAAGGACGCATGGATAACTGACGAGGAAGTCCTGTCCCTACTTGACGAGCCAAATGAAGTCCCGGTCCTCACTGCCGAGCCACTCAAGGACAAGAAGGAAGAATTGGCAGCTAGCATCCAGCAAATGAGTGCCTCGATACACCAAGACGAGGTTAAAAATGAGGAATTCTGGGCGGCTACACAACTGATCTGGGACCGCATTGCCAAACTGCCCAAATCAATTTCGGTCCTAACTGAAGAGTTACCCAAAACAGACCCAGACCTCAGTATGATTGCCCCCGGAGACCATATGAATGACGAGGATGAGGACCCATGGTTGCCTGAAGAAGAGCTCCATTCAGATTACCCCTGGGAGTTAGAAGAAAAACTGCCCAATTCAGGCCCGGTCCACATTACCAATCTACCCGAGGAAATCACGCCGGTCCCAGACCTCATTGCCGAACCAGCCGAAACATGCCCGGACCTCACTGCCGAACTAACCGAGGAAATCACGGCAGGCCCGGTCCTTGCACTCGAAGCACCCAAAACATGGCCGATCCTCACTATCGAAGCACCTGAGGCAGGCCTGGTCCTCATTATCAAACTGTCCAAGAAAGACCTGGCCCTTATGGTGGAAGTTCCCCCAACTTTTCCCCTCGGTTTGTATGCCGATCATAGCCACCGAAGATCATATAATCAATAATGATGAGGTGCAAGGGGAGTTAGAGGAGGAGCATGAGCCAAAAAAGCCGACAAAGGAACTCTCACTCGTCACAAGCCAAGGAAAACCGCCTGAAAACTCACTCGTTCCAAGACAACCATCCATCACTGCCACAATGAAGAGGATTGGCAGAGGCGCATGCTTAATGTCGCCTACATTTAATGTCACAAAACCAAACTTCCAAACTCGCAAAAGTGCCAACTATTCAAACATGAAGAAGCGGCAAAGACATGGGCCAAAGGAATGGAAACCCGGAAGGAAAAGCAAGAGAGCTCGACTCATTGGACCAGCAGCTATGGTCAATGAAGCCTCACCCTCTCGGAGCAAAAGGGCAGCCAAGAAGAAATTCAACCTCACATGCCCATGGGATCCCACCTTATGATCCCTAAATGAGGTACTGTCGAGCTAACGACGTTAAACAAATGCACTGGTCGGGAGGTAACCCGACTCCTATCTTACTTTCAGTCATTTAATTTCAGTCATTTAGTTTTTTGCCTTAAGTCATTCTCACCTTGCCTGTATATATTTGCTTGCAATTAACTTTTGAACTAAGTCGCGCTGAAAGGCATGCCTTCGTTCAAAAGTGTGGGGTGAGAACCGCCTGTGTACATAGTTAGTTAACATGCTTTTTCTTTTCCTTTTCCCTTAATATTATATTTTTGAAAATATGAACTTGAGAATGTGAAAAAGATAGATCTAAATTCATGCATTTACCTTGTGAAAATTCAACTGTTTAAAAACTTAGAATGTAACTTCTCATTTGTCCCTTTGTGCTGAGATATACAGGGGATGTGGAGTTGACATAAACTGCCCTAGAGAGGCTTGGCAAGCACTCGAAGGATCGAATCTAACTATATGGTTTTCGAAGTCAGTGGAGGCTGCACTTCGGGTTTCAGTGAAGATTGAAGTCATCTCCGCCGTGCAGCGTTTATGCAAGAGGCGGGACGGGAATCAAACCGTCCTATCTCTAGTCCTAGTAGCCGGGAAAATAGATGAGCGACCCTCATCTTGACCCGCGCGAAATGGCGTGGATGAGAAAGAGCGGGGAGGTATTTCCATATGCTTGCGGGCGACGATTGGACCTCCCAAAAAAGGCTTGAGAAAATGGACTAGCAAGCCACAAAAAGGCAAAAGCTCAAAGAGCTAATCAAAGGCCAAAGGCCAAAGTTGTGAAAATTCTAACCGAACAAAAGTGAAGTACTCAAAGAGTCAAATCAAAGGCCAAAGGCCGATTCACTACAAAAAAGCTGTCCCTCGCCAAAAAAGAAAATCAAAAAGGCTCAACTCATTTGTGAAGCCCGAACCGAATCACGTGCTTGAGAAAGCTACAAGGAAACCATATAGTGCGAGATAGTCCCGAGGTTGCAGTCCAGGAGTATGAAAAGGGCTATCTCCCGAAACATCCGAATTAATTTGCATCTCGGCACGGAGGTACAAGTATCAAGTTTCTTCTATTTATTTACATAGTTTAATTTGGTAATAAGTAAGTAATGCATGAATTAGGATAAATCTAGTCCCACAGTCTCACTTTCATATTTGAAGTTTTTACTTGGATTGTGTGTGCCGCCCTTTAAAAAGCATTATTCGGGACGAACAACTAAAAGTGTGGGGTGATCTGATGGACCATAATTGTATGAATCATAAACACAGTTAAACCCACCAAATTAGACTCTTTGTCTATTTAACTTTTGCTTGTTAGTTCCGATATTTATCCACAGGGTATTTTGAAGTCTAGAGAGAATATAGGCTAAGGAGGAGTTTTTAAGCTGAAAATGAAGTACGAGTCATTCCAGGTCACGACCAGATTCCGACTGTACAACTTTCATGATCCTGACTTGGAATCACTCAAATATGCTAGAACAATCGGCGTTTGAACAAGAAACGCAATGCAAAGGCACCGAGCCCGATAAAGGCCAAACAAGGGCAATTTCAGCCGATTTGGGATTTCGACCGTGTTCGGGGCAGAATTTGGCTTAACTTCCTTCTTGAGATCATCTTAGAATGACTTTGTCGTTCAGAATACACTCCCAAAAAACCAAGAAGCAACCGAAGTGCAACCAGAGTCAGACCGGAGCTGAAAGGACCCGATGGCTTTTGTGAAAACATCTCAAACTCACTCACACTCTTCTCCTCCACCACATGGGCAGCTAAGCCATCATCTACTCCTCCTTTGCCACATGGGCGGCGGCTTTTGGGAGGACACCTCACCTCCGATGGCTTTTGAAGCCTCCTCTCATCCCATGCCAAGTGTCTTCACTTCCTCCACAAATCTACACTCCCTTAGCCTATAATTACCAACCTTCCTTCACTTGTAAAATCATCCCATTCACAACACAATTCCATAGTTAGAGAGAGAAGCTCGAGCTTCACTCTAGATTTTGGGCACAATCCTTGTAAACACACTTTCTTTTGTAATATAATGCTTTAGTTTGTTCTTGAGTACTCTTGTCGGTTCTTGAAGTACTCAAGTTTGTCTTTACTTTTCACTGTTCTTGAGTACTCTTGTCGGTTCTTGAAGTACTCACCCCTTTCCTTTACTGTCTTTTACTTTCGAAAACTTTACTTTCCTGTCTTTCAAAACTGCAATTTTACTTTCCTTGTCTTTACTTTCAAAAACTTTACTTTCTGTCTTTCGAAAACCTTTACTTTTCAAGTACTTAGCTATGATGTCCTCTTCCATGGATAATCGTAGCTAAACCCTTTATTCGGTTGAAGGGGTGTACTTGTGTCATAAAATGTTTTAGACCCTTTTCTTAATGCCTCTTTGTGTTCAACTTGTTCTAAGTGCCTTATATTAGGTCAGAACTTCATTGGTAGAGTGGATGCTCGGAAGAGCAAAGCTCTATCATGAACTCGCGACCTCCGTGGATAAGTGGAGGCTCGGAAGAGCACAACTTATTTGTGTAGATCAACCTCTTTCAAAAACCATTTGATTTATCAGGAATGATGGTCAACTGGATGCACATATTAGAACAAGAGTTCTACGTCTTGCAAAAAACTAGACGGTGTGGCAAGTCTTGTGCTAGGAATAGCCTCGATTCACTTTTGAACACTTAGTATGGTCATTAGCGGTCAATGATAAACAGATTATGATACATGGCCCCAGAAACCGAATCTTTCCTTAACTTAAAACATCACCTGCACTTTACTTTTCGGTCTCAATATCAACTGCTCACCTCCCGGAAGACTTGTCCTTCACGCAACAATCACTGTAAGTCTTCTCTTTTATTTTCAGTACTTTACTTTTATGTCATTTACTTTTCCGCACTAAAAACCAAAACCAACCAAAAAGGCACGTAGTTATTAGCACTAAAACCTCAATCAACCTAAAATCACGCTCCCTTCCTGTACAATCCCTCAAAGAACAATTATCCCCCTAATTCCCTTGGGTTCGACCCCTACTTACCACTTGCTACCGAGTAGTGAAGTCGCGAGTAGCGGACTGATAAATTAATTCTTGACGTTTGCACACGACGACTGTGCATCCATCAGTTTGACGACAAGTTTTCTCCCACTCCTAAGGGTCACGACATTAACATTTTCTTTCGGGTTTTGAATGGTTTGTGAAGGAAGTCTGCCTGGTTCATTAGTGAGCGCGGACATTGAGGTGGCTAGCTGGGACATTTGCTTTTTCAAGTATGAGGTATCTCCCTTTGTCTCGACTTGGAATCGATGCATCGAGCCCACGAGTTCCTTCACCACATCATCAAGGGATTTGTTTGGTCCTTGCGGATTGCTCGGGCCGGCTTGGTACTGATTCGGTCCCTTCTGCTGATACTGACCCGTTGGGTGCTGGTTTGGTCTTTTTTTTTTTCTGATATTGGCCTGCTGATGGAGCGTTCTGGTTGTACTGCCGGTGGGGAGGTTGGTAGAATGACTGAGCTAATTGAGGTGCAGCTTGTTGTGTCTCCCTTGGAGGGTGGTTGTCGTTCCGCCAAGTTGGGTTGGTTACTTGATTATACTGCCAGTTTGGTCCGGCTCTGTCGTTGCTGTTGTTGTTGTTGTATCCTTGGTATCCTACCACTGCATTCACTTCTGCCGGTTCCTCTACTATTAACGTTGGGCATGCGTCAGTCTTGTGGTCCGTAGAACCACAAAACTCGCAAGGCTTTACTTGAACTGGCTGCCTTCGTAGGATCTGAACCATCATCTCCTTCATTTGTTTCATCTCTTCTGGCATAGAGTTCATCGGTGTTTCAGCCTTTGCCACATTCTTTGTTCGGGAAAATTCTTCCTGCCGAGTTGTCTCCTCTCTAAATCGGGCATTTTTAGCAACGTCAGTGATGAGTTGCCTTATGCCGCTCAGTGACTGATTCATCATGGATCCTCCAGCTGAGGCATCCAGGAGCATTTTGTCTAAGGGTCTTAATCCATCAATGAGGTATTTGATGATGAGTTTCTCAGGCAGTCCGAGGGTGCAGCAGCTTCTCTCCTGGTGGTTGAATTTTTCCAGGTAGTCGTACATGGTTTCATTGGGCCCCTGCTTGATGTCCTGTAGTTGCCTCCTTACTTGCATCGCTCTTCCCGCTGGGTAGTCTTTGTCCAAGAATTTCTTTTGCATCTGAGCCCATGTTCTGATGCTTCCCGAAGGCAATGAAAGGAAGCAGTCGTTCACCGAGTCGATGAGGGAAAAATAGAAAGCCTTCAATTTGAAGTCTTCTACATTCTCCCCATTGGGCCTTAGATTTTGGCAAATGCCATGTAAGCGTTGTAGATGAGTTGTCGCAGATTCTCCATGAGTTCCTGAGAACTTGGGAAAATTGTGGACCACTAATGTGTTGATGGCGATGTTTTCTAGTTCAGGGCCCTCGTAAACGCACCACGGCTGATTTCTGAAATCCGGTGCCGACAGTTCTCCCATAGTAGGTTCGCGGAAGTTATTGTCCCCATAGTACTCATCGAATACGGGTTCTCGTCTTGGCTCTTGTCGATATTACGGGGGTGGTGGATGTCTAGGGGGTTGTTGCGCTGGACCAGCTTCATTTCGGTCCTCGGACGGGCCTTGGTTTCTCCGGATGGCCTCCCTTTCACGAGCTCCTTGGTTTCGGATGAGTTGCTCTGGATCGTCGAGAATTGGAAATGGAGGCAGCGCCTCATTATTTCGATCAAACAGATTTATCTCGTCGTCATCCTGATAGTCATGGTGGCTTCCCGCACGAGACATGGTTATGCAGAAGCGAGTTTGAAATTTAAGAGAAAAAAGAAAAAGAAAAAGAAAGAACAATTATCCGATTGATAATTTCTAATTCCCCGGCAACGGCGCCAATTTTTGACAGATGCACAGTCATCGTGTGCAAAAGCAAAAGATAAATTTATAAGTCCGCTACTCATGACTTCACTATTGGGTAGCAAAGCGGTAAGTATGGGTCGAACCCAAGGGAATTAGTGGATAGTTGTTCTTTAAGGGATTTGTATAGAAATGTAAATGCGATTGGGGTTGGTTGTGGTTTTAGTACTGAAAGTAAATTACTGAAAAGTAAATGACTAAAAATAAAGTGCGGAAAGTAAATGATTGAAAAGTAAAGTGCGGAAAACAAAATTACTGAAAAGTAAAATGCGGAAAGTAAATTGCGTAAAGTAAATACTGAAAGTAAAGTGTTGGAACAGTCGAGTTCAATATCAACCGCAACACACTTTTGGTTTGTCGCACGCTGTATTTCAAGCGTGATACGTGCCAAACTTATATTGGATTGATGTTGAAAACGTCTGTAGTAAGCGTACGGAAATGTAAAGACTGAAAGTAAAGTACGGAAATGTAAAGACTGAAAGTAAAGTGCGTAAAAGTAAATTGCTGGAACAGTCGAATTCAATATCAACTGATCAATATACTTTTGGTACTGGCCGCACGCTATAAGCGCAATGCATACCAAAGATATATTGGGTTAATATTGAAAGCGTCTGTAGTAAGCGTACTGAAAGTAAATGACTGAAAAGTAAATGTGCGGAAAGTAAAGTACTTAAAGTAAATGTGCGGAAAAGCAAATGTTAGGTGCTGAAAGTAAAGTTAGTTGCGGAAAGTAAAGGTACTGAAAAGTAAAGTTAGTTGCAGAAAGTAAAGGTACTGAAAAGTAAAGTTAGTTGCGGAAAGTAAAATACTGAAAGTAAATGGTACTGAAAGTAAGCAGTTGATAATAGGACTGAAAGTAAAGTGACAAGTGGTGTTTAGGTTGAGAGAAGGATTCGGTTTTAGGGGCCTTGTATCATAGTTCGTTCATCATCGACCTCTAATGATCGTTCTAAGTGTTCAAAGATGTATCAAGGCCATTTCTAGCACTCGACTTGCCACACCGTCTAGTCCTTTTCAAGACATAGAACACTTGTTCTAGATAGGCTAATTCCTCCTTTCGAAGTATCTTAGCCCATGTGCATCCACTTGATCAATCATTTCCGATCAACCAAGTGGTGTTTTAAATAGGTTGAACTCTATGGAAAAGCTTTGCTCTTTCGAGCCTCCACTTAACCACGTATGTTCACGAACCCCATGGAAGAGTTTTGCTCTTTCGAGCCTCCACTCAACCAATAGTGTTATAACCTAATATATGGCACATAGAACAAGTTTGAACATAATAGAAGCGTTAAGAAAATGGTCTAAAACGTTTGCATGATACAAGCACACCCCTTCAACCGAATGAAGGGTTTAGCTACGAATATCCATAGAAGTGGATACCATAGCTAAGTGCTTGGAAAAGTAAAGGTTTTGGTTTTGAAAACAAAGACAAGAAAGTAAGGTTTTGGAAAGTAAAACTCAAGAACAAACTTGAGCACTCAAGAATCAACAAGAGTGAACTCAAGAACACTCAAGAATACTCAAGAACCAACAAGAGTATTCAAGATCAAAGCAAAATAAAGACAAGAAAGCAAAAGAGGGGTCACGGTTTTGGGCAAAGGAAATGAAGAACAAACTCAAACTTCACTCAAGAACTCTCAAGAACACTCAAGAACAAGAGAGAAGGTAGAGCTTTTGATTTCAAAACACAAGTGTTCACAAGGATTTGTGGAATGGATTGTAGAGAGATTCTCTACCTAAGTTACAAGTGATATGTTTCAAGGAGGGGAAGCCCTCCTTTTATAGCCAAATGTGGCGGTTGGAGGAGTGAGTGGAGTGAGATATTTCCTCCTCCAACCGCCTCTAGTTCCCCTATAAGTCCGGTTGACCTTGGTTGGCCTTCGGTTGGAGTTTGGATGAGCCAAAGGGTGCACTTGCCTTGCACATGGGCGGTTGAGCTTGGGATGTGCCAAAGGGCAACTACATGAGCTTGGTTGAGGCTTGGGCAAGCTTGGTTGAGCTTGGTTGATGTATGGTTTCAAACCAAAAGATTAACCGATGTGAATAGTATAACCTAACCGGGAATTGAGTAGTTTGGTTGGACTTCGCCGGATTTTGACCGGAGTTAGGCTAGAATGACTGGAGCAAGGTGGTGGTTGGATTTGGCTTGATCGGAGCATCACCGGAAGTTGATTGGACCATGGCCGGAGCTTGGCTGAAATTTTGGCCGGAGCTGCCGGAATTTTGGCCGGCGGTCCTTGGCTCTTGGAATGCTGATTTGGATTGCTGATGCAATCTAAGCCTAATGGTCAAAGTCATTTTGCCGGAATCTGCTCAGGGCCTCGCCGGGCCTGGTTGGAAGTTCTGGACGGGCACAGGCCTCGGGCGCGGACCTGGTTTTCTCGATTACGGGCCTCGGGCGCTCTCGGCACTTGGGTCTCGGCGCTCTCGGCACTTGGGTCTCAGCGCTCTCGGCAATGGTCTCGGCACGGGCGCTCAGCTCTCTCGGCACTCGGCGCTTGGCTCTGGTTCTCGGGCGTTCCTGGGACGCGTCCCGTCTCTCTCAGCACTCGGCCCGGCTCTCTCAGCAGGGACCTGCGGTCCTCGGTATAGGCTCCCAGGCGCGTCTGGCAATTCCAGGACGCGACCCGATATTTCTCAATCCCGGCTGGGCTCTTCGGTCCTCGACTTGACTTATAATCCGTTTTTGGTTTAAGAACCCCCTTTTTAGCTCGTTTCTTCTCTAAACCTCAAAATAGCCTGTAGAACAAAAGTGGAACTAACAAACAAAAGTTAAATAGACAAAGTGTCTAATTTGGTGGGTTTAACTATCTTAATGAATCATATAAATATGGTCCATCAGTCCCCTTTTGTTGCAGTAGTAGCAGATTCTCTCATCTCTTCTCCGTACATAGTTCTGTTTTTGCTTTCTTGAGGGATACTAGGTTGCTTTTCTTTGCGGGAGATGCTCAACTGGTACAACACGCGATCGTGGCTTAGCTTTCACAAACGCTATCTTTTCGGAGCTAGATGCACTAGTGAACCCTAACCCTTTGTAACCGCTACTCGTCCTTTGAGCTCCTAGAATAGAGTCTAGATCTTTAGTTCCAGAATTAAGCATCTTGACAGACTTCTTCAGGTTGTTCAGCTCTTCTAGTGTCTCGGCATGAACAAGTTTTTCTGTCTCAATCTCACATTTCAAAGCATCCATAATATTAAGAAGATTTACCTCTCTTTGTCGTAGAGCATCATTCTTCTTCTTTAGATCATCTATTATTTCTGGATGTTCGCCTTGGCTTGTTTCAATCTGAATCTTCAGAGACGACACAACCTCCAATAGCTCGGTCTTCTGTGCAACAAGTTCAGCTCGTTCATCTTTTATTTCAATCAACTGGGCTTTAATGTCAGTGATTGTCTGTTGATATTCCACCTTACGAGTTACTAAGACATCAGCTTCTTCCCATAGCTTTCCTTTTTCTTCTTTCAGATCTGCCAAGTTGCTGCGGTGCTTTTTGTTCCGCTCAACTTCAATCAAAAACTGTTGGAACAACTCCTTGTAATTGTTAACAAAATCTTCTTCACTGATTTCTTTATCATCACTGCAACTTGAGTATTGTGTGTGATCCTCAGAAGATAACTTTGACTCTACTCCTTTACTTCGTTCTCCTTTCAGATTGACACAGCTAGCAATGGCTACAAAGTTATTGGACTCACCTTCCTGGTAAGATTCACTGTCACTCCAGTTACCAGCATATGCATTCTTCTTTTTTTTTTGTGTTGACACACTCCGCCTGAATGTGTCCGTAGCCTTCACATTCTTTGCATTGGATCCCTTTGCCTTTGTTGTCCTGACCATAATCTCCAGATTTGTACTTTCTCTGAAACTTCACTTCCTTCTGGATTCTTGAGTTGAATGAATCTCCTGGATCTGAACCTTCATTGTTCAGTCTTCTCATGAAGTTCCTTGCCAGCATAACTACTTGTTGTTCAGACATCTCCCCTTCTTTGTCTGGAGCATCAGTAACTTCAGATTGTAGACCAACACACTTAACTTTCTTGTGTTTTTCCTCTACATCCATCTCCATCTCCATCTCATGAGCCTGTAGGGATCCCATCAGTTCATCAAGCCTCATAGTCCTCACATCGTGTGCTTCCTTGACTGCGAGTGCCTTCATTGCATACCGCTTTGGTAGAGACCTCAACACCTTTCTTACTAGAGTCTCTTCGCTCATGGGCTCTCCAAGTGCAAACGATTCATCAGAGATGTCAAGTACCCTTGTGTTGAAGTCAACTATAGTCTCGTCCTCCTGCATTCTTAGATTATCAAACTTTGACGTGACCATCTCCATTCTGGATATTTTGACCTTTGTCGTACCTTCGTGAGCCATTTGGAATACGTCCCAAGCCTTCTTCGCAATCTCACAGGTTGATATCATTTTGAAATTCTTCCCATCAAATCCTGAGAATATGGCATTCATTGCTTTGGAGTTTGCGGCTTCCGCACTCTTCTGTAAGCCGGTCCACTTGTCTTTAGCAAGGAGATTGACTTTGCCAGCTTAGGTAGTCACTGGATGTGTCCACCCGTTTTCAATAGCTTCCCAAACTGATTCATCTTGTGACTTTAGGAAAGCCTTCATTCGCACTCTCCAATATCCATACTTGTTTCCTTCCAGCTGTGGTGGTCTCGTGATGTTCTACCCTTCTTTCAAATCCATCTCAAACAACCTTCGGATCTTACTCTGTGTGTTGAGTATTTGCTCTGATACCAATTGAAATCTTCCCGTGGTAGATGAGATGTTTTTCTGGTCGAGTGCAGAACAATATCTAGAACAACTTACGCAGAAATAAATGCTGTGCGGAAAATAAATGACACACAAAGTTGTTACCCAGTTTGGCGTTAATGAGCCTACGTTTGGGGGGTTGTCTCTTGGCCCGGTGGATAGCAATTCACTAATAATGAGTATTGCGAGTACAGGGTTTACCGTTTATAGACTCCCTCTTACACTACCTGAGCCTCGGACACTCTAGCAATTGCAAACTAGGTCTCCCCCTAGATCTGAGCTCCCGCTCCGTATCCACCAATATGATCCTCCGTGAGAATCAGCGCCTTCTCCCGAATGTGCAGTAACAGCAACAGTGCGTGTATCGTCAAGTTGTTCTACGATCAGTCTGCCAAGTACTAGAACAGACTGAATCCGAGCGTGTTAGAGTTCACTAGAATAATGAACTTAACACCGATGACCTTCTCCAACCCTTCTCTGAATATCAGCGTGAATAATTTCTCTAACAGTGCTGAATTCCGCAACTCATTCAACTACCAGTCTGGAACAGCAACCTGGAACAACTGGACAACACCGCCGTGAGTTCACTGGAATAATGAACTCAAGGCCGATAGATCTCTCTTCTCTCGCTGAGTGTGTATCTGCGTTTAGCTCAATGATCGATAATGAATTGAGAATCCCAACTCTGTTTATATAGAGGCGGATTAAATCCTAAACGATTAAGATTTCTAATCTTCAACCGCCCATCTCTTTAGGAAATCTTTCCTAAATCTTTTAGGAAACATTCCTAATTCCTTGCGTATCTATCTCTTGATAATCTTCAAAATATCTTCAAGTAGATCTTTGATTATCTTCTTCTCTAAGTAATCTTCAAGCGCAAGTATTCCCTAATATCTTTCAACCGACTTCATGATATGTATCCTAGCACCGACTTGCCAAATCTGTTTTAGGACATCTGCTGTGTCTAAGTTGTGCTACGTCGGCTGAAACAAGTTTCCTAATATGAAATAGGAAACTTCCAACTTATGTCCTTCCATATGCAACCGCCTTGATCTCCAACGGTTGACTGTGTTTCCTAATCTGAATTAGGAAACATTCCATCTACTTCCAGGACAGTTGTCTCTTCCAGTCTTGAACAACAGCTTGAACAACAATACTAAGTTTTGCCAAACTACATGCCATAAAACTAACACCTTTATATAGAGGTACATGGACATATGGAGAGACTAGAAATCAATGTAATAAATAAAGCTAAGAATTTATGGGGGTACATGAAAGGCTAAGGGCATGGCCATATGAAGGGCTAAAGGTCGTCCAATATAAATCACAATATTCATAACACTCCCCTTTGGATGACTCGTATACATATTATGCATCATTAGAACCTTACTAGGAAACCCATGTGGGGAAAAAACCTAGTGAAGGAAAAAGAGTATATAGTTGTTCATTACACATAATTGTTACTTCATTAAAAACCTTATTTAGGAAATCTCACAGAGATAAAACCTAGAACAAGGAAAAGAGTGTAACATGTATTCTCCCCCTCAGTGTGCCCTTTAACCTAATTCTCTGAGCTTTCGCATATCGATTTTATAGAACAATTTCTTAAAGGGAGTTATGGGAAGTGCCTTTGTAAACAAATCGGCCAAGTTTTCAAAAGAACAAATCTGACAAATATCAATCCCTTCTTTCTTATAAAGTTCATGTGTAAAGAAGAACTTTGGTGAGATGTGTTTCGTTCTATCTCCCTTTATATAATCATTTTTAATTTGACAAGCATCATTATCCTCAAATAAGGCAGTAGAGATTTCTTTGTCGCCTGAAAGATCACATGATCCTTTAATATGATGGATTAAAGATCTCAGCCACACACATTCATGACTTGCTTCATGAAGTGCTAATATTTCAGCATGATTAGAATAAGTAGTTGTAAGGGTCTGTTTGGTAGGTAGCCAAGATATAGCTGAATCACCATATGTATATCCAATTAATCCTGAGTTTGAGTCTTTTAAGTAAAATAAGCCCATATCAGTTGTTCCTCGAAGATATCTTAAAATTTGCTTAACGCCAGTCCAATGTCTTCGAGTTGGAGAAGAACTATATCTTTCTAGTAAATTAACCGAAAGTGCAATATCAGGTCATGTACAATTAACAAGATACATTAGTGCCCAATAGCACTAATATTTGGTACTTCAAGACCAAGTAGTTCTTCATCTTTTCTCGAGGACGAAATGAATATTTTGTCATATTAAGTGTGAAATTTTGTAACCTGTTCAAGCTACTCTTCAAGGTGCTGGTGAGACAGACCTTAAACACCTTTGCTCACAGTACCGCAAATAGAACAAAAAACAAGAGCACACACAGAATGATACCCAGTTCGGCCACGCCTACTATGGGGGGCTTCCCACACCCTAAAAGGGTCACAAATCTTTATTACGAGTTTAGAGATACAGGTGGACTTACGCCTACACAACTCCTCATTTGTAATACCCTATCCTCTAACACTCTGTCTCTCGGATTTGCAATCTCGGTTCATCGCAGCTCACCTCGATCCCCTATGGGCAGGACGAGTCTTCCTCTCGCCCTAGTCTTGAACCTCTCACGAAGTCTAGATCCTTCTCTTGAAGGTGTGTCTTGATTACTGTGTGTGTGCGCTTGGTAGTTCTTCAAGAACAGTCTGAACAGCACACTGAATAAACTGCTTCTTCACCGTTGATATTCCGGTATGGAATCCTCTGCCGGCTGTCGCTCCTTCTCCAATCTTGTGAATGCACTCATGTACATTTATCTCAAGAAGCGATACAGATATGGTCGCCCTAGCCTTGTATTTATATGCATAGGCGAATGTCCAAATCTGTTGCAGATAACCTCATCAAATAATTAGGAAATATTCCTAAATATTTGATGTGTATCTTTGTTCCAATCTTAGGGAAGATCTTGATATTTCTTCCACGACAAGTCAGCCATCCTTCTTCAATCGGAAGAGAAGATATTCGTTTGAATATCTGAAGCTCGAATTCTTCGCTGGCCGACTTCAGTTCGAAAAGAGATCTTCGATCTTTAGAATCTTCCGGAAAACATCCTTGCGTCTGCTCCACGCTGTTCATGAGTGCCAGAATGTGTTTGAACTCTTCTTCGACACCCGCTTGAACTGTCTAAAGTTGTTTTGCCAAATACATGCCATTCACAGGAACATCAATCTCCCCCTTGGCATTTTGGCAAAACCAAATCTACTAGATACTAGATCTATCTATCTAACTATCTAGGCTTTAGACACACTTGAGGGAACAAAAATTGGTCACCTCAAAATACTCCCCCATTTCACCATAAACTGGCAAGGGGTCCAATCTAAGTTCAAACAGTACGAAATTAATGTGCCAGAACAAGTACTGAACCAAAATATTAATGAGAAGTAGCAGAGTTCAGAGTTCATAGAGTTTCCAGACAAGGACCTTTATGACGACGACGTATCCTCCGAGTCACCATCCTCTGTTATGGAAGCATCCTCCTCATCGTCGCTAGGATATCTCAGTGCCCGAGCCAAGCTATTGATGCACTTCTTCTGCTCTTTTTCCACGGCGAGATAGGTGTCCAGCTGCTTCATTAACTTTGCTCTCTCTGCATCAGCCAACTTAGCACCAGTAATAGATCCTCTCATTGAAGATTCAGGAATGTCCTTCCTTCTCTAGCCGGGATCCTTAAGGTCATTCACATGGCGCCCCTTAAAGAGCTTATGATCCACAACAAACTTCTGTGGGGCTTTGGAGAGACGATCCTGAGGTGTCTTCAGATGAGGATTCTTGTATGTAGTCAGCTCATAGATAAGGGAGGGAAAACCTATCTGATGCAGGGATCGGCATGAGGTGGCATGCTCCGCAATTTGTTTAAATATGATCTTGCCCAGGTTAAACTTCATCCTATTCCCAACTTGATAAATCAGCTGAGCAATCTCTTTGCATACAGTGGAGCGATGCGACGTTGGCCTCCAGTTGACAACAGCTATAAAAAAGAGCATTGAGTAGAAGGTTGTCAAGTCTGCAACAGGGATGGAGGCCTCAGCCTAGACTGGATATGAGCCTGCCGTAATGCAGTTGGCTATTTTGTCATAGTCTAGTTTTTCCTTGTCCTCCGCAGGAACATCCAAAGCATAGAGAGTGTTAATGAGTTCCGGGTCAATTTCCACTCTAGTCCCACGAACATATACAACACCGTAATCTTTATCTTCAGCAACTCCAAATTTTGTAGGCAAGTTGGCTATAACTTTGCGAACCAATTCTTCATTGTAGGGTTCGCACCCTGTCAACGTCCAGTTCAAGCTTGTTTCTTTCAGAAGATGAACCACCTCTTTTCCCTTATAGCGAGCTTCATCCATAATTTTCTCAGGGATGATCTTTCTCTTTTGAACAAATCGCCACTTGTTCGCTGCATCCTTGTTGACAAACCAGATTCACTTCTTTATGATACCGGTTGGAACGTCTTCAAGAGTAGGGGTAGAAGCATCTCGCTTCCTCTTCTTAGGTGTAGAGACTCCCCCTACACCGTTACTTTCTTCTACTTGACTGGTGGAGTTCTTTGCTGCTGCATTTTGAAACATGACTTTCTTCTTTCCCTTCACTTTTTCAACCTTCCTGAGTTTAGACAACGGGACGAGGTCCTGAGCTTCGTCTGCTTCCTCCATCTCTGTGCCAGAGATAACTAGAACATCCTTTTCCACACGGGTATCCTTTACCTGATCATCATTACGAATTTCATCTTGTCCACTGACTGGTACTTCAACAGACACCGTCTCTGAAATAGGGTTCATTTGGGGAATGACTGTCTCAACTCCCTGTGAACATCCTGATACAACGTATGCTTGCACTCTTTTCTCCTTTGCAGCTTCTGAAGTGTTGACCGGACCACATTCTTCAACCCTTACAGCCTGGGTTTCTGAGGACTGATCTGACCTTGCCACAACTGGTACTGAACCCTCCTCCATTTGCAGTTCTTTGACGACATCCTCAGTGTCCCTGTAAAGATCATCCAATTCATCATCTTTTTCTAATGGGTCAGATTCCTCGGCCACAAAATCGCTTGGCCATTTCAGGTAGTTCACCACCTTCCTCTTGCCCGAAGATTCAAGAACCTGTTCTGTCTCATCATTTGACATTACAATGAGACGACCTCGGACAGCACTAATCTGAGCAAGATACTTCCTTGGAGAATCTATTCGACGCCTACCCAGTTTCCTACGAAGACCAGACGGTCGGATATATCCAGAAGCATGGATCTTCTCCCTCCACCTTTTTGAACCAGCGACAATCTTAGATACAGACAAACTAGGTTCACCTTCCTTCACACTTCCAACCACATCATTACCAAACACAACCCTACTGGCTCCACCACTCTTGTCAAACACTTTATTTCGAACAGCCACATCATTCTTAGGCAAGGAATTAACAGTCGAAGCAATAGGGTTTGATATTACCTCAGGTTGGGGCACAGCCGGTGGGGGAATGAGACTTGATGGTGATGAACTAGTGCCGGTTTGCTTAGGAGATTCCTCCCCTGGTTGCGAGGGCACTTCCTTCTGCTGTGCAGCAGATTCTGGACTTTTCCTCTCCACCACCCCAACTTTAGGGTTTGCAGAAGCCGTTCCTCCGTCTGATATTTTGACACCAGATAATGTTGAAGTTTCAGCAACTAAAGGCGATGCCTTTTTCTTCATTGGCAATTTTTGGCTTCGACGATTTTGGGATTTTTGGCTTTGCCGCCAGAGCATCGGACAGTGTCTTGACCTCCTTCTTTGTTTCCGATGACGTCTTGGCACCTGTCTTGGAGGATTTTTTGGTGTTCACCATTGTTGCCGAACAGATGAAGAAGCGAGAGATTTCGCAGTAGGTTGCCGATCTAGGGGTTGGGAGAGAGTGAGAAGACAGGCGAAACAGATTAGATTTTCAAATCAAGGTCGGCCTTTTCAACTTCCCAAAAACGTCTCGAAAGAATCCTCTCTCTCTCTTCATAATGGCACAAAAAAAATTCACCCTTTTAAAATGCACCTTCTGTTCTAGCTCTCTTTCTCAAGTGGTCAGTCCAACTGTTTTGCTGGAGTTTCGCCTATGACTGACCACTGTCTGGAACACTTAGTGTTTGATAACACACAGACCCAAAGAGGATCTGAGTGTCTCAAACTGAGCAGCATCCAGAGGTTTGGTGAAGATATCAGCCAGTTGCTTGTCTGTTGTCACATGCGTCAGGGTCACCACCTTCTGTTCAACCAGCTCTCTGATAAAATGATGTCTGATGTCAATGTGCTTCGTCCTAGAGTGCTGTATTGGGTTCTTGGATATGCTGATAGCACTCATATTGTCACCGTACAGGATCATCTCCTTCTGCTCCACTCACGTATTCAGACAGCATTTGCTTCATCCATATACTCCGCTTCGCCCGTAGAGAGCGAGATGCTATTTTGCTTTCTGTTGAACCAGGAAACCAAGTTATTTCCCAGGAAGAAACATCCTCCAGACGTTCTCTTCCAATATTCAGTGTTTCCTGCCCAGTCAGCGTCGCAGTAACCAACCAGGTGTGGGTTGGTGTCCTTGGTATACCAGACTCCAAAGTCAATAGTTCCGCATACGTATTTTATGATTCTTTTTACTTGCAGAAGATGACTTTCTTTTGGATCCGCCTGGTACCTTGCACAGACTCCTACCGCATAAGCAATATCCGGTCTGCTGGCTGTTAAGTACAGTAGACTCCCTATCATACTCCTGTATAGAGTCCGATCGACCTTTGTTCCAGCTTCATCTTTAGTGATCTTTAAGTGCGTAGCAGCTGGCGTCCTTTTGTGACTTGCTTTCTCAAGATCGAACTTCTTTATCAGATTCTTGGCATACTTACTCTGCTAGATGAATATGCCATCATTCTTCTGTATCACCTGGAGTCTAAGAAAGTAGTTCATCTCACCAACCATACTCATCTTGAACTCTTTCTGCATCTGTTCCACAAACTGATCCACCAGCTTCTGGGTGTTGGAACCGAACACTATATCGTCAACATAGATTTGTGCGATAATGAAATCCAACCTTGTGTGCTTTACGAACAAGGTTTTGTCTACTCCCCCTCGTGCATAACCATGGTCGACGAGAAAGACGGTGAGGCGCTCATACCAAGCTCTGGGCGCCTGCTTGAGACCGTACAACGCCTTCTTCAGGTAATACACATGAGCATGGTGATGCAGGTCCTCAAATCATTTTGGCTGAGCAACATATACTTCTTCATTTAGAAAGCCATTCAGGAACGCACTTTTAACATCCATCAGGAACAGTCGAAACTTTAAGTGACATGCCAAAGCAAGCAGCAGGCGGATGGCTTCAAGGCGTGCGACAGGGGCAAAGGTTTCATCAAAATCGATCCCTTCTATCTGGGTATAGCCCTATGCCACAAGGCGAGCCTTGTTTCTTGTGATGTTACCAGAGGTGTCTGACTTGTTCTTAAAAATCCATTTCGTGCCGATGACATTCACACCATCAGGTCTTGGAACTAAGTCCTAAACATCATTGCGAGCAAACTCTTCCAATTCTTCCTGCATGGCTAGGACCCCATATTCATCAAGCAGTGCTTCCTTTATGTTTTTTAGCTCTATAGTCGACAAAAAGCAAGAGCAGGCAGCAAGTTCTCTGAAGTTAATCTGCTTGCTACACGAGTCCTTATTCCGTCACTTGGTGCAACAATGATGGCCGAGATTGGGTGGTCTCTGGCAATCCGTCGAGAGGGTTATAGCGAAGCAAGATCCTTTTGAGTGTTAACATCATCACCTTCGACAGATGGTATGACTCCAGAGCGGTTGTCAGCTGGCAGCACTCCATCCGTCAAATCATTCGCAGTTTGCTGAGACGAGGGTGATGTCTCAGGTACTGTGCCAGGACTGTCATCAGCATCGTCTGAGACAGTTTTCTCAATGACTTCATCCTTTAGTTTGACATTGACTGATTCCATGACTGAGCCCGTTCGCTTGTTGAATACCCTGTATGCTCGATTGTTCGATGAGTATCCCAGAAAGAAACCCTCATCACTCTTCCGATCCAGCTTCTGTTGGTACTCACGGTCATTCAGGATGTAGCACTCACTCCCAAAAATGTGGAAGTACTTGACAGTGGACTTCTTCCCTTTCCAAAGTTCATAGCAGGTCATCTCCATACCTGTGCGTTTTGTCACATGATTTATAATGTGGCATGCCGTGTTCATAGCTTCTGACCAGAACTTCAAGGGAATCTTCTTGGCATGAATCATTACGCGAGCCATCTCCTGAATTGTACGATTTTTCCATTCCACAATGCCATTTTGCTGGGGTGTGATGGCAGAAGCAAACTGATGAGCAATCCCGCGTTCTGCACAGTAAGTGGCCATAGTGGTATTCTTGAACTCTGTGCTGTTGTCACTCCTGATACTCACCAGGTGTTCTCATTTGTCTTTCCTCTCTCTCTGGAGTAAGGTAGCAAGTTCAATGAACTGTTGTGCGGCTTCAGTCTTATCTTGAAGGAATCAAGTCCATGTAAACCTGGTGAAGTCGTCCACACAGACCAGAACATACTTCTTGCCGCCATAGCTCTCAACCTGCATTGGGCCCATCAGATCCGTATGGATCAGTTCCAGCGATCTGCTGGTGCTGATTTACGTGGTGTTGGGATGTGAAGCCTTAGTCTGTTTTCCAATTTGGCATTCTCCACATATAACATTTATATCGCCTTTCACATTGGGCATTCCGCGGATGAGTTCAGTTGAGCAAAGCTTCTTCAAGGTCTTGAGATTCAGATGACCCAAGCGCCTGTGCCACAGTGCCATCTCATCCGCTGGACTTGATAGGCACGCTGATGTAGCAACTGTTCCAGCAAACCCTATGAGGTAGCAGTTGTTGGCTGCTCTACTGCCTTTCATCAGTGTGCCTCCTTCTTTATCCAAAACTTGGCACGAGTCATGAGTGAATTTGACATGGTGTCCGCCATCACATAGCTGACTGATACTGATTAAGTTCACTTTCAATCATTCAACAAGGAGAGTATCCTCGAGTACAGGGAGATCCGGAACCTTCAATGTCCCACAGCCGATCACCTGACCCTTCCCTCCATCTCTGAAAGTGACAAACTGCTTCTTCATAACAGGTCAAATACGAGTAAGAAACTTAGAATTACCTGTCATATGTGCGGAGCATCCACTATCGAAGTACCAGCGATCTTTCTCCATGTGACTCGAAGAGCTGAAGGCAACCATGCATACGATATCTGCAACAAATGCGACAACATTGGTAGTTTCATAGCCATTTTTCTCATCAGCTGACTCATCATCACGAAGATTCGCGACCATTGCCTTTTTCTTTTTGAGGGTGTTGTTACATTCAGCCTGGAAGTGACCAAATCCCCTGCATTCACGACATTGAATCTCTTTCCCATTTTCAGAAGAGTCCCGATTTTTCTCACGGGTCTTCGTCTTACCTGTTTTCCAGTTGCAAGAATTACTCGAGAACGACTGTCCTTGATCAGTACCACGTCTGTTGAGTTTTATGACCATTCTTCCAGAATTTTGAGCCATCATAGCCAGTTGTTCAGTCGAGCAGTCAGTCTCAGCCATGCCTTTAGACACTTTTGCCTTCAGGGCGATTTCTTTTGCTTCTTTGGGTTGACCTTCGTGATTCATCTCGTACGTTCTGAGTGAACCCATGAGCTCGTCCAATTTCAGTTTGGAGATATCATGCATCTCCTCAATGGCAGTGACTTTCATGGCAAATCTTGGAGGAAGCGATCTCAACACTTTGCTGGCCATTCGTCTCCGTCAATCGGTTTTCCCAGTGCAGCAGCCTCGTTGGACAGATCTAAAACTCTCGCATTGAACTTAGGGATAGTTTCACTGTCCTTCATTTTCATATCCTCGAACTTGGTTGTCACAATCTGCATTCAAGAATTGTGAACTTTGTCGGTACCTTCATACGCTATTTGAAGGATGTCCCAAGCTTCTTTTACGATTTTCACAATTGATGATCAGTTTTAGCACATTTTTGTCCACACTAGAAAAGATTGCATTCATAGCTTTGGAATTTCTAATAGACGCTTTTTCCTCATCCTCCGTCCACAGAGCTTCTGGTTTGGGGACGACTTCTCCCACAAGATTGGCCATCGTGGGGTGAGTCCATCCAATCAAAACAGCCTTCCAAGCCTTTTCATCAAAGGATTTAAAAAAGGATTTCATCTTGGGCTTCCAGCACGCGTAGTTTGACCCTTCGAGCAGTGGGGGACGGGTAATGCTTTGTCCTTCCTTCAGAGTCATCTTGAACAGTTCTAGGATCCCACTCAGTGTGTCGAGTGTCTTCTCTGATATCAATTGAAATTCTGTAACCTGTTCAAGCTACTCTTCAAGGTGCCGGTGAGACAGACCTCAAAACACCTTTGCTCACAGTACCGCAAACAGAACAAAAAATAGGAGCACACACAGAATGATACCCAGTTCGGCCACGCCTACTCTGGGGGGCTTCCCACACCCTAAAAGGGTCACAAATCTTTATTACGAGTTTAGAGATACAGGTGGACTTACGCTTACACAACTCCTCATTTGTAATAGCCTATCCTCTAACACTCCGTCTCTCGAATTTGCAATCTCGGTTCACCGCATCTCACCTCGATCCCCTATGGGTAGGACGAGTCTTCCTCCCGCCCTAGTATTGAGCCTCTCACGAAGTCCAGAGCCTTCTCTTGAAGGCGTGTCTTGATTACCGTGTGTGTGCGCTTGGTAGTTCTTCAAGAACAGTCTGAACAGCACTCTAAACAGACTGCTTCTTCGCCGTTGATACTCCGGTATGGAATCCTCGGTCGGCCGTCGCTCCTTCTCCAATCTTGTGAATGCACTCATGTATATTTCTCTCAGAAAGTGATACAGATCTGGTCGCCCTAGCCTTGTATTTATATGCATAGGCGAATGTCCAAATCTATTGCAGATAACCTCATCAAATATTTAGGAAATATATAAATATTTGATGTGTATCTTTGTTCCAATCTTAGGGAAGATCTTTATATTTCTTCCACGACAAGTCAGCCAGCCTTCTTCAATCGGAAGAGAAGATATTCGTTTGAATATCTGAAGCTCGAATTCTTCGCTGGCCGACTTCAGTTCAAAAAGAGATCTTCGATCTTTAGAACCTTCCGGAAAACATCCTTGCGTCTGCTCCACGCTAGTCATGAGTGCCAGAATGTGTTTGAACTCTTCTTCGACACCTGCTTGAACTGTCTAAAGTCGTTTTGCCAAATACATGCCATTCACGGGAACATCAAAGTGATCAATCAACCATAGGCAAACTCATAGGATATGATTTATCCATATTAAATCGATTGAGGATCCTTTCAGTATATGAGGACTGATGAACAAAAATGCCCTTTGATATATGCTCAATTTGTCGACCAATGCTTTAAAATGCAATCGTCTCAATAAGTTTATCAGGGGTCCCAATAATATTTAAATCATCAACATAAACCGCGATAATAAAAAATTTGATATTTGCCCTTCTAATAAAAACAAATGAACAAGTTTCATTGTTGATGTACCTCTCTTTGAAAAGATATTCACTTAGATGATTGTACCATACAAGATTGTTTTAATCCATATAAAGCTCTTTGTAGTTTTATTAAGTACTTTTCTGATGAGTCGTATTTGTACGACTCATCGAATCAATTAATCTCATTTATTTCGACACTTTATTATGTGAACAGTAACTTTTTAGTGTTGTTTTGCATTTCAGGTGCTTCGGAAGCTTTAGGAGAGAATGCGCAATAAAAGACGGCATTTCATGCCAAAAACATCACAATGACAGATCAGACCTTCGGACGTTCAACGGAGTGATGGGAATTGACCACTGATCTACATGTCAATGCGTAGCTGACTCAATTCTCTACAACTCTCTAGTTCACACCTAGAGCAACCGAGGTCATTTGGAAAGTCAAATCAAGAGTTGAAGTCAGAACTGGCGCACAGAAAGGAGAAACCAAGTCAATGTGGGTCGCGTCCAACAGACACATTAGCTTTAACGCTAATGTCAATGCTTGACACGGCGCTAACGTAGTGGCTAGGCGCGGCTAGCCGACGAAGTGATGACCTCAACAATGCGTTTGATGATGTCAGCAGTCTGAAATTTGGTAATTCAGCCCAAAAACAGACTTAGAAACTCAATTTTGCTATAAATAAAAGCTTTCGAGAAGGGTTTCAAAAATCCCATCATTCTACAAAGACTAAAATGGCTCTAGAGAAGAAGGCGAAGCTTTCGACGAGAGAAGAGATTTCTACTTCCTTTTCATCAAAAAATATTTGTGTTTATTTTTATGACGATGAGTAGCTAAACTTTTATTTCTGTTTAGCTAGGGTTTCATACATTGTGAACACGTTTTGAGAATTTCGTTCTTACTTCCATTTTATGTTTGACTAGTTCTTGCTTTCATCACATGAATTAATTTGTGAGGTTAAGTGGAAGCTTTGTCGCAAGGCTTAATCAAACAATTAATTCTTACCGTTAACTACTACTGGATACTTTTTCGTAAAGGTAGATAGTAACACCTAGACTAGATAATACCTTTGTCAGATTATTGAGTTTAGGAAAGAACTAGAAGTCTAACCTTTGTCGGGTTAGATTGTGGTGTATCTCCTTTGTCGGGATACTTAGGGTTGTTAACTTTGTCGGAACAACCACACTTAGAAACATAAGATTTGATCATTAGATATCTATGATAAATGTGTCACAATAGAACCCCTAAGCTGAATAACTTCTCTGATTGGAATCTTTATTCGTGTTTTTCTCTGTTGCACTCACAACTGCTCAAAACCCAATCTTTTCTTGTTTTCAGATACTACTCCAACAACCAGCTCACTTGGGTTTGACCCTGCTTGCCGCTACACTAGCTTTTAGCAGGAGAAATATATATTTAAGTTTGACACGTCAAACGACGCGCGTCAAATTTTGGCGTTATTGCCAGGGAGCTTCGCTTCGATGAAGTTGTTTATTTATTTTCTTTTTTATTTAGTTTTTATGCTTTTCTATTTGGTTCGCTATGTCTCGCACAGGTAGCCAGATCGGCAAATGTGATGATGATCAGATGGAGCCGTATCAGCCTACGATAAAGGAGTTATGTGCCCCTAATTTTCAGAATATACCTTGGTGCATATACGAGGGGACCAGACATGCAAGAAATTGAGATCAAGATTGCGGTAGTGCACCATCTACCAAAGTTTTTGGGTCGGCAAAGAGAATCAGCCACCAGGCATCTGCAGGATTTTCATGGCATCTGCCAGACTCTCCGATCCTATGGAGTCACAGTGGAGAATTTCAAACTCAAAGCTTTCTACTTTTCTTAGACTGACATGGCTAGATCATATCTTGGTTTCTGTCTCTTTTTCAGGTAGCATCAGAACATGGGACCAGATGCAGAAAAAGTTTCTTGCAAAGTACTACCCAGCAGCTAAGGCAGGACAGGAACGTAGACAGCTACAAGATATCAGGCAGGGGCCTAACGAGTCTATGTATGACTATCTGGAGAATTTTAATGCTTTAGAGTTGAGCTACTGCAACCTAGGAGTGACTGAGAAGTTTATAATCGAGTACTTGCTAAATGGGTTGAGACCACTCAATAGGATATTGATGCTTGATGCCTCAGCTGGAGGCACGATCATGAATTTACCCCCTAGCTGGAGTAAGAAATTTGATAGCTGAGGTGGCCGAGAATACTAGGTTCAGAGAGGAGGTCAGCCGCCAAGAGGAATTCAGCAGAACCAGAAACGTTGCAAAAGCTGAGACCCCATCAAATCAGATGACCGAAGAGCTGAAACAGATGAGAGAGATGATGCAAAAGCTCATGATGAATCAGATGGTTCAGGTGAAGTTTTGTGAGTTTTGTGGTGCGACTAATCATAAGACAGATGCTTGCCCTACTTTTCAGGAGGATGCACAGGCCAATATAAAGGCAGTGGGTGGATTCCCAAATCACAATAACCATGCACCCCAGGAACCTCAGCAGCAACAGCAATACTACCGCCCACCATACCGTCGGCAGCAAGGTGACTACAACACTCAGAGTCAATATCAGCAGCAAGGGCCGAATTACAATCAAGCAAGCCCTAGCAATCAGAATTCTAGTAAGTCTCAGGAGAATGTCGCGAAGGAGCTAGCAGCTAGCATCCAACAATTAGCCACCACCGTGTAACAAAATCAGGTGAAGAACGATGGAGCTTTGGCAGAGCTGGCAAAACAGATGTCCTAAATAACCAGCACAATCGTTGAGCTGAAGAGTTATTCGAGAAAGCTACCGTCGCAGACAGTGCCTAACCCGAGAGGAAATATCAATACACTGGCAGTGGTAGACAAACCGAAGGTGAACTATAGCGAAAAGTAGCCTGAGTCAGTTTCGGTCGTGCGCACAGTAGACGTTAGTTTGACGCTAATGTCTAAAGTGGACGCGCCCATAACGTCAAGACCGGACGCGCCCATAATGTCTACAGCAAACACGCCCCAGCGGTTGCCAATCCCAAAACTGACATTCTGCTTCCGTTTTCTGTGCAGGTAAGAGCTCTTCAAGACCAAGTGATTAATAAGGATGAACTAAGAGACGAGTTGGAGGCAAAGCATGTACCGGAAAAGCCAACAATGGAGAACTTACTTGCTACGCATCAAGAGGCACTGCCTGGAAAGTGTAAGGACCCAGGTGCTTTCACAGTCACCTGTGGTGTTGGTGAGACACTCATCCATCACTATTTAATTGACTTGGGTGCTGCTATTAATGCCATGCCATATTCTCTATATTGTTCTCTGAAACTGGGTCCGTTGAAACCTCCTAAGCTGTTGGTAGAGTTAGGAGATAAATCATGTGTTCGTCCTATTGGGTTGCTTAAAGACCTAACCCTCAGTGTTGGAGATCTTGTTGTTCCTGCAGACTTTTATGTTTTGCAGATGGGACATGCTACCCTCCAACACTTATTGTAGGACGTCCATTCCTCTTTGCCACTAAGACCAAGATTGACATGGAAACAGGCTTGTTGTCACTTGCGTTGCTAGCAAAACATCAACTTTTAATATTTACGGGGATGCTGACCGTCCATGCATGAACAAGCCACCGGACATCGTGCACACACCATATCTTGGTGCCCTACTTCCTTACTTACCGGACGAGACTAGTTGTGCAACGAAAGAAGTGTCTATGATCGAAGTGTCCACGCAAAATAAGGAGGATGTGAAGGCTGATCCGCCTCGATGGAGAAAAGACATGAGGACACCGTTCTGTGAGGGTGATGGACCATAATTATACGAATCAAAAACACAGTTAAACCCACAAAATTAGACTGTTTGTCTATTTAACTTTTGCTTGTTAGTTCCGATATTTATCTACAGGGTATTTTGGAGCCTAGAGAGAATACACGCTAAGGAGAGGATTTTACGCTGAAAATATATTACGAGTCAGTCCAAGGTCACGATCAGACGCTGAATGAAGAAATCTCGAGATCCTGACGTGGAATCACTCAATACAAATCCAACCGAGGAACAACCAAAGTCAGTCCGGGGCCGAAATAGACTGATAGTTTTGTGAAAACATCACAAAACTCACACAAAACTCACTCTTATCCATTGGTGACCGGTGGCTTTGGGGAGAGGTGAGCTTGGGAGGAAGCTCTCCTCCATGAATGACCTAAGACCGGCGGCTTCTACCTCCCATGGAGCTCACCATGGATGAGAGCCATGTGCTCTCATCCTCACCATCCATTCCCCTCTCCTTTGGCTATAAATACATGCCTCCATCTCATTTGTAACATATCCAAAATAAAAAAACACTTCTCTCTCTAGAAAGTTTGGCATTTGTAAGTTTGGTTTTTAATATATAATACTCCTGTTGGTTCTTGAGTATTATAGTTTGGTCTTGAGTACTCCTGTCGGTTCTTGAGTACTCAAGCTTTTCTCTATTCTTGAGTACTCTTGTCGGTTCTTGAAGTACTCACCCCTTTCCCTTACTTACTGTCTTTCAAAAACCGTAAGTACTTAGCTATGGTATCCACCTCTATGGATATTCGTAGCTAAACTCTTCATTCGGTTGAAGGGGTGTACTTGTATCATAAAATGTTTTAGACCCTGCACTTAGTGCCTCTTCTTTTTATTCAAAACTTGTTCTATGTGCCATATATTAGGCCAGAACTTCCAAGGTTGAGTGGATGCTTGAAATGGCAAAACTCTTCCGTGGGGGTTCGTGAACATACTCGGGTAAGTGGATGCTTGAAATGGCAAAGCTTATCTGAGGAGTTCGACCTCTTTTAAACACCATTTGGTTTGATCGGAAATGATTGATCAAATGGATGCACATAGGTTAGTATACCTTGAAATGGGGTGCTAGTCTAAATAGAACAAGTGCTCTACGACCTTGAAATGGGCTAGACGGTGTGTGCAAATCGAGTGCTTGAAATGGCCTTGATACACTTTTGAATACTTAGAAGAATCACTAATGGTCAATGATAAACAGGCTATGATACAAGGCCCCAGAAACCGAATGCTTTCCTTAAATTTAAAAAACCCCTTGCATTTATTTTCTTAGTATAAACTGCTCTATCAACTGCTCACCTTCCAGAGGACTTGCCAATCACGCATCACCCGCTGTAAGTCTTCTACCTTTATTTTCAGTACTTTACTTTTATGTCATTTACTTTTCCGCACAAAAAACCAAAACCAACCAACCAATCACTTACTTTTCTGCACTAAAATCTCAATCAACCTAAAACACGCTCCCTCGCTGTACAACCCCTCAAAGAACGACTATCCCCCTAATTCCCTTGGGTTCGACCCCTACTTATGACTTGCTACCCAGTAGTAAGGTCACGAGTAGCGGAATATAAATTTGCTTTTGCACAGAGAACACCGCACCTTAACGAGAGTGCGGTGGGCTCCGTCAGAGGGCTATGGGCAGAATGAGGGAGTTGTTGAGATGAAATTTGACCTCACACGTCCATGGGATCCCAACATGTGATCCCTAATGAGGTATCATCGAGCCGACGACGTAATACAAAGGCGCTCGCAGGGAGGCAGCCCGGCAAATTTTTATTTTCCTTCATTTTCGTGTCTTTTATGTTTGTTTGGTCTTTTGTCATCTAACCCATCTACCTTGACTTGGTTTTTGTCGGAAAGAAGTCATTTTGCAGGTACAAAACAGGTCCAACTCAGTGAGGATCGTGCCGAGCATAAACATTAATGTCGTGTCCAAGCTTAACATTAGTGGCGCGCGCGTCCTATGAGAAAGTTAAGGCGTTGACCGCACCCCTAACGTCTACACTGGGCGGGGTGGACTGTTGACCAGCATTGACCATCAATGACCAGCTCGTTTGACCAGACTTTTCACCATCACGCGATGAGACGAGGGGAGTGCCTGTTCACTATTATTTCTTTCTTTGTTCCTACGCATGTGTGTACTGCATTGTTTGTGTCTTTGAATTTAAGTCGTTCCATGAGGACACGGCTTGGTTCAAAACTGTGGGGGTGGGAAAGCCAGTCAGTCAGTTGTGTCTGCACGTTTATTTTTCTTGCATATTGTACTGTGTCTGCACATTACTTTGAAGAAGAAAAATTGAATGGAAGTATAAATTTCTCTCTATTTTCTGGATATGCAGTATTGAATATTGTTGATGTGAAATAGACGATGCTGATTATTTTGTATTTCTCTCATGAAATCTGAATTGTGCTTTATACATGTGAATTTAACCCACTATGTGTCTTTTGAGTTGAGATAAACAATGATGTGGAGTTGATAGAAACATCCTAGAGAGACTTGATGAAGCATTCAAAAGACCGGATTTCCAGTTATATGGTTATATGGATTTATTGGAGGCTAGCACTTTGAGACTTTATGGTTAGGAGTTTGCTCCGTCGCTGCAACGTTTATGTAAGTAGGCGGGATGGGAAAACAGACCGTCCTATCTCTAATCCGAAGTAACTGGGAAAAGGTGAATTACCCTCATCTTGACTCGCGTCAAAAAGGGCGAGGATGAGAAAGAGCGGAGAGGTATTTCCATATGCCTGCAGGCGATGATTGAACCTCTCTCAAAAGAAAAAGAAGAAAAGGACAAGCTATTCACAATCAAGGAGCAAAGCTCAAGAAATATCAGCCAAGTTGTGAAGTTTATACGAAGAAAAGTGAAGTACAGCATTCATACATTAAGAGCCAAATGCCAAAGAAAGTTCACTACATCAAAAGCTATCAAAAAAAGAAAAAGAAAAGCTCAAGACTTTAAAGCTCGAATGAATCATGTGCCAGAAAAAGCAATGAATTATAACCATATAGCTAGAGTTCGGGACATCGAATGTAGCTCATGGGTCTAAAGAGGACTATCTCCCATTCATCCGAATTGATTTGAATTTCAGCTCAAAGGTAACATGTATCAAGTTAATTCTGTGTTGACCATGATGATTTGACTAACGATTGAGTTATGCATAGAAATGCTGAATCTAGACTATCAACTCATATTCATGTGCATCATCCAGGATGTCGAATAAATTGTAATTTAGTGGGTTTAACTGTGTTTTTGATTCGTATAATTATGGTCCATCACCCGGCAACGGCGCCATTTTGACAGGTGTATTTTTAACCCTTTATAGTTGTCAAAGTGTGAGTTTTAGGGGTCAAATTGCAGTCAAACAATATTTATAAACCTTGGTAAGCCAAGGGTCGATCCTAGGAGCAGTGCGTATGAATAATAGCAAACGGTGTGACCTATTTAGCTATTCCGAGTTAACAAGTGTAAAACAGTTTGGTTGTCACGAAAAGTTACAGAAATTAAATAGCAGAAAATAAATGGTTGTGTTTAAATCAGAGAAAGAATCCCAGACTCCGTACTTCACCCGTGCTAACCCCACTAATCATGCAATCATTCTGCGCTAACTATTTATGCTATCGAATATGGAATATAACCGAAATAACACTAGACAAGCCGCACATCCACGGATCATTGTCTAGATTAATCTCAATCGTTGAACGCCGCCCATCCACGGATTATCAACGATTTCGATTTATTAAATTAAAGGTTTTCCTATTAAATCATGTAAACATGACCTAACATCAATTTCATGCAATCCGGTTAATCTCTAGGGCCCATCCACCTTTCGGCATATAACCTAAATACGTTCTACCAATGCAAACATACCCTTTGATGTAAATACATGCATAGAACGATAATATTAAGCACGCAATGAAATTGAATAATCGAATCGCATAAATAATAAACTTCAATTGATCACATGAGAGTTAGGGTTACATAGCACGGGATCCGTAGGATCCCGGAATTAAGAAGACTACTCACTATTCATGGTAGTTAACCAAAAATAGTGTATATTGAAAGGAAGAAACGAGTAAACCGTAAAGACGCGGTGTAGCTCGATGATCCTCACGCTGAAAGCTCTATCCTCTCTCCCAAGTTAGGGTTTTTCCCCAAAATAACAACACCTTGTCTATTCTGGTCGTGTTTCCTTATATAGACCGTCTAAAAAGGCTGAAAAGCCCAAAATTGGATTTTAGAAACGACTTGTAAAACAGCCCAGCCAACGGTCCCGTTACAGCCGAGCCTGTAACGGCTGTAACGGGACTCCCCGAAATCTCTTATAAAATTGAGGTCGTTACACCCGTTACAATCCAAGGTGTAACGGTTGCTGAGGCCTGTAACGGGCATGCTTGAAATCTCTGGGAAAAAGGAGGTCGTTACACCCGTTACAACCCAAGGTGTAACGGCTGGAACGGGCTGTCCTGGCGCAACTTTGGTTTTTGTCCCTTTTCGATCGATCTTTCCGTTCTTTCAACACTTTAGCTCCAAGGAGCGATGATATGTCGATTTTACCTGAAACACTAGAGAAAGATATCAAATATAGACAATTTGCCGGGAGAATGAACGTTATCCTTCATCGAATGTAGTGAATAATCAGTCAGAATATTGACTGATCAATATGCGGTTGAGATAAAGTTTCCTAAAATCTCTCACGCAATATTCCCATATCTAGACCAATTCCAAATCTCGTTACAAGTATCTAAAACTGATCTTGGGCAATCTTCCAGCATATATATGCTATAACCGATCTTGGGAGCAAAGATTCACCGAGAATATTTATGGAAATATTCTCGTCCTCAATCCGAGGTACTGCTACCTTCAGAGATCTGTGCAATACTCTACACAGTCAAGTAGCTGTTAATTCAAGAGTACCTGTACTTAAACCTGCGCACTCAAGTAACACATCAGCAGGATGTTTGTTACATCAAAACACATCGGAGTATACGTCCTCCAGACGTATGCCTACTCTAGGGTAATCATACTCCAACAATTCCCCCCTTATTGATGATGAAAAACATCCTTTTCACGAGAGATAATAATAGCATGAAACACATGTATATATTAACCTCTACATAGTTTTAAGCTAACGAATCTTTGATGAGGGAGATTTCAAACTCCCAACCTAGTCCAATAAAGCAACACATTTACAGTTAACTTTATATCAAACTTTTAAGTTAATGAATCTTTGATGAGGGAGATTTCAAACTCCCAGATTACCTTTGGCGTATGCAGTTCCCCCACCCCCTTACACGTGCAATGCAGTTCCCCGTCACATGTGCTACCTACCCTATGCACAACAGTGTCATGTCACACCCACCTTTCGTTCAACACCTTACCGTTCCCCTTTAGATAGGCCAGGTCATGGTTGTAAGAATCGTTCCCCCTCAGAGTATGCATCCCTTATCTTCCCCCCCCCCCCCTTTGGCATCATCAAAAACTCGACAAGTGTTGTTAGTTTACAAGTATGCAAAGCAGTGAATCAGCAAATTCATTAAACCATCAGAGCATACCGAAACAAAGCATTGCATTCACTAAATCAAAAGTATGATAAACGAACACAAAGCATCAGGAGTGAAAAAGCACTTAAAAAAATGCCAAGAAATAGAATTGATGTGCTAGGAAGTCAAAAAGGGGCTGATCACGGGAACAGTACTCTGTGCGTCTGCAGCAGTGGTAGGGGATTGAGGAGCGATGTGCAGGCAACAGATTCCAGGCGTGACAACTTAGGTTTTCTTACGGAGGGTATACTGGACATCTGGAGCATGTATTTGGGGTCAGAGAATCGCCTTCTGAATATCAGCCATCTCGTCATCCCTTCGCTGCAACACCCTCCTAGTAAGCAACAACATACTTCCGTATTGATTTCCTCCTGAATTTTCACCAAAAAGGATCTAGTCCATACTTCCTCATCAACATGAACAGCCTTCATACCACTTCATCCTTGTTCTCTTCGAGTATACACTTTATCCTTCTCTCCATATCCTAGTTCCCATATTGTTTTTTTTTGAATTTGGGTACGGGTGACAGCATACCTCAATGGAGTCATTATAATCCATATGCTAAATCACTGTTGTGGAAAGGTGAATCATCTCTCTCTTGATTGACATGTTTAGCCGGATGCAGTCCCTGATGGTTTTTCCCACTTGTTCACTGAGGGTAACACTCCTTACCAAATAAGCATGGATCAACCGAAATGGACGGTTGAAATATCCGCCATTGATTCTCTGTATTTGGTGTATGGTGTTAGTGCTTCAATATAAGTTCTTTACTGCTACTATTCCCATCCTTCTAGTGTCCCAAGTATCTTGGTACATAGTGGCATCGTTCTCGGTAGTCCTTCATCACATTTGGCCATCATCAATGATCTCCTCTGTACAGTTGCCCAAGCACGTAGTCCCACGTCCCTTTCCCAAGATACAAATTTCCTTTGCAAATCCCCGTGGTCTTTCAAGGGGTGGTGTGATGCTGTAGATTTATCCGAGTGGTATGAGACAAGGCATCACACACAAAAACAAACACCGACATATGTGAAGTAAATATATAGCACCTCATGCCTCACATCCAGTTTATGGAAAATATCAAAGGGCTCATAGGAGTGTTCCACCACGAGTAGGCTAGGGACAGCTGTAGATACATTCCATCATATGGGCTTGTAATGAGGGATCAAACCATCCGGAAGGTTCTTTTGGGTAGAAAAACAAAAGCTTTTTCATCTGTATGTTAGTGTATCATGAATCACACAATCAATCAGCTTATACAGTGCATGTTCACGAATATATTCATAGGTGAGACTGAATAAGACCAAGCCAACAACTTTACATAATCATGCACTTAATCACAAGTCAAATATTTCTCACCAATCATCGGGGTCCACAAGGGGGATGCAGTGTCAGTCGAGGGAAATCATCCCCAGCTCCATACGAAGCTTTTCGAAGGGTTCCTTGTTACATGACTTTGTGAATATGTCAGTGATCTGATCTTCTGTCCTGCGAAATTCCATATGTACCATACCCTTTTCTACACAATCTCTTAAGAAATGATGTTTAATTTCTATATGCTTAGTCCTAGAGTGTTGCACAGGGTCCTTAGAGATATTTATAGCACTAGTATCATGACAGAGATTATGAGTAGAATTAAATGAGAGATTATAGTCACTTAGCTGTTGTTTAAGCCATGGAAGTTCTGCACACCATGCTGCAGCTGGAATGTGCTCAGCCTCTACCGTGAGTTTTCATTCACCATTACGTGCTAGGTACGTATACTCCGCAGGGGCTGGTCCATCTGTCTATTCACAATTTCTATTTCGGCACACTTTCTTGTTCTTTGACTTGGGTGATAATCTTACCTCCTTCCTCGCACGCACTCACAATGTGCTGTCATTTGACCTTGAGGGCAAACATAGTTCCTCCTTGGGGAAAAATGGAAGGATCCCCTTTAAAGCTATATTTTCTCGTATTCAAGGGTACCATCCCTGTACTTATACACTTAACAAGGTATTCCTTAGATGTGAAAGTAACTTTATGCCTACAGTTGTGACATGCTAAGGAGGTTGGATTTCCCGTGCATCAAGTCTAATATGAGTATTTGCAAACAAGTTTATTTTACCCATATCAAAAACTTCATGACAGCACATCGTCGTGTGCCACAAATTTACAATTTTTAATCCACCACTATTGGCTCACTAGAGACTAGTAGAGCGGCAAGTAGGGGTCGAACCCAGAGGAGTTGTAATGGTTACTTGTTGTTCTTATGCAATACAAGTAAAGTAAATACAAGTTGGGGGTTTTGGGAACAATTGAAAGTGAGTGCAAAAGTAAGTGCGTAAAGTAAATGCAATGGGTTTGTGATCAAGAGAATGGTATTCGGTCTAGGGGCCTTTTGTTGTGGCACAACTCATCATTGACCTCTAATGATCTATCCTTGCGCCCATAAGTGTGGGTTTATTCCATTTCAAGACAAACCCTAAAGTAAGGCCATTTCAAGCACTTACACCACAATCCATTCCATTTCAAGACATGGATTTCTAGTACAAACAAGTCTAACTCCCCATTTCAAGGTATACTAGACTAGGTGCAAAAGCTTGTTTCACGTTTCAATGAAAACAAGCACAATGGAGGTCTTGAACCCACACGGCTAAACCTTGCCATTTCAAGCCTTAGTTTAGCCTAGGTATTCATTCCCAAACCATTGGCACATGACTAGCAAATGGATACAAGGAAGCATTAAGATCAAGGTCTCAAAGCCTTGCTACAACATTAGGGAACCCCAAACCGAATTATGAAGGGATTAGCCACTCATGTTCATGGAAAGAACACAAGGGCTAAAAGACATTTGGAATTTCAAGGATCCTCTAAAATGCGTAACTTGAAATGTAAAGTGCGTAACAAAAGAAGAAAGGGTAGAGAGAAGTTGAGAACTTTGTTGCTTTCCAATGCCAAACCAACAAGGATACAAATGAGTGATTTTGTCTACATTTTCGAATAGATTACACAAGGCCAAGGGGTTCTATTTATAGGAAATGAGCTAGGGTTTCTCTTGTCTTGGGCACCAAGTTGGAGTGGCATAAGTGGTTCTGCCATTGCAAATGTTGAGATGCTTCTAGAATCATCAAGGCACTCTTGCTTTGGATGTAGTCAAAACGGATTGGCATGAGCGAATAATGAGATGCTTCTAGAATCATCAAGATTTTGCAAGTGGGCTAGGTTTGGCTTGGGCTTCACGTGTGGGCCAATAATGCCTTGTGGTGATTTTGGCCTTAAATGCCATCTTTTAAGCCCGATTCTTCTTTAGACTCCAAAAGGCCCTGAAATGCAAAACGACATTAACAAGCATATGTTCTTATGATCAAATGTCGTATTTGGTGGGTTTTGTTGACTCGATGAATCGTATAAATACGACTCATCAAACCACCCCACACTTGAACTTGTTCGTCCCGAACAAGGCCTTAAGTCACAAGAGGAAAACACACATATAAACATCACAAGCCCTTCTCGGCACCATAGATAAATGCTAGTCTAGACTTCCCCTTTCCATGCATTCTCAATCACTACTCAAGGCATTTGCTAAAACATGGAATTAACTTGATACATGTACCTTTGAGTCGAGATGCAAACCAATTCGGATGAGTGGGAGATAGTCCTTTTTAGACCCATGATCTACACTCTTGGGTCCGGTTCTTGTCACATGGTTATACTTGTTGCTTCTTCTAGCACTTGATGTATTCGAGCTCAAGGGTTGAGTCTTTGGTTCTTGCTTAGACATACTTGTAGTGAACTTGGCCTTCGGCCTTTGTATGACTTTGATGATCTTTTCACTTTGTTTCGGGTAAACCTTCACATGAGTTGATTTTTCTTTGAGCTTTGCTCCTTTTTGTGAGTTTTCTTGTCCATTTCTTCTTGGGAGGTCCAATCATCGCCCTCAAGCATATGGAAATACCTCCCCGCTCTTTCTCATCCTTGTCATTTCGCGCGAGTCAAGATGAGGGTCACTCACCTATTTTCCCAGCTACTAGGACTAGAGATAGGACGGTTTGATTCCCGTCCCACCACTTGCATAAATGGTGCAATGGTGGAGTCACTCTATACCACAAGTCTCGAAATGCAGCCTCCACAAGTTCGTATAACCATGTAACTCGAATCCCGGATCCTTGAGTGCTTTTGTCAAGCCTCACTAGGACATTTCTATCAACTCCACATCCCTATTTATCCCAACTCATAAGGACACATAAGAAGTTAGATCACATGTTAGTCGCACAATTAAAATTTCATAAGAGTAATGCATGTACTAGGATTCATCTATTTCACATCATGAAAGCTTCAACACCTCTCTCCTACGCATTTTATTCAAAAAATTTAAAATTTTCAAAGGGAAACGTGCTGACTCATGCATGTGCAAGAAAAATAGACGTGAGACACAACAAACTACTAATCACCCCACCCCACACTTTTGAAATGAGCCGTGTCCTCACGGCACAACTCAATTTCACACAATATGCGCAATATCAAGGAAAAGGAACAAGGTACTAAAGTGAAACGGAACTCCCCTTATGATGTCCTTGCATGCCATGAAATGACAAGGCTTGGACTAGCATCAATCGGCTGAAACTCATGGGGAGCTAGGTCGGGCTCGGTCTCTCCTTGGACGCGTCCCGGATGCTCTCAGAATCTCCTCGGGCGCAGGCCTCGGCTCCTTGCTAAAGTGCGTAGCACACTCGATATCATGCGGAGCAGTCTCAGTAACGGGCAGTCGGGCCTAGGTCTCACGGACGCATCCTCGGTCCTCCTTCGATCTCGCCCGATTCTGCTTAAAATGCGTAACGGCTTGGGACCCGACCTACAAAACTCACACTTTTCCTTTTCCAACCATAATGAGGTGAGGGTTAGTATGAGTAAATAAAATGCAAGAAATACTAAGAAATGCCGGCCTGCCTCCTGGCGAGCGCCTTTGTTTAACGTTGTTGGCTTGACAGTACCTCATTAGGGATCACAAGTTAGGATCCCATGGTCGTGTGAGGTCAAACGTTTTCCCAACTGCCCTTTTAATCTTTCCAAGGTACTCATATGGCAGCGGGCTCAGTTCTGCCTTTAACCGGTCGGGTGGCCTTGCTTTTACATCTTTTCGAGGAGAGGAGGGCCTTTGGACCATAGCGGCTGGCCCATTGGGTCGTGTTCTCTTATTTCTCCATCCGGGTTTCCATTCCACCGGGCCATGTCTTTGTCTTTTCTTAATGTATACCCGGTTGGCATCCTTGTGAAATTGGGAGTTTAGAACCTTGTCATCAAACACAAGCGGCATCAAGCTTGTTCCATTGGTGAGCCTTATGTTTGTGGCAATGAGGGACGGTTGTTTCACATTGAGAGAGTTCTCCCGGCTGCCTTGTTGACTTGTGGCGAGTGAGTGCTCCAATATCGGCCTTCCTTGCTCTTGCTTCTCTTCCAACCGGCCTTGTACCTCCTCATTGATGATTACTTCATATTCGGGGGTTATGGTCGGTATACAAAGTGAGAGAGACGGGTCCAATAGGGAGCCTTCGGCAGTGAGGTCCGGGCCTTCTTCGGCCAACTTGGTAATGAGGTCATGGCTTGTTTCGGCCGGTTCTTCTTCAATCATCAATGGGTCCTCATCCCTTGTCGGCTCCGTGGGCTCCAACATCGACTTTTTAGGGCCTCCTCCATGTCCACCACTGCCCTTGTACCGACCTCTTCTCTCGGGTCTCTCCTTAGCTCGGACATGTCTTGGTTCAAGTCAGACAATATTTGGGCTAAGTCGGACATTGTCCTCCGTATCTCGGCCAAGTCTCCCATGTTGTTGGCCTGATATTGCTGCAAATTGGCATTTGTTCGCGCTTGGTTGGCGGCCAGCTCTCTCATTATGTCCTCAAGCGGCTCGGTCTGCTCTTGTGTTGGCCTTGACCTCTCGGCCAAAACATTTATCAAGTCCCAAAGGGCACTTATGGTTAAGTCATAGACCGAGCCTCCTGCCTCCTCATTGAGCCTATCCCACTCATGTGGCATCATTCCACCAAGAAACCTTTGAATAAGATCCAAGTTAGTGCAGCTTGTCACAAGGGAATCTCCTCCTTTGACTCATGGTTAACCTTTGACCGAGCCTCCTGCCTCCTCATTGCAGCTTGTCACAAGGGAATCAAAGTACCATAGGTACTCATCCAATGTTTCATCCCGGGATTGCTCAATGTAGATGATCTTTTCGCGGATTTCATGTTGGAAGGATGGTGGGGAAAACTCCTCATCGTACCAAGGCTCTCTATTGTAATAAGAGGCCATGGCGAACCAAGACGATCAAAATAAGAACAAAAAGGAAAACAAACAAAAAGAACAACTTCACCAATGCACAACTCCCCGGCAACGGAAATTTGACAGCACGTCGTCGTGTGCCACAAATTTACAATTTATAATCCACCACTATTGGCTCACTAGAGACTAGTAGAGCGACAAGTAAGGGTCGAACCCAGAGGAGTTGTAATGGTTACTTGTTGTTCTTATGCAATACAAGTAAAGAAAAGTAAAGTAAATACAAGTTGGGGGATTTGGGAACAATTGAAAGTGAGTGCAAAAGTAAGTGCGTAAAGTAAATGCAATGGGTTTGTGATCAAGAGAATGGTATTCGGTCTAGGGGCCTTTTGTTGTGGCTCAACTCATCATTGACCTCTAATGATCTATCCTTGCGCCCATAAGTGTGGGTTTATTCCATTTCAAGACATAAACCCTAAAGTAAGGCCATTTCAACACTTACACCACAATCCATTCCATTTCAAGACATGGATTTCTAGTGCGAACAAGTCTAACTCCCCATTTCAAGGTATACTAGACTAGGTGCAAAAGCTTGTTTCACATTTCAAAGAAAACAAGCACAATGGAGGTCTTGAACCCACACGGCTAAACCTTGCCATTTCAAGCCTTAGTTTAGCCTAGGTATTCATTCCCAAACCATTGGCACATGACTAGCAAATGGATACAAGGAAGCATTAAGATCAAGGTCTCAAAGCCTTGCTACAACATTAGGGAACCCCAAACCGAATTATGAAGGGATTAGCCACTCATGTTCATGGTAAGAACACAAGGGCTAAAAGACATTTGGAATTTCAAGGATCCTCTAAAATGCGTAACTTGAAATGTAAAGTGCGTAACAAAAGAAGAAAGGGTAGAGAGAAGTTGAGAACTTTGTTGCTTTCCAATGCCAAACCAAGATAATCCCATCAAATATTTTGGAATATTTGATGTATATCTTTCACAAATCTTTGGAAGAATATACGAAGTCGTCTTCTTTCCCAAGCAAGTCATGCCGTCTTCAATTGTGTATATTCATTCGAATATCCTGCTCGAATAAGTCGCACGCCATCTTTAACTTGACGAAATCTTCGTTGCGAATATTTTCCGGAAAATATCCTTTGCGTCTTGATCACGCTGTACAGAAGTACTAGGATATGTTCGAACTCCCCCTGAACTCCTGCTCGAACTGTCTAACAACGTTTTGCCAAACACATGCCACACAAGGGAACATCAATCTCCCCCTTGGCATTTTGGCAAAACCAAATCACTAGATCTATCTATCTATCTAGACAGTAGACAAAATTGAGGGAACAAAAATTGTCGCCACTCAAAATACTCCCCCTTTTTGCCACAAACTGGCAAGGGGTCCGATCTAGTTCGAACAGCAAAGCAAACTGTGTCAGAACAAGCACATACTACTGAAAGTTTTCAACGAAAAATGAGTTCAGAGATAGAGTTTTCAGGAGACCTTCAGGCAGACGACCCATCATTAGTGGCATCTTCAGAATCTGCATCATCAGATTCATCTTCACTCGGATAGCTGAGGGCACGAGCGAGCTTGTTGATGCGCCTGCGCTGCTCCTTGTCTGCTTCGATGATGACATTAAGGTCCCTGAGCAACTTGCTTCGCTCATCCCGCCCCATTCTGGCTCCCCCTCGACTGGACTCTGCCACATCTTTTCCTTTCTGGTGCTCCTCCTTGAGATCGTTCACGTGACGACCTTTGAACAACTTATGGTCGACGATGAACTTGCTGGGAGCCTTTGTGAGATGGTCAGGCGAGGCCTTCAAATCAGGAGCTTGATAGATGATCAGCTCGTATATCAGGGACGGGAAGCAAATCTGGTGCAGAGATCTTGACGAGGTGGCATGTTCAGCAATCTATTTGAACATCACTCTACCCAGGTTGAACTTCAGTTTATTCCCTATCTGATAAAGCAGTTGAGCCATGTCCTTATTGACAGTAGAGCGATGAGTGGACGGCCTCCAGTTGAAGACAGCAATGAAAAATAGCATGGAATAGAAGGTAGATAGCTCCGCTGTATTCACAACTGACTCAGGCCTCCACTGAACAGAGCCTGCAGTGATGGTGCTCACAACCTTCTCAAAACTTGGTTCTTCTTCATCAACAGCTGGGTCGTCCATGGCGAAGTATACATTGATCAGCTCAGGATCAATCTTGATCCGTCTCCCTCTGACGTAGAAGACCCCATACTCAGATTCTCCAACAACCCCAAATCCAGGGGGCAAGTTTGCCATAGCCTCACGCACCAGTTGTTCATTGAAAGGTTTGCATCTGTCCAACGTCCAGAACAGATCAGACTCCTTAAGCACCTTAATCACTTCCCTTCCCTTGTACCGGGACTCCTCCAGCAACTTCTCAGGAATGATCTTTCTTTTCTGCACACAGCTCCACTTCACCGCATCGTCTTTATTTACGAACCATACTCCTTTCTTGACCTTACCAACTGGAACAGTCTCAGACTCAGGGGCTGGGACTTCGCATCGCCCAGCATCTTCAGAGATGGGAACTGCAGCGTCGCGCTTCCTTTTCTTGGAAGAGCCGACTCCCCCTGCACCAATGCTGACCACAGCAACCTTCTGAACTGATCCTTTTGAAGACTTTGCAAAAACAACCTTCTTCTTCTCCTTGTCCTTCTTTGTCCTTTTGAGGTTGACAAGAGGAACAAGGTCCTGGTCATCTTTCGAAAGGTTACCTTCCTTTGAGGCTGGCATTGCAGAATCCTCACGAACTGATGCACCAATATCCTCCATACGATCACTATGCAGATCATCTTGGCCAACTACTGGAGCAGCCATTGCTTCCTTAACGCCTTCTTCTGGAACACCCACTGTCTCACCTTCAGACTGGGCACAAGGTTCCACAGTTGGAGCACTAGCAATTATCTCAGTAACAAACTTTTCTGCACCAACACTCTGAGTATGAGGTGGTTCCTCTGATCTTATCACTTCGAGATCCTTCTCCTTTTCCAAAACCTCCATGACATTGTCAATGTCTTTGAACAGCTTCTCTAATTCTTCATCCTCTTCTATAGGAGAGTCTCCTCTAACTGTGGCTTCCTTCAATAAACCAGGATTTTCTGGTGGAAGAATCATCTCGGAAACATCCTCCTTTTGTTTACTGAATTGTTCACCTTCTGAAACTCCAATACTCTTCTCTGGGCCAACATCAGACTCCTCATTCATCACAGGCTTTTTCCCTGAGTCATCAAGAAGGTTTTCTGTCTCCTCATCAGACATTGCAATGAGCCTCCCTCTGACAGAGCTGATCCTGGCAAGGCACTGTCTTAGAGAAGCCGCTCGGCGAGTCCCCTTCTTTCTCCGTAAACCGTCTGGGCGAACATACCCGGACGCATGAATTTTCTCCCTCCATGCTGCTGGTCCTCCAGCCACCTTGCTGGGAATCTTGATGTCTTCCACAAACTTGATAGTTTCATCCCCAATAACTATCTTACTAGCGACCTTACCAGCCATATCTCTACTGGTTTTCCAATCAACAGCCCTACTGGCTTCGCCATCAACCACAACCTTATCCTTCTTCTCAACCCCCACATTCATATCTTTGACTACCACAATCTTGTCAATAACAGGAATATTTGCAGAAACTGAAGGAACAGTTTGAAATACTTCAGATTGGGGACGGTCTTCTTGAGACACACCAGCATCTAATGAGAAGGACGAATCCTCCGTGATCGACTGAGGGATTTTGACTGTAATTCCTCCGGCAGTCTTCTTTGTTACGGCCACAGATTCGGAGATAGAGCGTAAAGGCGACGCCTTTTTCTCCTTCGGAGCTTTCGCCTTCGGAATTTTAGGTTTTGGCGCCAGAACCTTTGAGGACTGCATGTTCATCTTCTTAGCGGATTTGACGCCGGACTTCGCAGATTTCCTGGTGTTCACCATCGCCGTTTGGAGGATGTGCGGTTGAGAGAGAAATCGGTTCTAGGGTTTGAGAGAGTAGACTACGAACTGCTTTGTGTTTCAAAAGCAATAACTCTCCAGCCTTTTCAACTTCCCAAATTGGTCAACCCTCGTTTCAAATAACGGCAGGAAAAATCTTCGAGAATATTCAAAAATATTTGTCTTCACGCACTGTACCTTCTGTTCCAGCTCCCTTCCTTAGGTGGTCAGTCCAACTGTTGCAACTGGAAATTCGCTTTTGACTGACCACCGCCTGGAACGCTTAGTGCTTGAAACCACATAGACCCAAAGAGGATCTGGGTGTTCCAAACTGTGCAATCTGGTTCAATATATAGTCTGATGAGGTGGCATGAATCTGATGATACAGTTTGAACTCTTTTTGCAACTTTGTTATCTGTTGTTCAAGCTCGTTCTGTAACTGTGACACCCTGTGATCCAACAGTCTCCTGGTACACTTACCAAACTGGATTTGTGCGATTCTCTTATCTGACCTTGTGTGCAGGGTCCTATTCACTCCCCCTCGCACAACTCTATGTTTGGTTTGAACATGGTCTAGAGTAGACCGCGGCTTATTCAAGTCTTCGTCTCCTATTCTGATGGTGTAACAGTTATTTGCCCTCCGTTTGCCTTTCATCACAGAACATCCATTTTTGTCGAGGACAAGGCATGAGTCACGAGAGAATGACACATAGTGACCATTGTCGCACAGTTGACTGATGCTAATCAGATTCATTGTCAGACCATCAACCAGGAGAATGTCCTCGAGTGTAGGTAGATCCGGAACCTTCAATGTCCCACAGCCGATCACCTGACTCTTCCTACCATCCGCGAAGGTGACAAAACGCATCTTCTCAACAGGTCTAATATGAGAGAGAAATTCAGAGGTACCTGTCATGTGGGCAGAGCACCCGCTGTCAAAGAACCAACTGTCTTGCACTGTGTCTCGTGATGAGCAGCAGGCCATCATGCATACTGTCTATTGTTCCTTCGGGACCCAAACAAGTTTCTGTCGAGGTTTGGTCTGTCGTTGATGTCCTCGACGTTCAGTAAGAAACAGTCGACACTGCCGTCTGATGTGTCCAATCTGATAGCAGTACCAGCATGCGCGCAAATCTTCCCTCTGATTGGGAGTTGGACTGAGGTAAGCATTCGCGGTCCGTCTTTGACTACCTTTAGACTTGTCTTGGGACAGATCCACTTTCTGTCTAGGGTGCTGTCTCAAGTGAGATATTGGGTATCGTGGCTCTTTGTCTCCCAGATGCTGATTCACTTGCTGTCTGTGGTGCAGTTTCTGCTGCTGTTCTGGGTACTGTTTAGCCACTGGGTTGGTTTTATCAACCACTGTACCACTTGAGCATCCTTCTTTAGTGAAACCAAGTCCACGATGTCCAGACTCCGTTCTTTGAGACCTGAGAATATCATTCAAGCCTTTAGTGCCAGAATTCAGCATTCTTACCGACTGTTTAAGGTGGTTGAGTTCCTTCTCAGTGTCTGAGCGATTTATCCTTTCAGAATCTAGCTGAAGTTCCAGCTGTTCTATCTTTCTGTGTTGGAACACCTCCTTGTGTTTTAGATCTGAGATAACCTTTCTTAGCCCAGTCATGCCAACAGGATGAGTTTCACGGTCTTTTTCAATGTCGACTTTCAGCAAGGAGATAGTGCCCAGGAGCTCCGTCTTCTGAGCAAGCAAACACAGTCTTTCCTGTTTCATATCAGCCAGTTGAGAGTTTAGGGAAGTTACCATGCCTTCAAGTTCAGCCTTCTGTGTGACCAGAATCTCCACTTCTTCCCAGACCTTATCCTTTTCTGTAGTGATGCTTGCAACTGTGTCATTCAGCTTCTTGTTTACCTTGATCAGTAGCAGCCACTTTTCATATAGATTCTTATATGTCTCGGCCAGAGATTCCTGCGTCAGTTCTTCACCGTCACTGTCTGAGAGATCTTTAGCTGGGAGTTCCAACAGAGGTGGAACAGTTTCACTGGTGCTACCGTATTCCTCCAGAGTTGAAGCAAAGGCCACAAAGTTTGTGGTTGTGCCTCCTTTTTCTTCATCTGACTCACTGTTACTGAAACTTGCGACCATTGCCTTCTTCTTCATGAGTGTGTTCGCACATTGTGAAGCAATATGACCGAACCCTCTGCATTCATGACACTGAATTTCTTCCTTTCTTCTGTCAGAGGAGTCTTGCCTTGAGTCACTGGACCTAGACCTGTCGGTTTTCTAGTTTCGGAAACCGGTTGATGAGGACTGCCCCTGTTCTGGACCACGCCTATTGATTTTCCGCACCATTCTTCCAAAGTTCTGAGCCATCATGGCCAGTTGCTCAGTGGAGCAGTCAGCTTCTGATTTGTCTTCTGCCCAATCTGCTTTCAGGGCAATTCCCTTCACTTCTCCAATTTGGAAATTATGATTGATCTCGTAGGTTCTGAGGGAACCAGTCTGCTCGTCCAGTTTCAACTTGGAGATGTCATGCATTTCCTCAATGGCTGTTACCTTCATAGCAAATCTCGGAGGGAGTGATCTTAGGACTTTGCTCACCAATCTATCCTCGTCGATGGGTTTCCCAAGGGCAGACGCTTCGTTGGACAGTTCCAGAACCCTGGTGTTGTACTCAGCGATGGACTCACTCTCCTTCATTTTCATCTCTTCGAACTTTGTTGTGACAGCCTGCATACGAGAGTTTCGAACCTTGTCTGTACCTTCAAAGGCTGTTTGGATAATGTCTCATGCTTCCTTAGCAACTTCACAATTGATAATCAGCTTCATGACATTTTCATCAACTGCCGAGAAGATCGCATTCATTGCCTTTGCGTTTCCCATAGATGCTTTGTTCTCCTCTTCACTCCATAAGGTTTCTGGTTTTAGAACAGGTTCTCCAGTGAGGTTGTTCATCATAGGTTCAGTCCACCCTCTCTGAACGGTCATCCAGGCTTTCTCGTCTAGGGATTTCAGAAAGGATCGCATCATAGGTTTCCAGGTGGCATAGTTTGATCCTTCTAATAGCGGAGGTCTGGTGATGCTTTGTCCTTCTTTCAGAGGCATTTTGAACAGTTCAGGATCCCACTCAGTGTGTTGAGTGTTTGCTCTGATACCAATTGAAATTATGTCCCCTGTTCAAGCAAGTGTTCTAGGTTGTGTTAGGACAGACCTTGAACTCTTTCTACCACAGTTCCACAACGAGTACGAACAGAACAATAAAAACACGAGTACGCACAGATTGATAACCCAATTCGGCTACGCCTACTCTGGGGGGTTTCCCACACCCGGAAAAGGGACAACAAATCTTTATTATGATTATAGAGCTTTTCAGTGGACTTACACTTACACCTTGTAATTGCCTAGCCTCTACTACTCCGTCTCTCAGATTTGCAACCAAGGTTCGTCGCAACTCCCCTTGATCCCCTTCGTCCAGACCTTCTGTCCGAACGTACTCGAACCTCTCCTGAAGCTCGGTTGCTTTCACTTGAAAGCTGGTTGTTCTGTTTGTGCTCTGGACTTGATCACCTCTGGTCAATCTGAATGGCACGTATCAGACTGAGCTCACACCGATGTTTTTCCAGTGGGGAAAACACAACGGCCGTCGCTTTCTTCTTTTCCAATCGATAGGATTTCTTCGTGTATTTTTTATCTTGAAAGCGATGAGCATTAGGGTTGCCTTTGCATTCGTATTTATAGGCTCGGACGAAACCCTAATTCCCACAAGATAATCCCATCAAATATTTTGGAATATTTGATGTATATCTTTCACAAATCTTTGGAAGAATATACGAAGTCGTCTTCTTTCCCAAGCAAGTCATGCCGTCTTCAATTGTGTATATTCATTCGAATATCCTGCTCGAATAAGTCGCACGCCATCTTTAACTTGACGAAATCTTCGTTGCCAATATCTTCCGGAAAATATCCTTTGCGTCTTGATCACGCTGTACATATGTTCGAACTCCCCCTGAACTCCTGCTCGAACTGTCTAACAACGTTTTGCCAAACACATGCCACACAAGGGAACATCAAAAATGGATTGGCATGAGCGAATAATGAGATGCTTCTAGAATCATCAAGATTTTGCAAGTGGACTAGGTTTGGCTTGGGCTTCACGTGTGGGCCAATAATGCCTTGTGGTGATTTTGGCCTTAAATGCCATCTTTTAAGCCCGATTCTTATTTAGACTCCAAAAGGCCCTGAAATGCAAAACGGCATTAACAAGCATATGTTCTTATGATCAAATGTCGTATTTGGTGGGGTTTGTTGACTCGATGAATCGTATAAATACGACTCATCACTTCACCCTTACACTTCTTTGGCGGAGAGAGAAACAAAATGTTCTTCAGAGATCATGTGACCTGAGCAGGCACTGTGTACGTACCGGGGACAACTCCTCTCTCCATCCTGCAACAAGAGACATTAGTTCTTATGCACCCTGATAAACATAGGCTTACCTGGTTTGCGTGCAGTATGGGCATCTCTAAGTCCACTTATGGATCATGCTTTATGTGATCAGGTCCCCTCCATGATGCCAATTCTGGAAAAAACTCGTCCCCGAAAGAAAAAGGGATCCCGCTCTTCAGATCGGTCCCGCCCTAAAAAGAGAGACAACAATTTCGTTTGGTCTTGATTTCAAATATCCATACAGCTCAGTATGACAATCATCTTGGCTTGTCTTCCTTGGTCGTCGGTTTAGTGCTTCAGGTCCTCTTGCTTATATAGCTCGGTAGGACCTTTTGTCCTTTTAGTGCTATTTGCACGCGTTTTGTATCTCGCCTTGGATCAGGTTTTGATCCCTCAATAAATTGTGTTTTTCTAGAAGAAAAAAAGTCCACTGTCTCTAGGATCCTTTTTGGAGGTCACATTGGATGCGTGGCTTGATGAGTATGTATGTCTCTGTGCTCTTGCTCTACTTTCACCTCTATGGGGACATTTCCTTCTGTGGTGGCCTTCCTGTCTACAGTACCAGCACACTTGAGCTTGTTTGCCATACCTGGTCGGTTTCCTTTTCTCAAGATCCTTACGAAGGGGATAGTGCCTTCTGAAGTGCCCATTCTGGCTGTAATACCAGCATACCTGTGCTAGGGTGCCATAGCTGACGTTAACCTTCTTTTCCTCATGCTTGCGACGTAAGCAGTCCCTATGGAGGTGTCCTGCCTGGCCACAGTGCCAGCACACTCTGTGATGCTTGAGGTCAACGTATTTCCTACGCCTGGTGGGATAGCTATCTTTGCTATTCTGGAGGCAAAGTCTATAAGAGAGGGCTTCGTATTCTTAGCCTGATTGAGCCTTGAGCCCTAGTGTGTATGCCTTCTTTCCATCGAAGGGAACACTACACTCATCAATTTCACCAGACTTACTCGTATACTGACACTTGCATCCAGATAGCTTACTATTATGCTTCAGGGATGTCCTTTTAGCAGTTGTCTGAGTATCGTACCTTATCCCTGGTCTGGATACAAATCGCTTCAAGAAATCGTCCTTGATTTCTCTGAGTTTTGATTCTGCATGCTCTTTCAACCACACATCCTTGTCACTTTCCTTGATGACTTTGGTATCCTCCACTTCTATCCACTGTTTGGCATTTTGGGATTCCAACTCAAATATCCTATCCTCAAGGTCTCTGATTTTCTTTAGCAGGGCTTCTTTATCGTCTTCCTTGGTAGTCTTGATAGCTTCTAGTTTAGATAGCAACTTGGCATTCTCAGATTCTAGGATTGCTATCTTTTCTTCAAATTCTGTGAACTTCTTTACCCGAGGGATGGCTTCCTCTATCTGAAGCTTTGTCAGTTGTCCGTCTAGGGAGTGAATCATTTTCTGTAGTTTGTACTCAGTTTTGCATAGCTACTTGACGGAGCCCACCGCACTGTCGTTAAGGTGCGGTGTTCTCTGTGCAAAAGCAAATTTATATTCCACTACTCGTGACCTTACTACTGGGTAGCAAGTGGTAAGTAGGGGTCAAACCCAAGGGAATTAGGGGGATAGTCGTTCTTTGAGGGATTTGTACAGCGAGGGAGCGTGTTTTAAGGTTGATTGGGATTTTAGCGGTTATAACTAAGTGACTTTTTTTTGTTGTTTTGGTTTTTAGTGCGGAAAGTAAATTACAGAAAAAATAAATACAGAAAAATAAAAAGAAAGACTTACAGTGGGTGATGCGTGATTTGCGAGTCCTCCGGATGGTGAGTGCAGTTGATTAAGCAGTTTATACTAACAAAGTAAATGCGAGGGGTTTTTTAAATCTAAGGAAAGCATTCGGTTTCGGGGGCCTTGTATCGTAGCCTGTTTATCATTGACCATTAGTGATTCTTCTAAGTATTCAAAAGTGTATCAAGGCCATTTCAAGCACTCGATTTGCACACACCGTCTAGCCCATTTCAAGGTCGTAGAGCACTTGTTCTATTTAGACTAGCACCCCATTTCAAGGTATACTAGCCTATGTGCATCCATTGATCCGTCATTTCTGATCAAAACCAATGGTGTTTAAAAGAGGTCGAACTCCTCAGATAAGCTTTGCCATTTCAAGCATCCACTTACCCGAGTATGTTCACGGACCCCCACGGAAGAGTTTTGCCATTTCAAGCATCCACTCAACCTTGGAAGTTCTGGCCTAATATATGGCACATAGAACAAGTTTTGAATAAAAAGAAGAGGCACTAAGTGCATAGTCTAAAACATTTTATGATACAAGTACACCCCTTCAACCGAATTAAGAGTTTAGCTACGATTATCCATGGAAGAGGATATCATAGCTAAATACTCGGGGGTTTTTGAAAGACAGTAAGTAAAGGGGAATACTCAAGAACCAACAGGAGTATTCCCAAATCCTACTTGAATACTCAAGAACCAACAGGAGTATTCTCTAAAACTGTTATAATACTCAAGAACCAACAGGAGTATTATTTCAAAACCAAACTTACAAATTGCCAAACTTAGAGAGAGAAGTGAATATGGATTGTGGGATGATTATTACAAAGGGTAGAGGGGGGTATTTATAGCAAAGGGAGGAGGAGTTGTGTGGAGGAGGAGGGCAACACTTGGCAACTTCTCATGGTGGCTTGGAAAGCCGCCGGTTGCCGGTTGAGTAGGGAGGAGGGGAGGTGGCTTTGGCCACCTCTTGCACAAAACCGCCGGTCATGGAGGAGAAGGGAGGGAAGAAGGCCACCCATGAGTCATCCTCTTCCCCAAAGCCGCCGGTCATCAATGGATAAGAGTGAGTTTGTGTGAGTTTTGTGATGTTTTCACAAAACTATCAGTCCAATTTCACTCCGGTCTGACTTTGGTTGCTCCTTGGTTGGATTTGTATTGAGTGATTCCACGTCAGGATCTTGAGATTTCTTCAGTCGGCGTCTGATCTTGACCTTGGAATGACTCGTAATATCTTTTCAGCGTAAAATCCTCTCCTTAGCGTGTTTTCTCTCTAGTCTCCAAAATACCCTGTAGATATAAATCGGAACTAACAAGCAAAAGTTAAATAGACAAATAGTCTAATTTAGTGGGTTTAACTGTGTTTATGATTCGTATAATTATGGTCCATCACTACTCTTCAAGTCTCATTGCTTTCTCTGACCAATGGCTCTCATGTTCCTCAAGACCCACAATTTGTTCTTCCTGTTCTTCGTTCTTCTAAGTCAGCTTCCTAAGCAAACCTAGTACCTGTTTATCAGAAAGGTCAGATAACCTTGTAAAAGTATCTGGACTTATTACCACATCTTTTGCCATTTTGCACACTGTGTCGCTTGGGTCCTCTCCTTCGCTCTCTCCTTCTTATTCACCCCAAGCTGCAAGCATGGCCTTGGTGCTCTTTTGAGCTGGAGGCTGTCTTGCTCTCTTGCTGAAGCAGTCTTTAGCCATATGTCTCTTTTTCTGAGAGTGGTGGCAAATCATCTCCTTTGGTGAATTCTTCCCATTGAAGGATTTCTTCCCTATAATTCCTACCATCATAAGGGCTCTAGTTACCATCTAAGTGTCCTCGTCCACTATTTCATCAGTCTGGGCGAGTTCAAATGCTTTTTCAACCTTTAGAGCCAGGAATGGTCCTTCTCAGGAGCACGCCTATCAGCTTTCCTCTGCTGGATACTATCGTTACTCTGAAGTCTGGCAACTAGCTCCTCGAGGGTTATGTCCTTGATGTCTTTCTGAGCTTGAAGCGCTAGGGTCACCGCATCCCAATTGTGATTCAGCGACTGGAGGAAATGGTGAGTATCCTTCCACTCATCGATGCTCTCGCCGAGAAACTCCATTTGCCCCACATACCCTTGGAAGTGAGAGTGAAACTCTTCCAGTGTTTCGTTCTTTCCTTGCATGGCATTGTCATATTCTCTCATTGCGGCTAAGATTCGATTCTTCTTCACATCGGCACTTCCAGAGTACAGTCTCTTTAGTGCGTCCCTAATTTTTTTGGCATTCTTATAGCGGAGCATCTTTTTCAAGTCACCCGGACCAAGTGCAGAGAGTACGACCTTCTTCGCTCTGCTATTCATTTCTAGTACCTTGTAGTCATTGTCATCATAGTCGTCCAACTTCTTCTCTATCATCATAGGACCCAAGATAAGTACTGGTCCCTGCTTGATTATCTTCCATAGCTGTCCATCCAGGGAGCATATGTGCGACTCAAACTGCTACACCCACCAATCATACTCTCCGGGCTTCAGTTGAGTAGGTTTCCAGAAGGAGTCATTGATTGTTGTCATCTTACCTACAAAGCTAACTAATATCTAGAAACCAGGCTCTAATGCCAATTGTTAGGATCGTTTAATTAGATGTACTTGTCAAGTATCAATACGCTTAAAGTATGTATGCATCGGAAATAAGCTATAGCGTAAAAGTAAATACGATACTACAATATATAGTGGAAACCCAGATACTAAACCAAGTATCCAGGAAAAATCACTACCTTCTAGTTTCCTCTAGAAGGATTTCGAAACGATCACTTGTATAGATGTTACTCGATTACATTGAGTTACACCGCTCACCCAAACCACACTCACTGGTGTTCCGCCATCCTCTTAAACACATCTTAGTGATGATGTAATCGAGTAGCAACCGCAACTCAAGCAATGTTCCCCTTCTGGCTCAGATCGCAGACTAGCTCCCTCCGAAGTACGCTCTTGATCCTTCGATTCAAAGCTCATCCGAAACAGCGATCTTCGGTCGTTCTTACTTCTGTAATTACGCAGCCAGAGACTTCTATTTTGAACCACACATTGAAAGGCATCTATAGCATCCTTTATATAGAGGGTATCAATCCGGGTAGCCCTAGATTTTGTTGCTCAAAAATCTCTCATCTTGCACGACAAGTTCGCACAAAATCTTCTAGTTGATTCGTCCATCCCATAATGTCTTCATTAGCCTTCCAATTAGATCGTCCCATACCGATCTAATTGGATATGCGGTTGAGATAACATTTCCTAAAATCTCTCATGCAATATTCCCATATCTAGACCAATTCCGAATCTCGTTACAAGTATCTAAAACTGATTTTGGGCAAACTTCTAGCATATCTATGCCATAACCGATCTTGGGAGCAAAGATCCACCGAGAATATTTATGGAAATATTCTCGTCCTCAATCCGAGGTACTGCTACCTTCATATATCTGTGTAATACTCTGCACACTCAAGTAGTCGTTACTTTCAGAGTACATGTACTTAAACCTGTGCACTCAAGTAACACATCAGCAGAATGTTTGTTACATCAAAACACATCGGAGTATACGTCCTCCAGACGTATTCCTACTTCAGGGTAATCGCACTCCAACAACATATATGAATTCGTCTATACGAACATGAATAAAACCTTATATACACGGATTAACACAATAAAGGTTCTTATGATCCAAAAAAGGTTTGATATAAGTTTATATGCACATGTGTCTCACATTATGCTTTTTAAAAAATAAATAAATTCCACTATTATAAGCAAGGAATGGACAAGCCCCAAACTCATGTTGGTGCATCCGAGGGAGTTCAAACCGTCGACCTCCTGGTCATTCGATCAAAACTGTGACCGCTAGACCACTACCCATAATGCCATTATGCTCTTGAATCTGACTTTCTACACATAAATATTGTTTTTTTGCACGTGAAGATAACATTCTGCATACGATTTTAGCCTTCTACATAATAATAATTTAGTCTTATACACATGAATTTGCCTTGTGCACATAAATCTAACAATTTAAATCAGTATGCGAAAATCATAAAATCAACATTTCCAATTAACATAACTCAGTTGATAATAAAATTAAAAAAATCCATTAATTGAATTAACATAGTAGTTAGTTTAGTTTGGATGTAAAGTGTGGTGTAAAATTATGCAGAATTAATAAGATCCATTAATATCATAACTAATAAAAATCATTAAATGCAAAAGAGAGGAGCCCAATTTCTGGGCGTGACCTAGTGATAAGAGTAGTGATCAACATTGCTCGAGTTACGAGTTCGAATCTCTATGGGTTAGAGTGAGTTTCCTCTGGTGGGTAGAGTTAGAGGAGTAGAACAATTATAAGGATTGAGTGTGGGAGTCGTCCCACCGTTTTCTTTTCTTTTTTTTGTAGAAAAAAAGTGTATGATGAGAGGAGCATAACTGTATGTATACGATTGCACCATACCATAAATGGAATTAATTTCTAATTTAGCCTAAATCCAAATTTGATTTCCTCTGTGGCCAATTTCCAAACTGGTTTTCCAAAATGGCCACATTCCCTTAGGCACCATTGCCAATGGCGCCTAAGACATAAAGCGTCGTTGCCAACAGCTCTCTAATCCTAGTGTTCTTTTTTACTCGACATAATGCTGAGTCAGGGCTTATGTGGCAATTTTTTTTAGGCACTGTTAGTAACAGCACTAACAGCGCCTAAGTGGAGATATTTTCTCCTCGATTTTCTCTCTTTCACAATTACTTGAAGAGAAAATTTTCAACTTAGGCGCTGTTAAAAAAATTGCCACATGAGCCCATGACACAACATTATATCGAGTAAAAAATGACACTAGGATTAAAGTGATGTTGGCAACGACACTTTATTTCTTAAGCGCTATTGAGAATATGGCCATTTTGGAAAACCAATTTGGAAATTGGCCACATGAGAAAATCAAATTTGGATTTAGGCTAAATTGGAAATTTTTCCCATAAATGAGCTCAAACAAATTTAATAAATATATATAGATGCATTTGGGGTGAGTAGTGAATTACATGCCAATACATCATATTCATCAAATGAATTGAGGTGAATGATGATGGATGGATATGTATGTTTGCAAGTTTTTAGGGGAGCATACGAACGCTTGGCTTTGTAACTAAGAGGGAAGGTTAGGATTTCAATTCCCCTCGATGCACCATTTCCACCTAATTTAAGTGTGAATTTTCTTATCCTACCTAGAAATAGGTGAGTGGACTTGTTGGTTGTCCCGTGCAATCAATGACTTGTTATTTTTTCCCTTTCGTAAGTGGTGTTGAAGATGGCTTCTACCATGTGAAGTATGATGAGTTGAACCCACTATCAAAAAAAGAGTAGGTGTTATAATATGAGGAAGAAATAGACAAAGAGATGACAGAAATATGAGAGAAGAAATTGTATTGTTGTATCATTCATTCTTCACAATAGCCTCTATATATAGTATTACATGGGAGATATAAAAGGCTAGCAGAATATAAATGTGTACATATATGGTAAGTTTAGAATATTGCCTAAAGATGAATATAGGAGTCATCCAATATATTTCCATATTCATAACATTCCCCTCTTTGGATGACTCGCACTGCCTTTGGATATACACATCATGTGAACTGCCTCGTTAAAACCTTTACCTGGAAAACCCAAAAGGGATAAAAACTAAGTTAAGGAAAAAGAGTACAGTTTGAATGCTCCCTCTCAAGTTGGTATGTCTTTCAGCCTGCACATCCCGATGTCATTTACAAGTTTCTTGAACACTCTCGTCGGCAATGATTTGGTGAACAAATTTGCCAAATTCTTCCTGGACTGTATATTGCAAACATTAATCTTCCCTTTAACTTGAAGCTCGTGAGTTGAAATTTTTTTTTGGAGATATGTGATTTGTGTTATCACCGTTGACATACCCGCTTTGATTTGTGCGATGCAGGCAACATTATCCTAATATATCACTGTCGAGCTGTGCTTGCCTGTCATTAATCCACAAGAGGTCTTGATATGGCAGAAAAATGATCTAAGCCAAACGCATTCTCGTCCAGCTTCGTATAATGCAATCAATTCAGCATGGTTTGATGATGCGGCTACCAAGGTCTGTTTTGTTGAACGCTATGAAATGGCAGTTCCTCCATACATGAATAAGAACCCATTTGTAAAATAGCTTTGCGTGTATGGATGCACAAATTTGGACCAGACCGTAAAAACCCCGGTCCGGTCCACGGTCCATATTATTGAAAACTTCCGGTCCATCGGTCCAACCCGGGCTGTAAAAATTCAATCCAGGTCTGGTCTGGACCGTAAATTTTAGGTAATCTGGTCCGGTCTGGTCAACTCTATACAAAAAATCCGGTCCACTGGTTTGGTCCGGTCCATATAATCCCCGGACCGGTCCACGGTTCATATTTGTAAAAATTTCCGATCCACTAGTCCGGGTCGGACCGGTTGTGCATCCCTACTTGCGTGGGGTTAGATAAATAACCCTCATCGACATAGCCCACCAATTCATTATTGTGTACTCCATTTGTTTTCCTGAAAAACAAACCCAGATCACTTGTCCCACGTAAGATATGTTTAACACCACTCCAGTGTCTTTTAGTAGGCAATGAACTATATCTTGCGAGTAAATTAACCGTAAATGATATATCTGGTCGGGTATTATTGGCAAGGTACATTAAAGCCCCAATTGGACTAAGATAAGGTACTTCAGGACCTACAGTTTCTTCATTATCTGGCCGGGGACGAAAAGGATCCTTTTCAACGTTAAGAGATCAGACTACCATGGACGTACTTAATGGATGTGCTTTATCCATATTAAAATGCTTCAGCACCTTCTCGGTGTAATTTGACTGATGGACAAAGAATCCACTCTTTATATGTTTGAATTGTAGGCCGAGACAATACTTGGTGGTTCCTAAATTTTTCATCTCGAATTCCCTTTTTAAATAATTTACTGCCAATTGGATCTCTTCTGGAGTTCCAATTATATTTAAATCATCAATGTACACAACTATCATTACATAACCCGATTCTGTACGTTTTATGAAAATACATGGGCGTATTTGGTTATTAATAAACGCTTGCGCTAGCAAATATTTGCTGAGGCGACTATATCACATCCGACCAGATTGTTTAAGCCCATATAATGATCTTTTCAATTTAATGGAGTACATATTACGAGGCTTCCGTTGTAATGTTTCATGCATTTATCTAATGACCCAAAAATCTCCAAACGAGCTGGTGCATTTTCAGCCGGTATATGTGACTTTGTCACTTTCTTGGCATCAGTAAATGCATCTGTAGCCTATTTGCTTCATTTTGCAAGTGTAATATTCGTTGAACTTCTAGTTCATATTCTTTTGTTCTCGGATCTAAGAACAACATAGAAGCTGTATTCCATAAAACCTCCTTATTAATCTCCTTTTCTTCTTCCCTAAAGTTGGGAATTTTGATTCATCAAAATGACAATCAGAATATCGAGCTCTAAATAAATCACCAGTTAATGGCTCTAGATAGTTGATAATTGATGGAGACTCAAACCCAACATATATTCTCAAACTCTTTTGTGGCCCCATTTTGGTTCTTTGTGGGGGAAAAATAGGGACATAGACCGCACAATAAAAAAAATCAAATATGAGATATCAGACTCTCTTCCAGAGATAAGTTGCAAGGGAGAATACTTATTATGAGCAGTTGGTCAAAATCTTATTAAAGCCTCTGCATGCAAAATTGCATGTCCCCAAGCAGAGGATGGTAATTTTGACTTCATTAGCAATGGTCATGCTATTAATTGCAACCGCTTTATCAACGACTCTGCTAGGCCGTTTTGTGTGTGAACATGAGCTACAGGATGTTCAACCACTATGCCAATTGATGTACAATAGTTATTGAAATACTTTGATATAAATTCTCCTGCATTGTCATACCTGATTCTCTTGATTGGTTAATCAAGATAATGAGCCCTTAACTTGATTATTTGGGCTAAAAGCCTTGCAAACGCAACATTACGCGTTGATAGTAGGCATAAATGTGACCATCTTGTTGAATCATATATCAACACCATAAAAATATCTAAATGGTCCACATGGCGGTGCTATTAGTCCACATATGTCACCTTGAATTCTTTCAAGAAACATAAGAGATTCTGCGTTTACTTTTGTTACAGACGACCTTGTTATAAATTTGCCAAGTGAACAAGCCGTGCATGTCAAGTCCCCCTTTGGGAGGATCTTCAGGTCTTTAAGTGGGTATCCGTGTAATATTCTCCGGATCATTGTTTCACCAGGGTGACCGAGTCTATCATGCCACAAAGAAAATAACTCCTTGTCAACTAACTTTAGGTTAGTGACTTTATACACTTAAATGAGTAGATTTTTGTGCCATATAAAATAGACACATGTGCTCTCATTTTCTCTAAGACTTGCTTCTGGTCAATCTTATTATATTTAAGAAGTAGGTACTCAGTACCATCTTCACACATGGTTTCAATGTGAAAAATCTTTTGCTCTGATATCTTTGAAACTGAGCAAGTTTCTTTCTGATTTATTTGAATACAATGCATCTCTAATATTTATTCTTGTTCCTTCGGGTAACAAGATAAAAGCTCTTTCGGATCCTTCTATAATACAGCTTGATCCGGAGATAGTATGAACACTGATTTTAGTCCTGTTTGAGAAAAAACTTTATGTTTTTCAATATAATATGAGTAGTGGCACCATCAACGACACAACTCCCCACCATTGACATAATCTATAAATGAGATAACTGAAATAAAATTTAACTAAACGCAAATTCATGATAGTAAAGAAAGTAACTTTAATTATAATTAAAAGCATCACAACTGAATTTAAACTGCAACAAAGAATAAGAAAAATAATCATGTTCCATGTACTACTACTGAAGTACAAGATTGATAACATGAGAGATGAAGAATGTTTTTCTCCAATATGTCTTCGTCTTAAATATTCTCTTCACATAGTTTCAAGATTGAAACAATACGATATGGTTCAAATTTATAATCTGAGACCTCTTTAAATTCTCATATCCTCAAGTGCATCCATTCATACATTGCACGAGGTAAAGAGGACCACCCTCTAGTGATTAAACAAATCCTTTCAACTCTTCCAGAGTACGAGGGGTCCTTGACTTTTAAGTTTTTAGCTTCAAACTCTTGTGAAGATAATGACGAAGTAGGCACAATCATGCTGGGATGCACCGGAGTTTTCCTTTTATACAATCTCTCAAGTTGTTACTTGATAAACGAGTTATGTATCACTAACCCATAAAAAGATGGTTTCTTCAGAAACCGGGTAGTAAACTCATATCATATCCACTAAGGATAGTTAAAGCATGAAATTAAAATATTTAAATCACTAAATATTGATCATACACATCCAACATATTTTATATTTTATGAGAAATTTTATGGTTTATCACTCACAACGGGAAGTGATCTTATAATCATCTACGTCTGGATATGATATGAAAAATTTCTTGAACCATTATTTTTCTTTCAAAATAAAAATGGTACATTACTATCTTCTAGGAGTACACATATTCATCCTCTTTGTGAGATGATTTTAACTATCTCATTAGGATAAATTTATATGGTGTGTGCTCATTCACTTCAGGTGATAAAGCGGATACAAGATGTATATGCATCCACTTCTGGGATTAAGTGTATGGTGTGTATCCACTTCAGGGGATTACATATGTGAGATATGAAATATGAATAAAAACATAACAATAATAATCATACATAACAATAACAGAAATGAAATTCATAAAATAAAACTTACAACAGGAAGTGATATATATTACTATCTTTAGGGAGTGAAATAAACATATATTGATGTTTTATCACTTACAAGTAGAAGTGATATATATGACTATCTTTAGGGAGTGAAATAGACATATATTAAGGTTTATCACTTACAACATGAAGTGATATTACACTCTTCAGGGAGTGAAATAAACATCCTCTTCAGGGGATGAAGCTGTATCAACTTCGGGTGATACATGTGTGTTATTTCACTTCGGGAAAATAAATAAATAAAACATATACTACATGCATTCACTTCAGGTTTTACACATGTATATGATTCAGCTTCAGGTGAATCGGAAAAAAAATTATTTTATATGTATCAACTTCAGGTGATACATGTATGTGATTCCACTCCGGGAGAATCAAATAATTATGCATCGATTCATATATCAAGAATAAATAAAGTGACACATAACATAGAACCGATACCATAAAGAAAAAAATGAGCTTTTCTGAATGCTAGGCTATTTTTAGATTCTTTTCAAGTAGAACTCAAGGTTGCCATCATCGCATTACCAAGAATAATAGGGAGGGGGATTAGAGAGGGAGATTATTACTATCTTGAGCAATTCGTGCTGATAACGTGTTATAATATGAGAAAGAGAGTATCGGCTTGTTTGTCAAAAGTGACATAGTATTCACAAAGACCACACACACAATCTGAAGTTCATGTATGCTATTTTGAGCTTGAAGTTCACAATACAATTGTAGAGTTCATCAAATGTTGACATTACAAGTATAAAGTTCACTATACACTTGTTACGTTCATTAAGTGTTTGTATGGAATCTGTTTGGTAATGCTGACAGTTAGCTGAACTGTTTTCATATATGTAAATGAAGCCAAACAAGTGAGTTAGCATAATGTTCACAATAAGCAGATAAAATTTACCTAGCCTATATAAAGTTTACAATACAAATATAGAGTTCATCAAATGGTAACAAATCAAATATAAAGTTCACTATACACTTCTTACGTTCATTAAGTGTTTGGATAGAATCTGTTTGGTAATGTTAACAATATATTGAATTGTTTTGATGTATGTAAGTGAAGCCAAACAAGTGAGCTAGCATAAATGTTCACAATAATCAGATAAAATTTACCTAGCCAATATGAAGTTAACGATACAAATGTAGAGAATACAGTGTCTGTTTCGACTTAATTTTTGTGTGCTCCTCTGGATTTCTTTTCTTTTTTTCTTCTTGGGGCAGTTGCGTTTATCGTGGTACTCATACTCATTGCAATACCAGCAAAGTCTTTTTTGGCTTCTTTGACTTTTGAACCTCAATCTCAAGCATGCTTTTCATTCTTGCGCAACCTTTATTCCTAGCAATCCTGAGAGTCTTGATGTGTAAATGTGTAGGCTGTGAAACACCAAGTACTTTATGAAAATAATCTTCCTTAGACTACTCAAGACCACCAACATTATTTGATGAACTAACAAATCCAATATCAATCACCAACAAAGGAAATTAAGCGGTTTATCCCCTTAACATTCCGGTTCAATGATATAGTTACTGATGTGTGCAGTATATACGAAATTTTAATTTCAACTTAGTTACCAATGAACTCACACATCTACCTAAATGGCTAAATCACCACTCACCATATATTCAAGTTCAAATATTCACAGAAAAAATTGAAAAAAAAAAGGAAGAAGAAGAAGCAAAGATATTTGGGCAACATATCCAAATAACAATTCCCTAACATCATCATAATGCCCTAATCAGACTCCATCAGTACACCTAGTAGCAAACAAAAAATAGCAATTCACACACAAAATCCACAAATACACATAAATACATAAAAATAGAATTAAGACAGCCATGGAGATTTCACTGAATAGCACCACAATCTTCAGCCTTCAAGTACCGAATCTCGGCTAAACTACACAACTGGAGCAGAAACACAAATAAAATCAATAAGTGAATGACCATAATTTGTCCAATAAAATCATTGATCAGACAACAAACGAAATCAAAACACCAAAGCTAAGGAAAACCAAACATCAGAAGAAAAAAAACCACAGTATCAAATTGACCATCACCTAAATCTTTAGGCATCAACTCAATTCTTTAAGGTCTCACCTCTGGAGCATTTCATCAAACATTAAGGCTGCATCCTACTATCATCATCAACTTCAACTCCCTTCTTCATCGCCTCACCAGGCTTTCTCCACCGCATCTCCCTCACCCACTTTCCCAAAATCATACCCCACGTAATACACTAAAAATCACTATTTTATGAACGCAATTGTAATTTAGTAAACAAAGACAATTTATAAAAACATGGTAGAAGTTGGGATGTGACGAATCGGAGGGAGATAGTGGGAGATGGGAACAACATGGACGTGTCGGGATCATCGAAAAAGATGATTGCCGCTGCCTCTGTCGCGTCACCCCTCACCTATACCGCGGCTTCCAAGGGCGAGTCACCGCCGACTCCGATCGTCGGGCGCAGGTCAGCCATTCTGATTGGATTCGGTGAATGGAATTTTAAGATCTTTTTCAGGGCTTCGATCGCGTGCGAAAGGTTTGGAATCCAGGCTGCCGTTCAGAATTAACATGTGATATGAAAGCATGAAAGAGAGTTTGAAGAACAGTTTAGGGTTTGTGAAGGTTTGAATTAAGACGTTTGATTTTTACTTAACACGATGATAAACGGTGTTTATTTGTATTGTTTAACGACAATGATATCCCTCATATTTATTAATCAATATAAGAATGTTAATTTAAATAGAATTATTTTGGGTCATTAGATGTATCGATCCAAAGGCATATAAATATTTGTAGTTTGTATATACTTATGAGGTTTGTATCTGATCCAAATCATATATATATATAGGTAACACTCTAATTTGGGGTATTATTTGAGCGTTCCTCTATATATATATGTGTACATACATGGTAAGTCTACAATATCATTTAAAGCTGAATATAGGAATCATCCAATAAATTTCCATATTCTTAACGGAAAGGGATCATATGAGAAGTGGGTATTTTCGTGAGAAATAAGAAATTAAATTAGCCATAGGATCCGAGATCCTACGGTTGTTAATAAACAACATATTTGGCATATAATTAATCGTTAATTATGGTTAAAGGATATATGAGTCATTTAATTTCATTAAGATTAAAACTTCATAAAAAACCCTAAAACTCCCAATCAAAATCCACTCCAACATCCCCGCTCACACCTCTGATCGGCAAAATCACTGGAAAGGAACTGCTGACGAAATCCCCCGCTCATGACACCTCCGATCCACCGCGACTCTCTGCCTCATCACCGCCACCGCAACTCTCTACCGTGAAATAATGCCGACGAGCCCACCTCGCGCGTAACTTATTTGACTCATGTTCCTCAAGTCCTCACTATCGCCATTTCCATGAATCTTGGTCCGCGTTTCTTTACCCACACACACGTAACCACGTTTAAGCAACATCTTCAAATATTGATCATCATTACCAGTTCGACCTCGTCATTCTCACTAATCCAAAATTTGAGTCACAACCTAAAGAACTTTCAAAAGGACACGTATATAGGTCAAAGAAGGATGTGATTTCAATAGTACGAATTCGCTTCTAAATTGTGGGAAATAAAGTTATTGAAATCAAATAAATCGTTGCTTTCTAGTTAAAATACGTAGTTTTCTAGTCAAAATACGTAGCTTTCTGTTTAAAATCCGTAATTTTTTAGTTAAAATACGTTCTTTTTGAAATTCGTAGCTTTCTAGTTAAAATACGTAGCCTTCTAGTTAAAATACATAGTTTTCTAGTTAAATTACATAGTTTTATATTTGAAATACAAAGCTTTCTGGTTAAAATATGTAGTTTTCTAGTTAAAATATGTAGCTTTCTAGTAAAAATATGTAGCTTTCTGTTTAAAAATTGTAGCTTTCTAGTTAAAATACGTAGCATTCTATTTAAAATTCATAGAAGTATTCTAGTTCGAATGTCGGATCATCTACGTTACGACATTGCTCCAATTAAATCTATATCCAAAGCCCAAATTTTAATTGCTAGCAAAGAGAGAAACAGAGGAAGGAGACGACAATGACGATATCGAGAAAGCGTCAAGTTGCGGCTGCCTCATCTCCGCCAATAGCGTCGCTGCGCCATCTACGCCAACAATGCCGCTGCGACTCTGTTCCTACGCCAACAACCCTGCTGCCTCATCTCCGCCGTCGCGACTCTCTTCCTCGTCGATCGAAGTTTCCCTTCCTATAGTGTCAGATGTTGCTGCGGCTTGAGGTCACCGATTGATTAGAATTGGATTTAGGGTTAAGATTAAATCATTATTTTATTAGACGAATTTACCCTTAACACATCAATTAACCGGTTGTTAAATACGAATTATTAAAAAAATATGGTTTAATATCAGCCATAGATTTAATTAGATGTAAGGTTTAGATTAATTCTTATCTCTCACCAAAAACCAACTTCTCGCCGGATCTCAACCCATTCTTAACAGCAGACAATTTATTTTTGGTTTTAACCGGGAAATATATTAACATATAATTTTGTAATAAAATATTAAGGATTCGGATCAAATGCAAACCATAGTTATAAATAAAAACTAAAAATCCAATAAAATATTCCCACGTGTATATTTCGACCAATCGTAATTCGGGGCGCTTTTTGTAAATAACAAAATTAAAATAGACTTATTTAAAAATACATAACAGATGCGAGGATATAATCGTCCTAAAAATTACTACAATAATAGTTTTAAGTCTGATCATTGCTATTTTAAGTCTGATCATTTTAGTTTTAAGTCTGATCATTGTTGTTTTAAGTCTGATCATTGTAGTTTTAAGTCTGATCATTACTGTTTTAAGTCTGATCATTGCTACAATAATAATTTTAAGTCTGATCATTGTAGTTTTAAGTCTGATCATTGTTGTTTTAAGTCTGATCATTGTAGTTTTAAGTCTGATCATTGCTGTTTTAAGTCTGATCATTGTAGTTTTAAGTCTAATCATTGCTGTTTTAAGTCTGATCATTGCTACAATAATAGTTTTAAGTCTGATCACTGTAGTTTTAAGTCTGATCATTGCTGTTTTATCTGATCATTTTAGTTTTAAGTCTGATCATTGCTGTTTTAAGTCAGATCATTGCTACAATAATAGTTTTAAGTCAGATCATTATAGTTTTAAGTCTGATCATTGTTGTTTTAAGTTTGATCATTGTAGTTTTAAGTTTGATCATTGCTACAATAATAGTTTTAAGTCTGATCATTGTAGTTTTAAGTCTGATCATTGCTACAATAATAGTTTTAAGTCTGATCATTGTTGTTTTAAGTCTGATCATTGCTACAATAATAGTTTTAAGTCTGATCATTGCTACAATAATAGTTTTAAGTCTAATCATTTTAGTTTTAAGTATGATATTTACTGTTTTAAGTCTGATCATTGATGTTTTAAGTCTGATTATTAAGTCTGATCATTCAAAGTTAAGTCTGATCATTGATGTTTAAGTCTGATCATTGCTGTTTAAGTCTGATCATTACTGTTTAAGTCTGATCATTCCGAGATATGTGATAACCATAATGCCCCTCTATGTTATATACGAGATTTCGAAAATTGAACACGTGTCAGCTTGAAATCGGATTTTTAGTTTTCATTTATAAATGTGGTTTGTACCTGAACCGCACCCAAATATTAAAATTGTCATCCTAGCTAATCAGACCAAAATCGTCCGCTCCGTTTGGTCTTTTCCTTAGCCGATTAGGGCTTTCAGAAATCTCCCTTATGTGACAGGACACCAGGCGCTCTGGCTACCATGTACATCGTACCCACTAGCAGCTCAATTGGTTAACATGTACCAAACAAGGGCATGTTAAATGGGAGGTCATGGGATCGAATCCCACCTCCATTGGAAATCCCATGAAACTGGTGGGAAGAACATGGGTTGCAGCCCTACCACTGAGGAAAAGCCTGCATAGGCCCTAGTGACTATAATGTATAGGGTAGCCAGAGCACTTGGTACCAGGGACGGAGCCAGAAATCATATCTATGTAGGGCTAAATTTTTTTTTGAAATCGACCATAGTCGGCAAGCTTGCTAAGAAAAAATTTAAAGCGAACAAAATAAGCTTTGGACTGCAGAAAACCGAGTTTTGCTAATGCAGTAGGCTTGAAACGTGGCAGGGCACTAGGGCTAAGAACAAATCTAGTGCAACGTGGAACCTCATAACTAATGAAACGTGGAACCAATTACTCTGGCCAAATTGCTAAAACTCAAAAGAGGTAGGGCTTGAGCCCAAGTGGCGTCAGCCTACCTCCGTCCCTGCTTTGTACCCTGTCACAAAAGAACGTCTATACATTATAGCCACTGGGGCGCTGCCCAATTGATTAACATGTACCAAATAAGGGCATATTAAATGGGAGGTCATGGGATCGAATCCCACCTCCAACTACCAGCATGGAAATCCCATGAAACGGGTGAGAAGAACATGGGATGCAGCCCCATCACTGAGAAAAAGCCTGCATAGGCCTCAGTAGTGTATAGGGTAGGCAGAGCGCCTGGTGCCCTGTCACACATTAGCATGAAATCTGCAAGCTATGTCGATGCTTTCGATTTTGGAAGCTTGATTTGACATCGCTTGGATTTATGTCAAGGATTTTTCTGTTACGTGTTTTTTTGTTTTTATTGTAATTCATTTGATCATGAGTCGAATTTTTAATGTCAAATGTTGATGAATAGAGCTTATTTTAGTTGTGTATTTTGGGCTAAATTTTGATTTAGGCGATTGGAAATGGTGCTTAGGGTTTTGATTGTTTCTACTCAATTGTTTGTTTTAGGGTTGCATGTGTTGTTGTTGCTGTTGCTCGGATATGGAGATGCTTCTACTGCTCTTTTGACTCGCTTACGGATTTAGGGAGATTTGTGGCTCTCGGGTGCTGGTCACCAGGACTATGAATGAGAGAAAGATTATTGAGCTGGATCAGGGATGGGTGTATATGCAGAGTGGAATAAGGAAGTTGAAAAATATACTGGAAGAGTTAACTACAAATTTTTCATTAACATCCGGAAATAATAGAGTAACGGTCAGCCGCCGGAAATGGGCTGGGTATTGTGAAAAAATCGGCAACGTTGCCGGAGACACATTTCAGCTCCGAAGATTACATGATGCTTTACACGTGAGCACTACAGTTTACTAATGTTATTGAGTATTTGGTTTTGAAATTGCAATGCAATGTTAATTACCCTATCATTTGATTCTGCTATTCATGCAGTTGTCTGTGTTCTTATATGAGTTTTGGTTGTCCTTGGAACTTATTAAAATCAAGTTTCTAGCGCATATGCGATCTCTTCATGGGGATACGATTGAACATCATTGAGGGTTTGTTTGATATCTGGATATTTATTTCTCAGGTATTGCCTTCTCTTAGAGAAAAACATGATGAGTTCAAGTTAAGAGAACTTGTCAGAAGGTGGGCGAACCATAAAGTCATGGTCAGATGGCTTTCTCGCTTCTTTTATTATCTGGATAGGTATTTTATCGCAAGAAGGTCTCTTCTACCGTTGCATGATGTTGGACTTACTTGCTTCAAAGAACTGGTATGTTTTGGTTGATTTAGATCCTTAAAGTTATCCCATGCTTTTGCATATTGTAGGCATGTGTTCAACTTTTGAGAGCTGACATATTTCAAACAAAACTTTAATGAATACCCAGCACACTTCATCTCATAACTTGTTTGCTTCCACTAACATGATTTTATTACTTCACAATTTCTTATGTTGAAATATGTATTTGAGTTGTTTCTGTTTGATTCACATGTGTAACTATTAATAGTTAACTCACCCAGATGATAGGTGGTTACCATGGATTCAGGTTTATGAAGTGGTGAAAGACAAAGTTCGCGATGCTGTCATAACGTTGGTATACTTGGGAAATTGTTCAAAATAAGTGATATATTTCCTTTCATACTTTCTATTGATTTCTTTGAAACTTCCACAACCAGATAGATCAAGAAAGGGAGGGTGAACAGATTGACAGAGCATTGTTGAAGAACATCTTAGAGATTTTAGTTGAGATTGGAATGGGGTCAATGGAACAGTATGAGAACGACTTCGAACAAGCCATGCTTGACGATACCGCTGCATACTATTCCCGAAAGTCTTCAAACTGGATTTTGAAGATCATACCCTGATTATATGTTGAAAGTAGACCATTACTCACCTATATTATTAATTGATTGTCTATAGATATTAGATGCTTTTGCCTTTCTATATTCAGTCCAGTAAACAAATGGGGAATGTGTAGGCCGAGGAATGTTTGAAACGTGAAAAAGATAGAGTTGGACATTACTTACACTCAAGTAGTGAGACGAAATTACACAATGTAAGGCAGCTCCTCCTTTTTATTTATTATATTCTAGGCATGTAAGCTGCAACATGAAATGCAAATGAAATACAACTTTTTTCGAGTAGCTTTATGTTGAGAGTTTGACATTTATTGCGTCTGTTTGGGCAAAATGTTTGGTCCATTCACTATCATTTCTGATCTTTCACAGAAAGTTCAAAACGAGCTGTTGACAGTTTATGCTTCCCAACTAGTAGAAAAAGAGCACTCTGGATGTCATGCCTTGCTTAGGGATGACAAGGTGCATGATCTTCTTCATTCATGAATAAGCAGCCACTTAATTATCGAGGAGGCAGATAGAGTTTGAGTTGTGTTAGTTTCAGCATCTTGTATTTATTTTGATTTTTCAGATTGAAGACCTGTCAAGAATGTATAGACTATTTTCTCGAATCAGTCGAGGCTTGGACCCTGTTTCCAGTATATTTAAGCAGGTTTCATCAGATTTAAGCTCACTAACTTCCATTGAGATCTATTTTAAAAAATAGGAAAAGGTCCTTGATAATTTTTTGTATTTCTTTTCTGCAGCATGTCACTGGTGAAGGTACTGCTTTGGTGAAGCAAGCTGAAGATGCTGCAAGCACTAAAAAGGTTTGTGGTCTATTGTTCATTCTTTAATTTTACTTCAGTGTGGCGTTTCCCTGATCACTTGGCAACGGACCATTCATCCTTACCATTTTTTACAGTTTGCATCATAACTCTTAGTAAGGAGCATCATACTTGCTTGCTTAGGAATAATCTGACAAGGAATCATTCACTTACATGAGTATGGGCGTCCCTCATCGCTGACTTGCAGTGTCCATTTGATGTTTATTCATTACTTGGATTTCTCCTTTCTTTATCATCGGATTTTAATCCGCTGCATTCATTACGTGTGAGCTTAGCCAAATTTGGATTTTACCATGTGTTTGCAACTGTTCGGTGGCTCGGTCATATGATGGACTGGCCATCGTGCTACGAGTCACAGGACAACATTTGGCTATAAAATTCTGATGATCATTAGGAAATAGATAGCCTGTAACGAGTCCTTTAGTGTTCTCTCTGCATATAGTGCTGCACAAACTCATTCCAACGGTTGTTAAGATTGGAATTTATAGCTGCCATTGTCAGAACATAGACGCTGATTTGAATGTTGGTATTCCATATCTGGAAGAAGAGCTCTTGGCTTTGAGCAAAAATCATTTGAGACAGCTTGAGTTTTTTTTGTTGAATAAAGGCAATTTTATTCAAAGACAAGAACTCAAAGACAAAACAACAGACAAACTACCTACACAAAAGACCACTCAAACTACCAACAAGAACCTACACAACCAACAGACACCTGCTCCTGCAAACAAACAAAGCAAAACACAACCCAAAATTACACTCTCAATGGGAGCCTTAACAACAAACCAATTGTACTCACTGCTCCCAGATTTTCTATTTCTAATAATCTCTAAATGTAATCTTATCACTTTCCATATATTAAGGACAAGCTGCTCCGCAGAAGTAGTGTCTTCCATGAAAATCCGCTTGTTCCTAGCTCTCCATGTTTCATATATAGCAGTGTTAATAATGAATGCGACAATGGTCTTCTCCTCCTTTCCTCTCCAAGCTCTCCTCTTGCACCACTCTATAATCTCCTCCCAAGAATTCCAGCAAGCATTAATATTGATGATCTCCAGGTAGAAATGTATAGGCTTGCCCACTGCGCAGCCAAAGAAAAGATGGTGACCACTTTCCTCCGCAGACTCACACCAACAGCAATAATTGTCGCCATTTAATGACCCTCTCAAGTTATCTTTTGTGGGCAATCTGTTTAAAAAAGCTAACCAGGAACAAAAGCTATGTTTGGGCTGTGAAAACTTGTTCCACACCAACTCTGCTCCCTCAAACTTAGGCCCAGGCTGGTGAAGAGACGAATAAGTGTCTTTAACAGAGTAACTCATGCCATCTACGCTCCCCTGCACCAGCTGAAACCCTGCATTGTTCATGCACCTTCTTGCAACATCCCTCAACTTTAAAATTTTCTTATGCATCCAAGAAAAATAATTCTTCTCCTCTGCCACCCAAATGGAATTCCTATTGAAAAAATAGTTATTCTTCCATTTACTCCAGAGAGCTTCCTTATCGCGGACCAAGTCCCAAATCTGCCCCAATCCCAGCGCAACATTGTAAATGACGAGGTCTTTAAGCCCCAAGCCCCCATTCTCCTTAGGCTTACAAACATCTCTCCAAGCCACTAGATTTCTATTCCTCGTACTCTTGCCAGTCCAAAGAAAATTCTTGTAAATCGCTGTGATCTTTTTGAGAGCTTGCTTAGGAAAAAGAAAGACCCGGCCCTCATCCAATACGACCCAATAGCAGCAAGGACGTGCTTACAAGCACTAATCTAACAGTATACGATAAACATCTCGCTGTCTATGATTTAATCTTATTTGTCATTCTATCTATAATCAGGTTATAGGCAGATACTTTTAGGCTTGTACCATCCAACGGAACTCCCAGGTACGTAAAAGGAAGCTGCCCACTATGAAAGCCCACTGCTCGAGTCATCACTTCTATCTCAGTTTCTCGACACCCACCAAAATAGATGGCAAACTTATCATTAATCACTTTATGGCCCGACCAATCATAGAACAAACTCAAAGCTGATTTAATCTTAGCGAGAGTCTCGATATTAGCCTTAGCAAAAATAATATCGTCGTCTGCAAACATCAAATGGGTTAATCTGATTTTAGCACACTTTGGATGGAATTTAAACCCAGCTGTACTCTGCACCTTCCCTAACATTCTGCTAAGCACTTCCATAACTAAGGTGAACAGGTAAGGGGAAATTGGGTCCCCTTGCCTAAGCCCTCGGATACTGCTGAAATACCCTTCCATCCCGCCATTGATAATAACAGAGAACATACTAGAAGAAATACATGCCCTAATCCATTTTAAAAGTGGATGGGAAACCCAAACAACTCCATAATTTGGCACAGGAAGTCCCAGTCAACCATATCGTAAGCCTTACCAATGTCCAGCTTTATCATACATCTTTTGCTCACATTTTCTCTTTTATAACTGCACAACAACTCCTGAACTAAGCTTATATTATCAGCTATATTCCTCCCTTCGACAAAGGCAGATTGAGCATTATCTATTAAATATTTCAGCACAGGTTTGATTCTATTTGCCAACAGAGCCGAGACAATTTTATAAACTACATTGCAGCAGCTGATAGGGCGAAAATCTCCAGGACTGTTGGCATTTTTGACCTTAGGAATCAAGGCAATGAAAACAGAGTTGATACCTGAAGGAATAATCCCAGTCCTGAAGAAATTCCTTATGCAACGCACCAAGTCAGGCCCTATAGCTTCCCAAGAGTGCTTGAAAATTTCCGCATTGAACCCATCAGGCCCCGTAGCTTTGCAAAGAGGCAGCTTCTTGACGACTTTCGCAACTTCATTAATTGTTACATCTCGAACTAGATTAATGCAATCATGCTCTTTTACTTTTGGCCGCAATTCAAAAAGACTTTGATCAATTGGCGCCCGAGAGAACTGACCATTGAAGAGCTGTTCGAAAAACGAGACAAACTGAGATTTAATCACTTCCGGATCAAAAGAGAACTGCCCTTCACCGATCTTCACACATCTGATTGAATTTTTGTTGCGACGACATCTAACTATTGAGTGAAAATACTTAGAGTTGAGATCTCCCTCTTTGGCCCAATTCACCCGAGCTCTCTGACAATTAAAAATATGCTGATATTTCAAAATTTTCCTGAAATGTTGCAGCTCCTCAGCTTCTTTTACTAGCAAGCCGGCATCATCTGGGTTCAACCCCAACCGCCTTTGGGTCTCTAGCAAACACTGACGGCTCTCCTCAACCCTCACATTCATATCCCCTCTATAATCCTTCATAGTAATTTTAATCTTCTGTTTCAAAGCCTTCATCCTTTTCTGAAATTGAAAAAAATTCAAGCAGCCACTAGCCTAGTTATCATTCAAACACTTGTTGAACTCATCAGTGCGCGTCCAAAAGGATTGAATTCTAAACCACTTCTTAACCACGAGCTTATGATCAAGAAAGGTTATAGCTGGGCAATGATCGGAGATCCCAGGATTGGGAAACAAACAATGAATACCTTGGAACATTTCCATCATTTCCTCATTCCCGAGAATCCTATCAAGCTTGCACCAGATTCTCTCTCCATCAGAGTGCCTATCTGACCACGTGTAAAAACAGCCGTTGTAGATGATATCTGACAGCCCATTCCCCTCACACAACTCTGCCAGATCACGAATATCAGCATCTCTAACTCTGGCGCCATTTAACTTCTCATTAGAGAACCTCAAACAATTGAGATCCCCACTCCAAAGCCAAGGGCCTGAAACCTGCGACATGGCATCAGCCATACACTCCCACAACTCCGCACGCTCTCTCTGAGAATTAAAAGCATAAATAAAACCAGCCATAAACTTCTTGTTACCACATTCAACTTCGCAGATAATCACTTGATCACATGCAAACCAAATATTAACACAAAAAATTTCAGGATTCCAAAGAAGCAATATTCTATTCCTTCCCCACTGATCATTCCCAAAACTGAAATGTTGCCAATTATTACCGGGACAACATCTCTTCGCAACCTCTAAACACTTATCCCCTTTAATTTTAGCCTCCAGAACTCCAATCAAACCAATGTCAAACCTGCTAATCGGCTGCCTCACCTCACTTTGCTTAGAGGGGTGATTAATTCCTCTAACATTCCAGCTGGCTAGACAACTCATTTGAGATGAGGAGGGAGTGCTCCTTTCCCCTTAGAGCGATGGGTATTCTTGGTCGAGCCATCTATCAACTCCGCTTCACTACCTCTAGCTAATCGTTTCTTCTTCTTTTTCAGCTTTCTCTTCACTTCTGTGAACTGCTCCTCAGATTTAAACGAATCTATGGACAACTCCATGCTCCCTTGCTCTCCTCGGTCAGAATTGGTGCTACCTCCACCAGCAATTATTGGGCCCTGGATTTCTGCCTCAACACCAACTTCCTCCCCTTGCAAAGTTTCCGGGACAACCGACTCCCGTGAAGACTCACAATCTTTTGTCCTATCTCCCATCACTATTTTCCTTTTCTGTGTATTCTTCTTTTTCTCAGCATCTGAAATGGCACGTATCACCACTTCGTCTATTCCCTCAGTCTCGATAACTACTCTTTCCCCCTCTTCTCCTTCCTCTTCCAATCTCAATCGTGGGAAAGGGCAGTGGTTTATGAAATGTCCGAAGCTTTGACAGTGCTCACACCTAGGAGGAACCCACTCATACTCTATTCGCTAAATGAAAGATGTTCCCCTTGGTCCTTTGATGCTAATCTTGTTCTTTATTTCATTCGAAGCATAAATCTCAATAAGCACCCTTGCATAAGATAGCTTTTCAGAACTAGCAGTGTAGCAATATGTCCTAATGGGCTTTCCAACAGTACTCGCGAGCATACTAAGAATTTCCTCACTCCGCATATGGAGGTTTAAGCCGGGAAACCTCACCCAAACTAGCAACGCAGTAACCGTTTCCAATTCGTAGTTCTCATCCGGCGACCATGATTTGAAAACCTCACCTAATACTCTATTACAGTCTTCCTCCTTCGCGAACTTGAACACAAAAATTCCTGGTTTTAACACCGATACTGTTACCATTCTGTCATCCCCCCATTTAGCTCTAACATAGGCTTTCAACTTTCCTAAGGGCGGTGTTGCTCCGAAGATCCATCCGACCAAGGTGAACATCCAGTTAGCCGCTGTGCGAGACCAAACATCCTCCGACACACAGACTTCAAAGTTGTTAAAATCGCGATTTAAAACTTAAACTCGTCCGATTTTACGTTTCTAGATATGAGTTTCGTGTTAAATCGCAATCAGACTCGTTTTTGTCTAAAATCGGACCCCAAAATGAGTTTACACGATTTAAAACGCTTTAAAATCGGCTAAATCAAGTAAAATCGTACGTTTTTAGGGTTTAAAATCGGAAAGGTTGGGGTTTGAAACGGAGGAGGAAAAGAGGGGAAGTGTGAGAGGTGCTTACCGGAGGAGTTGGGGATGGTGTAGAGCTCGAGCTCGGCGGGAATTGACGAGTTTAAACCCTGGCTTCTTGTGTTGTGCTGGTATCCATATCTCGGGGCTGCGTCTGCGTCGTCAATTCGTTCCTTCTTTAAACTCATGGCTTCTTTCTTTCTTTTCATTTTACCAATAATTGTTTTTTAATTAATACATACAGTCAATTAAAGCCTATGGTTAAAAAAAGAGAGAGGAAAAGACTAGATGGGCTTTTTCGCCCAATGAGTTAGCCCAATATTTGGTTTTGATAGTTTTTATATTGAAAAAAAAGGAAAATACTATATGTGCCATTTTCCGTTATCTTTATAAAATACATATATAATATGTGATATTATTTTAATATGAGGTAAAATCGGCGAGTTTACGATTCGAGTTTACGTTTCGAGTCTACCTAGCCAAAACGAGTCAAGGTAAAAACTCGATTCTGACAACCTTGCTCATTCGCAGCAACCAGATTCTGGTGGAACTTCAACTGCATACCTGCTCCCGCCGCTCTGTTTTCTGAACTCTTCACCTGCCAGAATGCCTTCGCTTGTTCCGCAAATCCCTTTCCTTCCACAGCCTTCCCATTTGTTGTCCCCTTCTCACGCTCTGCCTCACCCTCGATCTCGCCATCTTCCAAACAGGTTTGCTTCACTTTTCCGCCCGCTGCCTGAGAACTCTCTACCAGTCCCACTGCCGAACCAGACGTCGGACCCAGCCTCGCCCCTCTCCCTTCTCCTGCGACTGTCATTGACGGAGGCGCCGCAGGACTCGCCATCCGACCCCGACGATAGAAACCCTAAAATCGCTTTTCCCCTTCTTCTTTTTTTCACAGCGCGTGTCCTTCTCTCAGCGCGTGGTAACAATTTCAATTGACTGATTTCACATTTGAGACAACTTGAGTTATTACTGACAAAGATGATTTTTTTTCATGTTCGTTGGTTACTGTTGGACCCTTGTGTTTTGATGATAACAAAACCTAACTAATAATCCACCTGAGTGTGCAGAAATCACTGTCTGACAGGTAAGCTCACCAGGCATCTCTGAGAGAGAGAGCAGAGCTGCGAGAGAAATGCGCTCTGTGTGAGAGTTACACCGACTTCGGACCAGATCGGATCTGGGAAAAGATTCTCGAAGATACATATCGAAAATACAAGAGTATATGCGTGCATATCTGATCAAGACAATTAATGCAAGTATATACACGGTGATAGCTCGAGAATATGCGAAGAGAAGATTGACGCCAGAATTGGCAAGTATATATGTGACAGAGTTAAGATATGCAAATATCTTAACCATATCACATCTGCGAGATCACAATCAGATCTGTGATGAAGATCTGTGAAGCCGACTTGAAGACACTATAAAAGAAGGAAGAGTATTCAAGTGAAGGTTCGGCTTTTGGCAATAGCAATCGGAGATTGAAGAGTGTTCAAATCCGGAGCTGACAAGGTGCTGCTGTGTGCAAGCAAGGCGATCGTATTAGTTGACTCTTCGAATTGAGTAGTCTTGTTAGCTGTCACTGTGTGAGACAAGTGTAACAAACTGCAAGCATATTCCTTTGTCAATACTACGGATCTTGAAGCCCTTCTGGAACTGTCCAGAAGTCAAGTGGTTTTTATCCTACTGCAAAGGTTGCAGTAAGGTTTCCACTCTAAATCGTGAGCATTTACATTCTGTCTTGTATTTCCTGTACGAAAGTAATTTTCCGCTGCCATCTGTCTGAGGGATACCACTCTGGGATCTCCCTTACACAGTTGGCTAACCTAACGATCCATCAATTGGTATCAGAGCCGGGAAGCTCTAGATTGTGTGTTAGCCTTTGCAGGAAATCATGTCTAACGGAAGCGATTCGTTCGGGAAGCCGCCGGTGCTCAGTCCGGGAGAGTATGACTGGTGGAAGGACCAGTTCGAAGCTCATGTCTGTTCCCTGGATGGGAAGCTGTGGCGAGTGTTTGAAAAGGGTAACTTCCCTATTCTGGATGTGACAGATCCTAACAAACCAAAAGAGAAGGAGAAAGACGAGTACACAGATGATGACTACAAAGCTCACCAGCAGAATGCCAGGGCCAAAAAGGTTCTTAACATGGCCCTCTCCCCAGGAGACCAAGTGAAGATGGCTGTGTACAAAACTGCAAAGGAGCAGTGGGATGGACTTGCTCGACTGTACGAGGGAAACGAGGACATCAAAAGGAACAGAATCCTAGCTGCCATAAAGGATTACGAATCTGTCAAACAGCGCAAGGACGAATCTCTGGATGACTTCTACACCAGATTTCAAGTCATCGTCGCGCAGCTGAACTCCCTGGATGAGGTACTCCCTCAGTGGAAAGTAACTCATCAGTTTATGCAAGCTCTCTGCTTCAGATGGGACACAGTGACTACTGCTCTCCAAGCTCAGAAGGGGATCAAAGATATCACTCTGGAAGAGCTCGTGGCGAATTTGCAAAGCCAAGCTGGAATAGCCGAGAGGAAAATGGCCCGAAGACAAGCTGGAAAATCTCAGGCTATAGCGCTTAAAGTTGAGAAGGCCTTAGACATAGCTCAAGTAAGCCTGCCATCTAAAGGAGAGGACGAGGAGATAGCACTTCTCTCAAGGGCATTCAAGATGGTGAACACAGGCAGAACACAGAACAGAGGTAACTCTGGCGGAGGACGAAACAGTCAAAGGTGGAGCAAAGGATCTTCCTCAGAGGAAGGCAAGACAAAGGCTGGAGCAAAGGAAGAAAGAACCTGCTATCACTGCCAGAAAAAGGGACATCTCGCTAAAGACTGCTACAGCAAGAAGAAGGGGGAACCACCTGCCCCAAAGGAAGCTCATGCCATGTTTGCAGCATGGAGTGACTCTGATGAGGAACAAAGCGATAGGAAGCAAGCCAAGGAGCCATGTCTGATGGCGAATTCCACAAACGATGAGGTAAACGAATCTGACTCTTTCATAGATAAAGTATTCAGTGAATCTGACTTTGCAGAAACTATCGCCGAATTGCTAAAGAAGATCACTATTCTCAAGGAACAGATTGAGGTCATGAAAGATGAACATGAAGATGACATGGAGAACAATCGTCTCTGGTCAACCAAAGCTATGCAACTCGAGAGAGAAATGGAGGAGCACATATGCAAATGCCCCATCTGTGACAAAAGGGACACACAGATCAGTGATCTAAGTGATAGACTGAGGAGCTTGAGAGTTGACGATACCAGGAAGGTACGATCAATTGCAGAATCAGACAGATTCCAGTTGGACAACGAGGAGCTCCGTCAGACTGTTGCAGATCTCAGACAAAAGGAGTCGGAGAGAAAGAAGGTCTGGCTTAGAGAACTAGAAGCCAAAAAGGTCGAGGAGGTAAAACAAGACTACAAAAGAAGGTTTGCCAGACCCGGACTTGGGTATATGGAAGAAACTGACAAAGAGGGAGCAAACAGAAGGATTGCCAAAGGAAAGGGACCAATGACTGAAGTCGGAGAGGGCTCCCATCAGCAGAGAAAGATGGAACCCACGAGACAATCGGGAAGAGCAGCCTCATCTCCTCAGGACAGTTATCTCCACGACAGAGACTCTGGACCTTTCAAGGGTGGGAAGGCTTTTGAAATATGGAAAAGGATGAGTTCCAATCGTCAATCCTTCTCCATCGACCCTCTGGCACAGAGAAGGATACCAGCACACGTAGAGAAACACAAGAAAACTGGTACACTCTACTACCATGTCTGCTGGCACTGCGGTCACTCCGGTCATTACAAAGCCGACTGCGAGAAATGGAAAGAAGTCAATGAAAAGAATCACAGCCGTCAGAGAAAGGCCGGCACCGCCCCTATCCCTAGGAGAAAGGCTTCTCCTCAAAGAAGGGATAACTGACCAGAATGGGTTCGTTCTCACCATGACACAGCCATCCACGGACGACCCAGCAGAACCCCCAGGATGAAAATCAATCTCACTGATGACAATGATTCTCGTCCCTCGAAGTTCCCTCCTGCTGCTAAAACTGTCCCAAAGCCCAGTAAGCCCAAGCTTGTCTGGGTTCGTAAAAACTGATCTCTCTTTTTGCAGGATGGAGTGAGGAGCAAGCCATGGTATCTGGACAGTGGATGCTCCAAACACATGACGGGAGATCCAGGATGGTTCATCTCACTCCAAGCCTACTCCGGAGACAACATTATCTTCGGAAACAAGAGCTCAGGTAAGGTAGTAGCTACTGGAGAGGTAAGAATTTCAGATACCATTAAAATTCGACAAGTAAGTCTGGTTGAAAATTTGAGATACAACTTATTGAGCATATCACAATTGTGTCAACATGGAAGAAATCAAGTGATATTTAACTCTAACGACTGTGTTGTGAAGTGCATTGAGACAGGGAAAATAATCCTTCGAGGTGTCCGGGAGAATCAGATATATACAGTGGACCCAGAATTCGTCCCAGACGGGGAGCTGTGTCTGTCAAGCATCACTGACGACACATTGCTGTGGCACAAAAGATTTGGACATGCAAGCACAAGGCTGATTCATAAACTCCATCAAAATGAATTGGTGGTTGGTTTACCAAAAGTGGAAAGCTCGTTTGATCAGTTATGCAGCGCCTGTGCCACAGGCAAGCAGGTACGTACTTCGTTTAAGTCAAAACAATCAGTGAGTACTTCAGCTCCTCTGGACATGATTCACATGGATCTATGCGGTCCAGTCAACGTCGTCAGCCGTGGAGGCAACAGGTATGTATTAGTCATCGTGGATGACTATTCCAGATATACATGGACCATCTTTCTGAGCTCTAAAGATGAAACGTTCTCTGAGTTTGTGTCATGGATGAAGCTAATTGAAAACAAATTGAGTAAGAAATTAGTATCTATTCGGACTGACAATGGAACCGAGTTCCGAAACTCCCAGTTTATCTCCCTGTGCAGGACAGCTGGGATAGATCACAATTTCTCAGCACCAAGGACTCCTCAGCAGAATGGTGTGGTAGAGAGAAAGAACAGGACACTGGAAGACATGTCAAGGACAATGCTGATTGCCAGTGGTGTTCCCAAGGGATTCTGGGCCGAGGCAGTACATGCCGCCAGCTACATACTGAACCGAGCATCTCTACACTCTCTGATAGGAAAAACACCTTACGAGCTGCTGCGAGGAAGAAAGCCTAACATTTCTCATTTGAAAGTATTTGGTTGCAGGTGTTACGTACACAACAACGGAAAAGGGAATCTGGGAAAGTTCGATCCAAGGAGCGATGAAGGCGTGTTCGTAGGATACCCAAGCCATAGCAGAGCATACAAGGTCTACAACCTGAGATTGGAACGGGTGGAGGAAAGCATTCACGTAACCTTTGATGAGCGTGCTATGACTGGACACCTTGTGAAAGATTCCTCTTCACAGGATGATGGAGAACTCCAGCTCACTGACAGGTCTGATCCCGACTGGGTACCTGCCCAAAACGAGACTGCAGAGCCAGCTCCAGAGGTCGTTCAGACTGCTGCTCAAGGACCTGTTGAACCAGCCGAAGCTCCACAAACAGAGATATTAGCTGAAGAGCAGGGTCCAGAAGCACAAGTGATAGAGGTTAACGCAGAACCCCCCAATGAGGAAGTGACTGCGAATAATCCTCCTCCGGCAGGGACTGCAGAGGAACCCAGAACCACAAGGAGTGGGAGAGTTACTCAGCCCCCAACCTGGACAAGGGATTACCAATGTTACTCATCGCAGAACCAGGTAAGTTTAGACGAACTATGTCATTTCTGTGGATTCACCTCTTTTGTCTCTCATGCAGAACCAAAGACGGTTGCTGATGCGCTGAAGGATCCAGAATGGGTCAATGCCATGCAAGAGGAACTGCATCAGTTCGAAAGAAACAAAGTGTGGCGACTGGTTCCCAGGCCTGAAGACAAGAATGTGATAGGAACAAAGTGGGTCTTCAGAAACAAGATGGACGACAAGGGAGTGGTTGTAAGAAACAAAGCCCGCCTTGTTGTCAAAGGATACAACCAACAAGAGGGGATAGACTACAATGATACATTCGCCCCAGTCGCAAGGTTAGAAGCAATTAGACTACTAATTGCTTATTCGACTTACCATGGTTTTACTCTGCAGCAGATGGACGTAAAAACAGCCTTCCTGAACGGAGTTCTGAAGGAAGAAGTGTATGTGAGCCAGACACCAGGGTTTGAGGATCTCACTCACCCTGATCATGTCCACATCCTTGACAAGGCACTATATGGGCTGAAGCAGGCACCTCGCGCCTGGTATGAGAGACTGTCACAGTTTCTGCTATCCCACAGTTACGTCAGAGGAGAGGTGGACAAAACCCTTTTCCTTCTGAAGGAAGGGAAAGACACTCTGGTTGTTCAGGTATATGTAGATGATATCATATTTGGTTCGACTAACCCTAAACTTGTCAAGAAGTTTACAGATCTGATGTCGAGTGAGTTCGAGATGAGCATGGTAGGGGAACTCAAGTACTTTCTAGGACTTCAAGTCGCTCAAGGAGAGGAAGGTACCAGAATCCATCAGCAGAAGTATGTCAAGGAGATTCTGAAGAAGTTTGGGATGGAATCTGCCAAGACGTGTGCCACACTAATGTCCTCGAACGACACCCTGGCAAAGGATGAGTCCTCACCTCGAGTGGATCCAACTCTGTACAGGGGAATGATCGGTTCACTGTTATATCTCACTGCTAGCAGACCCGATATCTTATTTAGTGTCTATCTGTGTGCTAGGTTTCAGGCTGATCCTAGAGAAACCCACGTGAAAGCAGTGAAGAGGATATTAAGATATCTGAAGGGAACAGATGACCTATGCTTGCTCTATCCGAGGGGAGGAGATCTTTGCCTGGAGGCATACACCGATGCTGACTATGCTGGGTGCAAGATAGACAGGAAGTCCACAACAGGGATGGCTCAATATCTAGGACCATGCCTCATCTCTTGGGCTTCAAAGAAGCAGTCCTCGATTGCGTTGTCCACCGCTGAGGCGGAATACATCGCCGCCGCCGCTTGCTGTGCGCAGCTGCTGTGGATCAGGCAACAGCTAAGTGATTATGGTGTTGTTACAAATTGTGCTAAGATATTGTGTGATAACACTAGTGCTATTAACATCTCTAAAAATCCAGTACAGTTCTCCCGTACCAAACATATAGAAATTCGGTATCACTTTCTGCGTGACTGTGTAGAAAAGGGAATAATTGAGATGGAATATTGCAGAACTGAGGAACAGATTGCAGACATATTCACAAAAGCTTTGCACAGAGAACCCTATGAAAAGCTGAGGCTCGAACTAGGTATGGTTTCTCTTCCTTAATGCTATGCTCAACTGTTACTCCCTTAGTGATTGGCTAGACTAGATGCATATGAGTCACGTCTGATGAAGAGTTTAACATGGATGTTCTGTGCTAGTGAAAAAGTAAGTTGTGTTCATAATGTATCCATGCATGATATGTGATTGATGACTGCATTAGGGACCGAAAAGCATGAAATTCTGATTTCCTTCTGCCCAAAAGAGACCTCCATTATTGATCCCTCATTATAAGCCAGGAGGTTCTCTAGACCAACCTTAGCCTATCTGCGTGTGGAGTGCTCCTATGAGCCCGTCGATATGCTTCCTTTTCTGGAGGCATTCCACATGAGGTACGAAGACAACATAATTTGTTTGGATGATTTCATTTTTCTTCTTGATTGGGTGTGATGTTATTCGTACCATTTGGGTAAAGTTAGCACATCATACCAAAACCTTGTGTACCCATGAGACAGTTAAACTGGGTTCAATGTGGATGGATCACCTCTGGCTGAGAAACGATCTGTGTGACAGCTGTGGAGTTAAGCAGTTGCGCTCTTTGGTAAAGACGACTAAACGTTGGGAAGAGGTAAAGGTGAATTGAAAGGTGAACAGCCTCGGTTGCAGGCAGTTGTCCCATCCAGATCTTTAATGAGGCTACACGCATGATTACAGATGACGTGGCACTCCTCTGTCTGTTGGCGTCCAAGTGAGTTTGGAAAGGTTTTAATGTGGAACCATTTTTGGAAGGGAAGAAAAGATAGTAATTACCAAAAATTGAAGGCGGTTTACAAATTGAAAGGAGGCGACGTTCGGGTTTCTGGTCTCACAACCCCTAGGGTTTGCAGAGGATACTTAAAGCAAGCGGACTGAGCGGTCCGTCTCGTCACTCTCAGAATAGTTTCCTCTCTCAAAAGCTCAGAAATCTCAAAACCCTAAATCCATGGCGTCTTCAAACCCTAAGTCAAAACTCTCACCCGCCTCTGCCGCTAAGTTGGCTACAAAGCTGATCGCAAGTGGTGTAGACCCCGAAAATCTGGACACCATCCTGTAGTCGGTTACGCCGTCTGATTCTGGTCCAACCTGCTCTACAGTGGCTAGAGAAGTCGTCAGATTTGAGGAGCGACTCGATGCTCTGCGAGCGGACTCCTCTTCTCAACGCCCTATCAAAAAGGAAACCTCGGTTGCCGCCAGGTCAGCGGGCAAACGAGCAAGGAAGACGGCTCCTCCTTCTGCCAGGAAAAGTCAGAGAACTGCCACATCCTCCGTTCCGATTACTGAAGAGGAAGCCGAGTCGGACGGTATCATCGAAGAATCTGAGGAGGTGGTGAAGGGGTTTGCACTGGAGTTGGTGCTGGATACTGAGTGGATGGTGACACACAAGCTGGGAGAAATTATTGACCTACTGGAGGCCCAAGGTTGGGGCGCGCTGTTCCAAAAAACTGTTGTGGTGGATGTGAAGTTGGTGAGGGAGTTTTACTCTCAACTGAAGGTTGCGGAGAAGGAGCAGGGAAAGGGTAACTGGGAACTCTCGGCCGTTGTCAGCGGTGAAGCGTACTCAGTGAGCTTGAGGGAGTTGGCCACAGTCCTGGGGGTGCCCAAAGGAGGGTATGCCACCTACTCAAAAGGTGCCTGGCCAGGCACTGTGGCAAAGGCAGAAGTGTTTCAACGGCTTGGGCTGGATGTCACAGCAAAGGGTCAGAGGGTGAACACTCACATGGACGTGCTCCCTAGAATCCTGCACAGAATCCTTGTTTCGAATATCTCCCCCAGGAAGCACAAGCACAGTCAAGTAACCTTCCAGGATATGCTCTTGGTGGATCAAATCTTGCAGAAGAAGCAAGTGAACTTGGCCTTTCAGGTCATGAAACATATGGAGAACAACAGCAACAATCCGTCTAACGGGCTACCCTTTCCGGGCTTTGTGAAGGAGATTCTGAAATACTGGGAGGTTTATGAACCAGAGTCGGAGAAAGTGCTTTCGTATGCACTGGCAGAGGAACACATCACCAAGCTGGGCTTAGAATTCTCTGAGGGAGTCGGTTGGACAATTCCTGCTGTCGTTACAGTGGATGAGGATGAGGATGAGGAGGTCAAGGATGTGACTCCCATCAATGCTGCTGCTCCCATCAATGATGCAACCCCCTCTGAGGGCGTAAGTGAAGTGCTGGCACTGCTGACTGTGCTTCGTGCAGAGATGAAGGAGCTCAGGGGTGAGATGAAGGAGGTTAAATCTGAAGTGGTAGAGGCAAAAACTGAGCTGGCAGAGGTGAAGTCTGAATTGCAGCTCGTGAAGCAAAAGGTGATTGACCTGGAGCTTGCGATTACTGTTGACTCGGGGGCAATGTCCGTGGCCGTCCAAGACTTCTCAGGTCAGATGAAGGACTTGGCCACAGAAATTGTTGAGCAGATGAAGGTCTCGTTCCACATTGAATCGGCCTAACTGTCTCATGGATCCCCCTCTTTGCCACCCTCCCACATCTACCCCTATGTTTTTTCTTTTTGGTGTTTGTTTGTTTTGAATTTCGTGCTTTAGTTCCCTTTGCTTTTTGAAATCCCCGCTGCACGTACGGTGTCGGCATGACACGCTTATTACTTGCGAGCATGAATGAAATGTTTTTCTTACCATTACACTGTGTCCTATTTGCATATCTTTTTGATGATGCCAAAAGGGGGAAGAACTATACGTGCATACACTAAGGGGGAAAATCAGTACTGAAATTCAAGCGGATGTCTATCTGAGGGGGAACTATGCTAGCTAGACTCTAAATAAATATTTTAGTGAATATACTCTGCGGTTGCTAGCTGTCCCAAGGGAATATAGATGTGAGTTCTGTACCGTTGCTATATGTGATTTCTTATCTGTGAAGAAGTGTTTGTCATCATCAAAAAGGGGGAATTTGTTGGACCCTTGTGTTTTGATGATAACAAACACTTAACTAATAATCCACCTGAGTGTGCAGAAATCACTGTCTGACAGGTAAGCTCACCAGGCATCTCTGAGAGAGAGCAGAGCTGCGAGAGAAATGCGCTCTGTGTGAGAGTTACACCGACTTCGGACCAGATCGGATCTGGGAAAAGATTCTCGAAGATACATATCGAAAATACAAGAGTATATGCGTGCATATCTGATCAAGACAATTAATGCAAGTATATACACGGTGATAGCTCGAGAATATGCGAAGAGAAGATTGACGCCAGAATTGGCAAGTATATATGTGACAGAGTTAAGATATGCAAATATCTTAACCATATCACATCTGCGAGATCACAATCAGATCTGTGATGAAGATCTGTGAAGCCGACTTGAAGACACTATAAAAGAAGGAAGAGTATTCAAGTGAAGGTTCGGCTTTTGGCAATAGCGATCGGAGATTGAAGAGTGTTCAAATCCGGAGCTGACAAGGTGCTGCTGTGTGCAAGCAAGGCGATCGTATTAGTTGACTCTTCGAATTGAGTAGTCTTGTTAGCTGTCACTGTGTGAGACAAGTGTAACAAACTGCAAGCATATTCCTTTGTCAATAATACGGATCTTGAAGCCCTTCTGGAACTGTCCAGAAGGCAAGTGGTTTTTATCCTACTGCAAAGGTTGCAGTAAGGTTTCCACTCTAAATCGTGAGCATTTACATTCTGTCTTGTATTTCCTGTACGAAAGTAATTTTCCGCTGCCATCTGTCTGAGGGATACCACTCTGGGATCTCCCTTACACAGTTGGCTAACCTAACGATCCATCAGTTACCTTCTGGTATTGTTAGATGATGTGCACTCTGTTATTGTGAAGTTCATACAACACTGAGCATGCTATGCTCTGATGGCACATCATTTGTAACATTTAATTCACCTTTTCAGGCCGAGAAAAGAGATACGGTTGGTCCACAAGAACAGGTAATTAGCTATTATGTTTATAAGTTTCTTGTGAGATATTTTGTTCCATTAAGCTTGTAGGTTGCTGATATATTTCTTCCCAGGTCTTTGTGAGAAAAGTACTTGAGCTCCATGACAAGTATCTAGCTTATGTAAGCGATTGCTTTCAGAATCACACCCTCTTCCACAAGGTTAGTCTCTGAGACGGTCTACCATTTTTAATTCTTGTAACCTTAGCGTGACATATTTTGCTCTTCTGTAGGCTCTTAAGGAAGCATTTGACGTGTTTTGCAATAAGGGTGTCGGTGGAAGCTCTAGTGCCGAACTTCTCGCCACATTCTGTGATAATATACTCAAAAAAGGTGGGAGTGAGAAACTGAGTGATGAAGCAATTGAAGAGACCCTGGAGAAGGTGGTGAAGTTGCTTGCTTATATCAGCGATAAGGATCTTTTTGCCGAGTTCTACTTGTACAGGTGATTCTTACATCTTTTAATATTCTAACCGATGTATTCATTATGTGCCTGAATGTATGTATTCATGGTTGACATTTGACAGGAAAAAACTTGCCCGTCGACTTCTTTTTGACAAGAGTGCTAATGATGACCATTTTTTTTATTGTTAAGTGGACTAAGCCACTAAAAAGATAAATGAGCGAAAGAACCACTGAAAACAACACTACCAGCTACTAAAGCTACTACAGCCACAACACAAACACTACACCATTTTACATCCTACGCGACATTTTTTGAATGCTGTCGCAAAAGATTTGTCGCATCAAACAGTTTATACGACTACGCTTTGATGTGTTTGTCACAATAACTAATATATGCGACATAATTTTACGTGACGCGAAACATGTTGTCACATAAAGAGGATTACACGACTTTACTTTAAGCGACACTAAATTTATGTCACGTAATATTCTTATTGCGACATTAGTTTAAGCGACACGAAACTTTTGTCACGTTATCCTTATTATGTGACTTAATTTTTGCGACAATCGACATTATGTCGCATAATAGTACAAATTAAAATAACCAAGGCAGGTTCTGGCATGACAACCCTCGCATGTTCCAACTTTTCTATGCAATAAAGAGAGGTAGCTATCGTTTTTGGATTAAGCGACATGTGTATCCAAAGTATGTCGCGTAAAGGTACAAAGTAAATGCAGAAAACAGAACACCCCAGTACCGTACTCTGTCTTCAATTCTACTCAACAACCTTAAATCTCTTCTGAAAACACCATGTGTCTGTAAATATTCTATGCAAGATATCCATGGTGGGGTTCTTCATCAGTTTTTGATCAGATCTGCACATGTAAACAACACAATTTGGTGAAGGTATAGATCAAAACTCTTACACCTCCTTAAGTTTTATTTCCATTTTCTTCAAACTGTTTTGGTGCAGTTAAAACTAGATCTGTATTGTTGTCAATATGTCAAATTTCTGGGGAGGATAAGTGTGTACGACGAGCAGATCGAGAGGGGGAGGATTACACGAATTGTGGGTTTGATTTTGGTCGGATTTGTGGGGCATATATAGAGCAGCAGCAGGGCTTCATTTTGCTAGCTATTTGGGGTGCAGAGAGATAGAACAACGTGTAGCAGCGCATTTTGCTAGCCATTTGGGCTGCATTTTACATGATATTTGGTTTCCATTTGGGCAGCACGTACACATGTTTTTGTTGGTTTTTACATTTTACATTTCCATTTTTCATACATGTATTTTTTCAGTTTGTACAGCAGCATGTACATTTCCATTTGGCCAGCAGCAGATTGTGTATTCTTTCAGGGCATTTTGCTGCTTATCATATGCCTAATAAATTGTTTAATTTAGTCCCCTAATAATCTGTCTCAAATTTGGTTGATATAGGATTGGAAACTTAACCATGGACAAGACTTGGATGAATTTGTCGGACAAATGTGATCCGCGGTTTGCACAGGGTATTACCAATTTCGTGAACTTCGTCAAACAAAAAAATCCCCGGATCATTAAGCATAAATGCCCATGTAGGCGTTGTAGGTTGCACCATGCAAAGTTGTCATTGGATGAAATTCAAACACATTTGTTTCGCAACGGTATAATGCAAGACTACACGACTTGGACTTATCATGGGGAAGTAGAAGACGATGCTTCATCATCAATATACACACAACGACATCACTATGTTATGGAAAAAAGTTGTGGCACAGTTGAAGAAAGTGGTGCTTATTACATGGATCCGACAATAGAGATGCTTAACAATGCTTTCCTTTTTCCCGAACAACAAGATAACCTACAAAATGAATTTTTGGGCAAAGAGGGATATGATAAGTATCAACGACTTCTTGCAGAAGCACACACTCCCATATATGTTGGGAGTGACAAAACTGTATTGGGTTCGATTTTAAATGCAATGAAAGTTAAAGTCGACAATGGATGGTCAGACAAGAGCTTTAACGATCATTTGAGACTCACACAAGACCTCCTCCCAAGCCCAAATAATTACCCCGGTTCGTATAGTGAGGTTAAGAGACTCTTGAAGAATTTGGGGATGGGATATGAGATTATTCACGCATGTGAATTTGGTTGTGCACTTTTCTATAAAGACTTCAAGAACCTTGAACATTGTCCGATGTGTAAGGAGTCGAGATACGTAGACGGTGATGTTGATAGACGGATTCCAAGAATTGTGGTACGCTACTTTCCCTTAACTCCAAGATTACAACGTCTTTATATGTCACCACATATAGCTAAGTTGATGCGGTGGCACCGGGAGAGAAAAGTGAAAAAAGGTCATATTAGACATCCTGCAGATAGCGAAGCATGGGAAGAGTTTGATAAAAAATATCCTGATTTTGCACGAGACGCTAGGAATGTGCGTCTTGGATTGGCTACAGATGGCTTCAATCCCTTCGGAGCAGCAGGTCTTTCTCATAGCCCATGGCCAATCGTGGTGATGCCTTACAATTTACCACCTTCAATGTGCATGAAGAAGGAATTTAATATTCTTGCTTTATTGATCTCGGGTCCAAAATCTCCCGGTAAGTGCTTGAATGTGTTCATGCAACCCCTGATAGATGAATTGAATATTTTGTGGGACACAGGTGTACTTACATTTGATCGACATGGAAGATCAACATTCAACATGAAAGCTGCAGTGATATGGACAATCAGTGACTTTCCGGGTTTGGGAATGTTAGGAGGTCTAAAGTGTAAAGGATACAAAGCTTGTCCTTTGTGTTTAGATGATATTGATGCTAAACATCTAGCGGGGAGAATGTGTTACCAAGGCCACCGCAGATGGCTTGACAGGGATCATTCGTGGATGCATCAGTCTACTAAATTCAATGGGGAAGTGGAATTACGAGATGCCCCACCTACATTAACAGGTGAAGAGGTTTTCTCGTCCATTCTTAGCCATGAGTACCCCGCAATTATCTTGCATCCAGATTGGAAAACTAGAGGTGTGAATAAGGAGAAGTTGTGTTGGACGCATATGAGCATTTTCTATGATTTGCCTTATTGGAGCACATTGACACAACCATATTCGTTAGATGTAATGCACATAGAGAAGAATGTGTTTGATAACATCATTGGTACTATTCTTGGTCTTCATGGAAAGACAAAGGATGATATTAAGGCTCGAGAAGGTTTGGAGCAACAAGGAATTCGGAAGGAATTGTGGTTGAAGAAGAAAGGCTCATCTTCCCGGAAAGATAAGGTTTCACAGGCATCCTATACCGTTTTACCTGAAGAGAGGGCAGAGATATTTGAGTTCATTAAGGATGTTAAGTATCCTTATGGTTATGCCGGTAGTTTGAAGAACAAAATCAATGTGGAAGACAAAAAATTCAATGGGTTAAAAACACATGATTGCCATGTCATGTTGCAGTGTTTACTTCCGGTGTTCATTCGACCGTACTTGCCACGTTATGTAGTTGAGCCACTTATATCATTATCATGATGGTTTCAGAAGTTATGTTGTAAGGAGTTCACGGTCAATGACGCGATTCAAATGAAAGACGATATATTTATTATTCTATGCAAATTGGAGACCATTTTTCCTCCTGCTTTCTTCACCATCATGGTACATCTACTGATCCATCTTCCGGATCAAGTTTTGCTTAAGGGACCCGTACACTATAGCTGGATGTATCCTATTGAGAGGTATTCCCTACACTTTGTTAATTTAAACTAAATTAGCTCACATACATGTGTATATTTGTAAACTAACTATGTCTTATTATGCCTTATAGACAATTGGGTGAGTTTAAGAGATCAGTTCGGAATAGCAGATATCCAGAGAGCTGTATCGCTGAGCAATACATTACACATGAGTGTGTACTGTATTGTGACTTATACATGAACAATGAAACGGAGATGGACTCAACAAAAGAAGCCCAATTATATGTCCTCGATGTATACTCTCCTCTTATCACGGTTAGTGGTAATTGTCCGCGGATCAAGTTGACTAAGAAACAACTTCACATGGCGCACTGGTGCGTGGTGGAACACTGCGTACAAGCAAAATGGTATATTGAGAGGCATGTTGAAAAGTTTGAACATGAATGCCCAAACAGATCAAAGAAGGAGCGTGTTAAGCATTTTATTCCTAATTTTCGCGGCTGGGTATGACTACCAAATTATGTATTCACTTTATTTACTACTTTTGTCATTCATTTCTATAAATGTCATTGTTTTTTATATCGGTTTTTTGTACAACATTTATAACTGCAGATGGACATCTTGGAAAGAGAGCGTAGCGAATCATATTCTAGTGAATTGCATAGTTTATCACGCATGCCTCAATCATATGTGTGCCACTCTCAGTGTAATGTTAATGGTGTGAAGTTTGTTGTGTGGGAACGCGACCGAAAGAGAAGGACTCAAAATTCGGGTGTCATGGTCGAAGACGGTGACTTAACATATTATGGCATTATCCGGAACATTATTCAACTACAGTACGAAAATGGAATGCCGGTATTTGTTTTTGATTGCACATGGTTTAACACCAATCCTAAAGATAGGGATAGCACCAAGAGGGATTATGGACTACTTTCCGTTGACACTTCCACCACTTGGTATAAAGATTGGCCGTATTGTCTTGCCACTACCGCAAGACAAGTTTTTTACTTGGATGATCTAAAAGCGGGTGACAATTGGAAGGTTGTAAATGTAGTATCACATAGAGGACTATATAGTGATAGTTCCCTTGCAAGAGAAGATGAAAATGTACTGTGTGACAAATTTATACCGGTTGAAGACGATGATCCTTATCAAGAGCAAATGCCCACTTACGTTACAAGTGATGTACAACCTACAGGCCGGTATTCCATTGAGGAACATAGTAATCAACATTTTCCAAGAGCACGGAGACAATTGTACTTGGATGAAGATGGACCGGAATCAGGGGATGATGATGTTGATGAATCAGGGGATGAAGATGATGATGAAGAAGGAGATGAAGATGATGATGAATCAGGACATGAAGATGATGATGATGATAGTATATGTTATGAAGATGATGATGATGATGAATCGGGGCACAAAGGTGAAATGAATCGAAGTGACGATTCAATGCAATCGAATTATGCAACGGATGATGATTGCTGATCTGTAGGTGTTGGTGTGTTATTTTGTGTCTCATTTAGAACATGTACTAAATTGTTGACAAATTTCTGGTGAGTTGAAGTTTCTGGAAACATGTTCTGTGTTATGTTATGTTTTGTTTTATGCGACAACTCAAGTTACTCGTGTCGCTAATACCATTTCAAATTTTGGGGCAGTGTTTGGCGGGACTTTGAAATTTTCATTTGAGTTGCGAAAATTCATATTTTGTAATCTTTACGCGACGTGGACGAGCATGTTTAATCGCATAAACATAATAACTGGGCCAAAAAATGAACAGACTGGTCCATGGGCCGCAAATACAGACTGCCGAAACCCTAAGTCTGTGGCATTGAAACGAAACCCTAATTTTAGTCTCATCTCGTTTCTTCTGCGCTATCTCTCTCACCGACGCCGCGAATACACACGACTGATGAATTCTCGAGCTCTCTCACCAACGTCGCAGGATCCGACTAACACCATGGCGAAAATGAAAAACAAGGCCGCTTGTAGACGTCCCGATGATGTCACCGTTACAAGTCGTCCTACCCCGATGAAACTTAGGTCGCCTTCCACCCGTCGCCCATCCAGGAAGTTACTGAAGACTCCACCACTGACGCCGATCCCAACTGCACCACTTGAACGCTGTGAGTCTTCGGTTGCCCGGGAAGAGCGTCTGCCTTTTGTTGTCCATAATGTCAGGCGGACCGAGCGTTCAAGGGAAATCCTTGATGCCATAGCGGAAAAAGAAGGACCTTCAAGGCGCCTGAAGAAGCTGGATGAGATCAGGACACCACCCGTGCTGAATACGACCGACGAAGTCCCTGTGCCCGTAGCCACTCCAACTCGGAAGAAGAAAAAGCTTTGCCCTCCAAAACGCAAGGCAAATGAACTACCTACAGAAGCCCTGCCCGACTCAGAACAACCGGCAGACGTTCAGTTAATTCAGAAGCCTCCAGCACCTCCTCTTGTGAAAACTAAAACGACCAACAACTCAAGGCCTGAGAAACAAAGGAAAACTACTACCAGTACCAGTCAACCTCATCCTACTACCCAAAATTCACCAGAAATTCAGCACAACAACCCTCCAGCACCTGCCAATTCTAGCCCTGCAAGACGACCAAATCCCTTAATACCTCGAAGGTCCCCACGGAGTTTAGCAAAGGCAGCTGGTCCACCAAATCCTCCTCCACCAGAACCCACAATTCCCACTCTTGTTCCACCCCCTGCTTCCATGAATACAGTATTACCTGCTCCTAACCATCCTCCTCCAGCCCCTGCTCCAGAACCGACAGCTCTAGAGTTCGGAGCAATGCACTCATTCAACAACAGTTCATCGGATGATGATGAGGATGTCGATGACGATTTGCATCATATTCCGAGCATTAGATGCAAGAGCGCTGGTTTTGTGCTAACAGGTAACAAGGCTGTTTGTTATTTTGTGATTGTTGATTAGTGTGTTCTTTTTTATGATGAAGTTTATGTTATTGTTGATTAAGTAGTTTTTAAATACATATATAATGAATTTGTCAATGACAGGGGATGAAAGTGGAGAGAAGAAGAAGGTACGTGGAGTCATGAATGGTTCAAAGGTGGCCAACTATAAGGCCGCGCATAATAAAGGGCAGTTGATCAAGGTGGAATTCTTACCTGGCGGGAATGTGCCTGCTAACCGAGCTGTTAATAACCTAATTATACATGAGATTGGTAGTGCTGTGAAGGACAAGGTTCCAATGATAGCCTCGTCATTCAAAAACCTTGAGGAACCGGATCGGCGTATTGTGTTTGATCATTTGAGGGTGTGTAATTTCTATTTCTTCTTTGCATTTACTTCATTATTTGTCCGCAAACTTTTAAACATACATTTGTTCCTTGCAGCCAAACTTTGTTATTGAGAAAGAAGATGACCAGCTGTGGAACTACATCTTCAGGAAAGCCACTGAGAGATTTCGTGACTGGAAGTCAAATTGCAAAAAATTCTACACGACGTATGGACCGGATGTAATTCCAAGAGAGTTTGTGGATAGGCCTGCTCAGTGGGAATGGCTTAAGAGCCACTTTAATGAACCAATTATTCAGGTCAAGCATTCATTTTGCTTACAAGTGGACATAACTAAAATAAGTACTATCTAACTTGTCTACATTTTCTTATTACAGGAGCGGGGTAAAAAGATGTCAGATGTGCGCAATGATCCTAATAGGATTAACCATCGTGCTGGGAAACATTCGTTTCAGTTAAGGGCTGCCGCACTCGCTGCCAAGGGAGATAAGGCACAATTTATAGCCACGTTCTCCCAAGTCTACTCGGGTGATCCAAAGGGTGCTGCACTTGCGGTACATATTTTTTTAAAGCCATTTTCATGTACTTTAAATTTCTATATGTTTGTGTTTCACTTGGTTGTATTTGTTGATTCTTATTATCCCACATGTTGTCCCATATATGTTCTTTCTATTATGTATGTTATGTATAAGGATTTGGGTACGATGTGTTGTTGTTTATGTGCAAACAAGTGTTATCTGCCATGTTATCTAACATGTCCTAATCCTCTTGTTATTGTGCAATAATATCTACCATGTTTATCTTGGTGAAATATGTGCTCCTGTTGTATGTCATTTCCATGCTAAAAAATAATTGAGTCATGTTCATGTTGTATGATGTAATTCATGTCAAACTCTACTTGTTAAAGCTGTTATTTTCTGCTGTTATTTTCTGCTGTCTTGGCAGATTGTGCATTGTGCTTTGTGATTGTATTTACACTTTACAATGTTTAAATTTGTAGGAAAAAATGCAAGATTTGGTTCGTCAAGCATTGGCAGATCAGAATGGTGATGAATCTGAACAAAGTGAATTAACTGAACCCCTTCCAATTGCTACTCAGATCGACATCATAAGCCAAGTGGTTGGGCAGACTCGTGGAACATATGTGTCCGGGACTGGTAAAGCGTTGAAGAGACCACCACTTCCTAGAGGAGGTGCAAGAAGCTCCCAGCTGAAAGATGATCTGGCCAAGAAAAAAGATGAGTTCGAGGTAATGAAGGCTGCCTTTGAAGAAAGGATTCGTGTGCTAGAGGACTTGATGGTTTGTGGTGGTTCGGCAAATTTTGCAAGCCAGAATGCTTCGGAAGGTGCCACTAGTGCTGCTGCTGCTAAAAACTAAGTTGATTAATACTTTGCTAAACGTTGTTCTTTTGTTTGGGTGCACACCTAGTTGTGCTTTGGATTCTTGTTGTTTGCTTCTTGTTGGATGCTATTTTGTGTGTTTAAAATGAAAACTGGTTCATGTTTGGTATACAGGTTTTTGCCACAATTTTTTGTTAAATGTTAGTCACCAAACCTCTTTTATACGGCAGTTATATATTCAAAATAAATCACGAAATCACTTTTATACGATATGTAAAGGTTCATTATAAATCGCGTAAAATGATTTATACGACATCTATATGCTTAATTTGTGTCGCTAATGATACTTTATACAACATATATACGTTCAGTAAAGTCGTGTAAACTATTTATACGACATCTATATGCTTAATTTGTGTCGCGAATGACAGTTTATACCACAGATAAATGTTCCCATTAAGCCGCGAAATGCGGCTTACACGACGTCTATTTTTTATTTGTTTGTCGCGAAACATAGTTTACACGACAACATTATGTTCAACAGTTGTCGTCAACGCTCTTTTACACCATTGGAGACTGTATATACGCTCATTAGGAGTGGACATCAGCTATATGATTACGTGACAAACTGAAACATTAGTCGCATAAACGTTTAACATTTCGCGACTACCGCTTTTTTCGTTTGTCGCGTTAACTTTTCGCTACTCCGATTACGCGACTGATTTTACGCGACACACTAAAAGTCACATAAAGTCTATGCGACAAATTTAGCAATTTTTCGACATAAAAAAATGTCGCGTAGGATGTAAATTGGCGTAGTGAAAAGAAAACACTTAGAACCCAAAAACCACTAAGCACCCCATGGAGACTGCGACACTCCCTTGCACGCTAGTTGAACTGCAAGCCTCCCTGGCCAAACAACCTAACACTCCCTAATCAACCTCTAACCACCCTGCTTGAGACAAAGAGGGGCTGCTCTCCTGCCTTCAAAAAGCCAACTCACTGCGCTAACCCTCCAACCAAGAAGCTCTCCTACCACCATCACACTAACTCTAAAATCCGACAGTAACCGCCTCAAAATGAAAGGGAACCTCCCTTTCCTCATTTTCTCTTTCTTTTCTCCGTTTCTCCGTGCTAATGATGACCATGAAAGAAGTATTTTAACAAAATTGAAACAGCAGTGTGGGGGTCAGTTCACATCCAAAATGGAGGGAATGGTATGATGTACTGCAAGTCAATGATGCTTATATTGTCCCCATTATGCTGAAAGCTATGTACGAGTCGTTTGATTTGTGTTTCAGGTCACTGATTTGACTCTTGCATGAGAAAATCAGGTCAGCTTTGAGGACTACATTAATAATAATTCGGATGCAAACCCAGGAATTGACTTTGACTGTAACAGTCCTAACAACTGGCTTCTGGCCAAGTTACAAGTCCTTTGACCTCAATCTTCCTGCTGAAATGGTAACTTTGGATATATATAGAGTAGCGCTCGGTTGAGACAGGGTTGTAAGAATGAGGCACGTGAGGCACGATCTGGGCCACTCATTGTGACACGTGGCGAAGCCACGTTTCACAGCCGCCATTTGCGTTCACACTACTGTTGGTAGTGGGTTTACTATTTGGACACGTGGCGCTGAGCGCTCAAATGAGGCAGTAAACAATAAAGTGAGGCATGATCTCAACCACACATCTAACCCCCCGGTACATTTGTGGCGCGGCACGTGTCCAAATAGTAAACTCACTACCAACAGTAGTGTGAACGCAAATGGCGGCTGTGAAACGTGGCTTCGCCACGTGTCACAATGAGTGGCCTAGATCGTGCCTCACGTGTCTCATTCTTACAACCCTGCCTCAATCGAGCGCTCTCCTATATTTGAATTTTTATGGGATATAGTTAAGGAGAATTCTCAATTCTCATGCACTTGAACATGCTATGCAGGTCAAATGTGTGAAAATTTTCAGAGAGTTCTATCAAACAAAGACCAAGCACAGGAAACTTACGTGGATATACTCATTAGGCACGTGTAATATCAATGGAAAGTTTGAGTCAAAAACCATAGAGCTGATTGTATCAACCTATCTGGTACTGTTAAAGATATGCGCCCTTATGGGTATGGAATGGTTAAATTAATTTGTAAATTTGTCCTAAGCTTCTTGTTTGTTTTTGTAGGCTGCTGCTGCTCTTCTCTTATTCAATGCTTCGGATAGATTGAGTTACTCGGAAATTGTGACTCAGTTGAATCTGAGTGATGACGACGTTATTAGAGTGCTTCATTTGTTGTCTTGTACCAAATACAAGATCCTTAAAAAAGAGCCGACAACGAAGACAATCTCTCCCACAGATTACTTTGAGTTCAATTCGAAGTTTACAGATAAAATGAGAAGAATCAAGGTTCAGATGTCTCACCTACCATAAGCGTCTTTATTGGTCGATTTAGTGGCTTCAGTACATCCTTTTTTTTTATTACATCCAATTGATCCTTTCATTCAATTGCAGATCCCATTGCCTCCAGTGGACGAGAAGAAAAAGGTAATTGAAGACGTTGACAAGGGTAGAAGGTATGCCATAGATGCATCCATTGTGCGCATAATGAAGAGCAGAAAAGTTCTGGCCCATCAGCAGCTTGTTTTGGAATGTAGTTCCCTCTGGGTCTCATGTCGATGCTTCAAATAATGATAACTTGGATATTGAATGAATCACGAAGTCGCTTCGCTTTCTAAATTCAATATTTCACCCAGGTAGGGGTTTTCTGAAATACTTAAACTGGGATAAGACAAACGTTTTTGTACTGGAATAAGAAACGGTGAGTAGAAGAATCGAACGAGAATCGATCACCAATTGAAGGAGAGAACCCCCAAGAGCTTGTCGCCTCTTCTCTATCTTTGTTTCTCATCGAAATCGAACTCAAAACTCAATTGAATTGACGGTTTTCCAATCGGATAAGAATGCTGATTCAAAACCCTAACTGACGTGTCGCGCGTCCGTTGAGGACATTAACGTCGCGTCCGTGAAGACATTAGCGCTGGTCGCGACCCAGTCTTAAAGTCTTCCTTGGACGCGCCGAATGACGTTTTCCAGCCGACCGGTTGGCTCACCAACCGACCGACTCGATAAACAACTCAGAAGCACTGATTTCTTATCCTCAGACCACCCGACCGGTAGGCTTTGAGACCTCAGCTCAGCCGACTGGTTGGCACAATTCGCACTTGTCCGAAATCGATTTTTGAGCTCAAAAGAGTTTCAAAATGTTTCATTTATTCACAAAACATCTTTACAAGGTTTATACATGTTTTACAACACATAAACCCTAAAATCTCCAACAATCATCTCCCATTTTAGGGTTATACTCATGAATACTAAAAGCATTCAAACTGAACAAAACATTGCGCATAAGTGAAGTGTCCCATACGTTTGAACTTCACATAGTGTAGTATTTTCCAATACTCGAGAATCAGGGTGTTCTACGAATTGAACCCTTCAACCCATTTGAATACGGGAAAATAAAACACACAAGTTTACTACTATTCCAAGTACAAATTGACACTATTTCAGCCATGTGTCCCTATCCATTTATAAGTGCATACTTAGCCAAGCACAAGCTAGTTGAAGCGGCTCACTTCGCACTTACATAGGTGGATTCTTTTCGCATGCACCTGCAATGCACTTTCCAAAAGATCTATTAAGAAGGTAACCTTCACCCTCCCTTTCTCTGCAGGAAACAAGCACAACTTTGGGATGGATATAACCATGTGCTTTAAATCTCTCAGAATAGGCTTTCAACAATTCAGCTCTTACCGTCATACTAAGAGGGAATATAAGTGTCCTACGATAAGAGATTTAGAGGTGCTTTAAGCCCATCCCTAAATACGACTTGTGCACCAAGTCCCTAGCTAATCCTTTTGTCAAATGATCAGCTAAATTTTGCTGTGTTCAGACATAATCATTCGAAATCACCCCGTGAGTGATCAGTTCACGAATCGCGCTATGCCTAACGCCCAAGTGTCTCGATTTACCATTGTACATTTGGCTATAAGCTTTAGCCAATGTTGCCTTACTATTTTTGGCCACAATGGGATCTCATGCACCAAATTCCTTAGCCATTCTGCCTCTTTACCGGCAGCCGCTAAGGCTATAAATTCAAATTTCATAGTCGAGCTGGTGATGCAAGTTTGCTTCTTTGAGGCCCAAGAAATGGCACCTCCCCCGAGCAAGAATACCCAACCACTTATAGAAGAATGATCTTCTAAATTGGTAATCCAACTTGCATCGGTATATCCCACCAAGACTGAGGGAAAACCAGCAGACACCAAGCCATAATTCATGGCTCCCTTAAGATATTTGAGTACCCGCTTAAAAGCTTTCCAGTGATGAGTACTAGGGTTACTAGTATATCTACTCAATTTTCCCACTACATAAGCTATATCAGGCCTTGTACTCGTCATTGCATACATTAGGCAACCAATGACTTGAGAATACTCAAGCTGTGAAACAGCTTCACCCGTGTTAGGAAAAAGCTTCACACTTAGGTCCATAGGAGTGCTAATCGGAGAACAATTCAAACAGTTGAATTTCTTTAGCACTTTCTCAACGTAGTGAGACTGTGACAGTGCTAAACCCTTATTCTCTCGCTTGATTCTAATACCAAGAATTACATCCGCTTCTCCCATATCTTTCATAGCAAAACTAGATGATAAGAAGTATTTGGCAAGGTCTACTTATTTTTGGTCAGTACCAAAAATCAGCATATCATCAACATACAGACAAATGATTACTCCATTTCCGAAGTTGTCAAATTTGATGTAAATACACTTGTCTGCTTGATTCAACTTGAATCCACTTGACAAGATTACCTCATCAAACTTTTAATGCCACTGTTTGGGTGCTTGTTTCAGTCCATACAATGATTTGATCAACTTACAAACCTTGTTTTCATTTCCCGGCATAATGAATCCTTCCGGTTGCTTCATATAAATTTCCTCATCCAAATCACCATTCAAGAACGCTGTCTTGACATCCATTTGGTGTACAACCAGATTGTTAATTGCAGCAAGTGCAATCAATAACCTAATAGTGGAAATCCTAGCAACCTGAGCATAAGTATCGAAAAAATCAATACCCTCCTTTTGCCTAAAGCCTTGGATAACCAATCGAGCTTTAAACTTATCAAATGATCCATCAACCTTCATTTTCTTTTTGAAAATCCATTTGCAGCCTAATGGCTTGCAACCCGGTGGGAGATTCGATAATACCTAAGTATTATTCCCAATGATAAAATCCATCTCATCGTTTATTGCCTCTTTCTAGAAGGACACGTCTTGAGACCTCATAGCCTCATCATAGGTTCTAGGATCATCATCAATATGATAACAATATGAGTATTGATACTCAATATTCTCTCTAGAACCCTCAATCAAGTAAACTTGATAATCCGGCCCGAAAGATTTTTCAATCCTTCCCCATTTGCTTCTACGAGACTCAAACGATGTACTTTTAGAAGATGTACTCACATCATCTTCCAAATCAGCCCTTGTGGAGCTATAAATCAAATCTTGAGGTCTAGGTATCGATGAGAAACAGTTCTCATCAAAGATTGTATCTCTTGATTCAATTACGGTGTGAGCCAGAATAGAATCATTCGTTCTAGTTACATAGAACCTATATGCTTTAGAATGTACAACATATCCAATGAAGATGCAATCAACACCTCTTTCTCCCAATGTTCTTATTTTGGGAGCCGGTAGTCTCACTACCGCTCTACATCCCAAACTCGGAGATAATTCAGATTTGGTTTCTTTTTGTGCCAAAGCTCATATGGGGTAATATCGTTCCTTTTGTTAGAAACTCTGTTAAGTAAATAACTGGATGTAAACATAGCCTCACCCCAAAATTCATCACTCAAACCAGAGTAAGATAACATGAAATTAACTATCTCTTTTAGGACTATATTCTTCCTTTCAGCTACACCATTTTGTTGTGGGGTATAAGGTGCTGTAGTCTCATGAATAATACCATTCATCTGGAAATATACAGGATCGTAATATTCCCCACCTCTATCGGTTCTAAGCTTTTTAATCAAATCATGCATCAACTCTACTTCAGCTTTATACACTTTAAACTTGTCTCAAGCTTCATCTTTAGCATGCAGCAAGTACACATAACAATATCTAGAACATTCATCTATAAAAGTTATGTAGTACTTCTTATTCCCTAAAGATGGAGTAGAATGTAAATCACCCAAATCACTATAAACAGGTTCAAGCAAGTTTGATGTTCTTGAAATACTTTCCAATGGCAACTTAGTGATTTTTGTAAGCATGCAAATAGTACATCTATCAACATTCATGTCAACTTTAGGTATTAAACCTTCCTTAGACATAATGTTCATACGTCGATAGTGAAACATGTCCTAATCTAGCATGGCACAACGTATAATCATCATAAGTAGAAGACATGTAAACGGAATTCACCACTTTATTTACATTCAACATGAACATGCCATTACAAAACTAGTCAAATCCAACAAAGACACCACACTTCGACAATACATACTTGTCGGATTCATACACTTGCTTAAAACCAAATTTGTTCAACAAACTACCGGAAGCCAAGTTTTTCCGAATAAGAGGTATATGTAAAACATTTAACAACTCAAGGGTTTTTCCCAAACTGAACTCTAACACTATAGTTCCTTGGCCAAGTATTTGTGTGGTTGACTCGTTTATCTCCTTCTTTCACCGTTTCATAAATCTTGAAACTATGACGGTCTTTGCACACGTGCTTGTTAGCACCCGAGTCAATCCACCACGCCACTTCATCATCCTAAACATAAAATGCTTCAACGATAAGTGACACATAATTCACATTAGAATTAAAATCAGAAATAGAAAACTGACCTTGAAGGTTGGAAGGGCATTTTTCTTTGCCCTTATCCCCAACATTCACTTTCGTTTTTCATTTCTCATTCTTAGCCATCCTACAATCATTCTTGTAGTGACCCGGTTTACCACAAATCCAACAAGAACCCTTAGGTTTCTTGTTGAACTTGCTACCGAAGTTCTTATTGGGACGTTTCTTCCCCTTGAATTTCCGAAGACCTCCCTTGTCTTCCACCATGTGCACAGAAGATGAATCAATGGTCTCTTTCTGTTTTGCCTCCTCCTGAATCCTAATTGATTCTTCCACTTGCAACTCTCCACCGAGTTCCTCAAGTGACATCTCTTCTTTCTTATGTTTAAGCTTGTGCTTGAAATCCTTCCACAAAGGTGGTAACTTGTCTATGATGCTAGACACTGCAATGGAATCATCCATCTTCATATTGTACTCAGCAAATTGCCCCAATATGCGAGTCAATTAACAATTTGACCCCTAAAACATATAACTTCACAACTATAGAGGGTTAAAAATATGCTTCTCAAAATGGCACCGTTGTCGGGGAACAACGTTTAGTGCGTTATTAGGTTTATCAAGTATCGTTTAGGACTATTCCATCTTTTTATACTTCTTTGTGCATACTATATATACTTCTTCATTTCACTAATCACTTTTATTTTTAATGTTGCGAGGATGTTTTCTTTTGGTCATCGAGACGCCTACTGATGGACCATAATCGTATGAATCATAAACACAGTTAAACCCACCAAATTAGACTGTTTGTCTATTTAACTTTTGCTTGTTAGTTCCGATATTTATCTACAGGGTATTTTGGAGTCTAGAGAGGATACAGGCTAAGGAGGAGTTTTTAAGCTGAAAATATATTACGAGTCATTCCAAGGTCACGACCAGATGCCGACTGAAGAAATCTCAAGATCCTGACATGGAATCACTCAAAACAAATCTAACCGAAGAGCAACCAAAGTCAGTCCGGAGAAAAAATGAACCGATAGTTTTGTGAAAACTTCACAAAACTCACAAACCACTCCCCTCATGCCACCTAGCCGGCGGCTTCCTCCTCACATCCCCCTCTCCTCCTCTCCCCTTCCTCCACATGGGCCGGCGGCTTTGGGAGGAGATGACAAGGGCCGGCGGCTTTGGAGAGCTCCATGGAGAGCTTGCCAAGTGTCTTCACTCCTCACCACATCTTCCCCTCCTCCAAGCCTATAAATACACCCCCCTTCCCTTTGTAATCCACAATCCCACACAACACATCACTCATCTCTTTAGACTTTTGGGCACTTTTGTACGCTTTTGTTCTAAATCTATAATACTCCTGTTGGTTCTTGAGTATTCTAGTAGTTTTTTAGGATACTCTTGTTAGTTCTTGAGTATTCTCCTTTATTTAATGTCTTTCAAAAACCCTCAAGTACTTAGCTATGGTATCCACCTCTATGGATATTCGTAGCTAAACTCTTCAATCCGTTGAAGGGGTGTACTTGTATCATAAAATGTTTTAGGCCATACTCTTAGTGCCTCTTCTTTGTATTCAAAACTTGTTCTATGTGCCACATATTAGGTCAGAACTTCCAAGGTTGAGTGGATGCTTGAAATGGCAAAACTCTTCCGTGGGGTTCGTGAACATACTCGGGTAAGTGGATGCTTGAAATGGCAAAGCTATCTGAGGAGTTCGACCTCTTTTAAACACCATTTGGTTTGATCGGAAATGATTGATCAAATGGAAGCACATAGGCTAGTATACCTTGAAATGGGCTAGACAGTGTGTGCAAATCGAGCGCTTGAAATGGCCTTGATACACGTTTGAGTACTTAGTAGGATCACTAAAGGTCAATGATAAACAGGCTATGATACAAGGCCCCCGAAACCGAATGCTTTCCTTAGATTAAAAACACCACCTGCATTTACTTTCTTAGTATAAACTGCCTTATCAACTGATCACCTCCCGGAAGACTTGCCAATCACGCAACAACCGCTGTAAGTCTTCTTCCTTTTATTTTCAGTATTTATTTTTTTGTCATTTACTTTTTCATACTAAAAACCAAAACCAACCAAAAAGACACGTACTTGTTAACACTAAAACCTCAATCAACCTAAAACACGCTCCCTCCCTGTACAATCCCTCAAAGAACACTTATCCCCCTAATTCCCTTGGGTTCGACCCCTACTTACCACTTGCTACCCAGTAGTGAAGTCGCGAGTAGCGGACTTATAAATTTATTTGTACATTTGCTCTGACGACAAGCATCTGTCAAATTGGCGCCGTTGCCAGGGAATTAGCCGTCGGATTAGTTGTTCTTTCCTTTCCCTTCTCGTTTCTTCATCACGCTACACACTATGTATGCATGGACAACGCGACATCTTCCTCTGTTCGGAGGTACGGATGGAGAAGACCCAGTACAACATTGCCGAAACTTTCATCACATTTGCAGCCACATAAAACCTGAAAATGAAATGTTTGAGGAATTTAAGCTTAAATGCTTCAAATTCTCTTTAACTGATTTTGCGACGATTTGGTATTACACATCAACCGCTAGTCATGCAGAATATTTTGTGGACCTTTGCGTCCCATTCCTAAAGGAATTCTCCCCCCATCCTTACGCCAAAAAACCCGTGAAAAGATCATGTGCTTGCAACAATCCCGGGATGAGACTTTGGACGAATACTACACGAACTATGACACCATCGTCTCAAGCTGCCCGCACCATGGATTCACGAAGAAAGTTCTTCTTCAAAAATTTCTTCGTGGGATGAGGGCCGATGAGCTGACAAGGATTAACGAAGCAATGAGAAGATCAGCCAGGAACTTATCCATGGCAGACATATGGAACCTCATAAATGACCTGGCCGCAGCCACAAAACGAATACCCCAAGCTGACAGAGGAATGCAGATAGAAGAGGCTGGTCCAGAGACAGATACTCCCGAGCCATCGGAAGAATCAGACATAGAAAGCATCGGAAGCAACGAGGAAAAACCCTCATGGGAACTCGAGGCGGTGCCAACAAAAGAAGAAGTCCAAAACACCACTGGCAAGCTACCCGAGTCATACCCAACTATCATTACCAGAGCAGCAGAGACCATCTACGACCAAATCCTCACAGATGGACGTGACGAGGCAGAACCAAGCCTTAAGATGCAAGCTTCCCAACTTTTCCCCTTGATCAATAAGCAAATAGCAGAGAACTATGTGATCCATGAAGAGGCTAAAAGGAGGATGGGAAAAGGGCCTGAGCAGAACGACTCCTCGATGGAGCATGTTTTCGCCATAACTGGACAAGGCAGCCCTAAACACCAGAAAACCCAGTTCAAGAGACTAGTAGTGAAGGGTCCCTCGCCTTCTCAGAGACGTTGGAAGGAGAAACCACCAGAACCATGGGAACTGGACTCAAGCACATCATCTCACAAGAAATCGGGGAAAGGCAAGGCAAAAATCAACACAGGAACGGTGGTGAAATACGACCTGAGCCATCCATGGGATCCAAACCAGTGATCCAGGAATGAGGTACTGTCGAGCCAACGACGTTAAACAAAGGCACTGGTCGGGAGGTAACCCGACACCTATCTTACTTTCAGTCATTTATTTTCTGTCATTTAGTTTTTACCAATAAATCGCTCTCACCCACTTGGTGCATAGAATGAAATGACTATTCAGGAATCGGTTATGGGTGCAACATCAAGCCAGCCAGGCCTATGCCAAGAGTTCAAGGCCCCAGCTGAACTCCCTCGATTATCCAGCCTCATGCCATGTCGTTCACTCGACACCTTTAAGGGAGTTCTGTTCTTCCCTTTTCCTTAATATCATTTCCTTCTCATAATTGTCAGCTTGCATGGCTTTTGAACTAAGTCTTGCTGAAAGGCACGCCTTCATTCAAAAGTGTGGGGTGAGAACCGCCTGTGTACATAACATGTTTTTCTTTTCCTTTTCCCTTAATATTATCTTTTTGAAAATATGAACTTGAGAATGTGAAAAAGATAGATCATAATTCATGCAATAACCTTGTGAAAATTCAACTGTTTAAAAACTTAGAATGTAACTTCTCATTTGTCCCTTTGTGCTGAGATAAACAGGGGATGTGGAGTTGATAGAAAATGCCCTAGAGAGGCTTGGCAAGCAATCGAAGGACTGAATTTCACTATGGTTTACGAAGTCAGTGGAGGCTGCACTTCGGGTTTCAGTTGAGTCAGAAGTCATCTCTGCCATGCAGTGTTTATGCAAAAAGAAAAAAGGCGGGACGGGAATCAAACCGTCCTATCTCTAGTCAGAGTAGCCGGGAAAATAAATGAGCGACCCTCATTTTGACCCGTGCGAAACTGCAAGGATGAGAGAGAGCGGGGAGGTATTTCCATATGCTCGCGGGCGATGATTGGACCTCCAAAAAAAAAGGCTTGAGAAAATGGACTAGCAAGCCACAAAAAGGCAAAAGCTCAAAGAAGCAAATCAAGAGGCCAAAGGCCTAAAATTGTGAAGGTTTTAACCGAACAAAAGTGAAGTACTCAAAGAGTCAAATCAAAGGCCAAAGGCCGCCGATTCACTACAAAAATGCTGTCCCTCGCCAAAAAGAAAATCAAAAAGGCTCAACTCATCTGTGAAACCCGAACCGAATCACGTGCTAGAGAAAGCTACAAGGAAACCATATAGTGCAAGACGGTCCCAAGGTTGCAGTCCAGGAGACTGAAAAGGGCTATCTCCCGAAACATCCGAATTAATTTGCATCTCGGCACGGAGGTACAAGTATCAAGTTTCTTCTGAATAGAACAAGTGCTCTACGACCTTGAAATGGGCTAGACAGTGTGTGCAAATTGAGCGCTTGAAATGGCCTTGATACACGTTTGAATACTTAGTAGGATCACTAAAGGTCAATGATAAACAGGCTATGATACAAGGCCCCCGAAACCGAATGCTTTCCTTAGATTAAAAACACCACCTGCATTTACTTTCTTAGTATAAACTGCCTTATCAACTGCTCACCTCCCGGAAGACTTGCCAATCACGCAACAACCGCTGTAAGTCTTCTTCCTTTTATTTTCAGTATTTATTTTTTTGTCATTTACTTTTTCATACTAAAAACCAAAACCAACCAAAAAGACACGTACTTGTTAACACTAAAACCTCAATCAACCTAAAACACGCTGCCTCCCTGTACAATCCCTCAAAGAACACTTATCCCCCTAATTCCCTTGGGTTCGACCCCTACTTACCACTTGCTACCCAGTAGTGAAGTCGCGAGTAGCGGACTTATAAATTTATTTGTACATTTGCTCTGACGACAAGCATCTGTCACCTACCCAAGGGAAGAGCCATATTATGAGACATATTCATATGATACGAATTGGGAAGGCAATCAACATCAGTTTTATGATCACTAATATTATCAAGATGAATGTTATTATGAGAACTACCAAAATCAGTCACACTAGCAATAACCTCAGAACACTGGAGAATCATCGTATAGAGTCTCTCCTGACTAGTTTTATGGCAGAGCAAGGCAGGCAACTTCAGAGGGTAGAGAGGTCAATTGAGCAACTCGCAGTCTGACAGAAAATACTTATGGACCAGTTAGAGCAACAAGCTAGTGCATCCACCAAGGATCTTATAAATGAGGATGTCGAAATGGAAATGGCCAGCCATCAAGAAATTCAAGTTTATGAAGCTCCTGGACCTTCAACTTTCTTATCCGTGGACACGGACGATGATCATGATGCGAGATGATATTCTAGACCAGACTTGGAGATGGAGCAATGTGTGCCATCAAATGACCAGAAGTACAAAGACTTTTTGATGTGTACCTGAGCTCAAAAAAAGAGGACCCTCGCATACGCCTAAATACGATAGGGAAGGGAAATTCTGAAGTATATGCACCTGAGATCTTATCTAAAGAGTATAAAGGAAGTGTTCTTGTTGGAGCTGGCATTGAAGATGTATATCTTGCTGCACCGCCGATAGACAAGTTTCGACAGTTCTTGCCTTACCTCTTAAAACTGTCATTTGGGAGCCACTACTCTCCCTTGAATCTCATGGGATTTGAATTCATGAAGGGAACGTATGCTCTACTTAACGTCCATGTCAGTCTTGATGGACATAAATTTCAATGGGATTTGAAGGTGCCTTGACACATGTCTCTTTTGAAGGCCCCGTGAGAAGTGATCCTAGCAAAGGACTTCTCACGAGTGATTTATATGGGGTGCTTTGCTGAGTCTAGCTAAGACATTAAACTAGGCCTCTTCGGGGAGTAACCCGCGCTGTAAGTATTAGTTAGTTGCATTTTTCATTTGCATTATGTGCTTTTTGTGTGGACATTTCAGGATTCTAAGTGTGGAGTGCCCCTTCACGATTTTCGATGCTAACCTATCACTCGTGCAACTCTATATTTTTATCTATTTATCTACCAGCTCATGAGTCGCATTTCACTCCCCGGGCATCGCTTAATCTCTATGGATATCGAGCTATCACACACGAGGGAAGTTCCTATGCGCCTTTTCTTATCTTTTATTTCTTCGCTTAGGGACTCAACTCATTTTTAAGTGTCGGGTGAGTAGCGCATAGTCACATACATTGCATATCACACATTCACTCTTGCATATGCTCAACTATCTATGTATTGCGATTGAAATCCTCGTTTTCTACGATACTCCTTGATTGATTGTCATTCTTTTGGATTCAAAGTCTAGGACTTGAAATAGTTTTATTCATGTGTATTTCTCTCGTGTCAGTATCATTGCTAGTCTTTGCCTATCACATGTTTTACGTATTTCTTAAAGCATGTTTGAGACTTGATATTAGTAGGCACCGGTACAAAATGTCAAAAACTTTAATCGCTTCTCTTCTTCTAGGTGACCTTAGCACTAGTATGTGTTTCTCTATACTTATTTTGATTTGCATGCGCCCGCCTTTACTCATACACTATGTCAAGTTTTAAGTGGGGAGTTAGACAAAAAAAAATAGTCAAAAGAGCGGCAAAAAATAGGCCCCCAATCAAGAACAAAGTTCTGAATTTTCAAAAGTGGGTGAAAGCATAGCTGTTTTTGAAAAAATAATAATAATACCAAGGCCAAAGTGAGAAAAGTCACCCCTTGTGTATGAAAAAAAATTAAATTTCTGCCCCCTTTTGCTTGATGTAGTGTATTTCCACCTTTTCATTGCATGCAGTCATGACTTGTCTTGGGAATTCATGTATAAGAGACTAAGGGACGATCCTCGTGCTTGCACTGAAATTTTGATGTGATTTTCGTACTATTTTTCAAAAAATTCTTAAGCCAGGCTCCTCTTCTCTTACGGGTCATTGCCCAGTCCTTGGCACTTGAGAATGAGCTTTGCGCCAAGAGCCCATGGACTATCCCTAGATAGCATAGGTGAATGGCGAGCATGTTTTGTGTAACTATTCATGTTCTTATTATGTTGCTATATAACTATTTAGACCATGTGATTAGTCGATTGCTAGCTGTGTGTACTGACCGTTTGAATGCATAACTCGTTTAATCTATGATTGTCTAACAACTTGGATGAAGATGTTTGACTTGAAGTCGAGGTAATACGATGAATCCGAGGTATGCCATGACTTTATTGTGACTCGTTGAGCATCATTTCATGCATACACGTTTGTTAGTTATACAGGGGATTTGTAGGTAGTCCCATTCCTGAAAACCTTCACGAGACTATACTCGTCCTACTAGGGTAGCCTAGGGGTTTAAAGGCTTGATGCATATGTGATGGACCATAATTATACGAATCAAAAACACAGTTAAACCCACCAAATTAGACTGTTTGTCTATTTAACTTTTGCTTGTTAGTTCCGATATTTATCTACAGGGCATTTTAGAGACTAGAGAGAATACACGCTAAGGAGGAGTTCTTACGCTGAAAATATATTACGAGTCATTCCAAGGTCACGATCAGACGCCGACTAAAGAAATCTCAAGATCCTGACATTGAATCACTCAAAACAAATCCAACCGAAGGGAAACCAAAGTCAGTCCGGGGTCGAAATAGACTGATAGTTTTGTGAAAACATCACAAAACTCATCCTTATCCTCCATGACCGGCGGCTTTTGGGAGGAGGTGAGCTTGGGAGGAAGCTCTCCTCCATTGATGACCTCCAACCGGCGGCTCTTACCTCCCATGGAGCTTCCCTTGGATGAAGCCATGTGCTTTCATCTTAGCCCTCCATTACCCTCCCTTTTGGCTATAAATACAAGCCTCTCTTCACTTGTAAAATCATCCTAAAATCCCACAATTCACAAGTTTTTTAGAGAGATAGAGGGCTTAACCCTCTTCTCTTCACTTTCAATACACAAGTCACTTATCTCTCTAGCTTTTGTGGGCACAATCATGTAAGTAATTTACTTTGGAATCAAAGCTTGATCCTTGGTGCTTCTAACGGTTTTTGTAAGTCTTTGCTTATTTACTTTATAGTCTTTTCAATTCCGCACTTTACTTTCCTATCTTTACTTTCGAAAACTTTACTTTATTGTCTTTCAAAAAACCTTTACTTTTCAATGCACTTAGTTATGATGTCCTGTTCCATGAATAGTCGTAGCTAAACCCTTCATTCGGTTGAAGGGGTGTACTTGTGTCATAAGATGTTTTAGACCCTTCGCTTAGTGCCTCTCTGTGTTCAAAACTTGTTCTATGTGCCACATATAAGGTTAGAACTTCCAAGGTTGAGTGGATGATTTAACGGCCAAAACTCTTCCGTGGGGTTCGTGAACATACTCGGGTAAGTGGATGCTTTAACGGGCAAAGCTTATCTGAGGAGTTCGACCTCTTTTAAAAACCATTTGGTTGATCGTAACTGAAGATCAAATGGATGCACATAAGGCTAAGATACTTCGAAAGGAGGAATTAGTCTAAATAGAACAAGTGTTCTAAACGATGTTGCAAGTCTTGTGCTAGAAATAGCCTCGATTCATCTTTGCCGGGGAGTTGTGCATCGGAATAGTTGTTCTTTTTGTTTTTGTTCTTGCAATCCACCATGTCAATGTACTATCAAAACGAGCCTTGGAACGATGAGGAGTTTTTCTCGCTATCTTTCCAACTTGTAGTCTGCGAAGAGATCATCAACATTAAGAAATCCCGGGACGAAACATTGGACAAGTACTTATCATACTTTGATTCCCTTGTGACGAGCTGCCCGCACCATGGATTCACGAACTTAGATTTTCTTCAAAGATTTCTCGATGGGATGATGCCATATGAGTGGAATTGGCTTAATGACGCGGCAGGAGGCTCGGTAAATAACTTAAACATGGATGATCTTTGGAAATTGATAAACGATTTGGCCGCGAGGTCAAGACCAAGAGAAGATCAGGCTGAGCCACTCGAGGACATTACAACGGAGCTGGCATCTAGCAACCAGCAGCAGGCCAACATGATAGACTAAAACCAGGCCGAAGCCGAGAAATCTTGGGCAGAGACAAAGGCGCTCATAAAAAATGTGCAAATCAGGTTAATGAGATGCTCAATGCAAAGCCAAGGGTCATCAAAGAAGAACTGCCCAAATCAAGCCCGGTCCTTATCACCAATCCATCCGAGGAAATCACAGTCCTAACTGCCGAGCCAACAGAAGTCTGATGGACCATAATTATAAGAATCATAAACACAGTTAAACCCACTAAATTAGAGTGTTTGTCTATTTAACTTTTGCTTGTTAGTTCCGATTTATATCTACAGGGTATTTTGGAGACTAGAGAGAAAACACGCTAAGGAGAGGATTTTATGCTGAAAAGATATTACGAGTCATTCCAAGGTCAGGATCAGACGCCGACTGAAGAAATCTCACGATCCTGACGTGGAATCACTCAATACAAATCCAACCAAGGAGCAACCAAAGTCAGACCGGAGCGAAATTGGATTGATAGTTTTGTGAAAACATCACAAAACTCACACAAACTCACTCTTATCCATTGATGACCGGCGGCTTTGGGGAAGAGGATGACTCATGGGTGGCCTTCTTCCCTCCCTTCTCCTCCATGACCGGCGGTTTTGTGCAAGAGGTGGCCAAAGCCACCTCCCCTCCTCCCTTCTCAACCGGCAACCGGCGGCTTTCCAAGCCACCATGAGAAGTTGCCAAGTGTTGCCCTCCTCCTCCACACAACTCCTCCTCCTTTTGCTACAAATACCCCCCTCTCCCTCATTTGTAAAACATCCCACAATCCATATTCACTTCTCTCTCTAAGTTTGGCATTTTGTAAGTTTGGTTTTGAAATAATACTCCTGTTGGTTCTTGAGTATTATAACAGTTTTAGAGAATACTCCTGTTGGTTCTTGAGTATTCAAGTAGGATTTGGGAATACTATTGTTGGTTCTTGAGTATTCCCCTTTACTTACTGTCTTTCAAAAACCCCCGAGTATTTAGCTATGATATCCTCTTCCATGGATAATCGTAGCTAAACTCTTCATTCGGTTGAAGGGGTGTACTTGTATCATAAAATGTTTTAGACCCTGCACTTAGTGCCTCTTCTTTTTATTCAAAACTTGTTCTATGTGCCATATATTAGGCCAGAACTTCCAAGGTTGAGTGGATGCTTGAAATGGCAAAACTCTTCCGTGGGGGTTCGTGAACATACTCGGGTAAGTGGATGCTTAAAATGGCAAAGCTTATCTGAGGAGTTCGACCTCTTTTAAACACCATTGGTTTTGATCGGAAATGACGGATCAATGGATGCACATAGGCTAGTATACCTTGAAATGGGGTGCTAGTCTAAATAGAACAAGTGCTCTACGACCTTGAAATGGGCTAGACGGTGTGTGCAAATCGAGTGCTTGAAATGGCCTTGATACACTTTTGAATACTTAGAAGAATCACTAATGGTCAATGATAAACAGGCTATGATACAAGGCCCCCGAAACCGAATGCTTTCCTTAGATGTAAAAAAACCCCTCGCATTTACTTTCTTAGTATAAATTGCTCTATCAACTGCTCACCTTCCGGAGGACTTACCAATCACGCATCACCCGCTGTAAGTCTTCTACTTTTACTTTCAGTATTTTACTATTCTGTCATTTACTTTTCTGCACTAAAAACCAAAACCAACCAACCAATCACTTACTTTTCCGCACTAAAACCTCAATCAACCTAAAACACGCTCCCTTGCTGTACAAATCCCTCAAAGAACGACTATCCCCTTGGGTTCGACCCCTACTTACCACTTGCTACCCAGTAGTAAGGTCACGAGTAGAGGAATATAAATTTGCTTTTGCACCGAGAACATCGCACCTTAACGACAGTGCGGTGGGCTCCGTCAAAACTGGCGCCGTTGCCGGATAATTAGTTAATTAATCGGATAAAGTTCTTTAAATCGATACTCGCTTCGAAGCAACCATGTCTCGCGAAGGAAGCTACCATAACTACCAGGATGACGAAGAAATAAACCTGTACGATCGAATTGATGAGGTGCCACTTCCATTTGTCGACAATCCGGAACAGATCATCCGAGATAGAAGAGCTCGTGATAGGGAGGCCGCCCGAAGAAACCAAGGACCACCCTAAGACCGAAATGCAGCTGGTCCAGTACAACCCCCTAGATATCCACCACCCCCTCAACCTCGACAAGTGCCGAGACGAGAACCCGCTTTCGATAACTACTACGGGGATAACAACAATTTCCGCGAACCTACTATGGGAGAACTCAATGCCCCAGATTTTGCAACGCAGCCGTGGTGCATCCACGAAGGCCCTGAACTGGAAAATATCATCATCAACACTTCAGTGGCCCACAACTTACCGAAATTCTCAGGAACACGTGGAGAATCAGCAATGACTCATCTCCAGCGCTTACATGGTATTTTCCAGAACTTAAAACCAAATGGCGTAAACATAGACGACTTCAAGTTGAAGGCGTTCTATTTTTCCCTCATTGACGCGGTAAACGATTGGTTCCTTTCATTGCCTTCCGATAGCATCAGATCATGGGCTCAGATGCAAAAGAAATTCCTGGACAAATATTACCCGGCAGGATGGGCGATGCAAGTACGGAGGCAACTACAAGACATCAAGCAAGGACCCAATGAAACCATGTACGATTACCTGGAAAAGTTCAACCACCTGGAGAGAAGCTGTTGTACCCTTGGACTGCCCGAGAAACTCACCGTCGAGTATCTCATTGATGGATTAAGACCCTTAAACAAAATGCTCCTAGATGCCTCAGCTGGAGGATCCATGATGAATCTATCATTAAGTGGCATAAGGGATCTCATCACCAACGTTGCTGAAAATGCCCGATTTAGAGAAGAGATGACTCGTCAGGAAGAATTTTCCCGAACAAGGAATGTGGCAAAAGCTGAAACACCGATGAACTCCATGCCAGAAGAAATGAAACAATTAAAGGAGATGATGATTCAGTTCCTGCGAAGACAACCAGTTCCAGTTAAGCCTTGTGAATTTTGTGGTTCTACGGACCACAAAACATACGCATGCCCGACATTAATAGAAGAGGAACCGGCAGAAGTGAATGCAGTGGGAGGATACGGATACAAGGGATACAACAACAACAACAATGACAGAGCCGGACAAAACAGACAGTATGGTCAAGCAACCAACTCAAGCTGGCGTAACAACAACTATCCTCAGAAGGAAGCACAACCAGCTGTTCCTCAACTAGCTCAGTCATTCTACCAACCTCCCCACCGTCAGTATAACCAGAACGCTCCATCAGCAGGCCAATATCAGCAAAGAGGACCAAATCAGTACCAAACCGGCCCGCATAATCAGCAAGAACCAACCAAGTCGCTCGATGACACGATGAAGGAGCTCGCAGGAAGCATAAATCAATTGGGTACTTCGTTACACCAATACCAGGCGAAAACTGACGGGGCAATTTCTGAATTAACCAAACAAATGTCCCAGCTCGCCACCGCAATGTCAACACTCACTAATGAGCCTGGCAGACTTCCTTCACAAACCATCCAAAACCCATAGGCGAATCTTAGCATGATAAAGAGGTCAAACGAAAAGACGACACTGGGAGAAGTAGCACGATCCCCAACGTACAAACTTACGAACAAGCACTTCACCCGGAGGCGTCGTCCTGATTGGAACCAAGAGGAAGACCGACCCAATGATGGCAAAACATGGGTTACGCATGCTGACAATGGACGGTACGCATTCACCATTTGCATAACACCACCACCGATCATACACTCCGACATACCAGCACCTGGATGGGATGACAATAACGAATTAAAGTGGGACTCTCCAACTAATATTTATGCTCCAAAGCAAAATATTAAGGGGTCCGATTATACAAATCCTAAGCCAAGGAACGGGCAGAATGGCCCGACAATAGAAAGAGCCCTCACTTCAGATCGTGAGCCACAACCGGAAAGAGATAAAGACCCAGGGGCTTTCACAGTCACCTGCGGTATTGGTGAAGCACAGATTCATAAGTGCTTAGTCGATCTTGGAGCTGCTGTCAACGCCATGCCCTCCTCCTTATATTACTTATTAGGACTTGGTCCATTAAAACCACCCAGGTCAAATATCGAGCTAGGAGATAAATCGTGCATCCGTCCGGTTGGAGTGCTGGAAGATGTAATACTCCATGTGGGAGAGCTCGTCGTTGCTGCAGACTTTTATGTAATACAAACGGGAGAGACCAGCGAAGACGACCGTCCAACAATAATATTTGGACGACCATTCCTCTACGCTACTAAAGCAAGGATCGATGTGGGCAAGGGCTCATTATCGCTTAAGTTCGGCGGCAAAATTGCAAATTTCTCCATTGATAATAGCCGCACGGATACAAAGAAACCACCAGACATTATACCTATCTCAGATCACGGTACACAGATTTCTGACCTGCCGAAGGAGACCGAAAGAGTAACAAGACCAGCAGCTATGGTCAAAGGTCCCCCGCCTTCTCAAAAGCAATGGAAAGAAAAAACACCAAAACCATGGGGTTCTAACCCAAGCAAGAAATCAGGAAGAGGCAAGGCAAAAATCAACACAGGAACGGTGGCGAAATACGACCTGAGCCACCCATGGGATCCAAACCAGTGATCCAGGAATGAGGTACTGTCGAGCCAACAACGTTAAACAAAGGCACTGGTCGGGAGGTAACCCGACACCTATCTTACTTTCTGTCTTTTATTTTTCTGTCATTTAGTTTTTTCCGTAAGTCACTCTCACCCACTTGGTGCATAGAAGAAATGACTATACATGAATCGGTTATGGGTGCAACATTAAGCCAGCCAGGCCTATGCCAAGAGTTCAAGGCCCCAGCCGAACTCCCTCGATTATCCAGCCTCATGCCATGTCGTTCACTCGACACTTTAAAGGGAGTTCTGTTCTTCCCTTTTCCTTAATGTCATTCTCTTCTCGTATAACATCTGCTTGCATGGCTTTTGAACTAAGTCTTGCTGAAAGGCACGCCTTCGTTCAAAAGTGTGGGGTGAGAACCACCTTTGTAAATAAATAACATGTTTTCTTTTTTCCTTAATAATTATCTTTTTGAAAATATGAACTTAAGAATGTGAAAAAGATAGATCATAATTCATGCATTAACCTTGTGCAAATTCAACTGTTTAAAAACTTAGAATGTAACTTCTCATTTGTCCCTTTGTGCTGAGATAAACTAGGGATGTGGAGTTGACATAAACTGCCCTAGAGAGGCTTGGCAAGCACTCGAAGGATCGAATCAAACTATATGGTTTTCGAAGTCTGTGGAGGTTGCACTTCGAGTTTCAGTGAAGATTGAAGTCATCTCCGCCATGCAGTGTTTATGCAAAAAGAAAAAGGCGAGGACGGGAATCAAACCGTCCTATCTCTAGTCAAAGTAGCCAAGAAAATAGATGAGCGACCCTCATCTTGACCCGTGCGAAATGGAAAGGATGAGAGGAGCGGGGAGGTATTTCCATATACTCGCGGGTGATGATTGGACCTCCCAAAAAGGCTTGAGAAACAGGACTAGCAAGCCACAAAAAGGCAAAAGCTCAAAGAAGCAAATCAAGAGGCCAAAGGCCCAAAATTGTGAAGGTTTTAACCGAACAAAAGTGAAGTACTCAAAGAGTCAAATCAAAGGCCAAAGGCCGATTCACTACAAAAGCTGTCCCTCGCCAAAAGAAAATCAAAGACCAAACCATTGAAACCCGAACCGAATCACGTGCTAGAGAAAGCTACAAGAAAACCATATAGTACGAGACGGTCCCGAGAATGCAGTCCAGGAGCCTAAAAAGGGCTATCTCTCGAAACATCCAGAATAATTTGCATCTCAGCACGAAGGTACAAGTATCAAGTTTCTTCTATTTATTAACACAGTTCAATTTGGTAATAAGTAAGCAATGCATGAATTAGGATAAGTCTAGTCCCACAGTCTAATTTTCATATTTTAAAAACCAAACTTAATGTGCCGCCCTATAATAGCATTGTTCGGGACGAACAACTAAAAGTGTGGGGTGATCTGATGGACCATAATTATACGAATCATAAACACAGTTAAACCCACTAAATTAGACTGTTTGTCTATTTAACTTTTGCTTGTTAGTTCCGATTTATATCTACAGGGTATTTTGGAGACTAGAGAGAAAACACGCTAAGGAGAGGATTTTACGCTGAAAAGATATTACGAGTCATTCCAAGGTCAAGTTCAGACGCCGACTGAAGAAATCTCAAGATCCTGACTTGGAATCACTCAATACAAATCCAACCAAGGAGCAACCAAAGTCAGACCGGAGTGAAATTGGACTGATAGTTTTGTGAAAACATCACAAAACTCACACAAACTCACTCTTATCCATTGATGACCGGCGGCTTTGGGGAAGAGGATGACTCATGGGTGGCCTTCTTCCCTCCCTTCTCCTCCATGACCGGCGGTTTTGTGCAAGAGGTGGCCAAAGCCACCTCCCCTCCTCCCTTCTCAACCGGCAACTGGCGGCTTTCCAAGCCACCATGAGAAGTTGCCAAGTGTTGCCCTCCTCCTCCACACAACTCCTCCTCCTTTTGCTATAAATACCCCCCTCTCCCTCATTTGTAAAACATCCCACAATCCATATTCACTTCTCTCTCTAAGTTTGGCATTTTGTAAGTTTGGTTTTGAAATAATACTCATGTTGGTTCTTGAGTATTATAACAGTTTTAGAGAATACTCCTGTTGGTTCTTGAGTATTCAAGTAGGATTTGGGAATACTCCTGTTGGTTCTTGAGTATTACCCTTTACTTACTGTCTTTCAAAAACCCCCGAGTATTTAGCTATGATATCCTCTTCCATGGATAATCGTAGCTAAACTCTTCATTCGGTTGAAGGGGTGTACTTGTATCATAAAATGTTTTAGGCCATACTCTTAGTGCCTCTTCTTTGTATTCAAAACTTGTTCTATGTGCCATATATTAGGCCAGAACTTCCAAGGTTGAGTGGATGCTTGAAATGGCAAAACTCTTCCGTGGGGGTTCGTGAACATACTCGGGTAAGTGGATGCTTAAAATGGCAAAGCTTATCTGAGGAGTTCGACCTCTTTTAAACACCATTGGTTTTGATCGGAAATTACGGATCAATGGATGCACATAGGCTAGTATACCTTGAAATGGGGTGCTAGTCTAAATAGAACAAGTGCTCTACGACCTTGAAATGGGCTAGACGGTGTGTGCAAATCGAGTGCTTGAAATGGCCTTGATACACTTTTGAATACTTAGAAGAATCACTAATGGTCAATGATAAACAGGCTATGATACAAGGCCCCCGAAACCGAATGCTTTCCTTAGATTTAAAAAAACCCCTCGCATTTACTTTCTTAGTATAAATTGCTCTATCAACTGCTCACCTTCCGGAGGACTTACCAATCACGCATCACCCGCTGTAAGTCTTCTACTTTTACTTTCAGTATTTTACTTTTCTGTCATTTACTTTTCCGCACTAAAAACCAAAACCAACCAATCACTTACTTTTCCGCACTAAAAACTCAATCAACCTAAAACACGCTCCCTCGCTGTACAAATCCCTCAAAGAACGACTATCCCCCTAATTCCCTTGGGTTCGACCCCTACTTACCACTTGCTACCAAGTAGTAAGGTCACGAGTAGCGGAATATAAATTTGCTTTTGCACAGAGAACACCGCACCTTAACGACAGTGCGGTCGGCTCCGTCAAAGTCTCGAACCTCACTGCCGTAGCGGCCGAAGAAATCAAGCCAGGCCCGGTCCTTGCGCTCGGAGCACCCGAGGAAGTCCCGGACCTCATTGCCGAACTGTCCGAGAAAGACCTGGTCCTCACTGTCGGAGCACCTGAAACAGACCCAGTCCTCATGGTTGAAGTGCCTCAACTTAACCCTTCATGTTTTATGCCGATCATAGCCACCGAAGATCATATAATCAATAATGATGAGGTGCAAGGGGAGTTAGAGGAGGAGCATGAGCCAAAAAAGCCGACAAAGGAACTCTCACTCGTCACAAGCCAAGGAAAACCGCCTGAAAACTCACTCGTTCCAAGACAACCATCCATCACTGCCACAATGAAGAGGATTGGCAGAGGTGCATGCTTAATGTCGCCTACATTTAATGGCACAAAAACAAACTTCCAAACTCGCAAAGGTGCCAACTATTCAAACATGAAGAAGCGGCAAAGACATGGGCCAAAAGAATGGAAACCCGGAAAGAGTAACAAGCAAGCACGACTCATTGGACCAGCAGCTATGGTCAAGAAAGCCTCACCCTCTCAAATCAAAAGAGTTACCGAGAAGAAGTTCGACCTCAAGCACCCATGGGATCCCTACCTATGATCCAGGAATGAGGTATCGTCGAGCCAACGACGTTAAACAAAGGCATTGGTCGGGAGGTAACCCGACACCTATCTTACTTTCAGTCATTTAATTTCTGTCATTTAGTTTTTTGCCCTAAATCATTCTCACCTTTCCTGTATATATTTGCTTGCATGGCTTTTGAACTAAGTCTTGCTGAAAAGCACGCCTTCGTTCAAAAGTGTGGGGGTGAGAACCGCCTTTGTACATAACATGCTTTTTCTTTTTCCTTTTCCCTTAATATTATCTTTTTGAAAATATGAACTTGAGAATGTGAAAAAGATAGATCATAATTCATGCAATAACCTTGTGAAAATTCAACTGTTTAAGAACTTAGAATGTAACTTCTCATTTGTCCCTCTGTGCTGAGATAAACTAGGGATGTGGAGTTGACATAAACTACCCCAGAGAGGCTTGGCAAACACTTGAAGGATCAAATCCAACTATATGGTTTTCGAAGTCAGTGGAGGCTGCACTTCGGGTTTCAGTGAAGATTGAAGTCATCTCCGCCATGCAGTGTTTATGCAAAAAGAAAAAAGGCGAGGACGGGAATCAGACCGTCCTATGTCTAGTCAAAGTAGCCGAGAAAATAGATGAGCGACCCTCATCTTGACCCGCGCGAAACGGCAAGGATGAGAGGAGCGGGGAGGTATTTCCATATGCTTGCGGGCGATGATTGGACCTCCCAAAAAGGCTTGAGAAAATGGACTAGCAAGCCACAAAAAGGCAAAAGCTCGAAGAAGCAAATCAAGAGGCCAAAGGCCCAAAATTGTGAAGGTTTTAACCGAACAAAAAGTGAAGTACTAAAAGAGTCAAATCAAAGGCCAAAGGCCGATTCACTACAAAAGCTGTCCCTCGCCAAAAGAAAATCAAAGACCAACCCATTGAAACCCGAACCGAATCACGTGCTAGAGAAAGCTACAAGGAAACCATATAGTGCGAGACAGTCCCGAGAATGCAGTCCAGGAGCCTAAAAAGGGCTATCTCCCGAAACATCCAAAATAATTTGCATCTCAGCACGAAGGTACAAGTATCAAGTTTCTTCTATTTATTTATACAGTTAAATTTGGTAATAAGTAAGTAATGCATGAATTAGGATAAATCGAGTCCCACAGTCTAACTTTCATATTTTAAAAGCTTACTTAGTGCCGCCCTTTAATAGCATTGTTCGGGACGAACAACTAAAAGTGTGGGGTGATCTGATGGACCATAATTATACGAATCAAAAATACAGTAAACCCACCAAATTAGACTGTTTGTCTATTTAACTTTTGCTTGTTAGTTCCGATATTTATCTACAGGGCAGTTTAGAGACTAGAGAGAATACACGCTAAGGAGGAGTTCTTACGCTGAAAATATATTACGAGTCATTCCAAGGTCACGATCAGACGTCGACTGAAGAAATCTCAAGATCGTGACATTGAATCACTCAAGACAAATCCAACCGAAGGGAAACCAAAGTTAGTCCGGGTCCGAAATAGACTGATAGTTTTGTGAAAACATCACAAAACTCACACAAAACTCATCCTTATCCTCCATGACCGGCGGCTTTTGGGAGGAGGTGAGTTTGGGAGGAAGCTCTCCTCCATTTATGACCTCCAACCGGCGGCTCTTACCTCCCATGGAGCTTCCCTTGGATGAAGCCATGTGCTTTCATCTTAGCCCTCCATTCCCCTCCCTTTTGGCTATAAATACAAGCCTCTCTTCACTTGTAAAATCATCCTAAAATCCCACAATTCACAAGTTTTTTAGAGAGATAGAGGGCTTAACCCTCTTCTCTTCACTTTCAATACACAAGTCACTTATCTCTCTAGCTTTTGTGGGCACAATCATGTAAGTAATTTACTTTGGAATCAAAGCTTGATCCTTGGTGCTTCTAACGGTTTTTGTAAGTCTTTGCTTATTTACTTTACATTCTTTTCAATTCCGCACTTTACTTTCCTGTCTTTACTTTCGAAAACTTTACTTTATTGTCTTTCAAAAAACCTTTACTTTTCAATGCACTTAGTTATGATGTCCTGTTCCATGAATAGTCATAGCTAAACCCTTCATTCGGTTGAAGGGGTGTGCTTGTGTCATAAGATGTTTTAGACCCTTCGCTTAGTGCCTCTCTGTGTTCAAAACTTGTTCTATGTGCCACATATAAGGTTAGAACTTCCAAGGTTGAGTGGATGCTTTAACGGGCAAAACTCTTCCGTGGGGTTCGTGAACATACTCGGGTAAGTGGATCCTTTAACGTGCAAAGCTTATCTGAGGAGTTCGACCTCTTTTAAAAACCATTTGGTTGATCGTAACTGAAGATCAAATGGATGCACATAAGGCTAAGATACTTTGAAAGGAGGAATTAGTCTAAATAGAACAAGTGTTCTAAACGATGTTGCAAGTCTTGTGCTAGAAATAGCTTCGATTTATCTTTGAACACTTAGTATGATCATTAGAGGTCAATGATAAACAGAATATGATACAAGGCCCCTGAAACCAAATCTTTCCTTTAATTGCAATATCAACTGTTTACTTTCTGTATAAACCACTCAAACCCAACCCCAATCGCACTTTAATTTATGCGTAAGCTTCATTAAAGAACAACTAATCCACACTGACTCTCTTGGGTTCGACCCCTACTTACCACTTGCTACCCAGTAGTGAAGTCGTGAGTAGCGGACTTATAAATTTATTTGTACATTTGCTCTGACGATAAGCATCTGTCAATATGCTAAATGCATTCGTGTCCTCTACGACAGTGAGTTATCTTTTCGTTTTCATTTTAGTTAGGATTGATCACATGACACTTGAGTGGGTAGCTTATAAACTAATGGTCGTTAAGGAGTACATTCACTTGAGTATTTATTCTGCCGTTTGTTTGACATTTGTTTGGGACAAACAAATCCTAAGTGTGGAGTGTTTTGATCAGTCGATATTTTGACTAATTATTCGCTACATTCGATGAAGGATAACACTTGTTCTCTTGGAAAATTGTCCTTATTTGATGTATTTCTCGAGCGTTTCAGGTAAAATAGGCGAACCATTGCGCCATGAGCCCGAAAGAATAGAAAGATCGACGAAAAAGGTCGAAAAAGGACTCTGCACCAGTAAGAGGCTGTGATTACCGTGACATCCTCTTAATGTCACGGGTGTCACGGCAGGTATTTTCCACAGAGATTTCAAGACGGGTCGTGACTATCGTGACATGTCTATATGTCACGAGTGTCACGGCACCCTTACAGCTCAGTGATATTTGCCTAGGCCGTGACAACCGTGACATGCTCGAATGTCACGGGTGTCACGGCACCTTCGGGAATTTCCTAATTATAAATAGGAAATTCGGTTTCTATTTTAGAGAGCTTGATTTTTGAGAGAAAAAGACCTAACTTGGAGAAGAAGACAGAGAAGAACATCGCGAGAGATTGAGAATTCAACGAGCTACATCGTCTACACAGTTTCCTCGTCCTTGATTTCTCCATCTTTACTATTTTTTGTTAACTTACCATGAGTAGTGAGTAGTCTTCCATATTCTGGGATCCTACGGATCCTGTGCCTTGTACCCAACTCTTCATGTGATCAATTAAACGTTTAATATTTATGCAATTCGAATATTCAATTTCATTGTGCTCAATTTTATCATTCTTGCAAGTTTTACATTGAATGGGATGTTTGCATGCTAGAACGTATTTAGGTTAATTACCAAAAGATGAATGGGTCCTAGGTATTAACCAGATTGTATGAAATTGATATTAGGTCATGGTAGCTACAATGGTAGTACATGAATTAATAGGAAAGTTGACTTTTGTCTGAAAACCCCTAAGCTTAACTAATCGAAATCGTTGATAATCCGTGGATGGGCGGCGTTCAACGATTGAGATTAATTTAGACAATGATCCTTGGATGGGCGGCTTGTCTAGTGTTATCTTGGTTTATTTCCATATGTGATAGCATGATTGAATTACATTATACGATTCCGTGATTAGTGGGGTTGGCACGGGTGAAGTTTGATCCTGGGATTCTTTCTCTGATCAAACCAAAACCTTTTTATTTTTCTGTATTTAATTTCAGCTATTTTCACCACATCAAAACCTATAATCATTCGAAATAGCTAAATAGGTCACTTGTTAGCTAGTACTCACACACGTTGTTCCTTGGATCGACCCTTGGCTTACCAAGGTTTATAAATTTTGGTTGACTACAATTTGACCCCTAACACATATAACTTGACAACTATAGAGGGTTAAAAATATGCTTGTCATGGTACTTATTGATGCATCGACAATATGGCCGCATGTTTGTTTACTATCCACTCATAATATAGCATTTGCAAGACTGCTTGCTCAAATTATTCGATTACGAGCACAGTTTCCAAATCATACAATTAAGAAAATCCGTATGGATAATGCGGGAGAATTTACGGCCTAGTCTTTTGATGACTATTGTATGTGAACAGGAATTACAATTGAACATTCAGTTGCTCATGTTCATACTCAAAATGGTCTAGCGGAATCCCTTATTAAGAGACTAAAATTAATAGCTAGACAATTACTTATGCGATAAAAATTGCAAATTCTGCTTGGGTATATGCAATATTGCATGCTGCATTATTAATTCGTAAGGACAAGTGCAAATAATCAATATTCCTCTTTGCAACTTGTCACTGGCCAAGATCCAAATATCTCTCATTTAAGAGTTTTTGGGTGTTGATGGACCATATTTATATGATTCGTTAAGACAGTTAAACCCAACAAATTAGACGCTTTATCTTGACAACTTTTACTTGTTAGTTTCACTTTTGTTCTACAGGTTATTTCAAGGAGTAATGACAAAACGAGCTAAAATGGAGTTCTTAACACTGAAAGTGGATTACAAGTCAGAACTGGCCATACTCCGACAGTACTCCGATCAAGCCACAACTAAGTCCCAAGGACTTGTTTCAACAAAGATCAAGAACACAAGTGAAATTACAAGTCTAAGTTCCTCACCCTTTGATATCAACCAAGAAGCAACCAAAAGGGCAACCAAAGGGCAACCAAAGTCATATGCCAACCGATGGCTTTTAGGGAGAAAAGATCTCATTCCACTCAAACTCTCCTCCTCCTCCTCCTCACATGGGCGGCTAAACCATGTGAAGTTGCCACATGGGCGGTGGCTTTTGAAGAAATATCTCAACTCACACTCATCTCCCCTCTTGCCACATGGGCGGCGGCTTTGAGCTCTCCTCCCTCCATATGACATGTGTTGGCCTCTCCTCCACATCCCTCTCTTCCCCTTGCCTATAAATACAAGCCCTCATCCTCCTTGAAGAAGTGTCCCATAGCCTTAGTTTGGGGCCTTGTCCCATGTTCCATACTCACTTGTCACTTGTAGAAAATCTATCCTCATTCCATCCCAACATCCATAGTTCTTGATTAGTGAGAGAAGCTCTCTAGATTCTACAACACAATCCATGTAAACACTTTACTTTGAATCAAAAGCTTCAAGTTTGTTCTTAAGTACTCTTGTCGGTTCTTGAAGTACTTAAGCATTTCCTTTACTTTACGTTGTTCTTGAGTTTACTCCTGTTGGTTCTTGAGTATTCTCCTTTTACTTTCCTTGTCTTTATTTCCAAAAACCTTTACTTTCCTGTCTTTCAAAACCTTTACTTTACTCAGTACTTAGCTATGATATCTGACGGAGCCCACCGCACTGTCGTTAAGGTGCGATGTTCTCTGTGCAAAAATAAATTTATATCTCCGATACTCGCGACTTAACTATTTTTGGTAGTCAGTGGTAAGTACGGGTCGAACCCAAGGGAATTAGGTGATAGTTGTTCTTTCTAAAAGGGGGAGTTAAATTAAGCAGTTGGGGGTTGGTTTTGGTTTTAGTACTGAAAAGTAAAGTGCTTGATGGACGAGTCGTGACAGAAAATAAACAGTTGATATGGTACTGAAAGTAAAGTAACAGTTGATATTACAATTAAAGGAAAGTATTCGGTTTTAGGGGCCTTGTATCATAGTCTGTTTATCATTGACCTCTAATGATCATACTATGTGTTCAAAGATGAATCAAGGCTATTTCTAGCACATTACTTGCCACATCATTTAGAACACTTGTTCTATTTAGACTAATTCCTCCTTTCGAAGTATCTTAGCCTTATGTGCATCCATTTGATCTTTAGTTACGAGCAATCAAATGGTTTTTAAAAGAGGTCGAACTCCTCAGATAAGCTTTGCCCGTTAAAGCATCCACTTACCCGAGTATGTTCACGAACCCCACGGAAGAGCTTTGCCCGTTAAAGCATCCACTCAACCTTGGAAGTTCTAACCTAATATATGGCACATAGAACAAGTTTTGAACACATAGAGGCACTAAGAGTAGGGCCTAAAACATTGTATGATACAAGCACACCCTTTCAACCGAATGAAGGGTTTAGCTACGAATATTCATGGAATAGGACATCATAGCTAAGTGCATTGAAAAGTAAAGGTTTTTGAAAGACAGTAAAGTAAAGTTTTCGAAAGTAAAGACAGGAAAGTAAAGTTGTTGAATTGAAAAGACAGTAAAGTAAAGAAGAGAGTACTTACAAAAACCGTTGAGAGTGCTAAAGATCAAGCTTCGATTCCAAAGTAAAGTGATTACATGATTGTGCCCACAAAAGCTAGAGAGATAAGTGACTTGTGATATGAGATGATTGTTGTGGGATGTTGGAATTTGAGGATGTTGAGGATGATTTACAAAGGCAAGGGAGGGTTCTATTTATAGGCTAAGGGAAGTGTGGGATGTGGAGGAGGATGCAACACTTGGCACAAGATGAGAGGTGGAGCTAAAAGCCATCGGAGTGAGGTGTCTCTTCCCTTAGCCGCCACCCATGTGGCAAGAGGGGAGAGGCTTGTGAGCTTAGCCGCCGGCCATAGGTGGCAAGGGAGTGGGTGAGTGTGTTTTGGATCTTTTCCAAAAGCCATCGGCTCTTTTTCTCCGGTCTGACTCTGGTTGCCCTTCGGTTGGACTTGTTTTGAGTGATTCCATGTCAGGTTCATAAAAGTTGTACAGTCGGAATCTGGTCGTGTCCTGGAGTGTCTTGTAATCCATTTTCAGCTTTAAAACTCCTCCTAAGCTTGTATTCTCTCTAGACTTCAAAATACCCTGTAGATAAATATCGGAACTAACAAGCAAAAGTTAAATAGACAAAGAGTCTAATTTGGTGGGTGACAAGGCGTCGTAGGGACCTTGCAAATTGAATTTATAAACTCCTCACTATTGTCTCACTAAAGATAGTAGAGCGGCAAGTAAGGGTCGAACCCAAGGGAGTTAGCTTGGTTACTCGTAGGTCTCGTGGAAGCAAGAACAGATTTTCACCAAAATCTACTTAGATCATCAAATCACACTTGAATGTGCGTGGAGGGAGAGTTAGCTCCCTATGAGGTGTGAACCTCTTGGATATCTAAGCAACAATGGTGAGAACCAGGTTCAACTGCCTGTAAGTAAAAGAAAATGAAATTCAACAGTTGGGGTTTTGGGTCTTAAAGAAAGTAAATGACAAGTACGTGAATAAAGTGTAATATGAGAAATATCTAGTCGTGGGTTCTTTGCTACATGTTTATCCTTGGCACTATGTGGATAAATCTATCTCATGGTGCGCCGTTCCGGCTAAGGAACGCGCCCTTGACCTTGGCTTCCTTCGCGTTAGTTCGTAGCACGCCGACTAGGTCGTGCTCTTGAGCCCCGGCTAAGGTAGCTCATCGAACGCAAGTTGAAGGGAACGCCGGTCCTAGTCCTTTCTTAGGTCGCGCGGAAGTGCTTGGGGGTTTCAAGTCGCGCCGACTAGGTCACGTCTTCGTACTCCGTCTAGGTGGTACTTCGAAACCTTACCCCAAACAAACCCACTTGGCCTAAGTGTTACTATCTGCCATCACGGCTAGTATCCGGTAGATGATAACAATAAGATCTCGAGCCTTCGCTAAGCTTTGTGGTTAGACATCCACTTAGCGTAGCTCTCGACCCATAGATTAAGCACAAGGACTAGTAACGAGATAGAAAATGTAAGTGCGGTGCCTCAAAACATAGTTGCAATTACGAACCCACAACTAGATCGAGAGATTTAGCTACTAGTATTCATGGGGTGAATACAATAGCCTTGCATAAGTAAATGGAAATGTAAAATACGAGAAGGAGTAGAGAGAGAAGTGCAAAGGGAATAAAGGACACTTGTATTGCTAGATTTCCGGAACAAAAGGAACAATCACAAAACGTGGAACAATTTCCAAGGGAATGAAGGAGTTCTTTTATAGGAAATGAGGAGAATTCTAGGCCCTTGGATGAGACTTGATCTCCAAGTTGAGTGGCATAAGCGGTTTGGCACTAGTAAAGACCTAGAACCTTCTCTCCATAGGGGAATTGGCATTGTGAACTTTGCATTGGAAGAAGCACACGGAGGCCGACGTCAGCACCTCGAAGGACGAGCCGAGAAAGTCAAGGAAGAGGTCAACGGTCAACTCTTGACTTTGCCCTTGAATTGTAGGCCATTTGGGGCGACCAAGAATGGATTGCGAGTTTTGTGACTCTGGCCGGTGGATTTGGCTTCTTTAGACAATTCTAAGACTTTCTTAAGAAGAGTGCTAAGTCAGAAAATGCCTCGAACTATGATGAATTCCACAATTTCCCCTTTTGTGCCTTATATTGGCCTTGACCGGGCTCGGGACCTTTACTTTCGAATTTCACCGGGCTAGCTCTTGATCTATCATGCTTGATCAATATGAAGACCAGTCTTTCAAGCCAGAAATGCCATTAGATGATTGGAATGTCGATTGGCCAATAAGGGCTTGAATAGGACATTTGATTCGGCGCTGATCGTGCTCGGACCTTGAAGCTCGATTTGGTTCGACTTACGATAGCAGGTCATTCAATGTTTTGGTCTTGGTAGCAAGGTGGTCATGTGTACTTGATGTTAGGACCTTGAGACCAGACTTTTGAATAGGATTTAGAGCTTGGGCGACCGACAAGGATAGCTTCCCGGTCAGCCCGGCGATACCCGGATGCATTCCCCAGCCAGCCCGGCTGCGCCTGGGTTGCAACCGCATTTTCTCGGCTGGCCCGATATCAAGGTTTCGGTACTCGGCATTCTCGGTAGACCCGGTATGATTCCTCGGGTGGCCCTTCCGAGCGCCTGGTGCGGCGTACTCGGTCTCTCTCGGATGCGGTGCGGGCCAAATGAGGCCCCGACCGGCCAGAACTCCAACTGGTGATTTTTAGGCTTAAATGCCGTCTTTTGCGCACGATTCCTCATAAGTCCTCGAATGTACCTGTAATGCGAAAATACATTAGCAAGCAACTGTTCATGTGACCTTGAATGTCAATTCGTGGGAATTGTTGACTTAATAAGTCGTGTAAACACGGCTTATCAGTGGGTTTAACTGTGTTTATGATTCATACAATTATGGTCCATCAGATCACCCCACACTTTTAGTTGTTCGTCCCGAACAATGCTTTTTAAGGGCGGAACACAATCTAAGTAAAAACTTTTAAATATGAAAGTGAGACTGTGGGACTAGATTTATCCTAATTCATGCATTAGTTACTTATTACCAAACTAAACCGTGTAAATACTTAGAAGAAACTTGATACTTGTACCTTCGCGCCGAGATGCAAATTAATTCGGATGTTTCGGGAGATAGCCCTTTTCAGGCTCCTGGACTGCATTCTCGGGATCGACTCGTACTATATGGTTTCCTTGTAGCTTTTTCTGGCACGTGATTTGATTCGGGTTTCACTGAGTTGAGCATTTTGATTTCTTTTTGGTGAGGGACAGCTTCTGTAGTGAATCGGCCTTTGGCCTTTGGCCTTTGATATTGAGTTGGAGTTTATTTACTTTTGTTTCGGTTAAAACCTTCACAACTTTGGCCTTTGGCCTTTGATTAGCTTCTTCGAGCTTTTGCTTCTTTGTGACTTGCTAGTCCATTTTCTCAACCTTTTCGGAGGTCCAATCATTTCCCGCGAGCATATGGCAATACCTCCCCGCTCTTTCTTATCCTCGCCGTTTTGCGCGGGTCAAGATGAGGGTCGCTCATCTATTTTCCCGGCTACTAGGACTAGAGATAGGACGGTTTGATTCCCGTCCCCGCCTCTTGCATATACGCTGCACGGAGGAGATGACTTCAATCTTCACTGAAACCCGAAGTGCAGCCTCCACTGACTTCGAAAACCATATAGTTAGATTTGATCCTTCGAGTGCTTGCCAAGCCTCTCTAGGGCATTTTCTATCAACTCCACATCCCCTGTATATCTCAGCACAAAGGGACAAATGAGAAGTTACATCCTAAGTTTTTAAACAGTTGAATTTTCACAAGGTAAATGCATGAATTATGATCTATCTTTTTCACATTCTCAAGTTCATATTTTCAAAAAGATAATATTAAGGGAAAAGGAAAAAGAAAAACATGTTAATTAACTATGTACACAGGCGGTTCTCACCCCACACTTTTGAACGAAGGCGTGCCTTTCAGCACGACTTAGTTCAAAAGTCATGCAAATATATACAAGAGAAGGAAATGACATAAAGGAAAAGGGAAGAACTGAACTCCCTTTTACTGTGTCGTGTCGTGGAACGACATGCCTCGGAGCTGGATAATCGAGGGAGTTCGGCTGGGGCCTTGAACTCTCAGCTCAGGCCCGGTAATTCTCGGAAGCTTCCTGGCTGATCTGATCTTGCTCCAAAAACCAATTCCTACAAGGAGTCATTTCTTCTATACAAAAAATGGGTGAGAGCGACTTACGGTAAAAACTAAATGACAGAAAAGAAAATTACTGAAAGTAAGATAGGTGTCGGGTTACCTCCCGACCAGTGCCTTTGTTTAACGTCATTGGCTCGACGCATGGGGATCACAGGTTTGGATCCCATGGGCAGCTCAGGTCATAGTGTTGCGGAGTGCCTACTTTAATTTTTGCCTTGCTTTTCCCCGATTTCTTGTGAGATGATGTGCTTGGGTCCTGTTCCCATTGTTCTGGTGGTTTCTCTTTCCAACGTCTCTGAGAAGGCGATGGACGTTTCACTACTAGACTCTTGAATTGGGTTTTCTTATGTTTATGGCTGCCTTGTCTAGTTGTGGCGAAAAAATGCTCCATCGAGGAGTCGTTCTGCATAGGCCCTTTTCCCATCCTCTTCTTAGTCTCTTCATTGATCACGTAGTTTTCTGCAATTTGCCTATTGATCAAGGGGAAAAGTTGGGAAGCTTGCATATTAAGGCTTGGTTCTATCTCGTTATGTCTGTCAGTGAGAATCCGGTCTCGGATGGTCTCGGCTGCTTGGTTAATGATAGTCGGGTATGACTCGGGCAGCTCGCCAGTGGTATTCTGGACTTCTTCTTTTGCTGGCACGGTCTTGAGTTCCCATGAAGGTTCTTCCTCATTGCTTCCGGTGCTTTCTGTATCTAATTCTTCTGATGGCTCTGGAGTTTCTTCTGATGGCTCAGGAGTTTCTTCTGATGGCTCAGGAGTTTCTTCTGATGGCTCGGGAGTATCTTCTTTTTTCGTCTCTGGACCAGCCTCCACTATCTGTATTCCTCTATTAGCTCGGGGCATTGGTCTTCGTTTTGTGGCCACGGCCATGTCGTCTATGAGGTTCCACATTTCTGTCATGGATAAGTTCCCTGCTGATCCTCCTACTTCGTTGTTAATCCTTGTCTGCTCATCGGCCCTCGTCCCACAAAGAAATCTTTGAAGAAGAAATACCTCCGTGAATCCATGGTGCGGGCAGCGTGAGACGATGGTGTCATAGTACGTGTAGTATTCATCTAAAGTCTCATCCCGGGATTGTTGAAGGTAGACGATCTTCTCGCTGGTGTCATGTCGTAAGGATGGAGGGGAGAATTTTTTTTCAGGAATTGAGCGCGAAGGTCCACGTAATATTTTGCACAACTAGCAGTTGACGTGTAATACCATACCGTCGCATAGTCAGTTAAAGAGTGTCCAAAGCATTTTAATTGAAACTCTTCTAACGTTATATTTTTGGGTTTCATGTGACGACTTATATAGTGGAAATGTTGGCAGTGTATTACTGGGTCTTCTCCGGTGGTACCTCTAAACTGAGGAAGATGCTGAGCCATCCATCCATACATGGTGGAAAGTGTGACTGACGGAATGAAAGGGAAGGAAAAGAACAACTAATCTGAAGCTAACTCCCCGGCAACGGCGCCAATTTTGACGGAGCCCACCGCACTGTCGTTAAGGTGCGATGTTCTCTGTGCAAAAATAAATTTATATCTCCGATACTCGCGACTTAACTATTTTTGGTAGTCAGTGGTAAGTACGGGTCGAACCCAAGGGAACTAGGTGATAGTTGTTCTTTCTAAAAGGGGGAGTTAAATTAAGTAGTTGGGGGGGTTGGTTTTGGTTTTAGTACTGAAAAGTAAAGTGCTTGATGGACGAGTCGTGACAGAAAATAAACAGTTGATATGGTACTGAAAGTAAAGTAACAGTTGATATTACAATTAAAGGAAAGTATTCGGTTTTAGGGGCCTTGTATCATAGTCTGTTTATCATTGACCTCTAATGATCATACTATGTGTTCAAAGATGAATCAAAGCTATTTCTAGCACATGACTTGCCACATCATTTAGAACACTTGTTCTATTTAGACTAATTCCTCCTTTCGAAGTATCTTAGCCTTATGTGCATCCATTTGATCTTCAGTTACGAGCAATCAAATGGTTTTTAAAAGAGGTCGAACTCCTCAGATAAGCTTTGCCCGTTAAAGCATCCACTTACCCGAGTATGTTCACGAACCCCACGGAAGAGCTTTGCCCGTTAAAGCATCCACTCAACCTTGGAAGTTCTAACCTAATATATGGCACATAGAACAAGTTTTGAACACATAGAGGCACTAAGAGTAGGGCCTAAAACATTGTATGATACAAGCACACCCTTTCAACCAAATGAAGAGTTTAGCTACGAATATTCATGGAATAGGACATCATAGCTAAGTGCATTGAAAAGTAAAGGTTTTTGAAAGACAGTAAAGTAAAGTTTTCGAAAGTAAAGACAGGAAAGTAAAGTTGTTGAATTGAAAAGACAGTAAAGTAAAGAAGAGAGTACTTACAAAAACCGTTGAGAGTGCTAAAGATCAAGCTTCGATTCCAAAGTAAAGTGATTACATGATTGTGCCCACAAAAGCTAGAGAGATAAGTGACTTGTGATATGAGATGATTGTTGTGGGATGTTGGAATTTGAGGATGTTGAGGATGATTTACAAAGGCAAGGGAGGGTTCTATTTATAGGCTGAGGGAAGTGTGGGATGTGGAGGAGGATGCAACACTTGGCACAAGATGAGAGGGGGAGCTAAAAGCCATCGGAGTGAGGTGTCTCTTCCCTTAGCCGCCGCCCATGTGGCAAGAGAGGAGAGGCTTGTGAGCTTAGCCGCCGGCCATAGGTGGCAAGGGAGTGGGTGAGTGTGTTTTGGATCTTTTCCAAAAGCCATCGGCTCTCTTTCAGCTCCGGTCTGACTCTGGTTGTCCTTCGGTTGGACTTGTTTTGAGTGATTCCATGTCAGGTTCATAAAAGTTGTACAGTTGGAATCAGGTCGTGTCCTGGAGTGTCTTGTAATCCATTTTTAGCTTTAAAACTCCTCCTTAGCTTGTATTCTCTCTAGACTTCAAAATACCTTGTCGATAAATATTGGAACTAACAAGCAAAAGTTAAATAGACAAAGAGTCTAATTTGGTGGGTTTAACTGTGTTTATGATACATACAATTATGGTCCATCAATATCCACCCCTTTGGATATTCGTAGCTAAACCCTTCATTCGGTTGAAGGGGTGTACTTGTATCATAAAATGTTTTAGACCCTTCTCTTAAGTGCCTCTTTGTGTTCAACTTGTTCTGGGTGCCTTTTATTAGGTCAGAATTCCATTGGTTGAGTGGATGCTCGGAAGAGCAAAGCTGTGCCATGGGCTCGTGATCTTCCGTGGGTAAGTGGAGACTCGGAAGAGCACAGCTTATCTGTGGAAGTCAACCTCTTTTAAACACCATTTGGTTTATGAGGAATGATGATCAAATGGATGCACATACTAGAACAAGAGTTCTTTGTCTTGCAAAAGACTAGACGGTGTGGAAAGTCATGTGCTAGGAATAGCCTTGATACACTTTTGAACACTTAGTATGATCATTAGAGGTCAATGATAAACGGACTATGATACAAGGCACCTAATACCGAATCTTTCCTTTGATTCAAACATCACCAGTCATTTACTTTCAGTCTTACTATCAACTGCTTACTTTCCAGTCATTTACTTTCAGTAACTTTACTTACAGTCCATATCAACTGCTTACTTTCCGCAAGTCTTGTCCTTCAAGCAATTTCTTTCCGCAAGGCTTGTCCTTCAAGCATTTACTTTCAGCAAGTCTTGTCCTTCAAGCACTTTATTTTACGCACTTATTTTTCAGCAAGTCTTGTCCTTCAAGCACTTTACTTTTCAGTATTTACTTTCAGTCTCGTATTTACTTTCTTTACTTTCAGTCATTTACTTTTCAGTACTAAAATCACAACCAACCCACGCTACTTTCAGTACTAAAATCACAACCAACCCCCAACTGTCTTAATTTCCATCTTCGAAAGAACAACTATCCACTAATTCCCTTGGGTTCGACCCCTACTTACCGCTTTACTACCCAATAGTAGAGTACGAGTAGCGGACTTATAAATTTATTTGTACAGACTGCCTCGCGACAAGGCAACGCTCTGTCAAATTGGCGCCGTTGCCGGGGAGTTAGCAATCGGAATAGTTGTTCTATTTGTTTTTCTTTTGTTTTTGTTATGCGAGCCTTGGAACAATGAGGAGTTTTCCCCACCACCTTTCAAACTTGAAGTCCGCGAGAAGATCAACAACATAGAGCAATCCCGGGACGAGACTTTGGACGAGTACTTGGCGTACTTTGACTCCCTTGTGACGAGCTGCCCGCACCATGGATTCACCAACCACGATCTTCTTCAAAGGTTTCTCAATGGGATGATGCCACAAGAGTGGAATTGGCTAAATGATGCAGCAGGAGGCTCGGTGAACAACTTAGACATGGATGATCTTTGGAACTTAATAGATGATTTGGCCGCGAGGTCAAAACCAAGACAAGATCAGGCCGATCCGCTCAAGGACGATATAATGGAGCTGGTAGCTAGCACCCAGCAGTTGGCCGCGGACATATAGCAATTGAATGCCACGATGCACCAAAATCAAGCCAGATCCGAGGAAGCATGGGCAGAAATAGAGGTGGCTATGAAAGAAACTGATTATCTGATCAATGAGATGCGCAAGCCAAGGGTCATCAAAGAAGACCCTACATGGGAGCCCACGGAGCCGACCGAACCACTAGAACCGGTCCTCGCTGCCGAGTTGCCCAAATCAGACCCAGACCTCAGTGTGATTGCCCCCGGAGACCATATAAATGACGAGGATGAGGACCCATGGTTGCCTAAAGAAGAACTCCACTCAGATTACCCCTGGGAGTTAGAAGAAAAACTACCCAATTCAGGCCCGGTCCTCATCACCAATCTGCCCGAGGAAATCACGCCAGTCCAGGACCTCATTGCCAAACCACCCGAGACATGCCCGGTCCTCACTACCGAGCCAACAGAAGACCCGGTCCTTATGGCCGAGAAGCCCCTACCTAACCCTTCATGTTTTATGCAGATCATAGCCACCGAAGATCATTTATTCAATGATGATGAGGTGCAAGGGGAGTTGGAGGCAAATCAAGGGCAAGAAAAGCCGGCTAAAAACTCACTCGCTCTAGGACAACCATTCGTCGTTGCCCCAAAGAAGAGGCTTGGCATGGGAATAAGCTCAAAGTCGCTCGTGTTCAATGGCACAATACTGAACTTCCAGAATTGCAAAAGTGCCACCCATTCAAACATGAAGAAGCAGCCAAGACATGGGCCAAAGGAATGGAAACCCGGAAAGAGAAGCAAGAGAGCACGGCTCCATGGACCAGCAGCTATGGTCAAGGAATCCTCGCCTTCTCAGGGATATGTGAAGAAGACGCCTCCGGATCAAGGGAGAGCAGAACTGAGCCCGCTACCATATGTATTCTTTGGGCAAATCAAAAGGACAGCCGTGGGGAAGTTCGACCTCACACACCCATGGGATCCCACCTTATGATCCAGGAATGAGGTATCGTCGAGTTAACGACGTTAAACAAATGCACTGGTCGGGAGGTAACCCGACATCTATCTTACTTTCAGTCATTTAATTCTTGTCATTTAGTTTTTTGCCTTAAATCATTCTCACCTTTCCTGTATATATTTGCTTGCATGACTTTTGAACTAAGTCGTGCTGTGAGGCACGCCTTCGTTCAAAAGTGTGCGGTGAGAACCGCCTTTGTACATAGTTAGTTAACATGTTTTTTCTTTTCCTTTTCCCTTAATATTATCTTTTTGAAAATATGAACTTGTGAATGTGAAAAAGTTAGATCTAAATTCATGCATTTACCTTGTGAAATCTCAACTGTTTAAAAACTTAGGATGTAACTTCTCATTTGTCCCTTTGTGCTGAGATATATAGGGGATGTGGAGTTGATATAAATTGCCCTAGAGAGGCTTGGCAAGCAATCGAAGGACTGGATTTCACTATATGGTTTACGAAGTCTGTGGAGGCTGCACTTCGGGTTTCAAAGAAGATCAGAGTCATCTCCGCCGTGCAGCGTTTATGCAAAGAGGCGGGACGGGAATCAAACCGTCCTATCTCTAGTCAGAGTAGCCGGGAAAATAGATGAGCGACCCTCATCTTGACCCGCGCGAAATGGCAAGGATGAGAAAGAGCGGGGAGGTATTTCCATATGCTCTCGGGAAATGATTGGACCTCCCAAAGAAAGGTTGAGAAAATGGACTAGCAAGTCACAAAGAAGCAAAAGCTCGAAGAAGCTAATCAAAGGCCAAAAGCCAAAGTATGTGAAGGTTTTAATCGAACAAAAGTGAAGAAACTCCAATTCAACATCAAAGGCCAAAGGCCAAAGGCCAATTCACTTCAAAAGCTGTCCCTCACCATAAGGAAATCAAAGTGCTCAACTCAGTGAAACCCGAACCGAATCATGTGCTAGAGAAAGCGACAAGTTAACCATATAGTGCGAGTCGGTCCAGAGAATGCAGTCCAGGAGCCTGAAAAGGGCTATCTCCCGAAACATCCAAATTAAATTGCATCTCAGCTCAAAGGTACAAGTATCAAGTTTCTTCTAAGTATTTACACGGTTTAGTTTGGTAATAAGTAAGTAATGCATGAATAAGATAAATCTAGTTCCATATTCTCACTTTCCTATTTGAAGTTTTTACTTGGATTGTGTGCATCTCTTAAATAGCATTGTTCGGGACGAACAACTAAAAGTGTGGGGTGATCTGATGGACCATATTTATATGATTCGTTAAGACAGTTATACCCACCAAATTAGACGCTTTATCATGACAACTTTTACTTGTTAGTTTCACTTTTGTTCTACAGGCTATTTCAAGGAGTAATGACGAAACGAGATAAAATGGAGTTCTTAACACTGAAAGTGGATTACAAGTCAGAACTGGCCATACTCCGACAGTACTCCGATCAAGCCACAACTAAGTCCCAAGGACTTGTTTCAACAAAGATCAAGAACACAAGTGAAATTACAAGTCTAAGTTCCTCACCCTTTGATATCAACCAAGAAGCAACCAAAAGGGCAACCAAAGGGCAACCAAAGTCATATGCCAACCGATGGCTTTTGGGGAGAAAAGATCTCATTCCACTCAAACTCTCCTCCTCCTCCTCACATGGGCGGCTAAACCATGTGAAGTTGCCACATGGGCGGTGGCTTTTGAAGAAATATCTCAACTCACACTCATCTCCCCTCTTGCCACATGGGCGGCGGCTTTGAGCTCTCCTCCCTCCATATGACATGTGTTGGCCTCTCCTCCACATCCCTCTCTTCCCCTTGCCTATAAATACAAGCCCTCATCCTCCTTGAAGAAGTGTCCCATAGCCTTAGTTTGGGGCCTTGTCCCATGTTCCATACTCACCTTGTCCCATGTTCCATACTCAGTTGTCACTTGTAGAAAATCTATCCTCATTCCATCCCAACATCCATAGTTCTTGGTTAGTGAGAGAAGCTCTCTAGATTCTACAACACAATCCATGTAAACACTTTACTTTTAATCAAAAGCTCCAAGTTTGTTCTTAAGTACTCTTGTCGGTTCTTGAAGTACTTAAGCATTTCCTTTACTTTACGTTGTTCTTGAGTTTACTCCTGTTGGTTCTTGAGTATTCTCCTTTTACTTTCCTTGTCCTTATTTCCAAAAACCTTTACTTTCTTGTCTTTCAAAACCTTTACTTTACTCAGTACTTAGGTATGATATCCACCCCTATGGATATTCGTAGCTAAACCCTTCATTCGGTTGAAGGGTTGTACTTGTATCATAAAATGTTTTAGACCCTTCTCTTAAGTGCCTCTTTGTGTTCAACTTGTTCTGGGTGCCTTTTATTAGGTCAGAATTTCATTGGTTGAGTGGATGCTCGGAAGAGCAAAGCTTTGCTATGGGTTCGTGATCTTCCGTGGGTAAGTGGAGGCTTGGAAGAGCACAACTTATCTGTGGAAGTCAACCTCTTTTAAACACCATTTGGTTTATCAGGAATGATGATCAAATGGATGCACATACTAGAACAAGAGTTCTTTGTCTTGCAAAAGACTAGACGGTGTGGCAAGTCATGTGCTAGGAATAGCCTTGATACACTTTTGAACACTTAGTATGATCATTGGAGGTCAATGATAAACGGACTATGATACAAGGCCCCTGATACCGAATCTTTCCTTTGATTCAAACATCACCTGTCATTTACTTTCAGTCTTACTATCAACTGCTTACTTTCCAGTCATTTACTTTCAGTAACTTTACTTTCAGTCCATATCAACTGCTTACTTTCCGCAAGTCTTGTCCTTCAAGCAATTTCTTTCCGCAAGACTTGTCCTTTAAGCATTTACTTTCAGCAAGTCTTGTCCTTCAAGCACTTTATTTTACGCACTTATTTTTCAGCAAGTCTTGTCCTTCAAGCACTTTACTTTTCAGTATTTACTTTCAGTCTCGTATTTACTTTCTTTACTTTCAGTCATTTACTTTTCAGTACTAAAATCACAACCAACCCACGCTACTTTCAGTACTAAAATCACAACCAACCCCCAACTGTCTTAATTTCCATCTTTGAAAGAACAACTATCCACTAATTCCTTTGGGTTCGACCCCTACTTACCGCTTTACTACCCAATAGTAGAGTACGAGTAGCGGACTTATAAATTTATTTGTATAGACTGCCTCGCGACAAGGCAACGCTCTGTCAGGTGTGCAGTTTATGTTCCAATATCTCCGCCCCAACGTACTATAATGGGACCCCGACGAAGATTGGGAATTTACGTGGGTTTTAATCTCCGTGGATTATTAAATTTTTGGAACTTATGACAGGTGACATATTTAAGGGACGATTTGCTTAGTGTCAGTTTGATGAGACAAATTTCCTTGCATTAGGGATATAAAATAAAATCCGAAAAAAAGACAAGAGGTATCTTGGAATGCAGAGTCGTTGTCTCATTTTGATCCTCGTATAAATTAATACAAACTAGAAGTTCAAAAGATTATCCACTTACAAAGGGTGGCAAGCACATGCATTCACAAATGTTAAGACAGTGTCAAAAGTCACATATCCACCTGTTAATGCACCTTGCAAAATTAACCTTCCTGATAAAGATCTTGGAAAAAGATTAGCAAGACAGAATAAAACACGACATAAGCGTAGTAGACCAATTAAGTCCAATAATAAAAATCTTAGAAAAGAAAGGTTCAAGATAACCGCATTACTGCATCAACCACTATTCCAAAAGAAATAATTATGAAGATACATCTTCCAAAGACAAAGAGATACCTGAAAATGATGACAATGAAGAAATTTTGATCAATTATGTCATTTCAGGAAAGAGATGGAATAGAAAATAAATTATGGTGGATAATATATTTGCCAATACTATGGCTCTAGACATTATACAGGAAAGTGAGGATCATGAGCCAAGATCGGTTAATGAATGCCGACGAAGAAATGATTGGCCATAATGGGAGTCGAACTCACTTGAAAAACACCAAGTCTTTGAAAAATTGCCTTAACACCCGAGAATGTCAAACTTGTTGGTTATAATTGAATATTTGTGTGAAAATGAAATAAGAAAAATGAGGTCGTAAGATATAAAGCACAACTTGTAGCACAAGGCTTCTCGCAAAGACCATGCATTGATTATAAAGAGCCATATTCACCGGTCATGGGTGCGATAACATTCAGATTTTTATTGAGTTTGTTAGTCTTATATAGGACTTCAAATGACTTTAATGGATGTCGTGACAACCTACTTATATGGGTCACTTGATAATGAAATTTACATGAAAATTCTCCAAGGATATAAATTGCCTGAAGAATGTAGCTCAAAACTACGGGAAACGTATTCAATAAAGCTACAAAGAGTTTTATATGGCTTAAAACAATTCGGTCGAATATGGTACAATCGTGTAACTGAATATCTTTTGAAAGAGGGGGTACATCAACAATGCAATTTGTCCATGTATTTTTATTAAAAGGACAAAAACCAGATTTTCTATTATTGCGGTTTATGTTGATGATTTAAATATCATTAGGACTCTCGGTGAACTTACCGAGGCGATTGCGTACTTAAAAAGTGATTTTGAAACGAAAGACTTGGGAAAGACAAAATTCTCTTTAAATTGAGCATTTATCAAAGGGCATTTTCGTTCATCAATCCCCATATTCTGAAAGGGTACTCCTCAAACGATTTAATATGGATAAATCATATCCTGTGAGTTCGCTTATGGTTGTTCGATCACTTAATGTGACAAAAGATCCATTCTATCCTCGAGAAAAGGATGAAGAATTATTTGGTCCTGAAGTACAATATCTTAGTGCTATTGGAGCACTAATGTATCTTGCTAATTGTACACGACCTGACATTGCATTTTCGGTCAATTTACTAGCAAGATATACTTGTTCTCCAACTCAAAGACATTGGACTGGCGTTAAGTAGATTTTAAGATATCTTTGAGGAATAGTTGATATGAGCTTATTTTATTAAAAGGACTCAAAATCAGGATAAATTGGATATCATGATGCCGTGTATTTATTTGACCCTCATAAAGTGCGATCACAGATGGGTTATGTGTTTACATATGGTGATACCGCTATATCTTGGCGCTCTACCAAACACACCCTTACAGCCACTTCTTCTAATCATGCTTAAATATTATCACTTCTTGAAGCAAGTCGTGAATGAGGTCTTTAATCCATCATATTAAGGGCTCATGTGATCTTTCAGGCAACAAAGAAAGCCCTGATATCTTATTTGAGGATAATGCTGCTTGTATAGCTTTAATTAAAACTGGCTATATAAAGAGAGACAGAACGAAACACATATCTACAAAAAGTTCTTCTTTACACATGAACTTTATAAGAATGGAGAAATTGGTATTTGTCAGGTTCATTCTTGAGACAACTTAGCCGATTTGTTTACAAAGGCACTTCGCACAACTCCCTATGAGAAATTGGTCTATAAAATTGGCATGCGAAAGCTTAGAGATTTATGTTAAAGGCCACATTGAGGGGAGATACGTGTTACACTCTTTTTCTTATTCTAGGTTTTATCCCTATGGATTTTCCTAAATAAGGATTTTAGTGAGGTAACATTTATGCGTATGATACAAATTATGTACTCTTTTTCCTTCGGTAGGTTTTTCCCATAAGGTTTTGATGAGGCATAATAAGTGTACATGTAATCCAAGGGGGAGTGTGATGGACCATAATTATACGAGTCAAAAACATAGTAAAACCCACCAAATTAGACTGTTTGTCTATTTAACTTCTGCTTGTTAGTCCCGATATATTTCTACAGGGTATTTTGGACTCTAGAGAGAAAACACGCTAAGGAGAAGATTTTACGCTTAAAAGATGTTACGAGTCATTCCAAGGTCAAGATCAGACGCTGAATGAAGAAATCTCAAGATCTTGACATTGAATTACTCAAATCAAATCAAACCGAGGAACAACCAAAGTCAGACCGGAGCGAAATTGGACTGATAGTTTTGTAAAAACTACACAAACTTCATCCTTATCCAACCAAGACCGGCGGCTTTTGGAGGAGGTAACCAAAGTCACCTCCCCTCCTCCTCTTCCCACCTCCAACCGGCGGCTATGACCTCCATTTCCTCCTCCATTGGATGCTTTCCATGTTGCTTCATCTTAGCCCTCCATTCCATCCTCATTTGGCTATAAAAGGAAGCCTTCTCCTCTCATTTGTAACATCCTCAAATCAACATTTCACTTCTCTCTCTAAAAGTTTGGTACTTTGTAAGTTTGGTTTTTGAAATAATACTCTTGTTGGTTCTTGAGTATTATAACGGTTTGAAATAATACTCCTGTTGGTTCTTGAGTATTATAACAGTTTTAGAGAATACTCCTGTTGGTTCTTGAGTATTCAGTAGGAATTGGGAATACTCCTGTTGGTTCTTGAGTATTCCACCCCCTCTCCTCTTACTGTTTTCAAAAACCCCGAGTATTTAGCTATGGTATCCACCTCTATGGATATTCGTAGCTAAACTCTTTATTCGGTTAAAGGGGTGTACTTGTATTGTAAAATGTTTTAGACCCTGCACTTAATGCCGCTTTGTGTTCAAAACTTGTTCTATGTGCCATATATAGTCAGAATTTCCAAGGTTGAGTGGAAGCTGTAACAAGCAAAGCTCTTCCGTGGGGATTCGTGAACATACTCGGGTAAGTGGAAGCTGTAACAAGAAAAACTTATCTGAGGAGTTCGACTTATCTAAAACACCACTCGGTCGATCGTAACTGAAAGATCAGGTGGATGCACACAAGGCTAAGATACTTCGAAAGGAGGAATTAGTCTAAAGTAGAACAAGTGTTTTAAACGATGTTGCAAGTCTTGCGCTTAGAAATGGCCTCGATTCATCTTTGAACACTCAGTATGATCATTAGCGGTCGATGATAAACAACTATGATACAAGGCCCCTGAAACCAAATGTTTTCTTTAGATTACGAAACCCCCCTGTATTTACTTTTAATATTAGTATAACTGCAATCATCAACCGCTCATCTTCCGGAGGACTCGCCAATCACGCATCACCCACTGTAAGTCTTTCGTTTTACTTTTCAGTATTTATTTTCCTGCAATTTACTTTTCCGCACTCAAAACCAAAAACAACCAAAAAAAGTCACTTAGTCATAACCGCTAAAATCTCAATCAACCTTAAAACACGCTCCCTCGCTGTACAAATCCCTTAAAGAACAACGTATCCCCCTAATTCCCTTGGGTTCGACCCCTACTTACCACTTACTACCCAGTAGTGAAGTCGCGAGTAGCGGAAAATATAAATTTATTTGCACAGAGAACATTGCACCTTAACGACAGTGCAGTGGGCTTCGTCAAATTAGCGCCGTTGCCGGGGAATTAGCCATCGGATAAGTTCTTTAAATCAATACGCGCTTCAAAACAACCATGTCCCGCGAAGGAAGCCACCATGACTACCAAGATGACGACGAGATGAACCTGTACGATCGAAACAATGAGGTGCCACTTCCATTTGTGGACGATCGGAACCACTCATCAGAAACAGAAGAGCTCGTGATAGGGAGGCAATCAGAAGAAATCAAGAACCACCCGAGGACCGAAATGCAGCTGGTCCAGTGCAACCTCCTAGATATCCACCACCCCCGCAACCTCGACAAGTGTCGAGACGAGAACCCGCTTTCGATGACTACTACGGAGATAACAACAACTACCGTGCACCTACTATGGGAGAACTCAATGCCCCAGAATTCGAAACGCAGCCGTGGTGCATTTGCCAGAGCCCTGAACTAGAAAACATTGTCGTCGACATCAACAATTTGCCAAGGTTCTCAGGAACTAATGAAGAATCTGCGACAACTCATCTCCAACGCCTACATGGCATTTGCCAAAATTTAAAACCCAATCGAGTAAATATAAACGATTTCAAGTTGAAGGTGTTCTATTTTTCCCTCGTTGACTCAGCAAGCGACTGGTTCCTTTCATTTACTTCAGGAAGCATCAGAACATGGGTTCAGATGCAAAGGAAATTCCTGGACAAATATTGCCCAGCAACAAAAACAATGCAAGTAAGAAGGCAATTACATGACATAAGGCAGGAACCTAATGAAACCATTTACGACTATCTGGAGAAATTCAACCACCTGGAGAGAAGCTGCTGCACTCTAGGATTACCCGAGAAACTCATCATCGAGTACCTAATTAATGGACTAACTAAGATAGACAAGATGTTCCTGGATGCCTCAGCTGGAGGATCCATGATGAATCTATCATTAAATGGCATAAGGGATCTCATCACCAATGTTGCTGAAAATGCTCGATTTAGAGAGGAGACTACTCGTCAAGATGAATTCTTCCAAACAAAAAACGTCTCACAAGCCGATGCATCAGTAAACTCCATGCCAGAAGAGATGAGACAAATGAAGGAAATGGTGATGCCGCTCTTACAAAAGCAAATAGTTCAAGTAAGACCTTGCGAGTTCTGTGGTTCTACGGACCACAAAACTGACACATGCTCGAGCCATCATCCAGGACCAAACAAGTCTCTTGAGGACATGATGACGCAATTGTCAAGTACTGTGCAGCTGTTAAGCACTACTATGCATCAAAACCAAGCCGAGACAAAGGGAGAATTATCAGACTTGAAGAATCACGTCTCCCAACTCGCTGCCTCAGTGTCCGCATTTGCTAATGAATCAGGCAGACTCCTTTCACAAACCATTCAAATACAGGAAAATGTAAATGCCTTGACTCTTAGGAGTGGGAAAACGCTTGTCGGCAAACCTTTGGAGCAAGAGGACAAGGACCCAAGGTTACCCGAAGAAAAGCAAATGAGGCCCGAGACTCTCGAAACTCTAGAGGAAGAAGCGATCGATAAAAACGACGACACATATGAGGAAGAGCAGGACGTAACCGAAGAAGAAGAGAATACATCCAAGGAACACAGGACCGACCCGATGCCTAGAACCGAAACCCCTAAAATCAGCGCAACACTCCCATTTCCAGTACCTGCTCGCATGCAAAAACAGCATGTCATGGATGAGGACGTGTTCGAGTTGTTCAGCAAAGTCGAAATCAACATCCCCCTCCTGGAAGCCATCAAGCAAATTCCTCGATATGCCAAGTTTTTAAAAGAACTTTGTACCAACCGGAGGAAGAGTACTAGAAACGATCAAGAGCTGATGAGTAGAAATGTGTCGGCCGTCATACAACGGAAAGTGCCCCCCAAATGCGGAGATCCGGGAACTTATACCATTCCTTGCACAATTGGCAACATCCGGATCGAGAACTGCATGCTAGACCTTGGAGCATCAATCAACGTCTTGCCCTTCTCTATCTACTCATGCCTTAAGATTGGGCCGCTCGAACCCACCGGTCTCACTATTCAGCCGGCGGACCGATCTTGTAAACAACCCGAGGGCAAAATAGAAGACGTCCTGGTTCAAGTGGGCGAATTAGTATTTCCAGCAGATTTCTACGTCCTAAAGATGGAGACTGGTGGGCCAACTGATCATGCACCTATCCTTCTCGGTCGACCATTTCTCAAAACATCGAAAATGAAGATAGACTGCGGAAGTGGGATGCTATCAATGGAAGTAGAAGGAGAAGTTTTTAGCTTCGACATATTCCGAGCAATGAAGCACCCTATGGAATTCGAGGAAGTACACGCTCTCGATGCTTTGGACGACCTGGTCCAAGATATTCAACTAGAACTAAGAGCAAATCCATTAGAAGCCATACTCAACGGAGCCGAAGGCTCATACGAATTAACCGAAGACTTACATGAAACGGTGGCCCACTTAACAGTCTCAGAGCCTCTCACACCAGATTATGAAGTCAACGAGGTAAAATTATTCAAATTAAATACTTTTATACCCTCGGTGATGCAAGCCCCCAAAATAGAATTAAAGCCCCTTCCTGGACATCTGAAGTACGCCTTTCTAGGAGATAATGACACACTCCCAATAATCATCAAGAGTGGCTTGGAAGCAGGCCAGGAACAAAGGTTGATAAAAGTATTAAAACAGCACAAGTTAGCTATTGGATGGACACTGGCCGACTTAAGAGGAGTCAGCCCGGCTGTATGCATGCACCGTATTTCACTCGAGGACGGAGCAAAGCCATCAAGAGAACCTCAACGACAACTCAACCCAATCATGATGGAAATCGTCCAAAAGGAAATACAAAAGCTTCTAGATGCGGACGTTATCTATCCCATATCAGATAGCCAATGGGTGAGTCATGTCCACGTGGTCCCAAAGAAAAGTGGGATCACAGTTGAGGAAGATGCCGAAGGAAATAGGGTAACAACAAGGATCAAGAACGGCTGGAGAATGTGCATTGACTACAGGAAATTAAACACCGTCACAAGAAAAGACCATTTTCCCCTACCATTCATCGATCAAATGCTAGACCGACTAGCAGGCAAGCCATATTTTTGCTTCTTGGACGGGTTCTCAGGTTACAACCAGATCCCCATAGCACCTGAGGACCAATAGAAGACTACATTCACCTGCCCGTTCGGTACATTCGCCTTCAGAAGAATGTCGTTCGGCCTATGCAATGCCCCGGGAACTTTCCAACGGGTAGTAACCAGCATCTTTTCAGACATGATCGGAGAATTCATTAAAGTCTTCATGGACGACTTCACCATCTATGGCAATACATTCGACGCTTGCCTAGATAATTTGAGCACGGTTCTGGCACGATGTGTCTCAATGAACCTCGTGCTCAATTATGAGAAATGCCACTTCATGGTAACTCATGGAGTAGTCTTAGGGCACGTCGTCTCGCAAGAAGGCATAGAGGTGGATAAATCTAAAATAGACCTGATCATGACTCTACCATACCCCTCCACTGTCCGAGACATCCAATCCTTCCTTGGGCATGCAGGATTCTACCGACGCTTCATCAAGGACTTCTCCAAAAAGGCGTTGCCTCTATCCACCCTTCTCCAAAAAGAAGTTCCTTTTGAATTCACCAATGCATGCAAGGAAGCTTTTAATGAGCTCAAGAAGGCCCTCACTAGCACACCCATCATCCAAACTCCGGATTGGAAAAAACCATTTGAGATCATGTGCGACGCAAGCGACTTTGTTGTGGGAGCAGTTCTTGGCCAAAAGATTGATAAAAAGGCGGGTGTGATCTATTACGCCTCACGAACCCTAGATCCTGCCCAACGGAACTACTCCACCACCGAGAAGGAGCTCTTGGCAGTGGTATTCACTCTGGAAAAATTCCGACCCTATTTGCTTGGAGCAAAAGTGATAGTTTATTCTGATCATGCTGCCATCCGTTACCTAATGAAGAAGAAAGAGGCCAAGCCAAGGCTCATACGGTGGATCTTGCTACTGCAAGAATTCGATGTGGAGATATGGGACAAAAAGGGGATTGAAAATACTGTGGCAGGCCATCTAAGCAGGATTGTCCGAGAAGAAGAAGAAGGGCACATAACCGAGTCATTTCCAGACGAGCATCTCTATGCAATCTCAACCAAGGTGCCATGGTACGTGATGGACCAAAATTATACGAATCATAAACACAGTAAAACCCCCTTAATTAGACATTTTGTCTATTCAACTTCTACTTGTTAGCCCCGATATATTTCTATAGGGTATTTTGGCGCTTAGAGAGAATACAGGCTAAGGAGAGGATTTTACGCTGAAAAGATATCAAGAGTCAATCCAAGGTCAAGATCAGACGCTGAACGAAGAAATCTCAAGATCCTGACATTGAATTACTCAAATTAAATCAAATAGAGGAATAATCAAAGACAGACCGGAGCGGAATTGGACTGATAGTTTTGTGAAAAGACTGTACAAAACTCACAAAACTCCACCCTCCTCCTCACATGGGCGGCTCCTCCCTCACACCTTCCCTCCACCACTCCCACACCTCCACATGGCGGCTCCTCCTCCTCTCCTCCCAAAGCCGCCGGCGGCTAGAAGCTCCACCATGGAGAGCTTGCCATGTGGTGGCTCTTCCACCACATCTCCATCCCCTCCTCCTCCTCCCTTGGATGCACAACCACATGGAGCCATCTCCACCCTCCATTCCTCCTCCCTTAGCCTATAAATATGAGAGCTCCTCCCCTCATTTTCATCATCACATCCATACTTGTACACACTTTAGAGAGAGAGAGGGCTTAACCCTCCTCTCTTCATTTTCAATAAAATTGTTCTTCGCTTTGGAAATAAAGGATAGCTCCCTTGGAGCTTCAACGGTTGTAAGTAATTCTTAGTATTTATTCAACTGTTTTTAATTCCTTAGCTATAATGTTTAGCGCAATGAATAGTAGCTAAATTAGTAGTTCGGTAGAAGGGGCGTACTTGTATTATAAATGTTTTAGATCTTACTCTTAGTATACCTTTGTATTCAAAACTTGTTCTATGTGCCATTTATAGTCAGAATTTCCAAGGTTGAGTGGATGCTACGAAAGGGCAAAACTCTTCCATGGGGTTCGTGAACATACTCGGGTAAGTGGATGCTACGAAAGGGCAAAGCTTATCTGAGGAGTTCGACTTATCTAAAACACCACTTGATCGCAACGTCACTGGGAGATCAGGTGGATGCACATAGACTAGCATACCTTGAAAGGGGTGTTTTAAATGATGTTGCAAGTATTGCGTTAGAAATAACCTAGATTCATCTTTGAATACTTAGCATGATCATGTCTTGCGCTAGAAATAGTCTCAATTCATCTTTGAACACTTGGTATGATCATTAGCGGTCGATGATAAACAATTATAATACAAGGCCCCTAAAACCGAATCATTTCCTTACAGTCCATTATCAACTGCTGTAATTTACTTTCAGTTCCCAAAACACACTCAAACCCAACCCCAATCGTAATTAATTTCTGCATACGCTTCATTATAGAACAACTAATCCACACTGACTCTCTTGGGTTCGACCCCTACTTACCACTTGCTACCCAGTAGTTAAGTCGCGAGTAGCGGACTTATAAATTTATTTGTACATTTGCTCTGACGACAAGCATCTGTCAAATTGGCGCCGTTGCCGGGGAGTTGTGCATAGGAATAGTTGTTCTATTTTCTTTTTTCTTTTTTCTTTTATCATGCAATTCACCAAGTCATACTACTACGGAATGGAACCTTGGAACAATACGGAGTTTTCCCCACCACCCTTCAAACTTGAAATCCGCGAGAAGATCAACAAAATAACGCAATCCCGGGACGAAACATTGGATGAGTACTTATGGTACTTCGATTCCATTGTGACGAGCTGCCCGCACCATGGATTTACCAACTCCGATCTTCAAATAAAATTTCTCTGTGGAATGTTGCCACATGAGTGGGACCAGCTAAATAATGCAGCAGGAGGATCAATGTGGGACTTAACCGTGGATGATCTTTGGATATTAATCAATGATTTGGCCGCAAGGTCAAGACCAAGCCAAGATCAGGCCGAGCCACTCAAGGACGATATAACGGAGCTGGCATCTAGCATCCAGCAGTTGGAAAACACAATGCAACAAATCAGAGCTAAAACTGAATTATGGGCGGCAGAAAAGGAGCTGGCAGCTAACACCCAACAATTGGCCGCAAACATGCAGCAATTGAGTGCCGCGATGCACCAATTCACGGCTGAAACCGATTCAGGAGCAACAGAAAGGACGGCTGAACTCGAGGAACCGACTGAGGATGAGGACCCGCAAATAACCGAAGAAGAACCACCCCAATCAGACCCGGTCCTTATCACCAATCCATCCGAGGAAATCACTGTCCTAATTACCGAACCAACAGAAATCCCGAACCTCACTGCTGAAGTGGCCGAAGAAATCAAGCCAGGCCCGGTCCTTGCGCTCGGAGCACCCGAGGAAGTCCCGGACCTCATTGCCGAACTGTCCGAGAAAGCCCCGGTCCCACTCACCACGACTCAACAAGGAAAACCGCCTGAAAACTCACTCGTTCCAAGAAAACCATCCATCACTTCCACAATAAAGAGGATTGGCAGAGGCGCATGCTTGATGTCGCCTACATGTAATGGCACAAAACCAAATTTCCAAACTCACTAAGGTGCCAACTATTCCAACATGAAGAGGCGGCAAAGACATGGGCCGAAAGAATGGAAACCCGGAAGGAGTAATAAGCAAGCACGACTCATTGGACCAGCAGCTATGGTCAAAGAAACCTCACCCTCTCGGAGCAAAAGGATAGCCGAGAAGAAATTCGACCTCACTCACCCTTGGGATCCGACCTTATGATCCATGATTGAGGTATCGTCGAGCCAACGACGTTAAACAAAGGCACTGGTCGGGAGGTAACCCGACACTATCTTACTTTCTGTCATTTTATTTTCTGTCATTTAGTTTTTTCAATAAGTTGCTCTCACCCACTTGGTGCATAGAAGAAATGACTATTCAGGAATCGGACTTGGGTGCAACATTAGGCCAGATAAGGGCTACGCTCAGAGTTCAAGGCCCCAGTCGAACTCCCTCGATTATCCAACCTCGTGCCATGTCGTTCACTCGACACCTTAAAGGGAGTTCTGTCTTTCCTTTTCCTTAATAACATTTCCTTCTCGTATAACATCTGCTTGCATGGCTTTTGAACTCAGTCTTGCTGAAAGGCACGACTTCGTTCAGAAGTGTGGGGTGAGAACCACCTGTATATATTAGTTAATAAATAATATATTTTTGAAAATATGAACTTAAGAATGTGAAAAAGATAATTCATAATTCATGCATTAACCTTGTGAAAATTCAACTGTTTAAAAACTTAGAATGTAACTTCTCATTTGTCCCTTTGTGCTAAGATAAACCAGGGATGTGGAGTTGATAGAAATGCCCTAGAAGGACTTGGCAAGCATTCGAAGGACCGAATTTCACTATATGGTTAACGAAGTCAGTGGAGGCTGCACTTCGGGTTTTAGTGAAGATTGAAGTCATCTCCGCCACGCAGTGTTTATGCAAAAGGCGAGGACGGGAATCAGACCGTCCTATCTCCGGTCAAAGTAGCCGAGAAAATAGATGAGCGACCCTCACCTTGACCCGCGCGAAATGGCAAAAACGAGAGGAGCGGGGAGGTATTTCCATATGCTCGCGGGCGATGATTGGACCTCCCAAAAAGGCTGAGAAAATGGACAAGCAAGCCACAAAAAGGCGAAAAGCTCGAAGAAGCAAATCAAGAAGCCAAAGGCCAAAAATTGTGAAGGTTTTAACCGAACAAAAGTGAAGTACTCAAAGCGTCAAATCAAAGGCCAAAGGCCGATTCACTACAAAAAAGCTGTCCCTCGCCACCAAAGAAAGAAATCAAAAAGGCTCAACTCAACTGTGAAACCCGAACCGAATCACGTGCTAGAGAAAGCTACAAGGAAACCATATAGTGCGAGACAGTCCCAAGGATGCAAGCCAGGACCTGAAAAGGACTATCTCCCGAGACATCCAAAATAATTTGTATCTCGGCACGAAGGTACAAGTATCAAGTTCCTTCTATTTATTTACTCAGTTTAATTTGGTAATAAGTAGTGATGCATGACTTAGGATAAATCAAGACCCACATTTTAACTTTCATATTTTAAAAATTTACATAGAGTGCCGCCCTTTAATAGCATTGTTCGGGACAAACAACTAAAAGTGTGGGGTGATCTGATGGACCAAAATTATACGAATCATAAACACAGTAAAACCCCCTTAATTAGACATTTTGTCTATTCAACTTCTACTTGTTAGTCCTGATATATTTCTACAGGGTATTTTGGCGCTTAGAGAGAATACAGGCTAAGGAGAGGATTTTACGCTGAAAAGATATCAAGAGTCAATCCAAGGTCAAGATCAGACGCTGAACGAAGAAATCTCAAGATCCTGACATTGAATTACTCAAATTAAATCAAACAGAGGAATAATCAAAGACAGACCGGAGCGGAATTGGACTGATAGTTTTGTGAAAAGACTGTACAAAACTCACAAAACTCCACCCTCCTCCTCACATGGGCGGCTCCTCCCTCACACCTTCCCTCCACCACTCCCACACCTCCACATGGCGGCTCCTCCTCCTCTCCTCCCAAAGCCGCCGGCGGCTAGAAGCTCCACCATGGAGAACTTGCCATGTGGTGGCTCCTCCACCACATCTCCATCCCCTCCTCCTCCTCCCTTGGATGCACAACCACATGGAGCCATCTCCACCCTCCATTCCTCCTCCCTTAGCCTATAAATATGAGAGCTCCTCCCCTCATTTTCATCATCCCATCCATACTTGTACACACTTTAGAGAGAGGGCTTAACCCTCCTCTCTTCATTTTCAATAAAATTGTTCTTCGCTTTGGAAATAAAGGATAGCTCCCTTGGCGCTTCAACGGTTGTAAGTAATTCTTAGTATTTATTCAACTGTTTTTATTTCCTTAGTTATAATGTTTAGCGCGATGCATAGTAGCTAAACTAGTAGTTCGGTAGAAGGGGCGTACTTGTATTATAAATGTTTTAGATCTTACTCTTAGTATACCTTTGTATTCAAAACTTGTTCTATGTGCCATTTATAGTCAGAATTTCCAAGGTTGAGTGGATGCTACGAAAGGGCAAAACTCTTCCGTGGGGTTCGTGAACATACTCGGGTAAGTGGATGCTACGAAAGGGCAAAGCTTATCTGAGGAGTTCGACTTATCTAAAACACCACTTGATCGCAACGTCACTGGGAGATCAGGTGGATGCACATAGACTAGCATACCTTGAAAGGGGTGTTTTAAATGATGTTGCAAGTCTTGCGTTAGAAATAACCTAGATTCATCTTTGAATACTTAGCATGATCATGTCTTGCGCTAGAAATAGTCTCAATTCATCTTTGAACACTTGGTATGATCATTAGCGGTCGATGATAAACAATTATAATACAAGGCCCCTAAAACCGAATCATTTCCTTACAGTCCATTATCAACTGCTGTAATTTACTTTCAGTTCCCAAACACACACTCAAACCCAACCCCAATCGTAATTAATTTCTGCATAAGCTTCATTATAGAACAACTAATCCACACTGACTCTCTTGGGTTCGACCCCTACTTACCACTTGCTACCCAGTAGTTAAGTCGCTAGTGGCGGACTTATAAATTTTTTTGTACATTTGCTCTGACGACAAGCATCTGTAAGTACGCCTCAATCGTCAACTACCTTGTAGGAGGTACATGTCCTCCCTCTTTTACTAAAGCACAATGCATGAAACTTAGGCATGATGCTAAACATTACTTATGGGATGATCCTTATTTGTGGAATATAGGAGCAGATCAAATACTTAGGAGATGCATCCCCGATAATGAAATAGCTTCTGTTATTAGCTTTTGCCATGAATTTGCATGTGGAGGACACTTCGGGCCTAGGAGAACCGCTAGAAAAATCCTAGATAGCGGCCTCTTTTAGCCAAGTATATTTAAAGATGCATATGAGAAGTGTCAAAAGTGTGATAGGTGTCAAAGAGTAGGAAATGTGTCATCTAGAAATGAGATGCCTCAAGTACCTATAATGGTCAACAATGTTTTTGACATTTGGGGCATTGATTTTATGGGACCATTCCCAGTTTCATGCGGGTATACATACATTTTAGTTGCTGTAGATTATGTGTCAAAATGGGTAGAGGCTAAAGCCACAAGGTGCGACGATGCAAAGACTGTCATAGATTTTTTGCGCACTAACCCGTTTTGTAGATACGGGGAACCCAAGGCCATAATCAGCGACCAAGGAACGCATTTCTGCAACCGCATAATGGCTGCCACCTTGAAGCGCTACCATGTCCACCACCGAACATCCACGGCATATCATCCCCAAACCAATGGCCAAGCAGAGATCTCCAACCGCGAAATCAAAGGTATTCTAGAAAAGATGGTGAAACCGGGGAGGAAAGATTGGATTCAGAGGCTAGACAAAGCTCTTTTGGCTTATCGAACGGCATACAAGACGCCAATTGGAACCTCCCCCTTTCGGCTTGTTTACGGAAAAGCATGCCATCTTCCGGTAGAATTAGAACATAAAGCCTATTGGGTGCTCAAGAAGTGCAATCCAGATTTAAAAGTTGCCGGACTAGATAGGAAGCTTAAGCTATGCAAACTTGAAGAATTGCGGCTTGAGGCCTATGAAGAGCAAACAAACTACAAGGCACGAACGAAATTATATCATGACAAATTCATCCTCCGACGCTCATTTGAGGAAGGACAACAAGTGCTACTCTTCTCCTCACGGTTGAAGTTGATGCCTGGCAAACTAAGATCAAGATGGACCGGTCCTTATACTGTGACTAAAGTATACAACCATGGAATGCTTGAGTTGGAAAGCATGAACAATGGAAGCAGATTCACGGTAAACGGGCAGCGAGTCAAACATTACCACGGCAAAGTCAACTTAGCCCCAAAACACTACGACCTGAGCCACCCATGGGATCCCAACCAGTGATCCAGGAATAAGGTACTGTCGAGCCAACGACGTTAAACAAGTGCACTGGTCGGGAGGTAACCCGACACTATCTTACTTTCTGTCTTTTTATTTTCTGTCTTTTAGTTTTTATCAATAAGTCGCTCTCACCCACTTGGTGCATAGAATGATTTGACTATTTAGGAATTGGTTTTTGGAGCACGATCAGATCAGCCAGGCAGCTTCCGTGAACTACCAGGCTTGCGCTGAGAGTTCAAGGCCCCAGCCGAACTCCCTCGATTATCCGGCCTCATGCCATGTCGTTCACTTGATACTTTAAAGGGAGTTCTGATCTTACCTTTCCTTAATATCATTTCCTTCTCGTAATTGTCTGCTTGCATGGCTTTTGAACTAAGTAGTGCTGAAAGGCACGCCTTCGTTCAAAAGTGTGGGGTGAGATCCGCATGTGTACATAAATAAATAACATGTTTTTTTTTCTTTTTTAGTGTTATCTTTTTGAAAATATGAACTTAAGAATGTGAAAAAGATAAGTCATAATTCATGCATTAACCTTGTGAAAATTCAACTATTTAAAAACTTAGAATGTAACTTCTCATTTGTCCCTTTGTGCTGAGATAAACTAGGGATGTGGAGTTGATAGAAATGCCCTAGAGAGGCTTGGCAAGCAATCGAAGGACTGAATTTCACTATATGGTTTACGAAGTCAGTGGAGGCTGCACTTCGGGTTTTTCAGTTGAGTCAAGAGTCAGCTCCGCCATGCAGTGTTTATGCATAAAAAATGAAGAAGGCGGGACGGGAATCAAATCGTCCTATCTCTAGTCAAAGTAGCCGGGAAAATAAATGAGCGACCCTCATTTTGACTCGCGCGAAACGGCAATGATGAGAGAGAGCGGGGAGGTATTTCCATATGCTCGCGGGCGATGATTGGACCTCCCAAGAAGGCTTGAGAAAATGGACTAGCAAGTCACAAAGAAGTGAAAGCTCGAAGAAGCAAATCAAGAGGCCAAAGGTCCAAAATTGTGAAGGTTTTAACCGAACAAAAGTGAAGTACTCAAAAAAGTCAAATCAAAGGCCAAAGGCCAATTCACTTCAAAAAGCTGTCCCTCGCCAAAAGAAGAAAGAAATCAAAAAGGCTCAACTCAACTGTGAAACCCGAACCGAATCACGTGCTAGAGAAAGCTACAAGGAAACCATATAGTGCGAGACAGTCCCGAGGTTGCAGTCCAGGAGCCTAAAAAGGGCTATCTCCCCAAACATCCAGAATAATTTGCATCTCGGCACGAAGGTACAAGTATCAAGTTTCTTCTATTTATTTACACAGTTCAATTTGGTAATAAGTAAGTAATGCATGAATTAAGATAGCACAGTCTAACTTTCATATTTTAAAACCAAACTTAGAGTGCCGCCCTTTAATAGCATTGTTCGGGACGAACAACTAAAAGTGTGGAGTAATCTGATGGACCATAATTATACGAATCAAAAACACAGTAAAACCCACCAAATTAGACTGTTTGTTTATTTAACTTCTGCTTGTTAGTCCCGATATATTTCTATAGGGTATTTTGGACTCTAGAGAGAAAACACGCTAAGGAGAGGATTTTACGCTGAAAAGATGTTACGAGTCATTCCAAGGTCAAGATCAGACGCTGAATGAAGAAATCTCAAGATCCTGACATTGAATTACTCAAATCAAATCAAACCGAGGAACAACCAAAGTCAGACCGGAGTGAAATTGGACTGATAGTTTTGTAAAAACTACACAAAACTCACACAAACTTCATCCTTATCCAACCAAGACCGGCGGCTTTTGGAGGAGGTAACCAAAGTCACCTCCCCTCCTCCTCTTCCCACCTCCAACCGGCGGCTATGACCTCCATTTCCTCCTCCATTGGATGCTTTCCATGTTGCTTCATCTTAGCCCTCCATTCCATCCTCATTTGGCTATAAAAGGAAGCCTTCTCCTCTCATTTGTAACATCCTCAAATCAACATTTCACTTCTCTCTCTAAAAGTTTGGTACTTTGTAAGTTTGGTTTTTGAAATAATACTCTTGTTGGTTCTTGAGTATTATAACGGTTTGAAATAATACTCCTGTTGGTTCTTGAGTATTATAACAGTTTTAGAGAATACTCCTGTTGGTTCTTGAGTATTCAGTAGGAATTGGGAATACTCTTGTTGGTTCTTGAGTATTCCACCCCCTCTCCTCTTACTGTTTTCAAAAACCCCCGAGTATTTAGCTATGGTATCCACCTCTATGGATATTCGTAGCTAAACTCTTTATTCGGTTAAAGGGGTGTACTTGTATTGTAAAATGTTTTAGACCCTGCACTTAATGCCGCTTTGTGTTCAAAACTTGTTCTATGTGCCATATATAGTCAGAATTTCCAAGGTTGAGTGGAAGCTGTAACAAGCAAAGCTCTTCCGTGGGGATTCGTGAACATACTCGGGTAAGTGGAAGCTGTAACAAGCAAAACTTATCTGAGGAGTTCGACTTATCTAAAACACCACTCGGTCGATCGTAACTGAAAGATCAGGTGGATGCACACAAGGCTAAGATACTTCGAAAGGAGGAATTAGTCTAAAGTAGAACAAGTGTTTTAAACGATGTTGCAAGTCTTGCGCTTAGAAATGGCCTCGATTCATCTTTGAACACTCAGTATGATCATTAGCGGTCGATGATAAACAACTATGATACAAGGCCCCTGAAACCGAATGTTTTCTTTAGATTACAAAACCCCCCTGTATTTACTTTTAATATTAGTATAACTGCAATCATCAACCGCTCATCTTCCGGAGGACTTGCCAATCACGCATCACCCACTGTAAGTCTTTCGTTTTACTTTTCAGTATTTATTTTCCTGCAATTTACTTTTCCGCACTCAAAACCAAAAACAACCAAAAAAAGTCACTTAGTCATAACCGCTAAAATCTCAATCAACCTTAAAACACGCTCCCTCGCTGTACAAATCCCTTAAAGAACAACGTATCCCCCTAATTCCCTTGGGTTCGACCCCTACTTACCACTTACTACCCAGTAGTGAAGTCGCGAGTAGCGGAAAATATAAATTTATTTGCACAGAGAACATTGCACCTTAACGACAGTGCAGTGGGCTTCGTCAGAGTGTTACAAATATGATCATTATATGGATGACTTTTCCTAAGTGACTAATGGTTTGTCCAAGTAGCCCATGGTGTGCCCAATTGTCCAATGCTTTTCCCAAGTGTCCAAAGGATGCCTAATGGTGTGCTACTTATGTCCATATTTATTACTAGCCTCTTTAGATATTCATGTATTTAGGGAGCGGATCAAATGAGAACCACTATTTAAGTTAAGAATTGAGAATCGACAAACTTTAGGCTCTTTTTCATGAACTTTAGGGAGTTCGTCACGAACTTGCTTAAAAGCACCGATGATTTTTTAAGCAGAGTTCGTGACGAACTCCCTAAAGTTCATGGAAAAGAGCTTAAAGTTCGTCGGTTCTCATTTCTCAACTTAAATGGTGTTTCTCACTCGAACCTGACCCCATGTATTTATATCCCTATATAAAGGGGTCATTTGTAAGCGATTTTAAATCAATCAAAAGTAATATAATCTCTACATTTGTCTCTTACATGTTCATGTTATTTTCCCTTTGAGTTTCTCCTCCACTACCACATATTTTCTCAACAAATATGAAAATGTTTAATACCAGCTAGTTTTCAATTATCCTCAAATTAATTCTTAAGTATTCTTTCCGTCCGAATAGGGCCTAGTTTTTTTTTGCAACCTTGGATAATACAATGTACCAAGTCTACACAATTTACTCGCTTGAATCCATCCAAGCGGTCTTTGGTTTTAACTTGTTATGTTAATTTTACTCGATTAATAGAAGACGATTGCGATCTTTCTAGATATGAATTTTATTTTTTAGCTGAAAATTTGCAAAATAATTTGGGAGGATTCAACAGGCTGAAAAGACGAAATAACCGACTTCTAGAGTGGGATCTAGGCAACATCACCAACTAAATTAACGGGAAGAGCATCAAGATACAATTAATCGTTTTTCTATAGCGGAATCATACATATGTTACATTATACATCTTGCATGAGAATTTTATCCGGTGCATATGAATATCTAGACTCTTGGAGCACGGACCACTTAAGCCACCGATTTCTCATGCTACTCGGTCGAGCCAAACCCCTGAGCTCTTGAAATGTTGTCAAGGATTCAAGCGACTCAACAAAGACTCCTTTCGCAAGATACAATTAATCATGGAGATACCAAAAATGAAACACATATTATTCAAACTAAACGAGCCTAAATTATACCTTAGTTCAAGTTAAAAAAATTAATTTTAGTTTCATAATAATGACCAAAATTCATATTAGTAGTAGAACTTAATAAACAATTATAAAAGTTTATGAATTACATATTGAAGTGCCATAATTCGAGTTGCATTAATAACAAATTTAAATGGTTTTCTTTGAAAACATAACCAAATTAGAAAAAGATCACATACAAACCTCATTTATTTATATAAACTATAAATCACTTAAATTTTGACGAAATACATATATAAAAAAGTCTGTAAGAGATTAAAAAAACAAACACTAAAAGACGTTACTTTCGCTTCAATTCATCGAAAAATAAATTTTTATTCACTGAACACTAAAAGATCATTATCACTGAATATTTTGCCTTATGACTTAACATTTTGCCTTATCACTTAACAGTTTAGTTGAAATCAGTGAATATTCAAAATACGTGTACAATTCACCGGATATTAAGCGTTGTCATTGAACATTTAACTTTATCACTAAACATTTAGTTTTATCACAAAACATTTAGTTAAAATCACTGAAAATTCACAAAAGGGTTGAGTTATAGTCAGAACCATTAGTTTTCGTCAGAACTTAGAACCAATTAGGTTCGTTGATTTGTTGAAATAAACGGACCAGATTCATAATTTTTATTAAATAATAAGCATTTAATCACATTAGCGACGATATAAGGGTATAATTGGAAAGCTAAACATATTATTTTGATCAAATCCATAAATATATCACGCTGATTTTCTTTCTTCCCCTAAGTGAAAATCCATTGAAACCCTAGATTTTAAACTGTGAATTAGTGATTTCTGATTTTGAACATGTTGAAGGTGCCACACGTATGTCTGGTGTGGTTTTAAAATTTATGTTCGTGATTATGCATCAATTGTTTGTGGTTTTGAACTCAACGGCTTGAAATTCGTACATATAATACCAAAGCTCGTGGTTTTGTATTCAACCAACGATTGTTGACCTGTTCGTGGTTTAGACTCGGCAAGAGTATCAGCAAAATCACAAACGTTATGATTTTATCCACGAATAATCAAGTTCAGAAAAAAGTTCGTGTATTAAATCATTAAAGCTCGTGAATCAGGTGCCAAGACTTACACAAAAATCTAGGCAAAATCATGATTTTTTTGCGAATAATCAAGTTTTGATTGTGTCATTTGTTTGTGGAAAAACGCACAGCATATACGACGCATAGCTCAATTCTAGGGTTGGGTTTTGATTGTGCAGAATTTGTTAGCGGGTATGAAGAATCCAAAACCCTAATTCCGTACAACATGGGACACACACGGGTGATCAATTACATTATCACTTTTGCCACTCTTGAGGTACGGGAGCGGATCAAATGAGAATCGTCATTTAAGTTACAAACTAAGAATCATTAATAGCCTTAAGATCATTTCAATCAACAGTCTAAATTAATAATCTATTATTAAATAGATAAAATCAAAAAATATACATGTGAGGGCCATTTTGTCCATGAATCATATAACCTATTTAAATAAATCAAAATAGAATCCAGATCCCTTAAAATTAACAACTAAAGTATCGGTGAAGTTTGAGGGTTTTTCTTCTTCGTTAGGGCATATGTACCCATGTAGAATTTCAACAGGTACTGGTGAGAAGGTGCTGAGCAATTTTTGATGTTTTAGTCTATTTTTGAGTAGTAAGTGCTGGAGAAGTTGCTGAAACAGCAAGTGCTGGAGCACCTGTTGCTCAAAAATAGGCTAAAACATCATCAATTGAGCAGCACCTTCTCACCAGCACCTGCTGGATTTTTATATGGGTGCAGATGCCCTTACAGTCTCGAAGATGCCGTCGCACATGGTGAGGGTTCAGCCGTTTAGGATGGTTCGTGCAAAATGCTTGTGACAATTTGGGAATGAGAAAAGTCAATGGGGTAAACTGCTGGCCACTGTTAATGAAGGTGGGATGATGAGACACCACTACAAGTGAAATTGAATGGAGTTGCAATTGGTCTTTTCTATTCTGTTTATCATTGTTGCCGTGTGAGTCTTGCATTCGCCATGAAGAGGATGATGTATGACAAGGCATTAGTTTGTAATTTAGCTGCTTGTGAGACCATTCGATTTGCCACTACCTCTGCAGTGACAAATAAAGGAACGGGAGAAATGTTTGTCGTGTTGCGTGAGGGAGATGTGGTTGGGTTTTTTTTCTGATAAGGAGATGTGGTTGTTAATCGAAAAAAAAGGAGATGTGGTTGGGTTCGGTTATAGGAAATGAGGTGTTTGTGGACTGTGATGATGGGAATAGAGTTTTAGGGCTTTCTATTGAAAATATTTCGTTAGGGTATGGAGTTGAATGAACGAACTTCTTGTTCAAAAGGACAAACTTCGTGTTCAAAAAGACGAACTTTATGTACCCTTTGTGTTTAATAACTCGAACTTTATCCTTTTAGACGAACTTTGTACCCCTTATGGACGAACTTTATATTTCGATTAGCATAAATCTCTTAATAAAGTAAAGTTCGTCCATGAACTTTGTATCCCGATTTGCCAAAATCTGTTAATAAAGTAAAGTTCGTGGACAAAATTGTAAAGTTCGTGGATGAAATTGTAAAGTTCGTTGACGAATTGTAAAGTTCCTGGACAAAATTATAAACTTTATGGATATAAAAACATGATTGCAAATTAAGTAATTCAATTATTGTATTTAAACTCATTAAACCAAGTAAAAAATAAGAACTAAATTGGGAAACAAATCAAATAATAAATAGAGATCCATAAATTTAGGAAACTAACGAGACTTCTATTTTAATTGCTTCCAATTCTACCCTTAATTAATTATTTTTAAATACTAAATGGAGATAATGACCACTTATTATCCATTAATTACTATTAATCTTATCCATTCAATTTTTTCAATCAACAAACCAGATTAGTTCTCAGTTCTTAACTTAAATGGTGGTTCTTATCCGAACCTGACCCTTTGAGGTACAATATAATTATGCAAAGTGCAAACGAATGTAGGCGCCCGATGGTTTGTAGTTGGCTGCAAATTATTGAGGTTTTGCATCAAGGTCTTTATGTTAAACATGATGGAGAATCGTTAGAATTGAGAAAGCATGATCAGACTGATGCACATATTTGAACTTGCCTTATCCATCATATTTTATCCATTGAACAAATCTGAACTTGCTTTATCCATCATATTTTATTCTTCTCCACCCAAAAAAAATATTTGATCGTGTGGTTTATTTTGAAATTTACTAATATGTCCTTAAATCATATATATTGTAATTAGAATAAGGATTCGGTGTAAAGTTAATTTTTTGGTACAAAATACAAACTAATCATAGCCCTTGATCTTGTCATTTGAATGGATGAGATTAAATCTTGATTTTTTGGTGTTTTTTTGGTGACGAATTATAAAATGACACTGACGAACTATGTCGTCTTTTCATTTTTCGGCTTATTTTTTCGGCTCGAAAAGTGACGAACTATAAATAATTTTGACGAACTATAAAATAAACTAATGAATTATAAAATGATTTTGACGAATTTTGTATTTATACCAAAATTTAACTTTGTACCTGATCTTGACCCATTGTAATTAAACAATTATTTTATTTGCTAAAATTGGAGAACGTATATGATTTAATCGAACGTATATTAAAAGTTCTAATATCTGACGAAATCACAGGGTTCTGACCTGATCTTTTTCTTTCACAAAATACGTGGACAATTTGAAATTTTTTACTAGACAATGTCTAGTAACATGGAACATTTAGCCAAAATACGTGGAAACCTTGAAAAAACAAAATGTTCACTGATAAGGCGTATTGTTTAGTGATAAGTCAAAAATGTTCAGTGAATTTGTTTTTGATGAATTGAAGCGAAAAGTAACGATTTAGCCATATCACTGAACTTTTAACTAAATCACTCAATAATAAACTCGAAAATTGGAAAAACCATATTACCACGTGATTTATAATTTATATAAAAAGATAGGGTTTGTATTTGATTCATTCACACCAATTTTTTTGATTGGGGGTTACAACATCTCATACAAACCAAGTACTACATGAATACATTTTGTATATATTACATGAGCACTTATCACTCGGGTACAATCTCTATACTTTTGGAGCACAGCTATGCATGGCACCAACCCAGATTGATACTTGAATCGTCCAGATTGAAGCACAAGCCATAAGACACCTCTATCTTGAAACCCCCACGATCGCATACATGCACCCTCCACTCATCAAGCATAACACCTGCGAATTTGAAGGACACGACACATCCCGCCTCGCAAAGGCGGGACGAAGAACACCTCCACAAGGGAGGAACAACGCATCCACGCCGATGAGACGAAAAAAAGTCCTCTACAAAATTGTAGAAAAGGAAAATGACACAAAAGAGTTCGAACATTACTATTGCAAGTCAATTAACCACTCAACTACCTAGTTGCCTGTTGGCACCAAATTAAAGGTTAAAAATAAAGAGACATTTCATTAGAGTGGAGAAGAAAAACAGTTCTTACAAATTCATATTCATTCATTTTTAGGGTTAAGACTCGCATTATCATATATTCAATCATCAGCATCATCTTCTTCTTCAACCCTTGCCCTCAAATCCTATTCGATCACCCAATTGTATCATAAAGTTCCATTCCTTTAGGGTTTCGATTCGATTTACATTGCTGGGTCTCTCTCAATTCGCCTCCATTGCCGTACGAGCGCACTCCTATAAAACTGCGAGTCTCGGGTGAGTTTTGTTTCTGGCCTTGTTTGGTTTTAGGAATTTGGGGTTCTGTCTCTTTTGGGTTCGGATTGGTGTTGGGTCTGCAATGTTGTACCTTTAGAGGTGTTTTTCTGTTGGTGTCTAGCTAGATGGGAAGTTGCTGCTTTGTGTTGAATTTTGGTACCTGTGTTTAGGTCGGGGTCGTGAGATGGATGCTAGAGGAAATGGAGATTTGGATGCAGATGATTATGGCTGTTATGAAATGTGTTGCTTTTTTTTTTCAATCTTAGACAAGTATGTCAAACTATAATAGCCTGACTGAAATTTGGTTGGTTTAAGTAGACGAGATCTTATCATAGAGGCCGGGATGAGTTTTTAACTTGGCTGGATTTTCTGTTTAGTGAATGAGTAAGGACTTGAAAATCAGAGTTGCGGTGTTTCGAATGCTGTCAGGATTACAAATTTGCAGCTTTCGCTTTATTTACGGAAGCAAAGCTTGATGAAAATCTGCACTGTTTTCGAATCTAGTTTGCTGTTCATACTTCTTTTTTGATCGATGGTGTGAGATTGTTGCTAATGAAAATTAAGATTTGATATTAGGTGTTGTCGTTTTGATGGCTGTAGTGAGTGCCGAGTGGATGCTATAAGTGAATAAAATTTGGATTTTATGAATTATAATATTTTGTTTTAAAAAAATTTGCCTTTGTATTTTTAAGGCACGTGACTTTTTCTTTGGTAAAGTTCTCGTGGTTGGAGGTCCTATGGTAGTTCATTAACTTATTCCACATAGAAAATTACCAAAGAAATGAGCATCAGGATCAGGATCTGACTCAGGCTGATATTTATTTATGTGCCTGTTTAATATTAGATTTAGCGGTTTCATGTGTTTTCTGTGTCGAGTGTGGTTATATTTACTTGTTATTTTGAGTAATACTTAGTACTTGAGCTTGGCGAATTGTCTTTTATCGATCGATGATGAAGTGGATGGTCTATTCTTGGTTTGATCTGTAAATTTATACTTGTCATTAAGGTATTTGAAACTTTGTTCCGAATTTAATGTGACATGAAGTCTCATGGTAGATTTTTTTGTTAAAGGTAATTTGATCAAATTTTCCTTCTAGTAAATGGTTGAAGAGGCGGACTTGAAAACAAGGGTGAATTGCTTTTAAGCACAACTTTTGGTGAAAGTTCTATATATAAAGGAAACGGTGTGTTGTGGTGGCGATCTAAGGATGCAACCCGGGCATGAGATCGGTGGCGGAGTCCCAATCACGATGGTGGTCCCAGTCCAATTTGTGTGGCCTTATGGTGGTAGGAATGTATTCCTTAGTGGCTCTTTCACTGGGTGAGACATGAAATTTTAGTGCAGTTTGTTTCAAAATGATCTGAATTTGTTCATGTAGTTGAGTTTTCATGGATATTTTACCAATCTAAATTTATGGTATTGTTTAACTTAAATCATTAATTTCTTATCGATAGGTGGTCAAATCTCTTACTGATGTCCGCTGATGAGGGTTGTCCAACTGTATTTCAGGCTATTTATAGCTTGACACCGGGATATCATCAGGTTATTGTCGATAACTGAATATTGCCTTTGATCATCAATCTTGTATCAGTTATTGGTAATTTATTATTGAGATGTGCCGTTTGTGTCACCGATAGCAACAGATTTGGTAGTTAAAGTCTCTCCTATGCATCATGTGGTGAACATTTATTTTCTTTGATATTCTGGTATCTGGATGGGATTGTTAATGTTTTGGTGCAACATGATTTATTTAATTTTTTTTAATGGGGTAGAGAAAGGAATGTGCATAAGTTATAGCCCGCGTTGGGTCATTAGTGTTTATACACGTGTACATGTCAAAACATAGTTTGATATTATTTTTTTATCAAATTTCAATCATCAATAGTTACAAACTGTCCTCTTAAATCAAGTCCTTCATACTTAAACTTAGTTAAATCATGTATGAACAAATATTAAAATAAATTCATATTATGAAATTGTATATTAAGAAACTGAGTTTCAATTCTCCATGCAGCGGAGGTAAAAAAATTCATTGCAAAAATTTGTTATGATTGCCAAAAAACTTCATTGATATTGGACTGTTGAGGGGTGGATTATCCTTTGATATGCTATTCTACATATATGATTGTTCCTGTTATAACTATAACCATTGTTGGTGCACTATCATTTACTGATTTTTTGGTGAGCCCCTTTTTGTTTTGTCTTACTAGATCTATCAGATGACAATTTAATTTCATTTGTTCAATAACTTAGATGTAGTAAGTATGCATAAAATCAGGCTCACAGTCAGTTAAATCTTCAGGGCACACAGTTTACCTTGGAATGGAACCTCGAAACAATTAATGAAAATGGGCTGGTAACGTATCTTAGTTTTAGTTATACCTTGATTTACTACTTTCATAAACATTTGGACATTAATTTGATAAAGATCCCCTGAAAACTATATTAAGCCACACTGTCAATTTAATCTGCTTCAGTGGAATTATGACTTACTAATTATCTTTCGCGTGATATGTTTCTTTCCATTTGTAATTTGTACACTTGAATGGGAAATTACCAAGGGCACAGATTTAAGACAAAGTTCCATACACATGAAAAAATCACCAAGCTTATGAAATTAATTGCAAGGTCACATTAATGTGAGAAATCTCAATTTGAGATTGTAATTGATCTTATAACGTAAAGTAGGGTATCTCAATCAGGCAAATGAGCAGTCAGCTTTGGATCCGAAAGATATCAAATTACTTGTCATTCACTTCATATATATGATTGTTCTTGTGAGTCACTTTGAATATAGCAAATTTTTAATTGGGACTGAATTATGTGGTTATCAACGACACTAAGTTTTCCTTGGTTCCTGACTTCCTGTTTTCTGTCTTCACTATGGTCCAGTACAAGTTTTGTGTTGATGGAGAATGGCGACATGATGAAAACCTGCCTCATGTGCTTACTAATGAGTATGGAATTGTTAATACTATGTCTTTAGCCGTGGATGTACCTCCTCAAGTGGGTGGCTCAGCGATATCAGATGAATCTAACATGGAAGTCGATAATGATGCTTTTCGACGGGTGGTAAGATCAATATGAGTTACACTACTAATTGTTTCTTCCTATATCCTTTGACTTCTTTCATAGCCACACATGCCTGTTTTCTAAAAGTACAGACTTATGTTATTGTTTATCGTTATCAATTTATGGTTTAGATTTTATATCACACATGCATAGTAAAAGCTTATATCACATTGGTTTGTAGTATATTGGTTTGAATCATATGTGCGGTAGTTATCGTGGCGTCATGTCTTTATTGGCACATCACACGCCCACTAATTTATGTTGTTCGTTATGCCCCATTATTAGATTGGTGTATAAAGCTTGCGAGTTAGGAGAATTTCAGGGTTCATTACGTTCGATCTCCTTTTTGTTGGTCCAGGTCTCGGATGGCATGTTACACGAGGTGGCTCCAAGGATATCAGAGGTCGATTTGGAAATTACCCGCCATCGCATTTCACAATTCATGGCTAGTAATACTGCTTATGAGTTACTTCCAGAGTCGGGAAAGGTCCGAATGTTTCTAGTGGTCTCCCTTGCTCATTATGAGTTATTCATGCCATGCAATTCAGTCCATAAGATCCTGACCTGACAGGCTATCATTTATCAATGCAGGTTATTGCTTTCGATGTAGAGTTACCTGTAAAGCAAGCGTTTCATATACTATATGAGCAGGTATCATTAGGTTACATTCATTAGATATCGCCCTCAGGAAACGTGCAAGCATGCAGAAATATGAAATAAAACTAATTCCTTTTAAAGTAACTTTTACTATTGAGAGCATGGGCATGCTTGTATCCTAATTCGAGCTCGTTCCAGGGTATCTCTATGGCTCCTCTTTGGGACTTCGGGAAGGGTCAGTTTGTTGGGCTCCTAAGTGCAATGGATTTTGTAATGATTCTGAGAGAGGTATGGGATAGTATGTTCAACATATTCACAAATAACAACTTTGTCGCATTGCTGGAAAATTGTTTTCATCATGGTATGGTAGCGTCTTAAATTTCGACTTCACATCTTGATTTCTCGTTCATTTTGTGCTTCTACATTGCATACGGATATTATTAGGAATAGAATTAATCACCGTTTACTGTTTGTGCAGCTTGGGAACCGTGGGTCAAATTTGACCGAAGAGGAACTTGAAAGTCATACTATATCTGCCTGGAAAGATGGAAAATCATATATAACCAGACCGGTAGATGTGCAAGGGAGACCTATTCAAAGGCAACTCATACATGTGAGCATTGACAATATATTTTCTCTTGCACATGGGTAGACTCAAACTATTTAGTAAACTTTAAGTACTTGAAGACACAGGGAGTGCTTTCCACCTAAATTTGTAGAGTTTCTGGATTTTATACCTTTATTCGGGTTGATCACTTTTATGAATGTTCTTGTGAATTGGATTTATACTCAAGGAATTCCTTTCATGTAGGCTGGCCCATTTGACTCTTTAAAAGATGTCGCTGTGAAGATTTTGAAACATGAGGTCGCGACCATTCCCATTCTTCATTCGACTAACAAGGATAACACCTTCCCGCAGCTACTCCACCTCGCTTCGCTTTCTGGAATTTTGAAATGTTTGAATTTTTCTCCACGCTTTATCAGTTTTGTTGCTGACAGAGTCCTTCGAATTCACAATAAACTATTGGCTTTTCATACAGGCATTTGCCGGTACTTCAGAAGCTGTGCTAGTTCAGTACCTGTACTGCAGCTGCCTCTTTGTGCAGTCCCAGTTGGTACTTGGGTCCCTAAAATTGGAGTTTCAAACCAGCGGCCACTAGCAATGCTGAGACCTAATGCATCTCTGAACTCCGCTCTGAACTTGTTGATTCAAGGTATAAGTCCCGGTGATCATTTAATTGTATAATTGATTATTTTGATGATTTAGCTTCATATTTCACACACTTTCCCTTTATTCAATTTGAACGCAGCTCACGTTAGTTCGATTCCAATTGTTGATGATAATGACTCGCTACTGGACATATATTCTCGGAGGTAAGAAAGTTGAAGAAACTGCTGCATGTCTTAACGATAACGTAAATAGATTTGACTAGTATCAGTGACCGAGATTCTGTTATATCATGTCACAGTGATATAACAGCTTTGGCAAGAGACAAAGCATATGCACATATAAATCTTGATGAGATGACAGTTCAGCAGGTATCTGCTAAAGCGACTATGCTCTCCATTGCTGTCCTACTTTCCAATTTCCTGATTTCTGATTTTGTTTGAATCAAACAGTTAATTTGGATTCCTAGCGCTGCACAATGTAACAGGTCTGTTTAACATTTTCCTACCCAGGCATTGCAGCTTGGTCAAGATTCGTATACTCCATATGAACTTCGATACCAAAGATGTCAGATGTGCTTGCGTACAGATACCCTGCATAAAGTGATGGAGCGGCTGGCCAGCCCCGGTACAGTTAATGTTTACTTTTCACTTTTTTACCATATTATAAATAAAATCACGGGGTTCTTTGGGATGCTGTTAATGATACAATCAAGGTAAACTTCAGGGGTGAGGCGCCTTATTGTTGTGGAAGCAGGAAGTAAGAGGGTTGAAGGCATAGTGTCACTAACCGACATCTTCAAGTTCTTGCTTGTTGGCTAGGTTTCGAAATTGTCTATATGGACGGGGATTTGTGCAGTGTTTTTTAGCTCCGGATTCTCCTACGCTACTACCTCCCAGTTTATAGAGATCCCTTTTCTCTGTAAAGAAAAGAATACTCGACTTAGTTAAACTCAGAAAGACTTGTCGCCGTTATCTCATTTGTCATTTTAGCTCTCTGTAATTTTGTGTAGTTCACATTAGATGAGCAGAAAGAAGATATAAATCTGGGAAGGCCCCATTCAATCCGACTTTATTAGGAATTTATTCTGTTTGATCTGCAGCATTGACGTTGTATGCTACATCAAAGCAGTCAACTCTGAATGGAGCAATATGATTTTCATTCTGTCTTAGAAACTACTTGTTGGTATTTTTTAGGGTAGTATACATAATCTGATCCCTGGGTTTCACGACGAAGGAAGCTAGCAGATATAAACCATAGCTAGACATGGGGAGCGTACTATCTTGTCGGCAACTGCTGGTGGAAAATCTATTTTTGCACACCTGAATTTCTTTTTCTGGTCAGGACTCAAATATATCGAATTAATTTGAGATTTGTAGGACTGTAGAGAGCTCAGGCGACGCAGCACAAGACTGGCTGATACCCGCTGGCGACCTATGAGGCCTGGAATGTTGAACAACGGCATGGAGGTACGAAATACTACCATTGGAGAACGATGAGCTGATTAACATCATAAATAATCTTTTGTAGTTGTATCTAAAGGAAGCAATGAACATTTATCCATCTCCATCTCTCTACAATATGTTCTTCCCTCTCTCGTTCTAACTAACCCTACCACACAACGCTACATTTTGGTGCTTTCATCACCCACAGACTCTACCATCTCGCTATGCCTACGAACACATAACTCATTATGAGCCTTGGCAATGCCATGGATGTCATTGAAGGACAGCTCGGCCCCATGGATGCCACGGTTGTCTCCTCCATCGAACGCAACAACGACGGTTAAGGAACCTCAACACTCACCTGCTCTCCGTCAAGACGAACTGCTGATTCATCCTAATCCCCCTCTTGGCTAGGCCGACCACTAACCAGTAATCTAACCTCTCACACACCATTCCCGAACCCCAAAACCTCACTCCGACGCCCTGTCACTCACTGAAGCCAAAACCAGGCCTCCACGCACGCCTCGGCTTGAGCTGCCCATACTCGATGGCATGGGTGTCGAAGGCTGGTTGTTCCAGCTTGAATGTTTCTTCGACATCCATGAGACACCACTTGACCAGATGTTGGCCGCCGCACCGCGGTACATGACAGGTGAAACACTCAAGTGGTTCCAATGGAATTCACGCACCGGCCAACACTACACCAGTTTGCACCTTATGCTATAGTCATTGAAGTAGTCGCATTTGTAGATGTCGCATATGTCTTCTTATGCGACAATAATATTTTTAAACTGTCGCATAAACATTCATATGCGACACCGATTAAGTGACATACATTTGATTGTCGCATATGAAATCATATGCGACAAGCGTCTTAAGTGACAACCCTATAATTGTCGTGTAAGACGTCATATGCGACAAGCCTCCTAAATGACAAACCTATGATTGTCGTGTAAGACGTCATATGTGACAATACCTAAAACGACAAAGCAAATATGGTCACGTAAGAACATGGATATGTGTGGTAATATTAATAATATAAACATATTTCTTAGTAAAAAGATCAAAAATAAATTAAATACGAAATAATAACTATTATTTGTTATCTATTATGATTCTTCCTTGTCACATAATACTATTATAATTATAATTTTTATTATTAATTTGTATGGAATAGATGTTAATAAGTACTATTAAATAGATTATACACTTTAAGGGGGAGTTCGGTTGAGGCAGGAGGTGTAAGAATGAGACAAGTGAGACACATTGTGAGCCACTCATTTTGTTAATGTGGCAGATAGTATTACCGAAATAGTGTTTTACTTTTTGCTTTGTACTGTTGGTAGTGGGTTTTACTATTTGGACACGTGGCACGCCCACAATGCACGGGGTTGATTGATGACTGAGATCGTACCTCACGTGCCTCATCTTATTTGCCTCACCTCATTTGAACGCTCCTCTACACTTTAATACTAATAAAATTGTATGATAGGCTGATTTTGCTGGCTGACAAAAAAAATAAGGATAATGGGATGTTTATTTGTGAGAATCGTTCAAAACCCTAGCCGTGCATGCTGTTATGGTATTGACTCCGGCCTTCATTTCCTCTCCTCACTTCGATCTCCAAGTCTCCTCCTCTCCAGCTCCGTCATCCATGGCTCCCGAAAGAGAAAGTGAAGGCTCCGCTAATATATGGCGTCGAAGCGGATTCTGAAGGAGTTCAAGGATCTCCAGAAGGATCCTCCTACTTCTTGCAGCACTGGTGAATTTCATTATTAGACTGAGGAATTTTGTAGATTTTTAGTTGAGTATTTATGTTATGAACTGATTTGTATAACATGTGAAGTAGAAGTGATTATTTGTGCTGTTTGAAATTCATATCATCTTTTTTATTTTCTTTCTTTTGATGGAAATGTTAAAGAAGGTGGTTTGGTGATTGACTTGATGGAAGCTGGATTTCAGGAGAAGTTTGTTGTGGTTGAAATTTGTAACTTATGTTGTAATCACAGGCCCTGTGGCGTAGGATATGTTCCACTGGCTAGCAACCATTATGGGTTTGATGCCATACTCAATATTGTAGCAGCAGTAGGATATGTTCCCTGCTCTTACCATTTCAAAGGTTTGGAGCCACGGCTATCTATCCCTGCTCTTACTAGTGCTTTAGGGTTTGATGACATACTCAATATTGTTTTTTTGACGCAGTGCTAAAGTTCGAGATTGATGTGTTAATGTTAATTAAGCAGCAGCAGCATTATAAAGCAACAACATCCCGTCTGCGGTTTAACTTTCAAGTTTAGATTCCGGAACTTGGGTATGAGTTAAAGGATTGAATTTCTTTGTTTTGAACTACTATGTGAGTTGATTAAGTTTATGATTTTGTTATAAGAGTCCAGTACAATTTTCCCTAGTTGTGATAAGTATATTTGGTTTTCAATTTGTTTGTTTTGTTGTCTTTATTTTTGTTTGTATTTTTTGTGTAGGAAAAATTAAAAGATGGTGGTCATTAGAGAGGAACTCATATATGTGGGGTGCACTTGAAAAGCCTTTGCGCCGAAGAGCTGTGGCAAGAGTGAGAGTTCAAGTGCAAGTTGATAATTGGAAGAGTTCAAATTTGTTTGAAGTTGTGCTTAAATAGATGTTGTTCATGTATGTATGTACTATGTCATAGTGAATGACATTGAAACATTTTGTGAATAATGTTCTCTCTTTTCAAATGAAAATTTCATATTTTTTATTTGTGATATTATTTCATTGAAAGTATATGTCTATTACTACACACAAATAAATGTATAATTATTAATGTACTATCATTTAAAAGAAATATATTATGCGGCTGTAGATTCACTCAGGGGACAGTTTGGAATACTCTCACTTAAGATATCTCTTATATGACAGTGGTTCTCGGTGACTATCGTATATGACTTACGCCACATAAATTTATGCGACTTTGCTTTTACGACACATGTACAGTCGTATAAGGCTTATGCAACATATTTCGCGCTTAAGCGACTAAAATTAGCCTATCGTATAAAGATCAAACTGGTGTAGTGCAAGTGCAATCTTGGATCCAGCTCTCTCGAGACCTTAGGCGCAGATTCGACCCTGGTGATTGGATTTAAAATCAGCCTTAAACTAATTTCAAAATGAGGTATGGTTTAATCCAAGATGGCATTAAAGTGTAAATGAGAAAACTTTAGCGGTAGGTTTTCTAAGACGTTTCACCCCGATGTCTGTTCGAGCGGGCGCTTAGACCACGTGCAACGATTCCATTTTGAGATTTTGTTGGAAGGTTAAGGAGCTGCGGTTCCATGTCCTTTCTCTTGCTCATTTTTGCATGACATCTCCTCTGTCACTTGATGAAGCATCATATCAGCCAGCATTTACTAGTTTCTTTCAAGCTGCTAAAACATTCGACAAAAACAACTACTCCCCTCCAACGACAACTCTTCAAGATGAAACCACTGCACAAGCTCTTACATTTGAAGGACACACCATAATAGCCGCCTGAGGAGATTAATTAAGTCTTTAAAGACTACTTTAATAAAATTTAAGGGCTTTATAATTGTGTGGAGTTTTGAATTAGGCCATGTAAAACTTATTTTATTGAATTATGAGGTCTTTTCCATGATTCAAATCTTTAAATAAGATATTTTTATACAAAATTTAGTAAAAACACCAAATATGAAAAAGTGAGATTTAGGCGTAAAGCCTCAGGCTTCTCTTGCCTAAGACTTTAAACATGTGGTCATCTAATATTCATATGGTCTATGGACCTTAAAACCCTAAAACTTCAACCTAGGGTCATCAAACGATCTCATTATCCCAATATGCTTCAGCCTAAAGCTTATTGAGGCCCAAGTCAAGCCTAGCTCACGAAATCCCTTCTCAAGCGTATTCTAATCTGTTGAGTGAAAGTCAATTGGACAAATGTTCCACATTGCTAAGGGGAAGAGAGATTAGTTTCTCACAAGCTTGAACTTTTGGGTTACAACGGGATTATAGAACTACATGAGCTAGCAAAATTTAACATGGTATCAGAGCCCATAATGCGATCTGGGACGAGTATGCAAGACGTGGGACACGAAAAAAAGGAGTAAGGACACCCCTAGTAAAGTACAAAGCTGCAGGGTAGCTCAAAAGACTCGCAAAGAGAATGAGAGAGTGGGCTGGCTGGGCCAGTAGAGTCACTAGCAATGGTAGTAGGTCAAAATCCCAAAGTGAGAGGGGGGTCACGAGAGGGCGCACTATGAGGAGGGCCGCTATGAAGAAGAGTAGACAGGTTGTGATAGCGAAGTAATGATAAAGGGGGAGTATGTGATATTTCTCCAACTGAGGGTGAGATTGTTGAGTGAAAGTCAATTGGAAAAATGTCCCACATTACTAAGGAGAAGAGAGATTAGTTGGGTTATATGGTTGATGAGCCGTATTTATACGACTCACCGAGTCAGCAATTCTCACCAATTCGACACTTTGTCATGTGAACATTTACTTGTTAAGTGCTATGTTGCATTTCAGGTACTTTGGAAGGTCTAGGAGGAATCGGGATTAAAAGATGGCATCTTAGGCCAAAATCACCACAAGGCATTATTGGCCCACACTTGAGTTCCAAGCCAAAATTGGCCCACTTGCAAAATCTCGATGGTTCTAGAAGCATCTCATCATTTGGCTCATGCCAATCCATCTTGGCTACTTCCAGAGCAAGAGTGGTGCCCAAGTCAAGAGGAAATTCTAATCCATTTCCTTTAAATAAGCCCCCTTGGCCAAGGAAATGAGAGTTCGAAATTGATACCAAAACTCTCCTCAAAATCGGATCACTTGGAGCTTCTCTCTCTACTCTTCACTTCGGCAATAGATAGCATTTCCTTTACTTTCTGTTATTGCTATTGTATTCCTTCTCATGGATACTAGTAGCTAAACCCCCTATTCGGTTTAGGGATTCATATATTGTGGCAACGTTTTGAGACCCTTTACTTAATGCTATTTTGTGTTCTACTAGTTCTTGTGCCACTTATCTCGGATTGAACAAGCAAAGCTAAGTGGATGCTTGAAATGGCAAAGCTTGGCCGAGTAGTTCAATCCCTCTATTTGCCGCTTGTTTGATACTGAAACGTGAGATCAAGCGGCTGCACTTAGCCTAATACATCTTGAAATGGAGTATTAGTCTTGCTAGAACTAGAAGAGTCTATATCTTGAAATGGAGTAGATTGTGGTGTAAGTGCTTGAAATGGCCTTACTTCGGGTTATAACCTGAAACGGAGTAACCACACTCATGGACACGAAATCAGATCATTAGAGGTCGATGATGAACGGAGGCACAATAGAAGGCCCCTAGGCCGAATACTTCCTCTCGATCGAAAACCACTTCAGTTATTTACTTTCGCACTAGTCGATCGAAAACCACTTCAGTTATTTATTTTCATTATTGCTTTCAAGAACAACAAGTAACCGAACTAGCTCTCTTGGGTTCGACCCCTACTTGCCGCTCTACTAACTCATAGTGAGCCAATAGTAGTGGACTTATAAATTGTAAATTTGAGAGGTCACGACGACGGCCTGTCAATGGTTCTATAAAACCAAGACCCACGAGCTTAAGCTTTTGGGTAACAACGAGACTATGAACTATATGAACTAGCAAAATTTAACATCATCATCTGAAGGCTAGACTTAGGCTTCACTCTCAAAGTCTTACGACTTTTTAAAGCCCGACTGATTCAAGACATACAGAGAATTAAATAAATAAGTTCATCTCTAGTTGTTTCAATTCGTGTTCCATTCATTTTCTATTAGAATGACATACCACTTGTATTGTTGTATTGATTACAACTTGTTTTAAGTGAGTTACGATATTTTCCGCAAAAAAAAGTGAGTTGCACTATTCCTTTGTGGAATAAAGGAAGCCATTTTTACTCAATATGTTTGAATCCGACATTGTACAAACGCAACCCTATATTTATTGGAGGGTTTTATTAAATAGAGCCCGACAAGTTTAATTTAAAATTGATGTTGATGTCGTTGACCACCATTGTTGTGTTTGGTTACTTCAAAAATTCATTTCATGTCCGTGCATATTTGACATTGGTTAATGAGTATAAAGCTAGTAAGTTGGATATACATAAAAATTTAAGAACGTAAGTAGACAAATTGAGTAGACTGAGGCTCGTCAGGTGAACATAAAGTTCCAAGGCCTGAATTCTATTTAAGATCAGTGGTAGTGACAAAATTAGTGTTTTTAATCTGTTTGAGCTATGTTTTGACTTTCCTAAGTTTAATCTAAGACCGATCCAACCCTGCCTTTTGATCATATACGTTAGGCTTGGACTTTTATAAACCATAATAAATCTATCGTATATTGAACTAAGCTTACATAGTCCGACCTTTTGGAAAGTCCACTTCAGCCGACACTGATGATCAGTGTTCTAAAAAACGGCGTCCTGGGCGGCGCCTGGGCGGTCTGGGCGGTGCCTGGGCGGCGCCTGGGCGGTCCTGGGCGGTTAAATCGGCTTCTGGGCGGTCTAAATCGGTTTTTAGGCGGAATGATCAACTACATGTCAATAGTCAAACTTGAAGGGCTTATTTGTTAATTTTTAAAAATTAACTTATTGAAACTAGGATTTAGATTTCAATGCTTCAATTTGTATTGTTTCTGGTGCATGTTTCTTATTTTTCATAATTTGGATTTGATTAAATGTTCATATTTCTTTGCAATGTGCATGAAGTTATGTGGAAGAAGAAGTTTGTATATTAAATAATGTATATATAATTATATATTTTAAAATATTAAAATATTCGAAACCGATTAATCCCCGCCTAGGCCCCGATTAATCCCCGCCTAGGCCTTTTCGGGACCCGTCCGCCCGATTCCCGCCTAACATTTTTTTGAACACTGCTGATGATAGAACCTTTGGCAATCAAAGACCAACTCGAATTTCAGCGTAAATAATGAGGCAAGAACATGGGCTGACAGATAGGGCAAGCTTGTAGCGGAACTATCATGATAGAGATGAATTATAAATCGAGTGGGTCAACCCATCCTTCTCGACAAAATAATTAGACTTCATGGACTAAAGCTCAACCTAAGAGGCAATTTTTGATTACTTAACACATCAGGTTTAGTTCAATTCGAATAGAGAAGTGAAGCTAAATAGGAGTCGGTTTAGGGCTTTATAGAACTGGCGCAACATAGAGAAGGATCTTCACCATCATTGGATCCCTTCTTGGATTTTCCCTGAGCATTATTGAAGTCAAGATGTGATGAATAAGCATCATCTAGGTGGATGTTACACATGGAGAGTCACTAGTCCAAGGTCGGCAAAGACCACCTTCAAGAGGGTCACCAAATGCGTTAGTTACTATTGGACTTCATGGGACTATATAAGATGGACGTGGGAAGCAGCTTTAAGCATCAAGAATAATGAGAAATGAGTCTTTTATCGATTAATTAGAATAGTTAGTTGGGCTAAGCCTTGGGTCTAAGTTCAATCTACGATACAAAGGTTGTTCGGGGACATTGTTTCCCTATTGTATCAAGCTCACTTGAGCCATCTATCCTTGTTTATGATTTTCATTCAATAAATCAAGCTTCCATAGTGCTTCCATATTGTGGTTTGTATCATTTTTGCCTCATAGCATAGCAGTTAAGAACCAGTGGCGTTGACAACATGCAATGAAACAAAATTCCAAGGTGGAGCCGAAAATCTTCAAACCATGGTGGCTAAGTTCCATTTTGCATTATATGCAAGGTGCAAATCACTAGAAGAGAAGATGGATTCATCACTGAATGATGGTTTTCTCATGTTCCTTGAGAAGCTCTCTTCAATTGAGTTATTAAAGAAGCGAAAGAAGAGCGACGATGCAGTAAATCCTTTAGACTCCTCCATTTATGAAATTCTTAATAATGTCGGAGGGGTCATGGGGGAGGATGTACAACATTTTGAGACATATGTTGGTGATATTCGAGCACCCGAAAGGAGGATCCGAAGCATTTTAGATTTGCCACAAGACTTGAAAGAGCAAAAATCATTCCAATGCTAATTTTATCCCGAAGAGCCGTAAGATTACTTCTGATCAAAGCTTCTTTATAGAACGAGCTAAACGAGAGGCAATAATAACCCCTATAGGCCAATGATGGACAAGCCTAACAACCAAGAATAAAGTTAGAAGAGCCTTCGAAGAACGAGCTCGTTCAAGAACCAAAGCAAGCACATTCCTACACATTATGGGATTCAGGTCCAAATCTGGAGCAACATACTTACGCAAGAAGAAGAGCAGTATGGATCTATAATAAAGACCAGCCAGTGGCAGAAGTGTCAAGATCTTATAACACTTGAATTCAAAGGGCGGAGTTGTCAGCCCTTGAGGGCGAGATCAAGCATGGTGGGATGCACTAGGCTAAGCGGTACTTGGCGAATAGACTTCGTGAATCCGAGAAGAGGCGCTTGTTTATAACGCGCTGTCTATTGTACACTTAAGACAACAAGTCTTTAAGAAGCTAGCATTGTCTTAAGTTACATTTTTAATGACAGCTTTTTTGTGAAGCGGTTTCTATTAAGCGTTATGTACTAGTGTAAGCTCACACAACTCGACTTTGTGGAAAGTCCACTTCAGCCGGCACAGGTGATAGAACCTTGGCAATCAAAGACCAACTCAGATTTAGCGAAAAAAGAGAGGTAAGAATATGAAAGATTAGGCAAGCTTGTAGCGGTATTTTTGAGTCAAAGATGACCTATATATCAACTGAGTGGCTCAACCCTTCCTTCTAGAGCAAATAATGGGACTGCATGGACTAAAGCTCAACCTAAGATAACCGCATATTCTGGTTATCTAACACATCTTATTTGGTTCAATTCGGATAGAGAAGTCAAACCAAAAAGAAGTCAGTTTGAGACTTTATTGAACCGACATAACATAGAGAAGGATCTTCACCATCATTGGATCCCTTCTTAAATTCTCTCTGAGCATTGAGATTGTCAAGATGTGATGAATAAGCATCATCAAGGTGGTTGCTACACATGGAGAGTCAAAGGTCCAAAGCCATCAAGGATCATCTTCAAGAGGGTCATTATGCGTCTGTTACAACTTGGCTTCATAGGACTATATAAGGAAGACGTGGGTAGCAGCTCTAGGCATCAAGAATAATGATAAATGAATATTTTCTGGGTCACTTAGAATAGTTAGTGAGGCTAAGTATTTTGGCCAAGTTCAACATTCGATTAAAGAGTTATTTGAGGCATAATTTCCTTATTGAATCAAGCTCATTTGAGTCATTTATCTTTATTTATTCATTTTCGTTCATAAATGAAACTTCGACAACGTTTCCGTATTTCAGTTCATATCAATTGGCCGTAGTGTTATGCTCCTCCAAAGTTCGTCCGATGCAATATCTAAATCGAAATTAAATAAAAAGAAAAAAATCCGTACAACTTTTATTTTATTCATTTTCTAATGTAAGAAAGAGACAACGTGAATTTTCAGTAGATTGTTGCGACACGTTTTAACTTTTATTCATGTTTTTGATTCGTTAGAGCATCTACACCAGTAGGCAAATTGAGAAGGTACGAGCTATTGTGGCGCGGGTGCTTGAGGGTGAAGCTGTGCAACGTAGAAGTGGGAGTGCTCGGAGAAGAGAAAGTGCCAAAGCAGCTGCTCGGCGAGCAGCTGCTGAAACACGTACGGACATGTGCAGTGCTTGGGGTTTAGAGAATGGGCCGGTTGCTGTTGGGCCTGTTTTTGGCCCAATTGATTAATTATTTCTTTTTTCTATTATTTATGTGCATTTGACCAGTTTGACTTTGGTCTAATTGTGGTTCAATCCTAACGGGAATAATATAACGATCCGTTAATCGGGTCCGTTCATCTCAACCAAGATCTAATCCAATGGTCCAAATTAATTTATAACGGAAATATTTTCAAAATTTCAGAAAGGGTGCGGTTCAGGTACAAACCTGTTTATAAATAAAAACTACAAACCAATTATTAAGCCGACACGTGTCCAATTTTAGTCGAAATCCCGAACAAAACACGGAGGGGTATAATAGTCATTCCACACGGATGGGTATAAAACCTAATAATGTTATTTTCAATTTAGTCCAAAAGTTGTTAATGATCAGACTTAAAAACTTAATGATCAGACTTAACAATAGCCAATGATCAGACTAAAAATACTTAATGTTCAGACTTAAAATTGGTAATGTTCGGACTTAAAAAGAAGCAATGTTCAGACTTAAAATTGGTAATGTTCAGACTTAAAAATAGCCAATGATCAGACTAAAAATACTTAATGTTCAGACTTAAAATTGGTAATGTTCAGACTTAAAAAGAAGCAATAATCAGACTTAAAAATAGCCAATGATCAGACTAAAAATACTTAATGTTCAGACTTAAAATTGGTAATGTTCAGACTTAAAAGAAGCAATGTTCAGACTTAGAATGAGTAATGTTCAGACATAAAAATAGCCAATGATCAGACTAAAAATACTTAATGTTCAGACTTAAAATTGGTAATGTTCAGACTTAAAAAGAAGCAATGATCAGACTTAAAAATAGGCAATGATCAGACTAAAAATACTTAATGTTCAGACTTAAAAAGAAGCAATGATCAGACTTAAAATTGGTAATATTCAGACTTAAAAATAGCCAATGATTTGACTAAAAAGACTTAATGTTCAGATTTAAAATTGGTAATGTTCAGACTTAAAAAGAAGCAATGATCAGACTTAAAAATAGGCAATGATCAGACTAAAAATACTTAATGTTCAGACTTAAAAAGAAGCAATGATCAGACTTAGAAGACTTAATGTTCAGACTTAGAAGACTTAATGTTCAGACTTAAAATTGGTAATGTTCAGATTTAAAAAGAAGCAATGATCAGACTTAAAAAGAAGCAATGATCAGACTAAAAATACTTAATGATCAGACTTAAAATTGGTAATGTTCAGACTTAAAAAGAAGCAATGATCAGACTTAAAATAGCCAATGATCAGACTAAAAATACTTAATGTCCAGACTTAAAAAGAAGCAATGATCAGACTTAGAAGACTTAATGTTCAGACTTAGAAGACTTAATGTTCAGACTTAAAATTGGTAATGTTCAGATTTAAAAAGAAGCAATGATCAGACTTAAAAAGAAGCAATGATCAGACTAACAATACTTAATGATCAGACTTAAAATTGGTAATGTTCAGACATAAAAAGAAGCAATGATCATACTTAAAAATAGCCAATGATCAGACTAAAAATACTTAATGTTCAGACTTAAAATTGGTAATGTTCAGACTTAAAAAGAAGCAATGTTCAGACTTAAAATTGGCAATATTCAGACTTAAAAAGAAGCAATGATCATACTTAAAAATAGGCAATGATCAGACTAAAAATACTTAATGTTCAGACATAAAATTGGTAATGTTCAGACTTAAAAAGAAGCAATGATCAGACTTAAAAGACTTAATGTTCAGACTTAAAATTTGTACTGTTCAGACTTAAAAAGAAGCAATGATCAGACTTAAAAATAGGCAATGATCAGACTAAAACTACTTAATGATCAGACTTAAAATTGGTAATGTTCAGACTTAAAAAGAAGCAATGATCAGACTTAAAAGACTTAATGTTCAGACTTAAAAGACTTAATGTTCAGACTTAAAAAATAGGCAATGATCAGACTTAAAAGACTTAATGTTCAGACTTAAAAAATAGTCCGATCATCATCTATTTTAAGTCTAAGTATTTATTTATTTTAAGTCTGATCATCATCTATTTTAAGTCTAATCATCATCTATTTTAAGTCAGATAATCATCTATTTTAAGTCTAAGTATTTATTTATTTTAAGTCTGATCATCATCTATTTTAAGTAAATTTTACTGTAGGCAAAAGTCAAAAGTGCTACAGTAAAAGTCAATTTTACTGTACCAAAAGTCAAATTTTATTCTAAATGATCAGACTTGAGGCATGATGATCAGACTTAAAAACGTACTGTAGCGAAAGTCGAATTTTACTGTAGCGAATTTTAAGAAAATTATACCCCTCCTATCTTTTATATATTTTTTAAAACCTAAGTTTAGGCAGGACATAAAATCAGTTCTTTTGAAATTAATAAACCACTCCTGTTGAAGTTGAGACATGGTCCTTGGGATTGGTTTATCAAGAATGAGAGACAGAAATTTCTAGATACGAGCAGCCTATGTAGCACGGACACTCCATTTTTTTGGAGACTTGCCGTGTCGGACACTCGGACACTCCTCGGACACTCGGACACGCCTCGGACACTTGGATCGGTCGACACTTGCAATTAAACCAATTTTTTTAAAAAATATTGGACAATCGGCCGACACGTCTGGCTCAACCCCGCATGTGTTCTTTGAAGATAGTCTAGAAAACGCATTATGAGTCTTTTATGCGTTTTTGTGACTTTAATGTTTAACTATTTTATTTTTAATTTCAAAAGAATTGCGCATGGTTAATTATAATTATATTTTTATATAATTTATGTCGCCGTGTCCTGTCGTGTCCACTTCTTATACATTTTGAGTTTGGCGTGTCCACGTGTCTTGCCGTGTCCGTGTCCGTATCCGTGTCCGTGTCCGTGCTACATAGGGAGCAGCTACCTCACTGTGAATGAACATGTGTTCAGTGTCCTCCACCGCAGCCTGTGTATAGCACCAGCACTGACTTCAACGGCAAGATTATGTGAGACTTCTTATAATGATATTACAGTCAAGCTAATGAAAAGTACCTCAAATTGAAAAAAATTGTTGAGGCTGAGTGGAAGGCGAAAGCTGTTTTTTTTAATAAAATAAAGTCATTACATAATTACCATATAAGTGAGGCCTGAAACACATAGTGCTAGGATTGTTAGTTAGCTATACTAGTCAAGTATCGATACACGTTGAGTATGTATGTAGTGAAAATTAACTAAAGTGTAAAAGTAAATACGAGACAACAATATATAGTGGAAACTTAGATACTGAAAATAGTATCTAGGAAAAACCACTATCTTCTAGTTTCCACTAGAAGGATTTCGGAACGATTACTTGTATTGATGTTATCGGTTACAATGAATCTTAGTGATGGTCTAACTCAGTGGTGTACCGTAATTCTCCCAGACGAATCATAGTGATGGTCTAACTTTGTTGTACCTACACCGCAAGCAACTTTCCACTCCTGCTCAGATCGCACACTGGCTCACTCCGAAATACGCTCTTAAACCTCCGATTCAAAGCTTCTTCGAAACTGCGATCTCCGGTCGTTCTTACTTCAGTAATCACGCAGCCAAGGATTTCCAGTCCGAACCGCGCTCTGAAAGGCAGCGGTAGCATCCTTTATATAGCCGTACTCGAACCGGATAGCCCGAGATTTTCTTAGAGAAAATCTCTCATCTTGCACCACAAGCTTGTGCAAAATCTTCCAGCTGATTCATCCATCCCATAATGTCTTCATCAGCCTTCCAATTAGATCGTCCCATCGATCTAATTGGATATGCGGTTGAGATAAAGTTTCCTAAAATCTCTCACGCAATCTTCCCAAATCAAGATCACGGTTAAATCTCGTTACAAGCATCTTGAACTGATCTTGGGCAATCTACCAGCATATATATGCTGTATCCGATCTTGGGAGCAAAAGAACCACCGAGAATATTTATGGAAATATTATCGTCCTCTGTCATATCAGATTTTCTGTTTCCGATTCTGAAGGCTCGCAATCCGATATATTTCTGTTGCCCGGCCATAGGGCAAAGTATGGCGTTCTGTTGCCTATCCGTAGGACAAAATACGGTGATTTCTGTTGCCTGGCCATAATTCAAAGTATGACGTTCTGTTGCCCGACCATAGGGAAAAGAATGGCGTTCTGTTGCCCGGGCCAAGTACGACGACAACGTCCTGGGACTCATGATTGGATTGCGACGCCGTTCTGCCTGCTCCGGTTTCTGAAATTTTGAAATGATTCTGATCAGCTAAGTTCTATATATGTTTTTCAAATGATTCTATCTGGCTAAGTTCTGCGTAAGTTTTAAATTCATCTTCTAATACTCTATCTTTGTCCCTGTTTATTGTATATGGTATATTTCGATAATCATTATTTTCGCATCACTCATGATTTACTCAGTTCGGGTCTATGTTACTTACACGAGCCGTGGACTCATGTTTTCCATGTTATGTTTTTTAGATGTCACTGACTGGACTATGGGGAATGAGTGAGAGACGCACTAGCGAAGACCATTAGTAATAAGTATTCTATGGAGACATACGTTATTTAGTTATTTGAATATCAAATCAATACTCTATTTTTTATTTTAGCGACGTGAAACTTGATTTATAATTTATATTTAATTTAATAATGTAAAATGATTGAGGCTTCGTACTTTCCATTTGTGGTTTAGGGGACGTGCGGCCAATGTGATGCCGTTTTGGAGTCTATAACTTTTGGGGTGTTACACCTACTCCAGGGGATACGTACTCCAACAATTTCCTCATTTTTTATGATGACAACCATACTCTTCACAAGAGATAATAATCGCATGAAAACACATGTACATATTAATCTCGACACTAGCATAGACTAGTAACATCGTTTTTAAGCTAACGAATCTTTGATGAAGGAGATTTCAAACTCCCAACCTAATCCAATAAAACAACAAGATTACAGTTTACTTTATGTCAAGATTTTAAGCTAACAAACCTATGATGAGAGAGATTTTAAACTCCTAGATTACCTTTGGTGTATGCAAGTCCCCCTCACATGTGCAACCTACCCCTGTGCACGCAACAGTAATCACAGTTCACTAACTATTCATTAAGCACTTGTCAGCTTCCTCTTTTAATAGGCAAAGTGACGAGTGTTGATATCATTCCCCCTCAGAGTATGTTTCATCTTATCTTCCCCTTTTGGCATCATCAAAAATCTCGAGTCGTATTGTTAGAGCAATAATGTGTAAGTCCAAAGTGCAGTTCAAACATCAAACCATTAGAGTATGCACGAGAACAAAAACACCCCTTTCATTAAACGAGAGCATAACAAAAAATAGCAAACATTAGGAATGAGAAAAATAAAAAAGTTTGAAAAAAAAAACAGGGGGATTAATGCGCTAGGAGTTTCAAGGCTTGGACGGAAGTTTCCTAATATCGGAATTTCCAAATGTCGAAGATTTCAAGATTTGGAGTCGGCTAACAAAAAGATCGGGATAAGATATTCAGGAGAATATCATCAAATATTGTTGAAGATTATCAAGCATCCGTGATAAGAAAGAAGGATATCTTGGAATATTATTCAAAGACTGGATACGATAGCTAGAGAATATTTAGGAATATTTCCTAAATATTTGATAGAGTATCTCAACCGATTTGGGAAGCTGTCGAGGAGTATAAATACACGGCTAGGGCTTCTAAATCACTATTATCTTTTGGAGAAGTTAAACACGAGTGATCATTAAGCCAAGGAGAAGCGACGGCCGGCTGGTTTTTCACATTGGAAAACCAATGACGCTGTGACAGTCTGTTCAATGTGCTGATCAGACCTGTCTATGGAGCAACCGCTGCACACACCACCACTGACATCACGCATTCGGGAGAAGGCGTCGGAACTTCGGGAGAGGTTCCAGCACAGGTCGGGAGGGAGTCTCAAACTTGACCATAGGGGATCGAGGGGGAGCCGATATCACAAATCAAAGAGAAAATAGTTAGAGGCTAGGCAGTTACAAACATGAGTTGTGTAAGTATAAGTCTGACTGTAGCTCTAAACTTTTAATCAAGATTTGCTACCCTATAGGGCGTGGGAAGCCCTCCAGAGTAGACTGGTTGCCAAACTGGGAATTATATTGTTTGTGCTTGCGCTGTTTACTTTCGGATATCATCTGCTAAAGTGTTCTAGTTTGTGTTAGAACACATCCAAGATCTGCTCTTGAACAGACGACAATATTTCAATATATATAAGGCAGAGCACTATTCGGTAAATTCTGATTTACCGAATCAATTTACCGAACCGAATTGATTTGGTTTGATAAATCGGCAAAAATGGTAATTTACTTATCGGTAAATCGGTAAATTTTTGTCGGTATACGGGCTAGATTTTCTAATTTGCTAATTTACCGATTTACCAAATAAGAATTTTTTATTTTTAATAAAATCAATATTTATTAAAAAATAAAAAATTTTAGATGAAAAATTTGTTTAAACTTTAATTTTTAACCCCCAATTTCAGAAAATTTTTGAGATATAATTGTGTAGATCAGTTTTTTTGAACTTTTGTATTTTTTTGTTAGATGATTAATTATTATTTTTTGAAAAAATTTAATATAAATAGGGACGGACCCAGGAATTTTGATAGGGGTGGCAGACGAAATTTTTTTTACGAAGTCTGAATACACCTCCAACGCTTTCTTTCCTTTGCCATGACTGGCGTACCCTACAATCAATGAACTCCAGAGTATGACATCATACATCTGAACTGACTGTGCTGATTGTTATGCTTGTCTGTGCCCAAATAATAAGCCACATTGCAGGCTTGAGCTGCTGAATACACAAATCCAATAATACTCACAACCATACAATACCTGCACCAAACTCAAACAAAAAACCAATTAACTGGATCGATTTAGAAATTTTTCGAAAAAATCTGAGAGATCTGAGTAGTGTACGTGTGTACGATTCTTTTTTTGATGGGTACGTGTGTGCAATTTTGGTGTAATAAATTTTGTACAGAGCCACAATCATATCATTGTTTAATGCTAATAATTGATCAATACCCAGAAAAATAAGCAATTCTGGTGTATTATTTAATATTATACTAATAATTGATCACGTCTGACAATTTTCAAAAATATCTTATTGTTTTGTAACTAACCTGTGCACAATAATCAAAATGCTGACAACGTTCTAATAAAACTTTCACATTTCTTTTTTTATCATCGCAGAAAACTGATCCTTTTTGATTTTTGTTACCTCTTGGGCTCGATCATGGGCCTTATCATTAGTCCAACTGTAATATTTGAAACTATAAGGGTTTAGTTAAAAAAATAGAAAGTTATTATTTTATTACTGTTCATTATCTTCTTCATCACAAACACACGGGAAACCCTAGTATAGCACGCCGTCCGCCATTGTTGATGACGACTGAGCTTTTCCATCTTCAAATAAGTCGATTTTAGGTGATAATTTGCCCAGAAGCACACTAATCGGTCAAACCACATTGGAATCCATCAAGTCATCAAGTGCCCGATTAATTTTTCGGAAAAATCTAGGGGTGACATCTGCCACCCCCGGCCTTAACTGGATCCGTCCCTGAATATAAAGAAGAAAATTTATCAAAAGACAATTCAGTAAATTTCGAAAATTTACCGTTTTGCCGAAATGTTTGTAGACTATAAATTCGGTTCGGTAATCGAAATAAAAAATTTTAGTCGGTCAATTCGATTCGATCAATTCTGTAAACGATAAAATTAGTAAATTACCGAATGCAGACCCCTTGATATATGGATGAACAATAAGCAATATCCTTGAACAATTAAGTTTAAAAAAAATCATGAGGTAGTTTGCATAAAAAAAATCTTTAAGTCTCTTCTTGAAAATTTGATTGTACTCTCTCCTCTTGAAGACATGAATCTACTACGTTCTCATCTTCACCAACAGCTGATGTTCCAACCCCTTGCTCAGCAAAAGGCGCTTATCATGAGGAGCTTTCATACCACAATAAGTGCACAACCTTTTCTGTTTCTTTGATTATTCTATGCATATTTCCATTTTGGTCTTTAACCTTTTCCGCATCCTTTGTTCCTTGCAATATTGGTTACCTGAATGCTTATAATGCCGATTGAGGAATGACAAGAACAGAGCTAAAAAATTCTGATTCTGATTTTGCTTTCTCTTTTATATCATCGGAGAGAAACAGGGAATTTAGATTTTTAACACATTCCAAGAAAATCTTCATTTTTTCCTAGTAATCCTTTACAAATTGAACAACCAACCAAAATTCAGATCAAATTTTAGAGACTAATAATAATGGCATCTGACTTCAACACGAATCTATAGATGTTTCAGTTTCAATCAATTTTGAAGCTTCCTTACACCATCTATTCATGACAAGACACTTGCGGATTTTGTCAAACATAAGGGAGTTCAAAACATGAAATATATGCCTGCATATAACACCATATAACTAGAACTTGTTGTAACTGCAGATTGCATTACTCGATGAGACTATAAATGACACCTTGTTATAAGAAATATGATTAAATAAGATATGAGTATTTTTAAGAGGACATCAAATAGGAGAATATGTTGTATCAGTTTTGTGATCCAATTTAATTCTAACACTCCTCTAGGCTCAAATAGCAGTGCGGAATCCCGGGTAAAACTCAACTAAAGTCGTGTTAAGATGAATATACCTTTGGAAGAATGAATGTTTGCTTTCAGATCGGTAGGTTGTCCTTAACAGATTACAAATAACTACGTGTTTTAAATAAATTGGAATCCACCATCTTCCTACCTTTTTTTCTTTGTGTGTGCCTAAAAGGCTATCTTTGGATTTCTTTTGCTTGTTAAAACCCTCATGGTGACACATCATAGGATGAATAAGCACATTTCCATCTTTATGAATCTTCTTCGTACCAGAGCGCACACAAAACCTGCATATATTCGCATATCATGTATAGAAACTAACTGTCGCATCTAATGTATCAAATGAAAGTCCTATGCATGGCTTATGCTCATCAGAGCATGGCGGGGTGCAACATTGCATACCAAGAGGGATAGTAACAACTTTATCTCAACCCCCTGAATTAAGAGTGTCATCATCAGTCAGATAGTTTATGTCCACTGTATTGACAACGATTGAACATTTAGTTTTAAGTCTGAATATTTAGCCTTAAGTCTAAACATTTAGGCTTAAGTCTTAATAGTAAGCTCAATACGTGAAAATTTTGAAATGTTTTACTAATGTCAATTAACATGGTAATGGTATATTTTGTGATCGAATTATTCATCATTAAATTATAGATCCTACTAATCTACAACAACTTAACATTATGTTTTAAATCTAGACATTTAGCCTTAAGTCTGAACAATAAGCGGAATACATGAACATTTTAAAATTTTCTACTATATAGTATCAAATAACATGAACATATACATTCTGATCGAATTTTTTATTAGGTAACACTGCTACTGTCAATTTAAAACGACTAAACATTAACCATTAAGTCTTACCATTATCACTTAACTTTGAACATTAAGCCAAATACGTGAACCATTACACAAATTTGAATGAATAAATTAAAATAACAATTAAACTAATACATTTCGAATCTTATACATGGTGATAGAATAATACAACAAAAACACAAAACGAAAAGCGTAAAAGTGAAAACCTCCCATAAACTCAATCAAAAACACAAAAACTAACTAACGATCCTCCGATTACGCTATCTGAATCATCCATGTGTTACAATGGCTAACCCCTAAAATCGATCGAATTGAACAGTTACCGAGATTCGAAATCGAGAACTAAATTCAAAATAAAATAAAATTAATTACATTAATGACGAAATTATGAAAAGACTATATTCCCCTCCGTGTTCGATTACAAAAATTCGGAAGATTTGACAGTTGTCAGCTTCTAAGGGGTTTGGAGTTAATATATTTAAATACGGTTTATAAAGGAATTGCGCTCTTAAAAGATAATTTTCTATATTTTAATTCAAAGATCCATAACACAAAACATTTTGATTTGGCAACATCAATTGAAGCATTCAATTAATCAAATAATTATCGAGGAGTGATTTATATTTTAAAAAAACAAATGCAAAATGTTGTCTTTAGAATCATACAAATTTACTTCAAGTTATAGAAAAATAGTATTGGTTAAAGGGGTCGCAATCCCATGAGAAGCATATGCCTCATGAGAAGTGAGATTTTTGTATGTCTGTTCATCTCGTTTGATTTATGGTCCATGTTGACCCTACTTAATTTCAAAATTCATTTCTTTATCCCGTTTAAATATGTAAGAAGGGAACTATTGTCAAAATAAACATCTGATTAACCGTAATCCCTCCAATTTTGAAAACGTATCCACGACCTAAAATTTTGAAGTTCTCTTTTACGAATTGTAACCTGAATCGTTTAATAGTCGGTGATCGTTTTGCGCAGGAGATATTGGCTAAGAAACTAACCAACAACATTACAATTCGATATGACGCAAAATTTGTGATTTGAATACTAAAATTCTTAAAGACTAAGTGGGAAGCATTGCATAGTTTATATAATTCAAGGTCTAATTAGTAAAGTTCGTAACTATTAATGACTTCGTGATGACCAAAGTCGCCACCAATTTTTGTTTTCAAATAATGACTTTCAATCATCAATGACCATTTTGTCCTCGTTTGTTGCTTGCATATTATATTTTATGATAAGTGAGAAAATTGTAAGGAAATCAAGATGCCGGGTAGAAAAATTGAGCTGCTGGTTCAAATTGCCAAAGGTGTGCAGAAACCAGATCCCAATCAGTCTTTAATGGAGATGTTAGAGCAAGGAAACACGTCCTTCTACTCAGTCCAGAGCTGCAATGACCGCGTACACAACTTATTGGGTTGTACTAACTCCTCTCAGATATTTGGTTCTGTATTTCCCCTCTGATATCACTCACTTCACAGCAGTTTCTAGTCTGTCAGCAAAGGAAGGGAACTTGTGATGCACAAGAATCATTGCAGACGAGAGAAGCTAAACAACGGGATTTGCCTTCTTTTGTTCCAGTAGCTTATCATTTCCAACATTATTACCAGCCAAAGCTCCTTGCTCGAGCACAACAAATTTAGCCCCAATATTGTCTGAAAACAAATTCATATCGCTGTGACTTGTCGAAATAGATATGAGTTAATATATGTAATTGATTCACTACAAATTTTGGAGCAAACGGACGAGAACAAAAAATCAAAGTAACGTTATCGCATAGTTGCCCACAATGATACCCTTACGTTAACATGCCCGATTGTCGCATTTTTCATTAACGTAAGGAGTGTGCGATAACGGCACGTTAAAGCCATTCGTGAACATTACGATAATTATACTATAACAGGATGCACGTTTTTAGGTATATTATAATAATATACTAATTAGTGCTTTTTTTCAATAACATACTAATTAGTGTCAATTATAAATTCTCCTGCATTTTTGATACCAAAACAAATTTCCGTGCATTTCACAATACATGCTTCTACATATTACAGTTTCAGGTTTTTTTGCACACTGGTCCAACCGATCCATCATACGGCACTCCAAAACGTATGAGTACACAAAAAAAGGTTATTAGTTTTCCGAAGTAAGCCGAACAACAACACGAATCACTGGATTCCATATCATCGTCGATCATCTTCGCGATGCCGGAGCTGAGAACTGGTGTCCCTAAACAGGGCCTACGTCAAGTCAGAAATAGCTTGCTGCTGTTGCTGTTGGAACTGCAACATCTGCTGCTGTTGCTGAGTCATTTGTTAAACCAAAACATCGACCTGTGTGCTTGTAGAGGGATCAGTAGAAACAGCGCGTTGGGAACCAAGCTTGTGGAACTTCAAACCCTCTACTAAACTGGCAGCGGACCCAACATGTTTCGGAAGCTTTGTTCTATTGTTCAGCCCTATTATTTGTGATCCGACTTCCAAATCCACAAGTTGAGGTACACGACCATCATTTTCCTCACTAAGAGTGTCGTGTGCTTCCTTCAGTTCACGCTGACATGAAACACAAAGCATCCGTCAATTCAAAGTATCTATCATTCATCAGTTGGAAAAAAACAATAATAATGGGTACTGTTTACTTGCATAGAACGGAACATCCATAAATGTACAAAATAGGTAACAATCGATGTTAAGGGTACAAATGAATATTTTCAGAATCAAATGACCAAACCCACGATTGAGATTATAGCAGAAACTGGCTCCCTTTACGTCGCCAATTCACCAAACAAATCAAAACATAAATTCTCTCACAAAAAATGGACTAGCCGCACAACAAGTAATAGAATGCAGATGGTTTAACATTGACATCTGTCATAATATTAACACAAATAACTTCAAATTTAATACGTGTCCTACACTTACAGCTTTCTTTCTCTGCATAAGCCTCGCACAGATACGTTCCATTTGAGCCTGTCCCACATGTCTTGGCAGTACACAGTCCTTCCCAGACATGTAATAGTCATTACTTAGAACATTACTCACTTTATTAATTATAATTAAATTCGTCCACCATAAACACTCACCAGTTCATCGCGATGAACATCTGCACCTTTTGGACCTCCCCTGAGCAGTCGAGAATCTAATGAACACGGCGGCCGTAAGTCTGCCTTGGCGCATTAGGTGACCTGGAGATAGGAAGCTGCTGCGGAGGTTGAATTGTTTGAAGTTCAGCAGTTGGAGGTCCGTAAGTTATTGGCATCGATGTACCAGCATTAGCCGCTAAGCCTGCTCCGATCAGTCCAGTATCGGACTGCTCCCAGAGACACGATCGAGAGCCCCTTTTTTTGAGCGGTCTAAAACCGTCCACACCGTTGGCTATTCTCTTCCATACCTTTTTACGCCGTACGGCATACATGTTACATAAAGAATGTATGTTAGTGAAAAAATATACGGACATTACTAATGTAACTAAAAACAGATGCATTAGAAGTGTAATTGGAAATACTTCGAAAACAAAATGTCATTTGAATTAAAAAACATTGCCAGGAAGCAGTGTAACCATACAAAGGTAAATCATTACGGGTAATGGACATCATACGCAAATGAAGAATACATTTACCAATCAAAACTGACAAGAACCTAAAGGAGGAGTACAAGTAGTAACCACGGCCAAACTGAAACCATATGCAGTACGAACTTGATGTGCGGGCAAACCCTAGTTTCAAAATGAAATCGAAAGGGAGTAGGTACCTTGTACGGTACGTCCACTTCTCATCACGGTTCGGAATAAGCTTCAGCTACAGTAACGAATCTGGCGTAGCGGTTGTGATGTGGTTTGTGGCGCCAAGCTAGCAGACTTGGTCCACAGGCTTGGGACTAGGATCAAAGTGGAGTGCATGGTAGAGGTTAATGGGCCTGTTAGTGTGAAGATTCACAGCATGATGACTCATCGGATTGGGAGTTGTGTAAGGGAGAACGTGCCAATGGTATCCTCAACATATACCGAACTGGACCCCAAGCACTGGGACATAGTCGGCAATTACCTAAGCGTGAGTTTAATTAGTTTAGTAATAATTACACATTATTGTCGAACTCTTTATTTACGGAGGTGTATAATTACATGTTTACTTTAATGTTTTTTTTTGTAGCCACATTTCTTCCTACACAAGAATGACACTTTGCTCTGGGAGTTTATAACAAAGATAGCCAACAGTCGCTATAAAGACTAGAAATCAGATTACCGCGCTCACTATTTGGCCCATGGAGAGAAGACCCCCAAGGAGTTCATACATAGAAAGGATGAGTGGAAATGGCTTGTGCATCACTTTAAGGAGTGATGGACCATAATTATATGAATCATAAACACAGTTAAACCCACCAAATTAGACTGGTTGTCTATTTAACTTTTGCTTGTTAGTTCCGATATTTATCTACAGGGTATTTTGGAGTCTAGAGAGAATACAGGCTGAGGAGTTTTTAAGCTGAAAATATATTACGAGTCATTCCAAGGTCACGACCAGATGCCGACTGAAGAAATCTCAAGATCCTGACATGGAATCACTCAAAACAAGTCCAACCGAAGAGCAACCAAAGTCAGTCCGGAGCTGAAATGAACCGATAGTTTTGTGAAAACCTCACAAAACTCACAAAACCTCTTCCCCCCTCTAGATGACCGATGGCTTTTGGGGGAGTGATGAGTCATGGGGGGCGGCTCCTCCCCCTATGACCTACAACCGGCGGCTTTCCTCCTCTCCATAGATGAGATGCCATGTGTTCTCATCCTCACCACATCTCCCTCCTCCCCTTAGCTATAAATACCCCATCATCCACAATCCCAAAATCATCCCATCTTCACACAACACAATCACTTATCTCTCTAGACTTTTGGGCACTTTTGTACGCTTTTGTTTGAAATCTATAATACTCCTGTTGGTTCTTGAGTATTCTAGTAGTTTTTGAGTTTACTCCTGTTGGTTCTTGAGTATTCTCCTTTACTTACTGTCTTTCAAAAACCCTCGAGCACTTAGCTATGGTATCCACCTCTATGGATATTCGTAGCTAAACTCTTCATTCGGTTGAAGGGGTGTACTCGTATCATAAAATGTTTTAGGCTATACTCTTAGTGCCTCTTCTTTGTATTCAAAACTTGTTCTATGTGCCATATATTAGGTCAGAACTTCCAAGGTTGAGTGGATGCTTGAAATGGCAAAACTCTTCCGTGGGGGTTCGTGAACATACTCGGGTAAGTGGATGCTTGAAATGGCAAAGCTTATCTGAGGAGTTCGACCTCTTTTAAACACCATTTGGTTTGATCGGAAATGATTGATCAAATGGATGCACATAGGCTAGTATACCTTGAAATGGGGTGCTAGTCTAAATAGAACAAGTGCTCTACGACCTTGAAATGGGCTAGACAGTGTGGCAAATCGAGCGCTTGAAATGGCCTTGATACACGTTTGAATACTTAGTAGGATCACTAAGGGTCAATGATAAACAGGCTATGATACAAGGCCCCTGAAACCGAATGCTTTCCTTAGATTTAAACACCACCTGCACTTGCTTTCAATTTTAGTATAAACTGCTTATCAACTGCTCACCTTCCGGAAGACTTGCCAATCACGAAACAATCGCTGTAAGTCTTCTCTTTTATTTTCAGTATTTACTTTTCTGTACTAAAAACCAAAACCAACCAAAAAAACACTTACTTTTCCGCACTAAAACCTCAATCAACCTAAAAACACGCTCCCTCGCTGTACAATTCCCTCAAAGAATAGCTTATCCCCCTAATTCCCTTGGGTTCGACCCCTACTTACCACTTGCTACCCAGTAGTGAAGTCGCGAGTATCGGACTTATAAATTTATTTGTACATTTGCTCTGACGACAAGCATCTGTCAAGGAGCCTGGTCAGCAGGTTATGTTTTTAAACTTATCCTTTATTATTTTTTTTGAAATTAACTTCACTGTTTTTGTCTTACTAATAGTTCCTCTGTTATGTAGGCTATATCTGCAAGAATGAAAGGTGCTAGGCTCAAAAAAATGAATCATCATTCTGGTAAAACTCCATTCTGCATCCGAGCATTAAAGCATTTGGAAAAGGGACACAAAGCGCCCTTTGTTGCTGCGTTTGAGGAGGTGTACTCACAGAAGCCTGAAAGCGGTCCTTTAGTGGTAACTTACTCAATCATGCTGTACAATTTAAAAGTGTTAATGCCATACATTTTATATTAGGACTGGTTTTAATAGTTTCACGGAGATGGATTGGTGTTCTGTAATGTCAATATCTATTTTGTTTTATGTTATGTGTTGGTTATGAATTTTAATGTTATGTGGTTTTATCATATTATTAATATATAATGTTATTTGTTCACGAAGATGAAAGTTTATAACTATATTTAAGTGTATGGTTTCTTTAGGCATGAGGTGTTCTTTTTTATAAATTGTTTTCTAATTTTACATAGGAGCAAATGTGTGCCGAAGTCAAGTTGCTGACCCATAACCATGACCATGATTCTGATGAACCGGACATCGTTGTTGCTGATGCTGATGCCCTTCCAACAGACAAACAACTGGTCCGACTAGGAGTGGGGGTTTCTGGGCATGGATGCAATGTCTCCGATGGTGCGAGCTTTGGTATGGGTGTCGTCTAATTTGGTGCATGCTTGACATTTGAAACTAAACTTTTGTGTAATGTATTGTCTTGCTCGTTGAACTTGTTATCCTTTTTGGTGCTGGAAAAACTGTTTCTAGCATTGTGTTTCAATTTAGACCATTTGCTAAAACTGATGGTTTCTGAATGTACGTGAATTTGTAAAATATACCTCTTTGTACTTACGCGACTGCAAGCCAGTACAATACCATACTTAAATAAACTTATGCGGCACAATAAATTACAGTAACTATACTTAGGCGACTCACTCTAACAAAAATGTTCACCTTATGCGTCTCATTGTACTACCAATATTAGATCCTAAAGCGACTGACATTGTAAACGAATTACTTAGGCGTCAGACGTAGTCAAGTAATTCGTGGTCTGCAATTAACACTTATATATCCTAACGCGACTGACGTATCTCCTTGCGTGGCTGTCATATGTTTGTCACTGACCTGAATCAGTCGTAATCGATCTTATGTCACATCCGTAATACGACTGGTCCTTATGTCACTGACTACAGTCGCATAAGACTTTATGCGAGTGAATATGTCCTTACGCGGCTAATTCAGGTCAATGACATAAGCGACAATATGGCGTAGTGATGATTTTGTTTTATCATTCACGTTGATAATGGCACATGAGAGGCAGTGGTCCATACAATCATTAAAATTCTCCCACTTGTGTATCCAAGTGATTGGCCATTGTTTTCTCAAATAGTTTGGTGGAAATGGATCCTCAATAGATGAACTTCATTGATAAAAACAACACATTCATTAATCTTCCGACCGTAATAATGGACAGGGGAAGATACGTCTAAATGGAAAATTTGACTCACTTGGCAACGGGCATTAATTTTGGTATGCCGCATCTTCTTAACATGTCGATGTTCATCAAGATGCTAAACCGGTTATTTTTGTCATGATAGTACTTATTATTCGTAATTTAAGGCTCATTGATCGTAGATAAATAGATATTTGTAAAAGGTAAACTGCTTTAAACAAGTTTATGATCAAAGTTCAATCTAGTCATTAAAATTCGTAGTATGTAAACTGCTTTAGACAAGCTTATGCTCAAAGTTCGTAATCTAACCTCTAAATTTAATTTGGAGTACGTGAACTGCTTCAGAAAAATTTATGTTCAAAGTTCGTAGTCTAATCTTTAAAATTCGTGATATATTTCAAACTACAAACAATCAGAACGTGGTCGCTTGAACTTGGACATCATCTTCATTCAATCGAACACTGTCAATGCAACAAAATGTAAGGGATTTGATTTTTTTTTTCCTTCTGATTTTTAATTGATCACGATCACATACAATCAATGTTACAGTTATCGCTAATCGCTAATCGTTCGGACAAGGTCTTCGAGGATTAATCGAGGATTAATCGGTTTTTTATTTTTATCATATTTTTATGTTTATAATTGAAAAATAGTTATATAAATGCTTTCTATAGATGCATTTGTTGACATGTAATCAAAATAAAATAGGGTACATGTCAAAACTAAACAATCCATACCACTTCCAAGTTCCAATACATAACATAACACAGGTCAAACACAAATCGAGTAACAAAAGTTAAAATACATAAACAAGTCAATAAAGCAAGTCTACTCCTCAAATTTTTTAGTTTTAATTTTCAATTTCAATTTAAAAAATCTTAATTACCTCCAAGTTTATTCCTTAACACTTAGCTGCCCAGACCGATTAATCCCTGATTCGCGGCCGATTCAGCCGATTAATCACCAATTCGGCCGATTAATCGCCGATTAATTGCCGATTAATTTGACACATAATCGCTCCTCGATTTTTTATCCGATTTTACTCAAATCGGATCGGCTTCGAGAAATCAGCCGATTAATCGACCGAGGAACAGTGCATACAATCGATCATGATGACGATAAATAAGGGATCTGATTTTTAGTCGTCAATTGAATAAGAAAAAGACAAATATGCGCTTCTCTGTTCGAACAGCCAGCTGACGACTCCTCAGACAGTGATGATGAAGAACTCACTCAGGAGACTCTGGCTGAAACTTACAAAGAGTTATACGAGAAGTGGCTGATGGTGATCAATCTCAACAAGAAGCTTACCGACACAGTCGCCAGCGTGACTGTTGAAAAAGACAAGATGTGGCAGGAAGTCGAGATCCTGTTTACGCAGAAGGTGGAACTCCATGGTGATGTTACATTCCTAAAAACTCAACTGAATGAAATGAAACAGGAAAGGTCATCTCTGCTTGCACAGAAAACTGAACTCCTGGGTACTGTTTCTTTTCTGAAAGTTGAAATGGAGAAAAATCGTGACATCCACCCAGTAGGCATGATGGGTCTGAGGAAAACGATAGCAGACCTGAAGCGCAAGAAAGTTTTTCTCTTAAACAAAGTAGAGTCGCTGGAACTTCAGATGGAATCAGAAAGGTTGGAACATGCAACCACCATGAAGGAGGTCAGACAGTTCAAACTATCAGTAAAGATGTTAAACTCCAGATCTAAGAATCTGAACGAGATTCTCAAGTCTCAAAGAATGGAGTCTGGACGCTGAGGAATGGGATTCACAGAAGAAGGCAGCTCGAAAGGAACAACGTTTGTTAAAGCAAAACCAGTGGTAGTACAACCTCCTAAACATTAGGTGACTCAGAATCAAGGAAAAACCCCAGTGAATCAAAGAAAGATTTGTATCAGACCTCACTCAGAACAGAAGAGAGACTCTCGCACGTGCTGGTACTGTTACCAAATTGGACACATCAAACCTAAGTGTCGTCTATTTCTTGCTGAACGAAAGGCTATAGAGTTCAGGGATAAACCTCGAGTACGACAAGTCTGGGTACCAAAAACAAGCGAGAACGTGTGCATGGTTGCCTTCAGTTCGTCAAGTCACATGGAGAAAGATCAATGGTACTTCGACAGTGGATGCTCTGCTCATATGACAGGTAAATCTAAGTATTTTACACATATTAGACCTATTACAAAATGACAGTTTGTCACTTTCGGCAATGGAGGAAAGGGCCAGGTGATCGGCTGTGGGACATTGAAGGTTCTAGATCTCCCTGTGCTCAAGGATACCCTCCTGGTTGAAGGATTGAAGGTGAACTTGATTAGTATTAGTCAACTGTGTGATGGAGGATACCATGTGCAATTCACTCACGATTCATGTCAAGTTCTGGATAAGAAAGGAGGTACACTGATGAAAGGTAGCAGGGCAGCCAATAACTGTTATCTTTTAGGTACTGGTGGAACAGTTGCCGCTTCTACATGCTTGACTAGTCAAACTGATGCGATGACGGTGTGGCATAGACGACTGGGACATCTGAATCTCAAAACTCTAAAGAAGATTTCCACAGCCGGTCTCATCTGAGGAATGCCCGTTGTGAAAGGTGATGTTGATGTAGTCTGTGGCGAGTGTCAGATTAGCAAGCAGAAGAAAGCCTCGCATCCAAAAACCTCGCAGATCAGCACCAGCAGACCTCTGGAACTGGTACATATGGATCTGATGGGTCCAATGCAGGTTAAGAGCTACGGTGGCAAGAAGTATGTTCTAGTGTGTGTGGACGACTACACCAGATTTACATGGACCAGATTTCTTCGAGACAAGAGTGAAGCCGCCCAACAATACATTGAATTAGCTACCTTGCTTCAGAGAGAGAGAGAGGACAAAGGAGAACACCTGGTGGCCATCCGAAGTGATCACGGTACGGAATTTAAAAACAACACTATGGCTACTTACTGTGCAGAACATGGCATAGCGCATCAGTTCGCATTTGTGATCACACCCCAGCAGAATGGTGTCGTTGAACGCAAGAATCGCACAATTCAAGAGATGGCTCGTGTGATTCTACACGCCAAGAAGATTCCTCTTAAGTTCTAGTCAGAAGCTATGAATATGGCATGTCACATCATCAACCGCGTTACAGTACGCACTGGAATAAAGATGACCTATTATGAACTTTGGAAGGGGAAGAAGCCGATTGTGAAATACTTCCACATCTTTGGGAGTGTGTGCTACATCCTGAAGGATAGAGAGTACAGACAGAAGCTGGATCCGAAGAGTGATGAGGGATTCTTCCTTGGATATTCCTTACATAGTCGAGCATACAGAGTGTTCAACAAGCGTACTGGATCTGTCATGGAACCAATTAATGTAAAGGTGAAGGATGAAGTTCATGAGGGATCTGCCTCAAACGATGACTACTGCGTTTGTGAAACTACCAGCCCCACTCCCTCTCCATCTCAGCCCGTTGACCATGACAGTTCAGGGGGAGTACCTGCGGAGGACAATCACTCCTCGGACACCTCATCAGATGAAGCTGAAGATACCAGTGCACCCACAAGGATACAAGATACTATAGTAGATCTATAGCCATCTCGACGAATTGCTAGAAATCATCCAATTACTGAAGTCATTGGTGAACCGAGTGGAAGAATGATGACTCACGACAAGGAGATCAATTTCAGAGAACTTGGTGCATGCTCATGTTTTTTGTCCACTATTGAGCCGAAGAACATCAAGGAAGCGCTGTGATGGACCATATTTATATGATTCATTAAGACAGTTAAACCCACCAAATTAGACTCTTTGTCTATTTAACTTTTGCTTGTTAGTTCCACTTTTGTTCTACAGGCTATTTCGAGGTGTAGAGATGATACGAGCTAAAAAGGAGTTTTAAAGCTAAAAATGGATTACGAGTCAGGACACGACCAGATTCCGACTGTACAACTTTCATGATCCTAACCTGGAATCACTCAAACAAGTCCAACCGAAGGGCAACCAGAGTCGGACCGGAGCTGAAAGGACCCGATGGCTTTTGGGGAAAAGATCACAAAGCTCTCCACCACTCTCCCCTTGCCACATGGGCGGCGGCTTTGAGCTCAAAGCCACCTAGCCGGCGGCTCTCCTCCCTTGCCACCTCACCCCGGCGGCTAAAGCCCTCCCCCTCCCATCTCATGCCATGTGTTGAGCTTCTTTTCTCCTCCCTTGCCAAGTGTGTGGCTCTCATTCCTCCCCTTAGCCTATAAATAGACATCTTCCCCTCCTTTGTAAATCATCCCACAATCCCATTCACAACAATCATCTCATACCACAAGCTCTCACTTCTCTCTAGATTTTGGGCACAATCATGTAAACACTTTACTTTGATATTGAAGTTTGATATTGAGTACTCTTGTCGGTTCTTGAAGTACTCAAGCTTTTCCTTACTGTTCTTGAGTTTACTCCTGTTGGTTCTTGAGTATTCTCCCTCTTACTTTCCTTGTCTTTACTTTCGAAAACTTTACTTTAATGTCTTTCAAAAACCTTTACTTTTCCAAGTACTTAGCTATGATATGCACCTCTATGGATATTCGTAGCTAATCCCTTCATTCGGTTGAAGGGGTGTACTTATATCATAAAATGTTTTAGACCCTTCACTTAGTGCCTCTTTGTGTTCAGAACTTGTTCTATGTGCCATATATTCGGTTAGAACACACATGGTTGAGTGGATGCTTGAAATGGAAAAACTCTTCCATGGGTTTCGTGAACATACACTGTTAAGTGAATGCTTGAAATGGCAAAGCTTAATCGTGGAGTTCAACCTTTCTTAAACACCACTTGGTTGATCGGAAATGATTGATCAGGTGGATGCACATAGGCTAGTATACCTTGAAATGGGGTGCTAGTCTAAATAGAACAAGTGCTCTATGCCATGAAATGGGCTAGACAGTGTGGCAAGTCAAGTGCTTGAAATGGCCTTGATACACTTTTGAACACTTAGTATGATCATTAGAGGTCAATGATAAACGGACTATGATACAAGGCCCCTGATACCGAATCTTTCCTTTAATTCAAACATCACCTGTCATTTACTTTCACTCTTACTATCAACTGCTTACTTTCCAATCATTTACTTTCAGTAACTTTACTTTCAGTCCATATCAACTGCTTACTTTCCGCAAGTCTTGTCCTTCAAGCAATTTCTTTCCGCAAGACTTGTCCTTCAAGCATTTACTTTCAGCAAGTCTTGTCCTTCAAGCACTTTACTTTTCAGTATTTACTTTCAGTCTCGTATTTACTTTCTTTACTTTCAGTCATTTACTTTCTAGTGCTAAAATCACAACCAACCCACGCTACTTTCAGTACTAAAATCACAACCAACCCCCAACTGTCTTAATTTCCATCTTCGAAAGAACAACTATCAACTAATTCCCTTGGGTTCGACCCCTACTTACCGCTTTACTACCCAATAGTAGAGTACGAGTAGCGGACTTATAAATTTAGTTTTGCACAGAGACATTGCACCTTAACGACAGTGCAGTGAGCTCCATCAAAATTGGCGCTGTTGCCGGGGAGTTAGCTTTCTGATTAGTTGTTCTTTTCTTTCCCTTTTCATTTCCTCATTGCACTATCCACTATGTATGCTTGGATGACTCAACATCTTCCTCAATTTATAGGTACAGTTGGAGAGGACCCTGTAATACACTGCCAACACTTTCACCATATATGCCGCTACATGAAACCTGAGAATGAGGATCTAGAAGAGTTTAAAATGAAATGCTTTAAATTCTCTCTAACCGACTTTGCGACAGTGTGGTATTACTCATCAAATGCTAGTTGTGCAGGTTATTATGAGAACCTTCGTGCTTGATTCCTGAAAGAATTCTCCCCCTATCTCTACGACATGACACCAGAGAGAAGATCATCCGCCTTTAACAATCCCGGGATGAGACTTTGGACGAATACTACACGTACTTTGACACCATCGTCTCACGCTACCCGCACCATGGATTCACGAATGTGGTTCTTCTTCAAAAATTCCTTTGTGGAATGAGGCTAGTTGACCAGTCAAGGTTTAACGACGCAGTAGGAGGATCGACCTTGCACTTAACCATGACTCAAATGTGGGATATTATAGATGACTTGGCCGAAGCCACAAAACGAAGGCCAATGATCCAAGCTGATGGAAGAGCGCAGATGGTAGAAGCTAATATAGACAGGAGTGGAGAAGGCAATGCAGAGGCCATGCTGGTCGAATCAGATGTAGAAAGCACCGGGAGCAACGAAGAAGAACCTATATGGGAGATCACCCCCGAGCCATCAGAAGACCCAGAGCCGGAAGCCGATTTAGAGGAGGATGAAGAAAAGTCTTCATTAGAATTCACTCCTGAGCAGGCCAAAGAGGAAATCCAGAACGCCACTAGCGAGCAACCCGCGACATACCCAACCCTCACCACCGAAGCAGTCGAAGAAATCAATCAAGACCAGTTCCTCACGGACAGTCTGGCCAATATGGATCCGGCGCTTATAATGGAAGCCTCTTAACTTTTCCCTCTGATCAATATGCAAATCGCAGAAAATTATGTGATCAATGGAGAGTCTGAAAGAATATGGAAGAAGGGTCTAATCAGAACAACTCCCTGATGGAGCAATTTCTCGCCACAACTAAACAAGACAGCCCTAAACATAAGAGAGCCCGACTCAAGAGACCAGCAGTTAAAGGTCCCTCGCCTTCTCAGAGGCGTTGGAAAGAAAAATCACCAGAACAATGGGAACAGGACCCGAGCACATCATCTCACAAGAAATCGGGGAGAGTCAAGGCAAGAATGAAAGTAGGCGCTCCGCAACACTACTACCTGAGCTACCCATGGGATCCCACCTTATGATCCAGGAATGAGGTACTGTCGAGCTAACAACGTTAAACAAATGCACCGGTCGGGAGGTAACCCGACATCTATCTTACTTTCAGTCATTTAATTTCAGTCATTTAGTTTTTTGCCTTAAGTCATTCTCACCTTGCCTGTATATATTTGCTTGCAATTAACTTTTGAACTAAGTTGTGCTGCGAGGCACGCCTTCGTTCAAAAGTGTGGGGTGAGAACCACCTTTGTACATAGTTAATTAACATGTTTTTTCTTTTCCTTTTCCCTTAATATTATCTTTTTGAAAATATGAACTTGAGAATGTGAAAAAGATAGATCTAAATTCATGCATTTACCTTGTGAAATCTCAACTGTATAAAAACTTAGGATGTAACTTCTCATTTGTCCCTTTGTGCTGAGATATACAGGGGATGTGGAGTTGATATAAACTGCCCTAGAGAGGCTTGGCAAGCACTCGAAGGACTGGATTTCACTATATGGTTTACGAAGTCAGTGGAAGCTGCACTTCGGGTTTCAGTGAGTCAGAGTCATCTCCGCCGTGCAGCGTTTATGCAAGAGGCGGGACGGGAATCAAACCATCCTATCTCTAGTCAGAGTAGCCGGGAAAATAGATGAGCGACCCTCATCTTGACCCGCGCGAAACGGCAAGGATGAGAAAGAGCGGGGAGGTATTTCCATATGCTCTCGGGCGACGATTGGACCTCCCAAAGAAAGGTTGAGAAAATGGACTAGCAAGTCACAAAGAAGCAAAAGCTCGAAGAAGCTAATCAAAGGCCAAAATCCAAAATTGTGAAGGTTTTAACCGAAGAAAAGTGAAAAAACTCCAATTCAACATCAAAGGCCAAAGGCCAATTCACTTCAGAAGCTATCCTTCACCAAAAAGAAATCTAAGTGCTCAACTCAGTGAAACCCGAACCGAATCATGTGCTAGAGAAAGCGACAAGTTAACCATATAGTGCGAGTCGGTCCAGAGAATGCAGTCCAGGAGCCTGAAAAGGGCTATCTCCCGAAACATCCAAATTAATTTGCATCTCAGCTCGAAGGTACAAGTATCAAGTTTCTTCTAAGTATTTACACGGTTTAGTTTGGAAATAAGTAAGTATTGAATGAATTAGGATAAATCTAGTCCCGCATTCTCACTTTCATATTTAAAAAGTTTACTTGAATTTTGTGTTCCGCCCTTAAATAGCATTGTTCGGGACGAACAACTAAAAGTGTGGGGTGGTTTGATGGACCATAATTATATGAATCATTAAGACAGTTAAACCCACCAAATTAGACTCTTTGTCTATTTAACTTTTGCTTGTTAGTTCCACTTTTGTTCTACAGGCTATTTCGAGGTCTAGAGATGATACGAGCTAAAAAGGAGTTTTAAAGCTGAAAATGGATTACGAGTCAGGACACGACCAGATTCCGACTGTACAACTTTCATGATCCTAACCTGGAATCACTCAAACAAGTCCAACCGAAGGGCAACCAGAGTCAGACCGGATCTGAAAGGACCCGATGGCTTTTGGGGAAAAGATCACAAAGCTCTCCACCACTCTCCCCTTGCCACATGGGCGGCGGCTCTCCTCCCTTGCCACCTCACCCCGGCGGCTAAAGCCCTCCCCCTCCCATCTCATGCCATGTGTTGAGATTCTTTTCTCCTCCCTTGCCAAGTGTGTGGCTCTCATTCCTCCCCTTAGCCTATAAATAGACATCTTCCCCTCCTTTGTAAATCATCCCACAATCCCATTCACAACAATCATCTCATACCACAAGCTCTCACTTCTCTCTAGATTTTGGGCACAATCATGTAAACACTTTACTTTGATATTGAAGTTTGATCTTGAGTACTCTTGTCGGTTCTTGAAGTACTCAAGCTTTTCCTTACTGTTCTTGAGTTTACTCCTGTTGGTTCTTGAGTAATCTCCCTCTTACTTTCCTTGTCTTTACTTTCGAAAACTTTACTTTACTGTCTTTCAAAAACCTTTACTTTTCCAAGTACTTAGCTATGATATGCACCTCTATGGATATTCGTAGCTAATCCCTTCATTCGGTTGAAGGGGTGTACTTATATCATAAAATGTTTTAGACCCTTCTCTTAGTGCCTCTTTGTGTTCAGAACTTGTTCTATGTGCCATATATTCGGTTTGAACACACATGGTTGAGTGGATGCTTGAAATGGCAAAACTCTTCCATGGGGTTCGTGAACATACACGGTTAAGTGGATGCTTGAAATGGCAAAGCTTAATCGTGGAGTTCAACCTTTCTTAAACACCACTTGGTTGATCGGAAATGATTGATCAGGTGGATGCACATATGCTAGTATACCTTGAAATGGGGTGCTAGTCTAAATAGAACAAGTGCTCTATGCCTTGAAATGGGCTAGACAGTGTGGCAAGTCAAGTGCTTGAAATGGCCTTGATACACTTTTGAACACTTAGTATGATCATTAGAGGTCAATGATAAACGGACTATGATACAAGGCCCCTGATACCAAATCTTTCCTTTAATTCAAACATCACCTGTCATTTACTTTCAGTCTTACTATCAACTGCTTACTTTCCAGTGATTTACTTTCAATAACTTTACTTTCAGTCCATATCAACTGCTTACTTTCCGCAAGTCTTGTCCTTCAAGCAATTTCTTTCCGCAAGACTTGTCCTTCAAGCATTTACTTTCAGCAAGTCTTGTCCTTCAAGCACTTTACTTTTCAGTATTTACTTTCCAGTGCTAAAATCACAACCAACCCACGCTACTTTCAGTACTAAAATCACAACCAACCCCCAACTGTCTTAATTTCCATCTTCGAAAGAACAACTATCAACTAATTCCCTTGGGTTCGACCCTACTTACCGCTTTACTACCCAATAGTAGAGTACGAGTAGCGGACTTATAAATTTATTTTTGCACAGAGATATTGCACCTTAACGACAGTGCAGTGAGCTCCGTCACGCTGCTTGATGAGTATTGGGTTCTGGCTATGCAGGAAGAGTTGGAGGAGTTTGCTAGAAATGATGTATGGGACTTAGTTCAGAGACCTGATGATGTGAACGTCATCGGAACCAAATGGATATTCAAGAACAAATTCGACGCAATAGGAAATATCACAAGAAACAAGGCACGCCTAGTGGCACAAGGCTACACTCAGATAGAGAGCATCGACTTTGATGAAACATTTGCTCCTGTCGCACGCCTTGAGGCCATTCGCCTTCTACTTGCATTGGCCTATCACTTAAAGTTCTGATTGTTCTAGATGGATGTTAAGAGCGCGTTCCAGAACGGCTTTCTGAATGAGGAAGTATACGTTGCTCAACCAAAAGGATTTGAGGACCCACATCACCTTGCTCACGTGTACCGACCGAAGAAGGCATTGTACGGTCTCAAATAGACACCCAGAGCATGGTATGAGCGTCTCACTGTGTTCCTCGTCGATCATGGATATGTGCGAGGGGGAGTGGATATGACATTGTTCGTGAAGCACACAATGTCAGATTTTATTATCGCATAAATCTATGTTGACGATATAGTGTTTCGTTTCAATACACAGAAGCTGGTGGATCAGTTCGTGGAACAGATGCAGAAAGAGTTCAAGATGAGCATGGTTGGAGAGGTGAACTACTTTCTTGGACTCCAGGTGATACAGAAGGAAGATGGCATCTTCATCTCACAAAGCAAGTATGCCAAGAATTTGATTAAAAAATTTGAGCTTGAGAAGGCAAGCCACAAAAGGACACCATCTGCTACGCACTTAAAGATCACTAAAGACGATGCTGGAATAAAGGTCAGCCAGACACTGTACAGGAGTATGATTGGGAGCCTCTTGTACTTAACAGCCAGTAGACCAAATATAGCTTATGCAGTAGGAGTCTGTGCAAGGTACCAGGCAAATCCGAAAGAGAGTCATCTATTACAGGTGAAAAGAATTATAAAGTATGGATGTGGAACTGCTGACTTTGGGATCTGGTACACCAAGGACACCAACCCTTACCTGGTTGGATACTGCGACGCTGACTGGGCAGGAAACACTGAAGATCAAAAGAGTACTTCTGGAGGTTATTTTTTCTTGGGAAATAACTTGGTTTCCTAGTTCAGCAAAAAGAAAAATAGCATCTCGCTCTCTACAGCTGAAGCGGAGTATATAGCTGCAGGAAGTTGCTGCACTCAACTTCTATGGATGAAGCCTATGTTGTCTGAATACGGAGTAGAACAGGAGGAGATGACCTTGTACTGTGACAACATGAGCGCAATCAGCATATCAAAAAATCCAGTACAACACTCCGGGATGAAGCACATTGACATCAGACACCATTTCATCAGAGAGCTGGTTGAACAGAAGGTGGTTACACTGAAGCATGTAACAACGGACAAGCAGCTAGCTGATATCTTCACCAAACCGTTGGATGCTGCAAAGTTTGAGACACTCAGATCCTCTTTGGGTCTATGTGTTGTTAAAAACTAAATGTTCTAGGCAACGGTCAGTCAAGGGCAGAACACCAGCAAAACAGTTGGACTGCCATATGAGGAAGGGAGCTGGAGCAGTTGGTGCATATTTAGAAGGTGAATATTTTTTACAAAATATTTCGTAGATATTTCAAGCCGTTAAGAGGAGTGAGGAGATCAGAAAAAAGATATTTTGAACCGACTTAGGGAAGTTGAAGAGGTGAGTATATTTGAAATTGAAAAACACAACAAGCTCTTTCAACCACTCTTGTCGACTTCGCCCAAACCCTGGCAGTCATCATTCTCTCAAAAAATACAAGATCAAGAAAGGATGGTGAATACTCAAAGTTCAAGGAAGGTGACTGCAACAGCTCCTCCTCCTCCTGAACTCGCAGTGAAGAAAACGTCAAAGAGAGGGAAGAAGCCGGCACCGAGTGTCTCGATAGACAGTAAGACCACGGTGGTGGAGATGACGAAGTCGATTGAAAATCAACAAATGCTTAAACTCAGTGTGGAGAAAGAGAAAGGAAAAGAACCTGCTGCAAAGCAGAAGGTGTTGCCCTCACAGACATCGGAGGGGACTCCTAAACCAAACGATGCTAGTTCGCCATCAATAAGATAAAATCTTTCTTCGACTAAAGCGCCACAAACTGAGGTATTCTCTGCATCTACATCTTAGGTTTCTGTTCCCTTAGCTATGGGAGTTGTGACTGTGGAAAATAAGAAGGATGATAAATTTGAAACAGTTGTGGATAGTGGATTGATTGAGAATGTAGCTAGTGGGTCTGTGCCTCGAGTAAACATTGTTGATGTGTTGAAAGATGCTATTCCAAGTCTGGCCGTGTCCAACCCTGCGGGGAAGCAGTCTGGGCTAAGAGACAAACTGCGTACGACTAGTTTTGTTCTACAAAACCAGGGGTTGCGTAGGAAACTGGTGGTCAAGAGAACATTCTCACCACGGAAGTCTTTGGACAAGATTAATGCCGTCAGAGAATGGATGAAATCTACATCAGAATCAAAGAATGAAGTGCTTGAGAAGAGTGCTGGCAAGATAAAACTAGTTCTTGGTGAAGAGTCTGACGAAGGATCAGTAGAAAAGACTGAAGGATTAGTTGATAATCAGCAAGAGAAGCAAGATGATGCTGAGCCTGAAGAGTCGGATTCATCAGAGAAGGATGAAGAACTCAACGATATATATAAGGAGATTGATGAGGTGGTCCAAGATTTGCTAAAGGAGGGACCGAATGAGCAAGTAGAACAGATGTTTGAACTGTGTCAAGAAGCAAAGAAAGCAGTTGTTGAAGAGTCTGCACCTGTCAACAAAATACAACTTGCAGAGAAAGCAAGTGAGCAAGTTGGTGTTAACTCAGAGGTTCAACAAGGAGCTGAGAAGGTCCAGCCCCAAGATGTCGAGACTGCAGAGGTGACTCAGGCACAAACTATCCCAGAAGGTGCACCAGCTGCAGTACACAATGCTGAACAAGTGAGGGTTGAATCAGAGGCTCGAGTGGAAGTTGATGCTCTGGTTAATCAAGACGTAGCGATGGAGGAGGCAAATTAGGCAGAGCCTAAGTCAGATATCCCACTTGAAGATCCTCAGGATTCTGTGCCTTTGTCTGAGCTCAAGAAGACTGAGAAGGTCAAGGGAAAGAAGAAGGCTGTTGTTCAAAATCCAGCTGAGAAGGATTTTACCAGTCAAGCAGAAGGGAGTCAGGTTGCAGGGGGAGTTGATGCAACCAAGAAAAGAAAAGGAGAAGTACCACCTCCTGTTTCAGCAGATGCTCCATTTGGGATAACAAAAGGTGGCATATGGTTTGTGGATAAGGATGCTGCAAAGAAGTGGAAGACAGTACTGAAAAGGAAGATTATCCCAGAAAAGCTCCTTGATGAGAAATGATATAAGGGAAGAGAAGTTGTGCAGGTGCTAAATTAGACGTGTCTATTTTGGACTCTAACAAGAAGCAAGCCCTTCAATGAACAGCTCATTCGGGAAGTCATTGCAAACCTGCCAAAACAGTTTGGAGTCGTGGGAGACAAGGACTATGAAGTGGTCTACGTTTGATGAAAAAGAGTTGAACTGGATCCGGATCTCATCAACATCTATTTCTCCATGGATGATCCAACAGTGGACGAGGAGGAATCTGACTATGACAAGGTTGCCAACTGCATTACGGCAAGCTCGTATCATTTCTGGGGAGAGACTGCCATTCCTATTACAAATCTGACCACGTTCTACTCTATGCTCTTTTTCATTGCCATTGCCAATTGGAAGCCAACTTTGCACTGCTCTTCAGTCAGCAAAGAGATGGGACAGCTGCTATTTCAAATAGAGAACAGGCTGCACTTCAATTTGGGGAGGGTTATGTTCAACCAGATTGTTGAACATGCCACTTCAAGCCGGTCTTTGCATCAGATTGGGTTTCCTTCCCTCATCTATGAGTTGACTATATACAAGAATCCAGAACTGAAGACACCGCAGGATCGTCTCTCTAAAGCCCCGCAAAAGTTTACTGTGGATCATAAGATCTACAAAGAACGTCATAAGAATGATCTCAAGGATCCGGGATAGAAAAGGAAGGACATCCCAGAGTCATCAATGAGAGGGGCTGCTAGTGGTCTAAAGATGGCTCCTGCTGAGAGGGAAAAGCTACCGAAGGAGCTGGAGATCATCCTCACGGTGGACAAGGAGCAAAGGAAACACATCAACAACCTGGTTCGTGCGCTACGCTACCCCAGCGATGATGAGGACAAAGCCTCTGATGCAGAAGCTGGTGAATCCGAGGATGTCTCATCCATTTGAAGGTCGTTATTTTGACAAAACTCTGAACTCGGATATTTTTTTCTGTTCTAGTACTTGTTCTGGTACACTTTCTTTCTGTTTGAACTATGATTGGATCCATTGCCAATTTGTGGCAAAAAGGGGGAGTATTTTTGGGGTGACTGTTTTGTTCCCTTCTAGAAGATTTGGGTTTGCCAAAAAATGCCAAGGGGGAGATTGATGTTCCTACGAATGGTGATTTTGGCAAAATGCGTTTAGAGAGTTCAAGCAGGAGTTCAAGAAGATTTCAACCGGAAGGATGTTTCCTAAACCGGAAGTTTCTAAAGATCAAAGATCTGTTCGGTTGATGTCGGCCAGCAAAGAAAACAAAGATCAGATAATTGAATCAATATCTTCATCCGTTAGAAGGGGGTTTAGAAGGTTCGGCTAACTTGGGAAGGAAGATATCTTGAAAGATTGGAGGAAATATATCTAGCAAATATTTAAGAAGATTTCCAAAATATTTGACAGATTTCCTCGGGCTGATTCGGATCCTCCAATACATATAAATAGAAGGCTAGGGCGTTGACATCAGCATCGCTTTTCTGAGGGAAACACACTTAAGTGCATTCGTGAGATCGGAGGAGAAGAGTGACGGCCGACTGAGTTTTTCCCCACTGGAAAATCATCGGTGCTGTAACAGTCTGTTCAGTGTGCTGATCAGACTGTTCATGTTGAACTGACCGCTGCACACACAGAAGACCATTTGCTGGCTTTCGGGAGAAGATCGAGCACGTTTGGAAAGGAGTTTCGAATAAAGGGGATCGAGGGGGAGCCGAGATCATAAATCTGAGTGAAGTAGAGGCTAGGCGTCTTCATTTGGGAGATTGTAAGAGTAAGTCCACGTGTAGCTCTATACTTTTCAATAAAGATTTATATCCCTTTAGGGCGTGGGAAGCCCCCAGAGTAGGCTGTTGCCGAACTGGGAAGTACATCGTGTGTCCTCTATACATACTGTCCCAGTTACTGTCTGTTAAGGTGTTCAAGGCTCATCTGAACACTACCTCAAAGAGTTTCTTGAATTGATAATAGTATTTCAGGCTTGCCTTTGTATTCAAACATCATCCATAGGTCTTTGAAGTCAAACTGAGCCGGACCAACATCTTGGAGCCATTGGGCGCCGATTACTGCATATGCGCAATAGATAGGTAGAAAAAAGAAATCTATATGGAAGATATGGTTACCCATGGACAAGGGTACCTGACGGCAAAGGCCCTCGCACTGGAGTTCATCACCGTTACCAATGGTAACATGCAAGTGGTGAGATGGTTCGATGGTGAGGTTAGCGTGTTTGGCCACCCGTGCTTGTAGAAAGTTAGGGGTTGAGCCGCTATCCACGAGCACTATGATACGTCGGTATTGTAGTGTACCTCCAAGTCACAGCGTACTTGGTTGAGGGCGGCCTTGCAAGGCGTGAAAGGAGATGGCAGGGGCCTCATCACGTTGTGCCGGAGAGTCCATGCTCTCAAGCGTACAACACTAATGTCCTCTAACTGAATGGGAGGTGCAGATTCTTCCTCATAGCGTACGTCCTCTAACATTAGGCTTTGAAACCTAGTCTTACACTTGTGGTCGGTTGTCCATTTATCATCGCAGTTGAAGCACAAGCCTTGTTGTCGCCGGGCCGCAATATCGGTTGGTGTAAGGCGTTTGACTGGAAGACCCGTTGGTGCTGGCCGGACCACAGGTGGAGCAGGCAGTAATGCTAGTGGCCTTTGGGCATGACGTGGAATGAAAACCCGAGGACGGAATGAATTTAGTTTCTGTTCAACAAGCCGTGCAAGTCCCATGACATGTTGGAGTGTAGCAGGGTGAAACATGACGATCTCGCTATGTATCTCATCTTTGAGGCCAGCGATGAAACGATGACGTAGGTTTTCTGGCGTGAGGCCGGGAGCTCTCATGGACAAGGTCTCGAACTCGTCGATGTAGGCACTGACTGTGCTGGTTTGAAAGAGTTTGTTGATTAAAGGCTCAGCACTGTAATAAGTCGATGGTCCAAAACGCGTGGTGATTGCGGTGGAGAAGCTCGCCCAGTCGTGGCGTTGTTGTATAGGATGCACCCATTGGAACCACTTCAAAGCGTCACCGGCCATGTGGAATGAAGCGATGAATAGTTTCTGGTCATGAGTGACGGCATAATGAGCAAAGAAGCGGTTGAGCTGAAATAACCACCCTTCCACGCCTTCTCCGGTGAAAATTGGGATCTCAATGCGTGGGAGGTGATGGTTTGTAGCTGGGTTGTTATCGATCTCCAGGGGAGCAGGGGTGCTCGACGTCGGATGCTGGGTGGAACCGTAGGAGCCAGAGATGGGTTGAGCGATCGAAGACAAATGTGGTGTATCAGATGGTGCCTGCATCGGTTGTTTCTCGGCATGGCGATCAACAAGTTGGATTTTGCAGACAGTGCCACTAAGTTGATCCAGTGAACCCAGTACTAGTTCGAACGTAGCTGTGTTGCGAGCGGATTAAGTGGCATTTTTGGTAGCTTCGGTGGTGAGTGTGGTTTCCACCGTTTGGGTGCGAGCTGCCAGTTTTGCAAAACTTGCATATAAGGACGCCAGTGATTCAGCCAGAGATGCGTTACGCGTATCAGGCATGGTGGATGGGAATGAAAGCACCAGATTGATGCAAGCAAGAGAGAAAGAGTGTATAGTTTAGAAGGAATTGTATTTCTGATATCATTTGCCAATACATGAGGTGCATACAAATAATACGGAAGGTCCAGTAGGCTATTGCCAGCTGTCCCCTTCTAGATTATTCCTCCTAACAAACCCTATCTGTTAGGCTTGATGTACTCGTTACACATGGATAAATTATTCATTGGGTATATTCTTCACTGGGGGTATAATCTAGACGTGGTAGCTTTGCGTTTCCCTCGCCCATACTCACTGCCTCGACTGCCCTCGTCAACTATTGGTGCAACATCCCAAGGAGACGGCTACAGTCGTGACATATTCTGCTGACTTCCATACGGTAGTTCATTTGTGGCTTAAGATTGGTATTAGGAAAGAATGCATCGAGATGGTTAGTAGAGCTTTGTTCTGAGGCGGCGGGCATATGGTGGGTTTACTTGAGGATAACCCCTGGCAACGCCGAATTCAGATGGGGCTACAAAAAGGATTTTTTGGGCCAAGTGTATGAAAAATGGAAGACCAGTAGACAGCTTCTCATGGAATTTTCAAACGGTGCTGCAGGTGTTGGATTAAGTTCACCGGCTAATGTGATCAAGTTGGAGCTATGTGAGCATCAGAAACAAGGACTGAGGTGGATGATTGATAGAGAAGAGTGGCCGGACAATGATGACACAGAACTTCCTCCTTTTTGGGAGGAAAAAGATGGCTTGTACAGAGCTTTTATGTCTTTGTTTCTTACGCTAAAACGACCGGAGATGGTTAGAGGGCGGATTTTGGCTGATGAGTCAAGTATGGGAAAGACATTGATGATCCTTTCTGGTAAGGAAAAAGTATATTCAGATATATCTCTTTATCTTACTTGATTTTATCATATAAATATAGTTTATTTATTAGTTGATAGGATAAGTATTTGTCGTATTTATAGTTTTCTATATGTAACTTTTGTAGACACTATATAAATAAATGATTAGACCACAACCTCATAACTCACTGAGTTTTCAGCCATCTTCTTCACATCTTTATTGTATCAGACCATATCTCTTTTTTTTCCCTCTAAATCAGTTTGATCCTTTCTCTTTGTTTTTTATCATGGCTGAATCGTCTTCATCATCTAAGCTTCCGCTTAACGCTATGGTGCATATGCTGACCATAAAACTGACCTCCAACAATTATTGGTTATGGAGAAATCAGTTTGTTCCTTTGTTGACTAGCCAAGATTTGTTTGGATTTTTTTATGGTAGCTTGAAGGCTCCTCCTTCAACGATCTCAAGCCCTGACGGCACCTCAACTGTGAATCCTGCCTACACTTCTTGGTTGAAAACAGATCAGACTGTCTTAAGTCTTCTATATTATTCTGTTACAGAGGAGTCTAAGTGTGAAGTACTTGGACTGAGTCATGCTCATGAGGCCTGGAGAACTCTTGAAGCCTCTTTTTCTCATCGATCCAAGTCACGCGAACTTCATCTCAAGGATGAACTTCAGCTCATGCAACGAGGTTCTAAATCCATTGTTGAATTCGCTCGTCTTTTCAAAGGCAATTGCGATCAACTAGCAGCTATCGGCCAGCCTATTAATGACATTGATAAATTCCATTGGTTTTTGAGAGCACTGGAGCCCGGATAAAATTTTCTCTACTACAATAATGCTTTCTCAATTTCCATTACCTTCTTTTGTGGATATTGTTCCTAAAGCTTTGAGTCATGAGATTTTTGAAAAATCAATGTCTTAATTAGGCTTTCTATGCTTAGCAACATTCTTCTACAAAACCAAGACATGCCAAAAAGGGGAGGTCCAAGTCCTTGGCTACTTCTCAGTCATCTACCTCATCTACGACCCACTGTCAGCTTTGTGATAAAGAGGGGTATGTGGCTAAACTCTGTTGGATATTTATTAATCTAAAGAAGAAGCAGTCAGCCAACCTTGCTGAAGCCTTTGCTGCTTGCTCCATTTCCGATGTTAATGATTCCAAATGGTATCCTGATTCTGGTGCAACTTCTCACATGACACATGACCCTGAAAATGTGGATACTCCTACTCTCTACTCTGGTAATGAAAGGGTGATGGTTGGTGATGGACCATAATTGTATGAATCATAAACACAGTTAAACCCACCAAATTAGACGCTTTGTCTATTTAACTTTTGCTTGTTAGTTCCGATATTTATCTACAGGGTATTTTGAAGTCTAGAGAGAATACAGGCTAAGGAGGAGTTTTAAAGCTGAAAATGAATTACGAGTCATTCCAGGTCACGACCAAATTCTGACTTTCAAGAACCGGACGTGGAATCACTCAAAACAAATCCAACCGAAGGGCAACCAGAGTCAGTTCGGAGCTGAAAGGACCGATGGCTTTTGAGGAAAAGATCACAAAGCTCTCAACCACTCCCCTCCCCTCACATGGCCGGCGGCTTCAAGGAGGAGAAGCCATGTGTCCCGGCGGCTTTCCTCCATGGTGAGTCACACCCGGCGACTTTGAGCTCCCCCTCCCATCTCATGCCATGTGTTGAGTCTTCTCCCCCCATATGACAAGTGTGTGGTCTCCATTACTCCCCTTAGCCTATAAATACCCAAGCTCTCCTCCTTGTATCATCATCCCATCTCATTCCAACATCCACAAACCACAAGTTAGTGAGAGAAGCTCTCACTTCTCTCTAGAGTTTGGGCACTAATCATGTAATCACTTTACTTTGGAATCAAAACTTTAGCACTTTCAACGGTTTTTGTAAGTACTCTCGTCTTTACTTTACTGTCTTTTCAATTCAGCAACTTTACTTTCCTGTCTTTACTTTCGAAAACTTTATTTTCTGTCTTTCAAAACCTTTACTTTTCAAGCACTTAGTTATGATGTCCTGTTCCATGAGTATTCGTAGCTAAACCCTTCATTCGGTTGAAGGGGTGTACTTGTGTCATAAAATGTTTTAGACCCTTCGCTTAGTGCCTCTCTGTGTTCAAAACTTGTTCTATGTGCCACATATTAGTTCAGAACTTCCAAGGTTGAGTGGATGCTTGAAATGGCAAAACTCTTCCGTGGGGTTCATGAACATACTCGGGTAAGTGGATGCTTGAAATGGCAAAGCTTATCTGAGGAGTTCGACCTCTTTAAAACACCATTTGGATTGATCGGAAATGATTGATCAAATGGATGCACATAGGCTAGTATACCTTGAAATGGGGTGCTAGTCTAAATAGAACAAGTGCTCTATGACCTTGAAATGGGCTAGACAGTGTGGCAAATCAAGTGCTTGAAATGGCCTTGATACACTTTTGAACACTTAGTATGATCATTAGAGGTCAATGATAAACAGACTATGATACAAGGCCCCTAAAACCGAATGCTTTCCTTTAATTGTAATATCAACTGTTACCTTACCTTTCAGTACTAAAATCACAACCAACCCACGCTACTCTCAGTACTAAAATCACAACCAACCCCCAACTGTCCTACTTAAAGAACAACTATTCACCTGACTCCCTTGGGTTCGACCCCTACTTACCCTTTACTACCCACTAGTAGAGTACGAGTAGCGGAGATATAAATTTATTTTGCACAGAGAACATCGCACCTTAACGACAGTGCGGTGGGCTCCGTCAAAAATTGGCGCCGTTGCCGGGGAGTTAGCTCTCTAATTAGCTGTTCTTCTCTTTTTCTTTTCTCTTTCGAACTCGCTTCTGCACAACCATGTCTCGCCAAGGAAGCCACCATGACTATCAGGATGACGACGAGATGAATCTGTTCGATCGAAATAATGAAGCGCCGCCACAATTTGTCGAATCCGGAACAAATCATCCGAAACCGAAGAGCTCGTGATAGGGAGGCCATCCGAAGAAACCAAGGACCACCTGAGGACCGAAATAGAGCTGGTCCAGTACAACCCCCTTTACATCCCCCACCCCCTCAACCTCGACATGTGCCATGGCAAGAACCCGTCTTCGATGATTACTGATGGACCATAATTATACGAATCAAAAACACAGTTAAACCCACCAAATTAGACTGTTTGTCTATTTAACTTTTGCTTGTTAATTCCGATATTTATCTACAGGGCATTTTAGAGACTAGAGAGAATACACGCTAAGGAGGAGTTCTTACGCAGAAAAGATGTTACGAGTCATTCGGAGGTCAAGATCAGACGCCGACTGAAGAAATCTCAAGATCCTGACATGGAATCACTCAAAACAAATCAAACCGAAGAGCAACCGAAGTGTCCGGAGCTGAAATACACCGATAGTTTTGTGAAAACGTCACAAAACCTCACAAAACTCATCCTTTTACCCCATGTGACCGGTGGCTTTTGGAGGAGGTGACCAAAGGAGGAAGCTTCCCTCCTCCCATGACCTCCAACCGGCGGCTTCTGCCTCCATGGAGCTCACCATGGATGAGAGCCATGTGCTCTCATCCTCACCATCCATTCTCCTCCTCCCATGGCTATAAATACAAGCCTTCCCCTCTCATTTGTATCATCCAAAAATCTCACAAACACTTATCTCTCTAGTTTTGGTACTTTGTAATCTTTGGTTTGAAATCTATAATATTCTTGTTGGTTCTTGAATATTGTAGATCGTTCTTGAGTACTCTTGTCGGTTCTTGAGTACTCAAGCTTTACTTTATTATTCTTGAGTACTCTTGTCGGTTCTTGAAGTACTCACCCCTTTCCCTTACTGTCTTTACTTTCGAACACTTTACTTTACTGTCTTTCAAAAAACCTTTTCAAGTACTTAGTTATGATGTCCTCTTCCATGGATATTCGTAGCTAAACTCTTTATTCGGTTAAAGGAGTGTACTTGTGTCATAAAATGTTTTAGACCCTGCACTTAGTGCCTCTATGTGTTCAAAACTTGTTCTATGTGCCATATAACAGGTTAGAACTTCCAAAGTTGAGTGGAAGCTTTAACGGGCAAAGCTTATCTGAGGAGTTCGACCTATTTCAAAAACCATTTGGTTGATCGTAAATGAAGATCAAATGGATGCACATAAGGCTAAGATACTTTGAAAGGAGGAATTAGTCTAAAATAGAACAAGTGTTTTAAACGATGTTGCAAGTCTTGTGCTAGAAATAGCCTCGATTCATCTTTGAACACGTAGTATGATCATTAGCGGTCAATGATAAACAACTATGATACAAGGCCCCTGAAACCGAATCTTTTCTTGACTTAAAACACCACCTGCACTTTACTTTCTTAGTATAAACTGCACTATCAACTGCTGACGTTCCGCAAGACTTGCCGATCACGCAACAACCGCTGTAAGTCTTCCTGTTTATTTTCAGTATTTACTTTTATGTCATTTACTTTTCCACACCAAAAACCAAAACCAACCAACCAATCACTTAGTTGTTAGCATTAAAACCTCAATCAACCTAAAAACACGCTCCCTCGTTGTACAACCGCCTCAAAGAATAGCTTATCCCCCTAATTCCCTTGGATTCGACCCCTACTTACCACTTGCTACCCAGTAGTTAAGTCGCGAGTAGCGGACTTATAAATTTATTTGCACATTTTGCTCTAACGACAAGCAATCTGTCGAATTGGCGCTGTTGTCGGGGAATTAGTTAATTAATCGGATAAAGTTCTTTGAATCGATACTCGCTTCAAAACAACCATGTCTCGCGAAGGAAGCCACCATGACTACCAGGATGACGAAGAAATAAACCTGTACGATCGGAATGATGAGGTGCCACTTCCATTTGTCGACGATCCGGAACAAATCATCAGAGACAGAAGAGCTCGTGATAGGGAGGCCGCCCGACGAAACCAAGGACCACCCGAGGACCGAAATGCAGCTGGTCCAGTGCAACCCCCTATACATCACCCACACCCTCAACCTCGACAAATGCCTAGGCAAGAACCTGCCTTTGACGACTACTATGGGAATAACAACTACCGCGCACCTACGATGGGAGAGCTGAATGCCCCAGATTTCGAAATGAAAACATGGTGCATCTACGAGGGCCCTGAACTGGAATACATTACCATCAACGCATCAGTGGCCCATAGCTTGCCCAAGTTCTCAGGAGCTCATGGAGAATCAGCAACAACTCATCTCCAACGCTTACACGGCATTTGCCAAAATCTAAAACCCAATCGAGTGAGTGTAGACGACTTCAAGTTAAAAGTGTTCTACTTTTCCCTCATTGACGCGGCGAACAACTGGTTCCTTTCATTACCTTCCGGTAGCATCAGAACATGGGCTCAGATGCAGAAGAAGTTCTTAGACAAATACTACCTAGCAGGAAGAGCAATGCAAGTAAGGAGGCAACTACAAGACATCAAGCAGGGGCCCAACGAAACCATGTACGACTAACTGGAGAAATTTAACCACCTGGAAAGAAGCTGATGTACCCTTGGACTGCCCGAGAAACTCATCATCGAATACCTCATTGATGGATTAAGACCCTTAGACAAAATGCTTCTGGATGCCTCAGCTGGAGGATCCATGATGAATCTATCACTGAGTGGCATAAGAAATCTCATCACCAACGTTGCTGAAAATGCCCGGTTCAGAGAAGAGACAACTCGGCAGGAAGAATTTTCCCGAACAAAGAATGTGGCAAAAGCTGAAACATCAATGAGCTCTATGCCAGAAGAGATGAAACAAATACAGGAGATGATGATTCAGATCCTGCGAAGACAACCAGTTCAAGTAAAGCCTTGTGAATTTTGTGGTTCTACGGACCACAAGACTGACGCATGCCCAACATTAATAGCAGAAGAACCAGGAGAAGTAAATGCAATGGGAGGATACCAAGGATACAACAACAACATCAACGACAGATCAGGACCAAATAGATAGTATGGTCAAACAACCAACTCGAGCTGGCGTAACAACAGCTATCCCCAGAAGGAAACACAACCAGCTGTCCCTCAACTAGCTCAGTCATTCTACCAACCCCCCACCGGCAGTATAACTAGAACGCTCCATCAACAAGCCAATACCAGCAAAGAGGATCAAATCAATACCACCCCAGCTCAAATAATCAGCAAGGACCAAGCAAGTCGCTTGAAAATGCAATGAAGAAAATCGCAGGAAGCGTAAATCAATTGGGTAATTCGTTTAACCAATTTTAGGCAAAAACGGACGGGGCAATCTCAGATTTGACCAAGCAAATGGCCCAGCTCGCTACCTCAATGTCCGTACTCATTAATGAGCCTGGCCGACTACCTTCCCAAACCGTGCAAAACCCAAAGACGAATGTTAGTATGATGAAGAAGTCAAACATGAAGGGAGCACTAGAAAAAACATCACGATCCACAACTAACAGACCTACGGCCAAACAATTCCTCCGTAGGTACCGACCTGATTGGAATCAAGAGGAAGATCGGCCCAATGATGGCAAACTATGGGTTAGGCATGCGGACAATGGACGTTATGCATTCACCGTCACCATGACACCACCAATTACCCACGTCAAAATACCAGCATCTGGCTGGGATGGCAATTACGATTTAGATGATCTCAATTGGGATTTCCCAACCGACATCTATGCATCAGAACAAAACATTTACCTAGAAGATCAGGAGTTGAAAGGGACCAATCATACAAATCCAGAGCCAAAGGATGAACAGAATGGCCCAATAATGGAAGAACCCTTCACTCCAAAACATGAGTCACAAAGGGATAAGGACCCAGGGGCTTTCACAGTCACCTGTGGGATTGGTGAAGCCCAAATTCATAAATGTTTAATCGATCTTGGGGCTGCCGTCAATGCCATGCCTTACTCCTTATATTTCTTTTTGGGGCTTGGCCCATTGAAACCACCGAGGTCAAATATCGAGTTAGGAGACAAATCATGCATCAAACCAGTTGGAGTACTCGAAGATCTAATACTCGATGTAGGAGATCTCGTAGTTGCTACGGACTTTTATGTAATAGAAACAAAAGAGACCAGCGAAGATGGACCTCCGACGCTTATATTGGGACGACCTTTTCTCTACGCCACCAAAGCATGGATCGACATGGGCAAAGGCTTGTTATCACTTACATTTGGCGGCAAAAGTTCAGAGTTCTACATCGATGATTATGATGGCCGCCCAGGGACGTGGAAACCACCAGACATTGTGCCTATCTCAAATCTTAGTACACAAATTTCCAACCTACCAAGAGAAACCCAGAAGAAATCAGGAAGAGTCAAGGCAAAAATCAACACAGGAACGGTGGAGAAATACGACCTAAGCCGCCCATGGGATCCAAACCTATGATCCCCAACTGTCGAGCCAACGACGTTAAACAAGTGCTCTGGTCGGGAGATAACCCGACACCTATCTTACTTTCTGTCTTTTATTTTTCAATCATTTAGTTTTTACCAATAAGTCGCTCTCACCCACTTGGTGCATAGAATGAAATGAGTATTTAGGAATCGGTTTTTGGAGCAAGACCGGATCAGCCAGGCAGCTTCCGTGAATTACCGGGCCTGGGCTGAGAGTTCAAGGCCCCAGCCGAACTCCCTCGATTATCCAGCCTCATGCCATGTCATCCACTCGACACTTTAAAGGGAGTTTCGTTCTTCCCTTTTCCTTGATGTCATTTCCTTCTCGTACAATATCTGCTTGCATGGCTTTTGAACTAAGTTGTGCTGAAAGGCACGCCTTCGTTCAAAAGTGTGGGGTGAGATCCATGATGGACCATAATTATACGAATCATAAACACAGTTAAACCCACTAAATTAGACTGTTTGTCTATTTAACTTTTGCTTGTTAGTTCCGATTTATATCTACAGGGTATTTTGGAGACTAGAGAGAATACACGCTAAGGAGAGGATTTTACGCTGAAAAGATATTACGAGTCAGTCCAAGGTCACGATCAGACGCTGAATGCAGAAATCTCAAGATCCTGACATGGAATCACTCAAAATAAATCCAACCGAGGAACAACCAAAATCAGACCTGAGCGAAATTGGACTGATAGTTTTGTGAAAACATCACAAAACTCAAATAAAAACTCATCCTTATCCATGAAGACCGGCGGCTTTTGGGACGAGGTGACCAAATTCACCTCCCCTCCTCCTCCTCTCACCCACAACCGGCGGCTTCCACCCCCTCCCCTCCTCTCCACAACTTTGTGACACTTGTCCCCTCCTCCACCACATCTTATCCTCCTCCTTTGGCTATAAATACAAGCCCTCCCCTCTCATTTGTATCCACACACAATCCAAAAATCAACAAACACTTCTCTCTCTAAGTTTTGGTACTTTGTAAGTTTGGTTTTGAAATAATACTCCTGTTGGTTCTTGAGTATTATAATAGTTTTAGAGAATACTCCCGTTGGTTCTTGAGTATTCAAGTAGGATTTGGGAATACTCCTGTTGGTTCTTGAGTATTCCCCTTTACTTACTGTCTTTCAAAAACCCCCGAGTATTTAGCTATGATATCCTCTTCCATGGATAATCGTAGCTAAACTCTTCATTCGGTTGAAGGGGTGTACTTGTATCAAAAAACTTTTTAGACCCTGCACTTAGTGCCTCTTCTTTTTATTCAAAACTTGTTCTATGTGCCATATATTAGGCCAACACTTCCAAGGTTGAGTGGATGCTTGAAATGGCAAAACTCTTCCGTGGGGGTTCGTGAACATACTCGGGTAAGTGGATGCTTGAAATGGCAAAGCTTATCTGAGGAGTTCGACCTCTTTTAAACACCATTGGTTTTGATCGGAAAAGACGGATCAATGGATGCACATAGGCTAGTATACCTTGAAATGGGGTGCTAGTCTAAATAGAACAAGTGCTCTACGACCTTGAAATGGGCTAGACGGTGTGTGCAAATCGAGTGCTTGAAATGGCCTTGATACACTTTTGAATACTTAGAAGAATCACTAATGGTCAATGATAAACAGGCTACGATACAAGGCCCCCAAAACCGAATGCTTTCCTTAGATTTAAAAAACCCCTCGCATGCTTAATCAACTGCACTCACCATCCGGAGGACTCGCAAATCACGCATCACCCACTATAAGTCTTTCTTTTTATTTTTCAGTATTTATTTTTTCTGTAATTTACTTTCCGCACTAAAAACCAAAACAACCAAAAAAAGTCACTTAGTTTTAACCGCTAAAATCCCAATCAACCTTAAAACACGCTCCCTCGCTGTACAAATCCCTCAAAGAACGACTTTCCCCCTAATTCCCTTGGGTTCGACCCCTACTTACCACTTGCTACCCAGTAGTAAGGTCACGAGTATCGGAATATAAATTTGCTTTTGCACAGAGAACACCGCACCTTAACGACAGTGCGGTGGGCTCCGTCAAAAATGGCGCCGTTGCCGGGGAATTAGTTAATTAATCGGATAAAGTTCTTTAAATCGATACTCGCTTCAAAGCAACCCTGTCTCATGAAGGAAGCTACCATAACTACCAGGATGACGAAGAAATAAACCTGTACGATCGAAATGATGAGGTGCCACTTCCATTTGTCGACGATCCGGAATAGATCATCCGAGACAGAAGAGCTCGTGATAGGGAGGCCGCCCGAAGAAACCAAGGACCACCCGAGGACCGAAATGCAGCTGGTCCAGTACAACCCCTAGATATCCACCACCCCCTCAACCTCGACAAGTGCCGAGATGAGAACCCGCTTTCGATAACTACTACGGGGATAACAACAATTTCCGCGAACCTACTATGGGAGAACTCAATGCCCCAGATTTCGCAACGCAGCCGTGGTGCATCCACGAAGGCCCTGAACTGGAAAATATCATCATCAACACTTCAGTGGCCCACAACTTACCGAAATTCTCAGGAACACATGGAGAATCAGCAATGACTCATCTCCAGCGCTTACATGGCATTTGCCAGAACTTAAAACCAAATGGCGTAAACATAGACGACTTCAAGTTGAAGGCGTTCTATTTTTCCCTCATTGACGCGGCAAACAATTGGTTCCTTTCATTGCCTTCCGATAGCATCAGATCATGGGCTCAGATGCAAAAGAAATTCCTGGACAAATATTACCCGGCAGGATGGGCGATGCAAGTACGGAGGCAACTACAAGACATCAAGTAAGGACCCAATGAAACCATGTACGATTACCTGGAAAAGTTCAACCGCCTGGAGAGAAGCTGCTGTACCCTTGGACTGCCTGAGAAACTCACCGTCGAGTATCTCATTGATGGATTAAGACCCTTAGACAAAATGCTCCTGGATGCCTCAGCTGGAGGATCCATGATGAATCTATCATTAAGTGGCATAAGGGATCTCATCACCAACGTTGCTGAAAATGCCCGATTTAGAGAAGAGACGACTCGTCAGGAAGAATTTTCCCGAACAAGGAATGTGGCAAAAGCTGAAACACCAATGAACTCCATGCCAGAAGAAATGAAACAATTAAAGGAGATGATGATTCAGTTCCTGCGAAGACAAGTAGTTCCAGTTAAGCCTTGCGAATTTTGTGGTTCTACGGACCACAAAACCGACGCATGCCCGACATTAATAGAAGAGGAACCGGCAGAAGTGAATGCAGTGGGAGGATACGGATACCAAGGATACAACAACAACAGCAATGACAGAGCCGGACAAAACAGACAGTATGGTCAAGCAACCAACCCAAGCTGGCGTAACAACAACTATCCTCAGAAGGAAGCACAACCAGCTGTTCCTCAACTAGCTCAGTCATTCTACCAACCTCCCCACCGTTAGTATAACCAGAACGCTCCATCAGCAGGCCAATATCAACAAAGAAGACCAAATCAGTACCAAACCAGCCCGCATAATCAGCAAGAACCAACCAAGTCGCTCGATGACACGATGAAGGAGCTCGCAGGAAGCATAAATCAATTGGGTACTTCGTTACACCAATACCAGGCGAAAACTAACGGGGCAATTTCAGAATTAACCAAACAAATGTCCCAGCTCACCACCGCAATGTCAACACTCACTAATGAGCCTGGCAGACTTTCTTCACAAACCATCCAAAACCCAAAGGCGAATCTTAGCATGATAAAGAGGTCAAACGAAAAGACGACACTGGGAGAAGTAGCACGATCCCCAACGTACAAACTTACGAACAAGCACTTCACCAGGAGGCGTCGTCCTGATTGGAACCAAGAGGAAGACCGACCCAATGATTGCAAAACATGGGTTACGCATGCTGACAATGGACGGTACGCATTCACCGTTTGCATAACACCACCACCGACCATACACTCCGACATACCAGCACCTGGATGGGATGACAATAACGAATTAAAGTGGGACTCTCCAACTAATATTCATGCTCCAAAGCAAAATATTAAGGGGTCCGATTATACAAATCCTAAGCCAAGGAACGGGCAGAATGGCCCGATAATAGAAAGAGCCCTCACTTCAGATCGTGAGCCACAACCGGAAAGAGATAAAGACCCAGGGGCTTTCACAGTCACCTGCGGTATTGGTGAAGCACAGATTCATAAGTGCTTGGTCGATCTTGGAGCTGCTGTCAACGCCATGCCCTCCTCCTTATATTACTTATTAGGACTTGGTCCATTAAAACCACCCAGGTCAAATATCGAGCTAGGAGATATATCGTTCATCCGTCCGGTTGGAGTGCTGGAAGATGTATACTCCATGTGGGAGAGCTCGTCGTTGCTGCAGACTTTTATGTAATACAAACGGGAGAGACCAGCGAAGACGACCCTCCAACAATAATATTGGGACGACCATTCCTCTACGCTACTAAAGCAAGGATCGATGTGGGCAAGGGCTCATTATCGCTTAAGTTCGGCGGCAAAATTGCAAATTTCTCCATTGAAAATAGCCGCACGGATACAAAGAAACCGCCAGACATTATACCTATCTCAGATCACGGTACACATATTTCTGACATGCCAAAGGAGACCGAAAGAGTAACAAGACCGGCAGCTATGATCAAAGGTCCCCCGCCTTCTCAAAAGCAATGGAAAGTAAAAACACCAAAACCATGGGGTTCTAACTCAAGCAAGAAATCAGGAAGAGGCAAGGCAAAAATCAACACAGGAACGGTGGTGAAATACGACCTGAGCCACCCATGGGATCCAAACCAGTGATCCAGGAATGAGGTACTGTCGACCCAACGACGTTAAACAAAGGCACTGGTCGGGAGGTAACCCGACACCTATCTTACTTTCTGTCTTTTATTTTCCTGTCATTTAGTTTTTTCCAATAAGTCGCTCTCACCCACTTGGTGCATAGAAGAAATGACTATTCAGGAATCGGTTTTGGGTGCAACATTAAGCCAGCCAGGCCTACGCTGAGAGTTCAAGGCCCCAGCCGAACTCCCTCGATTATCCAGCCTCATGCCATGTCGTTCACTCGACACTTTAAAGGGAGTTCTGTTCTTCCCTTTTCCTTAATGTCATTCCCTTCTCACATAACATCTGCTTGCATGGCTTTTGAATTAAGTCTTGCTGAAAGGCACGCCTTCGTTCAAAAGTGTGGAGTGAGAACCACCTTGGTAAATAAATAACATGTTTTCTTTTTTTTTTATCTTTTTGAAAATATGAACTTAAGAATGTGAAAAAGATAGATCATAATTCATGCATTAACCTTGTGAAAATTCAACTGTTTAAAAACTTAGAATGTAACTTCTCATTTGTCCCTTTGTGCTGAGATAAACTAGGGATGTGGAGTTGACATAAACTGCCCTAGAGAGGCTTGACAAGCACTCGAAGGATCGAATCAAATTATATGGTTTTCGAAGTCAGTGGAGGCTGCACTTCGGGTTTCAGTGAAGATTGAAGTCATCTCCGCCATGCAGTGTTTATGCAAAAAGAAAAAAAGGCGAGGACGGGAATCAGACCGTCCAATCTCTAGTCAAAGTAGCCGAGAAAATAGATGAGCACCCTCATCTTGACCCGCGCGAAACGGCAAGGATGAGAGGAGCGGGGAGGTATTTCCATATGCTCGCGGGCGACGATTGGACCTCCCAAAAAGACTTGAGAAAATGGACCAGCAAGCCACAAAAAGGCAAAAGCTCAAAGAAGCAAATCAAGAGGCCAAAGGCCCAAAATTGTGAAGGTTTTAACCAAACAAAAGTGAAGTACTCAAAGAGTCAAATCAAAGGCCAAAGGCCGATTCACTACAGAAGCTGTCCCTCGCCAAAAGAAAATCAAAGACCAAACCATTGAAACCCAAACCGAATCACGTGCTAGAGAAAGCTACAAGGAAACCATATAGTACGAGACGGTCCCGAGAATGCAGTCCTGGAGCCTAAAAAGGGCTATCTCCCGAAACATCCAGAATAATTTGCATCTCAGCACGAAGGTACAAGTATCAAGTTTCTTCTATTTATTTACACAGTTCAATTTGGTAATAAGTAAGCAATGCATGAATTAGGATAAATTGAGTCCCACAGTCTAACTTTCATATTTTAAAACCAAACTTAGTGTGCCGCCCTTTAATAGCATTGTTCGGGACGAACAACTAAAAGTGTGAGGTGATCTGATGGACCATAATTATACGAATCGTAAACACAGTTAAACCCACTAAATTAGACTGTTTGTCTATTTAACTTTTGCTTGTTAGTTCCGATTTATATCTACATGGTATTTTGGAGACTAGAGAGAATACACGCTAAGGAGAGGATTTTACGCTGAAAAGATATTACGAGTCAGTCCAAGGTCACGATCAGACGCTGAATGCAGAAATCTCAAAATCCTGACATGGAATCACTCTAAACAAATCCAACCGAGGAATAACCAAAATCAGACCGGAGCGAAATTGGACTGATAGTTTTGTGAAAACATCACAAAACTCACACAAAAACTCATCCTTATCCATGAAGACCGGCGGCTTTTGGGAGGAGGTGACCAAAGTCACCTCCCCTCCTCCTCCTCCTCTCACCCACAACCGGCGGCTTCCACCCCCTCCCCTCCTCTCCACAACTTTGTGACACTTGTCCCCTCCTCCACCACATCTTATCCTCCTCCTTTGGCTATAAATACAAGCCCTCCCCTCTCATTTGTATCCACACACAATCCAAAAATCAACAAACACTTCTCTCTCTAAGTTTTGGTACTTTGTAAGTTTGGTTTTGAAATAATACTCCTGTTGGTTCTTGAGTATTGTAACAGTTTTAGAGAATACTCCTGTTGGTTCTTGAGTATTCAAGTAGGATTTGAGAATACTCCTGTTGGTTCTTGAGTATTCCCCTTTACTTATTGTCTTTCAAAAACCCCCGAGTATTTAGCTATGATATCCTCTTCCATGGATAATCGTTGCTAAACTCTTCATTCGGTTGAAGGGGTGTACTTGTATCATAAAATGTTTTAGACCCTGCACTTAGTGCCTCTTCTTTTTATTCAAAACTTGTTCTATGTGCCATATATTAGGCCAGAACTTCCAAGGTTGAGTGGATGCTTGAAATGGCAAAACTCTTCCGTGGGGATTCGTGAACATACTCGGGTAAGTGGATGCTTGAAATGGAAAAGCTTATCTGAGGAGTTCGACCTCTTTTAAACACCATTGGTTTTGATCGGAAATGACGGATCAATGGATGCACATAGGCTAGTATACCTTGAAATGGGGTGCTAGTCTAAATAGAACAAGTGCTCTACGACCTTGAAATGGGCTAGACAGTGTGTGCAAATTGAGTGCTTGAAATGGCCTTGATACACTTTTGAATACTTAGAAGAATCACTAATGGTCAATGATAAACAGGCTACGATACAAGGCCCCCGAAACCGAATGCTTTCCTTAGATTTAAAAAACCCCTCGCATTTACTTTCTTAGTATAAACTGCTTAATCAACTGCACTCACCATCCGGAGGACTCGCAAATCACGCATCACCCACTGTAAGTCTTTCTTTTTATTTTTCAGTATTTATTTTTTCTGTAATTTACTTTCCGCACTAAAAACCAAAACAACCAAAAAAGTCACTTAGTTATAACCGCTAAAATCCCAATCAACCTTAAAACACGCTCCCTCGCTGTACTAATCCCTCAAAGAACGACTATCCCCCTAAGTCCCTTGGGTTCGACCCCTACTTACCACTTGCTACCCAGTAGTAAGGTCACGAGTAGCGGAATATAAATTTGCTTTATCACAGAGAACACCGCACCTTAACGACAGTGCGGTGGGCTCCGTCAATCCACCTTTGTAAATAAATAACATGTTTTTCCTTTTCCCTTAATATTATCTTTTTGAAAATATGAACTTAAGAATGTGAAAAAGATAGATCATAATTCATGCATTAACCTTGTGAAAATTCAACTGTTTAAAAACTTAGAATGTAACTTCTCATTTGTCCCTTTGTGCTGAGATAAACTAGGGATGTGGAGTTGACATAAACTGCCCTAGAGAGGCTTGGCAAGCACTCGAAGGATCGAATCAAACTATATGGTTTTCGAAGTCAGTGGAGGCTGCACTTCGGGTTTCAGTGAAGATTGAACTCATCTCCCTCCATGCAGTGTTTATGCAAAAAGAAAAAAAAGGGCGAGGACGGGAATCAGACCGTCCTATCTCTAGTCAAAGTAGCCGAGAAAATAGATGAGCGACCCTCATCTTGACCCGCGCGAAACGGCAAGGATGAGAGGAGCGGGGAGGTATTTCCATATACTCGCGGGCGACGATTGGACCTCCCAAAAAGGCTTGAGAAAATGGACTAGCAAGTCACAAAGAAGCAAAAGCTCGAAGAAGCAAATCAAGAGGCCAAAGGCCCAAAATTGTGAAGGTTTTAATCGAACAAAAAGTGAAGTACTCAAAGAGTCAAATCAAAGGCCAAAGGCCGATTCACTACAAAAGCTGTCCCTCGCCAAAAGAAAATCAAAGACCAAACCATTGAAACCCGAACCGAATCACGTGCTAGAGAAAGCTACAAGAAAACCATATAGTGCGAGACGGTCCCGAGAATGCAGTCCAGGAGCCTAAAAAGGGCTATCTCCCGAAACATCCAAAATAATTTGCATCTCAGCACGAAGGTACAAGTATCAAGTTTCTTCTATTTATTTACACAGTTCAATTTGGTAATAAGTAAGCAATGCATGAATTAGGATAAATCGAGTCCCACAGTCTAACTTTCATATTTTAAAAGCTTACTTAGTGCCGCCCTTTAATAGCATTGTTCGGGGCGAACAACTAAAAGTGTGGGGTGATCTGATGGACCATAATTATACGAATCAAAAACACAGTTAAACCCACCAAATTAGACTGTTTGTCTATTTAACTTTTGCTTGTTAGTTCCGATATTTATCTACATGGCATTTTAGAGACTAGAGAGAATACACGCTAAGGAGGAGTTCTTACGTAGAAAAGATGTTACGAGTCATTCCGAGGTCAAGATCAGACGCCGACTGAAGAAATCTCAAGATCCTGACATGGAATCACTCAAAACAAATCAAACCGAAGAGCAACCGAAGTCAGTCCGGAGCTGAAATACACCGATAGTTTTGTGAAAATGTCACAAAACCTCACAAAACTCATCCTTTTACCCCATGTGACCGGTGGCTTTTGGAGGAGGTGACCAAAGGAGGAAGCTTCCCTCCTCCCATGACCTCCAACCGGCGGCTTCTACCTCCATGGAGCTCACCATGGATGAGAACCATGTGCTCTCATCCTCACCATCCATTCTCCTCCTCCCATGGCTATAAATACAAGCCTTCCCCTCTCATTTGTATCATCCAAAAATCTCACAAACACTTATCTCTCTAGTTTTGGTACTTTGTAATCTTTGGTTTGAAATCTATAATATTCTTGTTGGTTCTTGAATATTGTAGATCGTTCTTGAGTACTCTTGTCGGTTCTTGAGTACTCAAGCTTTACTTTATTATTCTTCAGTACTCTTGTCGGTTCTTGAAGTACTCACCCCTTTCCCTTACTGTCTTTACTTTCGAAAACTTTACTTTACTGTCTTTCAAAAAACCTTTTCAAGTACTTAGTTATGATGTCCTCTTCCATGGATATTCGTAGCTAAACTCTTTATTCGGTTAAAGGAGTGTACTTGTGTCATAAAATGTTTTAGACCCTGCACTTAGTGCCTCTATGTGTTCAAAACTTGTTCTATGTGCCATATAACAGGTTAGAACTTCCAAGTTTGAGTGGAAGCTTTAACGGGCAAAGCTCTTCCGTGGGGTTCGTGAACATACTCGGGTAAGTGGATGCTTTAACGGGCAAAGCTTATCTGAGGAGTTCGACCTATTTAAAAAACCATTTGGTTGATTGTAACTGAAGATCAAATGGATGCACATAAGGCTAAGATACTTCGAAAGGAGGAATTAGTCTAAAATAGAACAAGTGTTTTAAACAATGTTGCAAGTCTTGTGCTAGAAACAGCCTCGATTCATCTTTGAACACGTAGTATGATCATTAGCGGTCAATGATAAACAACTATGATACAAGGCCCCTGAAACCGAATCTTTTCTTGACTTAAAACACCACTTGCACTTTACTTTCTTAGTATAAACTGCACTATCAACTGCTGACGTTCCGCAAGACTTGCCGATCACGCAACAACCGCTGTAAGTCTTCCTGTTTATTTTCAGTGTTTACTTTTATGTCATTTACTTTTCCACACCAAAAACCAAAACCAACCAACCAATCACTTAGTTGTTAGCATTAAAACCTCAATCAACCTAAAAACACGCTCCCTCGTTGTACAATCGCCTGAAAGAATAGCTTATCCCCCTAATTCCCTTGGGTTCGACCCCTACTTACCACTTGCTACCCAGTAGTTAAGTCGCGAGTAGCGGACTTATAAATTTATTTGCACATTTTGCTCTGACGACAAGCAATCTGTCAATTACTATGGGGATAACAACTTCCGTGAACCTACTATGGGAGAACTAAATGCCCCAGATTTCGAAACACAGCCATGGTGCATTTACGAGGGCCCTGAACTAGAATACATTACCATCAACGCGTCAGTGGCCCACAGCTTGCCAAAATTCTCAGGAGCTCATGGAGAATCTGCCACAACTCACCTCCAACGCCTACATGGCATTTGCCAAAATCTAAAGCCCAATCGAGTGAATATAGACGACTTCAAGTTAAAAGCGTTCTATTTTTCCCTCATTGACTCGGCAAACGACTGGTTCCTTTCATTGCCTTCGGGAAGCATCAGAACATGGGTTCAGATGCAAAGGAAATTCTTGGACAAATACTACCCTGCAGGAAGAGCAATGCAAGTAAGAAGACAACTGCAGGACATAAGGCAAGGACCTAATGAAACCATGTACGACTACCTGGAGAAATTCAACCACCTGGAGCGAAGCTGCTGCACTCTTGGACTACCCGAGAAGCTCATCATCGAATACCTGATTAATGGATTGACTCCCTTAGACAAAAAGCTCCTTAATGCTTCAGCTGGAGGATCCGTGATGAGACTATCATTGAGCGGCATAAGGCGACTCATCTCTGACGTTGCTGAAAATGCTCGGTTTACAGAGGAGACCACTCGGCAAGATGAGTTCTCCAGAACAAAAAACGTAGCACGAGCTGAGACGTCAGAAAACTCCATGACAGAAGAGATGAAACAAATGAAAGAAATGATGATGCAAATCCTGCGAAGGCAGCCAGTTCCAGTAAGGCCTTGCGAATTTTGGCGGTTCTACAGACCACAAGACTGACGCATGCCCAACATTAATAGCAGAGGAACCGGAAGAAGTAAACGCAGTGGTAGGATACCAAGGATACAACAACAACAGCAATGATAGAACCGGACCAAATCAGTACCAAGCCAGCTCGAGTAATCAGCAAGGACCGAAAAAGTGGCTGGAGGACATGATGAAGGACCTCTCGAGTACTGTGCAACAATCCTCGGGTACTGTGCAGCAATTTTCGGGCACTGTGCAGCAGTTGAGAACTACTATGCATCAAAACCAAGCCGAAACAAAGGGAGAATTATCGGACTTGAAGAAGCACATATCCCAACTCGCTGCCTCAATATTCACACTCATTTATGAACCCGGCAGACCTTCTTCACAAACCATCCAAAACCCGAAGGAAAATGTAAGTGACGTAACCCTTAGGAGTGGTAGAAAGCTTGCCGTCGAACCCATAGAGCAAGAGGAGGACAAAAGGCCCGAGGTTCTCGAAACTCTTGACGAAAATGAGAAAAATGAAGACGCGGCTGAAGAAGAGCAGGATGCAACAGAAAAAGAAGAGAACACATCCGAGGAACACAGGCCTGACCCAGTACCAGCGGCCAGCCCAGTTTCAGCGTCTGAGAAGAACAAGGAGCACCCGGTGCCCAGAACCGAGACCCCCAAAATCAGCACAGCACTTCCATTTCCAGTACCAGCCCGTGTGCCAAAACAACATGTCATGGATGAGGACGTGTTTGAGTTGTTCAGCAAAATCGAAATCAACATCCCCCTCTTGGAAGCCATGAAGCAAATCCCTCGATATGCTAAGTTTTTAAAAGAACGTTGCACCAACCGGAGGAGGAGTACCAGATATGATCAAGAGCTAATGAGTAGGAACGTGTCGGCTGTCATACAACGAAAGGTGCCCCCCAAATGCAGAGATCCGGGAACTTACACCATTCCATGCACAATCGGCAACATTCGGATCGAGAACTGCATGCTAGACCTTGGAGCATCAATCAACGTCCTTCCTTTTTCTATCTACTCATGCCTCAGAATTGGACCGCTCGAACCCACCGGCCTCACTATTCAACTGGCAGATCGATCGTGCAAACAACCCGAGGGCAAAATAGAAGACGTCTTGGTCCAAGTAGGTGAATTGGTGTTTCCAGCAGACTTCTACGTCTTAAAAATGGAGAATGGCGGGCCAACAGACCATGCACCCATCCTTCTCGGCCGTCCATTTCTCAAAACATCAAAAATGAAAATAGACTGCGGAAGTGGGATGCTCTCAATGGAAGTAGAAGGAGAGGTCTTCAGCTTCGACATATTCCGAGCAATGAAGCATCCCATGGAGTTTGAAGAAGTGCACACTCTCGATACCTTGGACGACCTGGTTCAAGAAGTTCAACTAGAACCAAGAGCAGATCCCTTAGAAGCCATACTCAATGGAACCAAAAGCTCTTATGAATTAGCCGAAGGCTTGCATGAAACACTAGCCCACTTAACAATCTCGGAGCCTCTCACACCAGGATATGAAGTCAATGAGGTAAAATTATTCAAATCCAATACTTTTTTACCCTCAGTGATGCAAGCTCCCAAAATAAAATTGAAGCCCCTGCCCGGGCATCTGAAGTACGCTTTCCTTGGGGATAATAACACACTCCCGGTAATCATCAAAAGTGGCTTGGAAGCAGGCCAGGAACGTAGTTTGATAAAAGTGCTGAGACAACACAAGTTGGCTATTGGATGGACTCTAGCCGACTTGAGAGGAGTCAGCCCAGCTGTATGCATGCACCGTATTCTACTCGAGGATGGAGCTAAACCATCAAGAGAACCTCAACGACGACTCAACCCAATCATGATGGAGATCGTCCAAAAAGAAATACAGAAGCTATTGGATGCAGACGTTATCTATCCCATCTCAGATAGCCCATGGGTGAGTCCTGTTCATGTGGTCCCAAAGAAAACTGGGATCATGGTTGAGGAAGATGCTGAAGGAAAAATGGTAACAACAAGGGTCAAGAACGGCTGGAGAATGTGCATTGACTACAGAAAATTAAACGCCGTCACAAGAAAAGACCATTTCCCTCTGCCATTCATCGATCAAATGCTAGACCGACTGGCGGGCAAGCCATATTTTTGCTTCCTGGACGGGTTCTCAGGCTACAACCAGATCCCCATAGCACCTGAGGACCAAGAGAAGACTACATTCACCTGCCCATTCGGCACATTCGCCTTCAGAAGGATGTCGTTCGGTCTATGCAATGCTTCGGGGACTTTTCAAAGGGTGGTAACCAGCATTTTCTCAGACATGATTGGAGAATTCATCGAGGTCTTCATGGACGACTTCACCATCTATGGAGACACATTTGACGCATGCCTAAGCAACTTGAACACGATTTTGGCACGATGTGTGTCCATGAACTTAGTGCTCAATTACGAGAAATGCCACTTCATGGTAACACACGGAATAGTCTTGGGACATATCGTCTCACAAGAAGGCATGGAAGTGGACAAAGCAAAGATCGACCTGATCATGACCCTACCATATCCATCCACGGTCCGAGACATCCAATCATTCCTTGGCCATGCGGGATTCTACCGACGATTCATCAAAGACTTCTCCAAAACGGCGTTTCCTCTAACCACTCTTCTCCAAAAAGAAGTCCCTTTTGAATTCACTAATGCATGCAAGGAGGCCTTTGATAAACTGAAGAAAGCCCTCACTAGCACACCCATCATCCAAACTCCGGATTGGGGAAAACCATTTGAAATCATGTACGACGCAAGCGATTTTGCTGTGGGAGCAGTTCTCGGCCAAAAAATTGATAAAAAGGCGGTCGTAATCTACTACGCCTCAAGGACCCTAGATTCAGCCCAACGAAACTACTCCACCACCGAAAAGGAGCTCCTAGCCGTAGTGTTTGCTCTAGAAAAGTTTAGATCATATTTACTTGGAGCAAAAGTAATTGTCTTCTCAGACCATGCTGCCATCCGATACCTGATGAAAAAGAAAGAGGCCAAGCCAAGGCTCATACGGTGGATCTTGCTACTAAAAGAATTCGATGTGGAGATAAGGGACAAAAAGGGGATTGATAATACAGTAGCCGACCATCTAAGCAGGATAGTCCGAGAGGAAGAAGAAGGGCACATAACCGAGTCATTTCCAGACGAGCACCTCTATGCAGTCTCAACCAAAGTGCCGTGGTATGCCTCGATCGTCAACTACCTTGTAGGAGGTACATTTCCTCCTTCTTTTACTAAAGCACAATGCATGAAACTTAGGCATGATGCTAGACATTACTTATGGGATGATCCTTACTTATGGAAAATAGGAGCAGATCAAATACTTAGGAGATGCATCCCCGATAATGAAATAGCTTCTGTTATTAGCTTTTGCCATGAGTTTGCATGTGGAGGACATTTCGGGCCTAGGAGAACCGCTAGAAAAATCCTAGATAGCGGCTTCTTTCGGCCGAGTTTATTTAGAGATGCCTATGAGAAGTGTAAACAGTGCGATAGGTGTCAAAGAGTAGGAAATGTGTCAGCTAGAAATGAGATGCCTCAAGTACCCATATTAGTCAACGATGTTTTCGACATTTGGGGTATTGATTTTATGGGACCATTCCCAGTTTCATGCGGTTATACTTATATTTTAGTTGCTGCGGATTATGTGTCAAAATGGGTAGAAGCTAAGGCCACAAGGTGCGACGATGCAAAAACGGTCATAGATTTTTTGCGCAGTAACCTGTTTTGTAGGTACGAGGTACCCAAGGCCATAATCAGCGACCAAGGAACTCATTTCTGCAACCGCATGATGGCTGCCACCTTAAAACGCTACCATGTCCACCACCGAACGTCCACGGCATATCATCCCCAAACCAATGGTCAAGCGGAGATCTCCAACCGTGAAATCAAAGGTATTCTAGCAAAAATGGTGAAGCCGGGTAGGAAAGATTGGAGTCAGAGGCTAGATGAAGCTCTTTGGGCTTACCGGACGGCATACAAAACACCAATTGGAACCTCCCCCCTTCGGCTTGTTTATGGGAAGGCATGCCATCTCCCGGTGGAATTAAAACATAAAGCTTACTGGGCACTCAAGAAATGCAACCTGGACTTGAAAACTGCCGGATTGGATCGAAAACTTCAGTTATGCGAGCTAGAGGAGTTGCGGCTCGAAGCCTATGAAGGGCAGTCAGACTACAAAGCAAGGACAAAACTATACCATGACAAATTCATCCTCCGCCGCTCATTTGAGAAAGGACAACAAGTGCTAGTGTACTCCTCACGACTGAAGTTAATGCCCGGGAAACTTAAATCTAGATGGACCGGCCCCTTCACAATAACTAAAGTGTTCAATCATGGGGCAGTTGAGCTGGAAAGCCCAGACAATGGAAGCAGATTCACGGTGAATGGGCAGCGAGTCAAACACTATCACGACGAGGTTGACTTAACTCCACGAAACTATGACCTAGCCATACCACCAGACATTGTACCTGTCTCGGATCTCAGAACACAGATTTCTGACCTGCCAAGAGAGACCGTAAGAGTAACAAGACCAGCAGCTATGGTCAAAGGTCCCTCGCCTTCTCAGAAACAATGGAAAGAAAAACCACCGAAACAAGGAAGTCCTGACCCAAGCACATCATCCAGCAAAAAATCAGGAAGGGTAAAGGCTAGAATCAATGCAGGAGCCATGGCAAAATTCGACCTGAGCCGCCCATGGGATCCAAACCTGTGATCCCCATGCGTCGAGCCAACGACGTTAAACAAAGGCAGTGGTCGGGAGGTAACCCGACACATATCTTACTTTCAGTAAATTTTTTTCTGTCATTTAGTTTTTACCGCAAGTCTCTCTCACCCATTTTTTTGTATAGAAGGAATGTCTAACATGTAGGAATCGGTTTTTGGAGCAAGATCAGATCAGCCAGACAGCTTCTGAGAAATTACCGGGCCTTCGCTGAGAGTTCAAGGCCCCAGCCGAACTCCCTCGATTATCCAGCCCTGAGGCATGTCGTTCCATGACATGACACAGTAAAAGGGAGTTCAGTTCTTCTCTTTTCCTTAATGTGATTTCCTTCTCTTGTATGTATTCGCATGACTTTTGAACTAAGTCGTGCTGAAAGGCACGCCTTCGTACAAAAGTGTGGGGTGAGAACTGCCTGTGTACATAGTAAACATGTTTTTCTTTTTCCTTTTCCCTTAATATTATCTTTTTGAAAATATGAACTTGAGAATGTGAAAAAGATAGATCTAAATTCATGCATTTACCTTGTGAAAATTCAACTGTCTAAAAACTTAGAATGTAACTTCTCATTTGTCCCTTTGTGCTGAGATAAACAGGGGATGTGGAGTTGACATAAATTTCCCTAGAGAGGCTTGGCAAGCACTCGAAGGATCGAATCTAACTATATGGTTTTCGAAGTCAGTGGAGGCTGCACTTCGGGTTTCAGTGAAGATTGAAGTCATCTCCGCCGTGCAGCGTTTATGCAAGAGGCGGGACGGGAATCAAACCGTCCTATCTCTAGTCCTAGTAGCCGGGAAAATAGATGAGCGACCCTCATCTTGACCTGCGCGAAACGGAGAGGATGAGAAAGAGCGGGGAGGTATTTCCATATGCTCGCGGGCAATGATTGGACCTCCCAAAGAAAGGCTGAGAAAATGGACTAGCAAGTCACAAAGAAGCAAAAGCTCAAAGAAGCTAATCAAAGGCCAAAGGCCAAAATTGTGAAGGTTTTAACCGAAACAAAAGTGAAGAAACTCCAATTCAACATCAAAGGCCCAAGGCCAAAGGCCAAAGGCCAAAGGCCGATTCACTACAGAAGCTGTCCCTCGCCAAAAAGAAATCAAAGTACTCAACTCAGTGAAACCCGAACCGAATCACGTGCTAGAGAAAGCTACAAGGAAACCATATAGTGCGAGTCGATCGCGAGAATGCAGTCTAGGAGCTTGAAAAGAGCTATCTCCCGAAACATCCGAATTAATTTGCATCTCGGCACAAAGGTACAAGTATCAAGTTTCTTCTAAGTATTTACACGGTTTAGTTTGGTAATAAGTAAGTAATGCATGAATTAGGATAAATCTAGTCCCACAGTCTCACTTTCATATTTAAAAGTTTACTTTGATTGTGTACCGCCCTTAATAGCATTGTTCGGGACGAACAACTAAAAGTGTGGGGTAATCTGATGGACCATAATTGTATGAATCATAAACACAGTTAAACCCACCAAATTAGACGCTTTGTCTATTTAACTTTTGCTTGTTAGTTCTGATATTTATCTACAGGGTATTTTGAAGTCTAGAGAGAATACAGGCTAAGGAGGAGTTTTAAAGCTGAAAATGAATTACGAGTCATTCCAGGTCACAACCAAATTCTGACTTTCAAGAACTGGACGTGGAATCACTCAAAACAAATCCAACCGAAGGGCAACCAGAGTCAGTTCGGAGCTGAAAGGACCGATGGCTTTTGGGGAAAAGATCACAAAGCTCTCAACCACTCCCCTCCCCTCACATGGCCGGCGGCTTCAAGGAGGAGAAGCCATGTGTCCCGGCGGCTTTCCTCCATGGTGAGTCACCCCCGGCGGCTTTGAGCTCCCCCTCCCATCTCATGCCATGTGTTGAGTCTTCTCCCCCCATATGACAAGTGTGTGGTCTCCATTACTCCCCTTAGCCTATAAATACCCAAGCTCTCCTCTTTGTATCATCATCCCATCTCATTCCAACATCCACAAACCACAAGTTAGTGAGAGAAGCTCTCACTTCTCTCTAGAGTTTGGGCACTAATCATGTAATCACTTTACTTTGGAATCAAAGCTTTAGCACTTTCAACGGTTTTTGTAAGTACTCTCATCTTTACTTTACTGTCTTTTCAATTCAGCAACTTTACTTTCCTGTCTTTACTTTCGAAAACTTTATTTTCTATCTTTCAAAACCTTTACTTTTCAAGCACTTAGTTATGATGTCCTGTTCCATGAGTATTCGTAGCTAAACCCTTCATTCGGTTGAAGGGGTGTACTTGTGTCATAAAATGTTTTAGACCCTTCGCTTAGTGCCTCTCTGTGTTCAAAACTTGTTCTATGTGCCACATATTAGGTCAGAACTTCCAAGGTTGAGTGGATGCTTGAAATGGCAAAACTCTTCCGTGGGGTTCGTGAACATACTCGGGTAAGTGGATGCTTGAAATGGCAAAGCTTATCTGAGGAGTTCGACCTCTTTAAAACACCATTTGGATTGATCGGAAATGATTGATCAAATGGATGCACATAGGCTAGTATACCTTGAAATGGGGTGCTAGTCTAAATAGAACAAGTGCTCTATGACCTTGAAATGGGCTAGACAGTGTGGCAAATCAAGTGCTTGAAATGGCCTTCATACACTTTTGAACACTTAGTATGATCATTAGAGGTCAATGATAAACAGACTATGATACAAGGCCCCTAAAACCAAATGCTTTCCTTTAATTGTAATATCAACTGTTACCTTACCTTTCAGTACTAAAATCACAACCAACCCACGCTACTCTCAGTACTAAAATCACAACCAACCCCCAACTGTCCTACTTAAAGAACAACTATTCACCTGACTCCCTTGGGTTCGACCCATACTTACCCTTTACTACCCACTAGTAGAGTACGAGTAGCGGAGATATAAATTTATTTTGCACAGAGAACATCGCACCTTAACGACAGTGCGGTGGGCTCCGTTAGTTGGTAACGGTCAGTCTTTACCTATATCTCATTTTGGTTCCGTCTCTCCTCTCCCTCCCAAAAATTCACTCACTTTATCTGATGTCCTAGTTGTTCCCAACATTAGAAAAAATCTCATTTCTATTAGTCAATTTACAAAAGACAATAATTGTTGTGTCACATTTTCTCCTTCTGATTTTGTCATACAGCATTCGATCACAAGAGTGGTGTTGGGGGGCGGTAGATAGTGGCGGATTCAGAACTTCGTGTGAGGGGGGTCCCAAATTTTTTTTGGCAATCAGACGTTTAAGCAACAAAAACCAAACGTAAAGTAAGAACGCATAACAAGTATACATAGTCAATCACATGTAACCATAACAACTTTGCTAACATATAACGGGTAGACTGAGCACCACTTGAGAAATCAATCACCATGCGCATGAAGCTAATGATAAGGGCTACAACTTCTATGCTAACATCTAGACACAAGTATAATGTTAAGGTGACCGAAAAATAAGTCAAAACATGTTATATGTTTGAAGTCTGCTAATGATTAGCCAACCTTTTGAAACTCATAGAGGCGTCATTCGGTGTCCATTGAAGATGATCTATGTATTGATAGAAAGCTAATTGAATGTTCTATAAATTTCATGTTTAATGCAAGACAAATTTCGGAGGTTAAGCTAATGAAATCGGCGATCAAAGATAGATGATTAATTGAAATTTTCCGAAATTGAGGGGATCTGAGCCAATCTTCTGAAGCTCATAGAGGTGTCATCTAGTGTCCGTTGAAGATGATCCATAAATGTATAGAAAGCTAATTGAATGTTCTATAACTTTCATGTTCATTTAAAGATGAAACTTGGAGGTTAAGTTAATAAAAACAGCGATCAAAAATAGATGATTGATAGAAGTTTGCCGAAATCAAGGGGGTCAGAGCCAACTTTCGGAAGCTCATAGAGACATCATGCGGTGTCCGTTGAAGATGATCTATAAATGGATAGAAATCTAATTGAATGTTCTATAACTTTCATGTTTACTATGAGATGAAATTAGGAGGTTAAGCTCAGAAAAATAGCAACCAAAGATAGGTGCGTTTAATCAAAATTATTCAAAAAAAGAGGGGTCCTGGGACCCCCCGGGACATGGCTGCATCCATGATGAGTCGAATTCTCGACTCGTTCACATGCCCATTTACGAAGAGTTTTGGTCCATTTCCGATGCTATTTCGATGCCATTTGACCCCTCTCCTTGTATTTCAGGCTTGGAATGACCATACTTTGAGCTCAGAACCTTAGCACGAAGAAGCGAGGAAAATTCGAAGATTCGAGCAAAAGTTGGCAGAAATTCACTCCAGTCGATCGACTGGGAAGCTCCCCTGCTCCAGTCGATCGACTCGCCAGAAGAAACAGGAGCTGCTGCAAATCCGCCTATCTCAGTCGATCGACTCACCTTCAGTCGATCGACTCGCTCAACTCCCAGGAGGCGCTGCAATTTGACCCTTCTCAGTCGGTCGACTGGGATCCTTCTTTGTGCCAGTCGACCGACTCAATCAATCCTCAGGAGGGTCTGCAAATCAGGCAACACCAGTCGATCGACTGAGCCAACACACAACGTCAGTCGATCGACTGGGCTACAATACCGGAAAACCCTAGCTTTGGCTATAAATAGAAACTTTTGGGGATTTTCAAAAGGGGGGCTTTTTGGAGACTTTTGGCACGGATTTGGAGGAGATCAAGCACGAATTTCGAGGGAATTGAGTGAAGGAGAAGAAGACCAACATCACTCTCTTGAATTCCTACTTTGGTTTTAGATTCCTAAACTCCTCCTCTATATGTTTACATACTCATCCATGGATGCTTTTGATTGTAACCTCACTATGAGTGAGTAGTGACCTAGATTGGGGATTATGGATCCCCTAGACATATTGTGATGATGTAAATACCATTGATGTCATATTGAATGAGTTTGCACATGAATCTTCTTCATTTGAACTACAAGCCTAGAGTTGCCCATAAGATGTTTGTGAAAATGCCTCAATGGGAACTTAGTGTAATCTCATGTTTGATGTAGCTCACGTTGATCAATATGAATTTAATGAAATGAATGAAGAGGCATTAGGACTTTTGTGTTACATGGCGACACTTAAAACCTAATGAGATTGGCTTGAGTTTAACAAGAACATGTTTATCTAATCAAGAGAGCGCGAGTGTGAGATTAGAAACGCATGTTCTATAGGGCCAATAGAGCGCGAGTGTGAGATCCTATGCGAGGTGTAACCTCTTTATCCTAGGTTGTAGCGCGAGTGGAACTTAGGGGAAATGTTACATGGCTAAATTCTATTCAAGTGCATGCAAATTCATAATTGACATCTAATATCATCATCACTATAATTGTCTAGGTGGGGAAGTAATCCCTAGTCTTCTTTGATTGATCGTTTATTCGTTTCTTGCTTGAAATCTCTTATAGATAGTCAAAACTTGGCTATCAACCTCTTTTGAGGAACAAACCTCCCCCAAAACCATTAACAATCTAGGTTTAATCATTAGCGCAATTAGTTTAATCACCTATCTCTTGGGTACGACCTTGGGTTTCCCGAGTCTTTACAAATGTTTTGATTTAACGTGATTTAGCATAAGTATTTGATTCACTTATCGAATATTTGCACTATATTTGCACTCGATCAAATGGCGCCGTTGCCGGGGATAGGTTAATTAACTAGGTGCTATTAGATTGTTAGTTGTCTACTCTTCTTTGCTTGATAATCATTGCTTGTTTTGTGCTTGATTGTGTTATTTCTCTCGCCTTTCATTGCTTAGAATTTGTTTTTGTTCTTGTAGGCATTTGAATGACCACGAGATTTAAGGGGCAAAAGCACGTAGTGATTGGATCAACCTCAAGTACTTCTCACCCTCCTCACCCAACCGTTAAGAGAGGAAGAGGTAGACCTCGAAAGAATCCTCCTCCTCTTGGTCCTATTATTCCCCCTATTATCGAAAACCAAAGACAAGAAGTCATTATGGAAGAGGAAAATGAGCACCGCCCTGTTCTTCAAAGGGATGCTCGGAATCGTAGAATTGATGGGGATGAGATAGATGATCCTCCCGCTAGAAATGACAACCTTGATGATCAAAACCCTTTTGGGAATCCTCTCCCTCCTCAAAGGAACGACCGAAATTATAGATACGATGATGAGGATGATGAGAGACCGGTCGGGGATTACATGACCCCTTCACATGAGGGAAATGGCTCGGCTATTGTGCCTCCGGATGAGGATGCGTTCGATTTTGATGTGAAGTCCTCTTTAGTCCATATGGTGACACACGATCAATATCAAGGAGTCGGGAATCCTTCCACACATTTGGCTAATTTCCAAGAGTATTGCCGCACTTACAAGCCAAGGAACATCCCCGTGGAATATGTCTACATGAAGCTTTTTCCCTCCTCGCTATATGGAGATGCTAAGGAATGGTTGCAAAACCAAGAACCGGGATCTTTTAGGACGTGGAACAAGCTTGCTAATGCTTTCCTCTCCAAATTCTTTCCACCGTCAAGGACGAAGAAGTTCATTGATTTCATATTGACGTTCTCGCAAAGGGACAATGAGCTATTTCATCAAGCCTATGATCGGTTCAAGCATTATTTGAGGGAATGTCCTCACCACAACTTTCGAAGAGCGGATCTTATGAGATATTTCTATCTAGGCATGAGCAAAGAGGCCAAAGGCCAAATGGACATGGCTAGTGGTGGTGCTATCATGGATTTACCGGCAAACCAAGGATTTAAAGTCATAGAGAAGATTGCTACAAATTCCGATAGATACCAAGAGGTTGATCACAAGAAGATATCAAGGTCAAGGGATGACTCCTCGAGTTCCGAAATGAAGAAGGAAATGGTTGAATTAACTAAGAAAGTGGATGGTTTGATAAACATGGTAAGTGCTTTGGAGGTGTCTAAACCAAAGAATGAAAAAGAGAAGAATCCGGTCCAACAACCTTGCTTCTTGTGTGCTAGCACGAGACATTCTACTAAGAATTGTCCCGATGGGAGGTATGAAGACGATGATGACGGTTATGAAGAGGCACACTTTGTGAATCAACAAAGGAGTTACACTCAAAATGCTAGTCCCATTACTAGAAATTATGAGCCTCCTCAAAGAAGAATGTCTAATGATTTATACGTCCCTCCAAGACCTCAAGGGCAAAGTAATTATCAAGGGAATTACCAAAGGCAAGGGTATAGCTCTAACCAAAATCAAGGGCAAACCTCCTATTCTAATCAAGGCCAAAGTTCGAATCAAAATTCGCAATATTCTCAAGGGAACTATCAAAAGCCCTATCAAGCCAAGTCCAATGTGAACGAGCAAGGGAATTCTTCTTCCAACGTTCAAGATAACCCTATGATGGCTATGATGGCGCAAATACTTGAGAGCAACAAAGAGAGCAACCGAATAATGGAAGCAAAGATGGACGAAGTAGTGGCCGAAAATAAAAGGCTTGCTAGAGAAGTTGCTCATATAAAGCAAATTGGGAAGCTTCCTTCTCAACCGGACGTTAATTTCACCGAGCATTGCAATGCCATCTCTCTTGGAGATGAAGAGCCATCTCTCATGAATGTCAATGCTATCACGTTGAAAAGTGGAAAGGTTTTGCCTACCCCTCAAGGAAAATCAAATATTAAGGATAAAGTGGTAGAAGCGGAAGTTGCCCACAAAAATCGCGAAGTTGAACTTCAAGCTCCTCCGGAAGAAAAGAAAAAGGAGGAAGAACCGGCTTTGATGAGGTATTATGTGCCGGTGGTTCCTTTCCCTCAAAGGCTAAAAAGGAGCAAGCTAGATGCCCACTTCCAACGATTTGTGGAGATGTTGAGGAAGTTATATGTTACTCTTCCATTCCATGAAGTAATTGCTCAAAATCCCATCTACGCAAAGTTCTTAAAAGATATTGCATCCGGGCGTAGAGTCATGGAAGAATCTAGCATGGTAGCCTTGAACCATGAGTGTAGCGCCCTTTTCTCCAAACAAATTCCTCTTAAAGTGAAGGACCCCGGGCGATTCACCATTCCATGCTCTATTGGCGCCATGAATTTTGAGGACCCATTAGCCGACCTTGGTGCTAGTGTAAGTGTCATGCCTTTAGCGACCTATTACAAACTTGGGTTAGAGGGAATGAAAGCTACCAAGATGACCTTGCAACTCGCCGATGGCACCAAAAGGCAACCCAAGGGAGTTATCGAAAATGTCCCAATCAAGGTAGACAAGTTCTACATACCTTGTGATTTTGTAGTGATGGACACGGGGAATAATGGAAACACCTCTCTTATTCTTGGACGTCCTTTCTTGGCCACCGCCGGTTTTAAAGCCGATTTGGGGAAGGGGAAGTTGACCTTGAAAATTGGAGGAGAGAAGATTAAGATAGAGAGGCCTACGAGTGAACAAGTGGCTATGCCCAAATCTTGTGATTTGGAAGAGCAAGAGAGTGCTAAGGCCGAGAATGTTGAGGTCAAGAAGGTGACTAAGAAGGTCTTGCACAAGATGATTGATCCCAATGAAGACCCTTCCGTTGATCATTATGAATCACCATCCGGTGACGAGTTGAAAAAGAATGGAAAAGCAAATTTATCGAAGAGCGAGAAGCTACCATCACTTTGGAAAAAGGCTATTAAGCAAGTTGCTTGCAACTCTTCAAAGAACCCGGATTGAGTCACCAATAATCTACAAGTCCGCTTGAGGAGGGATCCTAGCAAAGGACTCCTCAAGTGTGTTTCTTTCACAAAAAGAGATTCGGCTCGGTCTTTGCCAAGACGTTAAACTAGGCCCTAACGGGAGGTAGCCCGGTTTGTGAGTTGTCCACTTATGCACAATAATTTCTATATATATGTTTGACATGTATTCATTGAACTATGTTTGAGAACATGATGCTTGGAAGGTGAAATGTTTGATTTGTGGTGTTTGGTGTGGAATTGTGCTTGCATGAAAATTCTTGGTGATGGTGATCTCTTTAGTGTGGAGTTTGATTGGTGTTTTTAGTTGGTAAAATTTTAAGTGTGGAGTGTGGTCTACTCACTCCAATTCTATTTCACATCTCCACACCCCTCACATCTCCCTTGATTTATCAATGCTTAATGATGTTGTCCCTAGTGCTCTTGTGCATGTTTTAGAGGATGTGGGTTACTTTCCTTGTTTGAATTCTATTAATCGTATGCCATGATGTTATTATGTAACTAGTGAAGCTAACTTGCTCATACTTGCGTTGAATGACCTTGTATGTCACTTGTTACTTTTAACCTTTCATGTCTTCTTGTCATCAAGGGAGTATTTACATCATGTTCAATCACGCTTTGCATAATGGCGTCTTTTTCTCTTGGTGGGGTACATCTACAAACGAGGGGAGTTCCTTTACGCCTTCATCTCATCTTCATTATTGTTTGCGGTTTTATGCGCATTGTTCACATGTTTGCATGCCATGCATATCATTTTTTGATGGACACTTGCATCTTTTGCACCCTATCCCTAACATGAGAGTGTTTTTAACCACATAGGCTTATGACTATCGATTCAAAATTCCTATAAATCACATCTAGCCTATTTGTCACATTTGTTGGATCTTGAACCTAGAACCGACCTAGTCCTACGAATGTCAATTCTTGGGAATCAATATCATTGCTATCTCTTGTCTATCTAAATCTCTAAGTATTTTCGTTGAAATACCTTGGAACAAGTTTTAGCAAGCATTTTAAAATTTCCACGAAAAACTTAGACTATTTGTTTCCTCCTTGGTGACTTGAGTTTTCTAACTCGGTGCCTTGCTCATGTTTGATTCCCGCACATTCCATACACTTCTTTTTGAACATATTGTCAAGTTTTAAGTGTGGAGTCAAAAGAGGGCGAAGCCCCATTCAAAAAAAAAAGAAAAAAAAAAGATTTTTGCGGTCAAAGAGGGCAAAGCCCCGACTAAAAACTTTCTCAAGAGCTCGAGAAGTTTTGCTCCAAAATATACAAATGCCGGGGGTTAGGGAGGTAAGTCCCCCCTCGAAAGCATTTGTAGGCCAAAGGCCGTTTCAAAAAAAAAGGGAAAAAAGAAACTAAGAAGCACTTAAAACTTGACTCTATGTTTTCCTCCATTCTTCATTTGTGCGGGATTCATCATTTGCATGTGTGCTAGTTGGAATGACTTTTGGACGACCCATGTGCTTGCACGGGAGTACCATTTGGTCTATGCTTGTTTTTAAGAACTCATTGTGTCGAACTCCTCTTCCCTTATGGATTACGGCTTAAGCGCCTAAAACTTGGGAACGAGTTCCGTGTCGCAAGCCCGTGGACTAGCCCTAGCTAGCATAGGTGAGCGATTGACGGTTTTTGTGCAAACTAAATACTTTACCTCTATTGTATTTCCTTGAAAATGAGTAGACTTTTGGGTGAGGCGATTGATGGCTCTAGTATTGATGATCTTGAATGCACAACCTCATAGGTACTCAAAATGGTTCAAAAGTTCTTTTGATGATATTGTGATGGTAGTCCTAGCGTGGGGTGAGGAGTTTGTTTTGAGAAATCATGGCTTTGGTTAAACACTCTTAAATTCAATTCTCATGGGATAAGTGCACTTGGGATTTGTGAGTATTCCCTTTTCTGAAAACTCTCACGAGACTATAACTCGTCCACTAGGGTAGCCTAGGGGTTTAAAGGCTTAATGCATATGCTAAATGCATTCGTCACACCTACGAAAAGGAGTTAGAGTGTATATATGTGTTAGAGTGGTTAGAAATAAAGTTTTCCTATTGTTTATCTCTGGCTTGTTCTTATTGTTTGCTCGGGACGATCAAACTCTAAGTGTGGAGTGTTTGATGAGTCGAATTCTCGACTCGTTCACATGCCCATTTACGAAGAGTTTTGGTCCATTTCCGATGCTATTTCGATGCCATTTGACCCCTCTCCTTGTATTTCAGGCTTGGAATGACCATACTTTGAGCTCAGAACCTTAGCACGAAGAAGCGAGGAAAATTCGAAGATTCGAGCAAAAGTTGGCAGAAATTCACTCCAGTCGATCGACTGGGAAGCTCCCCTGCTCCAGTCGATCGACTCGCCAGAAGAAACAGGAGCTGCTGCAAATCCGCCTATCTCAGTCGATCGACTCACCTTCAGTCGATCGACTCGCTCAACTCCCAGGAGGCGCTGCAATTTGACCCTTCTCAGTCGGTCGACTGGGATCCTTCTTTGTGCCAGTCGACCGACTCAATCAATCCTCAGGAGGGTCTGCAAATCAGGCAACACCAGTCGATCGACTGAGCCAACACACAACGTCAGTCGATCGACTGGGCTACAATACCGGAAAACCCTAGCTTTGGCTATAAATAGAAACTTTTGGGGATTTTCAAAAGGGGGGCTTTTTGGAGACTTTTGGCACGGATTTGGAGGAGATCAAGCACGAATTTCGAGGGAATTGAGTGAAGGAGAAGAAGACCAACATCACTCTCTTGAATTCCTACTTTGGTTTTAGATTCCTAAACTCCTCCTCTATATGTTTACATACTCATCCATGGATGCTTTTGATTGTAACCTCACTATGAGTGAGTAGTGACCTAGATTGGGGATTATGGATCCCCTAGACATATTGTGATGATGTAAATACCATTGATGTCATATTGAATGAGTTTGCACATGAATCTTCTTCATTTGAACTACAAGCCTAGAGTTGCCCATAAGATGTTTGTGAAAATGCCTCAATGGGAACTTAGTGTAATTTCATGTTTGATGTAGCTCACGTTGATCAATATGAATTTAATGAAATGAATGAAGAGGCATTAGGACTTTTGTGTTACATGGCGACACTTAAAACCTAATGAGATTGGCTTGAGTTTAACAAGAACATGTTTATCTAATCAAGAGAGCGCGAGTGTGAGATTAGAAACGCATGTTCTATAGGGCCAATAGAGCGCGAGTGTGAGATCCTATGCGAGGTGTAACCTCTTTATCCTAGGTTGTAGCGCGAGTGGAACTTAGGGGAAATGTTACATGGCTAAATTCTATTCAAGTGCATGCAAATTCATAATTGACATCTAATATCATCATCACTATAATTGTCTAGGTGGGGAAGTAATCCCTAGTCTTCTTTGATTGATCGTTTATTCGTTTCTTGCTTGAAATCTCTTATAGATAGTCAAAACTTGGCTATCAACCTCTTTTGAGGAACAAACCTCCCCCAAAACCATTAACAATCTAGGTTTAATCATTAGCGCAATTAGTTTAATCACCTATCTCTTGGGTACGACCTTGGGTTTCCCGAGTCTTTACAAATGTTTTGATTTAACGTGATTTAGCATAAGTATTTGATTCACTTATCGAATATTTGCACTATATTTGCACTCGATCAATTCACCACTGGCGGTAGATGCGAGGATTGTCTGTACGTCCTTAATAAGATACATCAGCCCTCACTTCCGTTGTTTCTTCTAATAAACCAAGTGCATCAGCTCATTTGTGGCACGCTCGACTTGGTCATCCAAGTTTCCGTACTGTTGAGTCTCTTTCAAAATCTGGTATCATTACTTGTAGTGATAAGTTATTGGGTTTAGATTCACGTCTATGTATTGGTTGCAATCTTGGCAAAAGTCATCGCTTACCCTTTTCCCTTACAAATAATCGTTGTCAATTACCCTTTGATCGATTACACTGTGATTTATGGGGGCCTTCACCTATTTCTTCCATTACAGGTTTTCATTTTTATGTCGTCTTTGTTGATGACTCTACCAGATTCAGTTGGATTTTTCCCCTTAAACATAAATCTGATTTTTTGATACGTTTGTGAGTTTTAAGCATTATGTCGAGACTCAATTCTCATCAAAAATCAAGGCCTTTCAATGTGACATTGTATTGCGCATTTCATGCCCTTATACACCTAGTCAAAATGGAATTGTTGAACGTAAACATAGCCATGTTACTGAAACTGGTCTAACCATTATGTTTCATGCTCGTGTTCCGTTGTCTCTTTGGGTAGAAGCCTTCTCCACAGCTATTTTTCTCGTCAATCGACTCCCCTCACCAACTCTTGATGGCAAGACTCCTTATGAGATTCTCTTTGGTAAACAACCTGATTACTCTATGTTGCGTACCTTTGGTTGTTTATGCTTTCCTTATTTACGAGATTATGCTCCTAACAAATTATCTCCCAGATCATCACCTTGTGTCTTTTTAGGCTATAGTCCACTTCATAAATGATTTCGTTGCTTTGATCACAAGACCAAACGACTATACATCTCTAGGCATGTACAATTTTATGAAACTATTTTTCCATATGCGGGTGATGATATTCCAAACCTTCCTACCTCATCACATTATATTGCTTTCTCTGGTCCCTTGGCATCTGATAATATCATGTCATCTAATTCTTCGAATTTGTTGTCCACATCTTCCCTTGTAGGATCTCACTGTTTACCATGTGTTGATGACTTTAGTGACCCTTCTCTACACACACCTTCGGCTGTCGCTTCTGTCTCTTCTCCTAATCCACCCACATCATCTATCCCGGGATCGACTACCAATACCAACAATCACCCGATTATTACTCGAGGAAAAGCTGGTATATTCAAACCGAGAGCTTATCATGCTTTAAAGATCTCATCTCCGTCAAAGTTTTTTCAAGTTTTACTTACTATAAAAGAACCTCGAGGTTTTAAATCTGCAGCAAAGCATCCTGAGTGGCTCTCGGCCATGGATGATGAAATACAAGCTTTGAAGAAAAATGATACTTGGGATCTAGTACCTCGCCCTCAAAATCATAATGTGGTTGGTTGTCGTTGGATTTTTAAGACCAAACTTCATGCTGATGGTTCTATTGAGCGTCATAAAGCCCGCCTAATAGCTAAGGGCTACTCTCAGATTCATGGACTTGATTTTGAAGATACTTTCAGCCCTGTAGTTCGCCCTGCGACTGTTCGGATTATTCTATCTATTGCAGTTACTTCTGGATGGCCTTTACATCAGCTAGATGTTAAAAATGCATTTCTTCATGGCCATCTTTCTCAGGAAGTATATATGGAACAACCACCAGGCTAGGTTGATCCACACTCTCCTCATCATGTATGTCGTTTGAAACGTGCTCTTTACGGTTTGAAACAAGCTCCTCGCGCTTGGTTCCAGCGCTTCAGCTCGTTTTTAATCAAGACTCTTATGACACGGTTATCTACTGAATTCGCCATGAAAGATTTGGGCTCTCTACACTATTTTCTTGGTGTTAAAGGCTTATTTCTTAGTCAAACCAAGTATGCTCTTGATTTGCTACAACGTGTCGATATGGTTGATGCAAAACCCATTAGTACTCCTTTTGCAGTTGGTCACCATCTCTCTGTTGAGGGCACGCCCTTCTCCGACCCTACCTTCTTTCGGTCACTTGCCGGAGCTTTGCAGTATTTAACAATAACTCGACCTGATCTTTCCTTCAATGTTATTCTATTTGTCAATACATGCATGCTCCAACTGAAGATCATTTTCGTGCTCTTAAGCGCATACTGCGTTATGTTAAAGGCACCATTTATCATGGTCTTCAACTACACCACACCTCATCATCTGAGTTGCTTGCATATTCTGATGCAGACTCGGCCGGTTGTCCTGAAACACGTCGATCTACTACTGGATACGTTATATTCGTTTGGGCTAACATTATATCTTGGTGCTCTAAGAAACAATCTACCGTTTCTCGATCCAGTACTAAAGCCGAATACAGATCACTGGTTGTTGCAACAGCTGAAATTGCATGGATTGTTCAACTCCTTCGTGATCTACGAGTACATTTGCCTTCTCCTCCAAAATATTTATGCGACAACAAGAGTGCTATTTTTATGGCCGTCAATCCTGTCACTCGCCCTAGGTTTAAACATATTGCAATTGATTACCATTTTGTTCGCGAATTAATCACCAATGGTTCTCTCAAAGTTGCATTTATTCCCTCAAACCTTCAACTTGAGGATCACCCCTGGCAACGCCGAATCCAAATGGGGCTACGAAAAGGATTTTTTGGGCCAAGTGTATGAAAAATGGAAGACCAGTAGACAGCTTCTCATGGAATTTTCAAACGGTGCTGCAGGTGTTGGATTAAGTCCACCTGCGAACAGGGACGGATCCAATTCAGGCCGGGGGTGACAGCTGCCACCCCCAGACTTTTTGTGAAAATTTTTGTGGATAGAGTGGAGGGTGGTGATTCGGATGGTGGCTGGTGCCATCAGCCATGTGTGAGGATTTCTCTCTCCATTGATGTGAGTGAGGTTTTGGCTGCTGTGGAGGTGGAGCTCTGCAAATCTGGTGGCTGGAGAAGAAGATGGAGGATTGTTGGGATTTAACAGAACGAGCTCGAATGTTTTGTAAATTTCGAATTACGGATGGATTGAATTGGACATATTTTGAGCTACTTATGGAGGCCCAATACAGGCTAATTGGCAAGTGGCCCAGCTATCAATTAGCCAAATTTATAAAATTTTAAACTTATGGAGAATCCGATATATATTTTAAGCTAAAAACAGTACTTTACAACTAAATTAAAGTAAGTCCATAGTATATCTAATAGATTTCACTTATTTATTTAAGAAGACAGAAGAATAAATTGGATTGAATACACATATTTATGATAAATTTCTAGAATAATCATACAAAAATTGCCACATAAGCCCCGTCACTCAGCATTACATCGATTTAAAATTTGAGCATGTATCTATTTTGGAAAACGGAATTTAGAAATTAAATACATACGAAAATCAAATTCGGATTTTTGGAAAATTGGAAATTTCCTCCGTTTAAAATGCCTTACAAATTAGATTCCAACAGGGACGGAACTACTTTGTCACAACAAAATTTTTTTCTTACACACTACTGCTAATTTTTATTTGTCACCCCCGGTCCCAATTCCTGGGTCCGTCCCTGCCTGCGAATGTGATCAAGTTGGAGCTATGTGAGCATCAGAAACAAGGACTGAGGTGGATGATTGATAGAGAAGAGTGGCCGGACAATGATGATACAGAACTTCCTCCTTTTTGGGAGGAAAAAGATGGCTTGTACAGAGCTTTTATGTCTTCGTTTCTTACGCTGAAACGACCGGAGATAGTTAGAGGGGGGATTTTGGCTGATGAGTCTGGTATGGGAAAGACATTGACGATCCTTTCCCTAATAGGTTATACAAAACAACATTCTCCGATTCGTTGTGGTAACAAGTCGAAAAGAGAGGCCATTACTAGTCATGTGAAAAAGGAAATGAAAGGTGGTCGACCACAATGAGAATGGAAATTTTTGAGTGGAGGCCGACTTTGGTTGTGTGTCCTCCTTCAGTTCTGGCAACATGGAACACGCAAATTGAAAAATGTACTTGGCCAGGAAGCCTCGAGGTATGTACTTATCATGGAAAGAGTAAGACTAAGGACCTGAATCTATTGAGGCAGCATGACCTTGTGCTAACTACATATAACATAGTAGTCAGGGAAGAAGAATCCGGTGCTGGTATTCTCAACAAGATTGATTGGTGGCGTGTTGTTTTAGACGATGTTCATCTTCTTAAAGGCCTCACATCTCGTGTGACTACACCTTTCATCAATCTCAAGGCCAAGCACAGGTGGGCTGTTACCGGAAAGCCTTTCCAAGAGGTTTATGAAAACTACCATCATGATTAGTCGGACCGCCTCCTTTTCACTCCCGAGATACACCACTACCATCCTTTTTGCGCCAGCTCCATTTTCTGAATTTGTTATGGATTCAACAAGAAATTAGTTGGCATTGGTTGCTGTTGAGCCTCCGAGATCATCCTTATTGCTCCGTGGAGATCCATTTCCTTCAAATTCTCCGTTAACTGGTGGCAATTCCTCCATTTATAAGGGAGGTTTTTTGATGAAGGAATGGGATCGAAATACAACATAACAAACAAGTCACCAACAATGGAGGAAATGGGGTTGGTTGGACTAAAAATTATTGGGAACACATGCTATATTAATAGCGATGTTCAATGCTTAGTTCAGACATCGCCTCTCGTGAAGTATTATTTCCATGAGTATAATGAAATATCTGTTGAAAAATGTGTTTAGTAAGTGTGAAGAAAATGGTGGTGCGCCCCTTTTGAGACATAATTTTGAGCGTGAAGGAAATCTTAAAATAATTTGATAAAATTATGATAAAATACCTTGCGACAAAAGGTATGAGATCGAATGTAGAAATGCCAAAATCACTACAACTCTTATGGATGTACAAAACAACAATTTTTATTATCATATGGAGAAACTTTTACAAGAGGGACTCTCTCACAGTTCACTCACACTTTCTTACTCAAGTGTATAAAACCACTACAACTCACCCATATTTATACTAGAACACTTTATCAATGGAGGGCTAGGATCATTTTGATCCCACGGTTATAATTAAGTACTCTAGACAATAAACTATATAATCTCTACCATTGTCCATACTTCTCCACACCTCTCTATATTCCTGTTCTTATTTCATTTAGTTTCTTTAGGTTAGGTCAACTTCTCCTTCTTGGGCTATTTTATTCCTTAGCCCAATTAGGCATTGATAATTTAACAGTTTTTTATTACTTAAATTCCCTGGGAATTGTTTAGTGTTTCTGTGACTTTGTAGAGAAAGAGTTAGGATCAAATGAGAAGTGGTAGATTTCATGAGAAATGAGAACTAATTTTAACTACACATTCTTAGTATCAACAACTCTAATAGTTAATATTTATTAATAACTAAAAAATTTATTTTATAAATATTAAGGGCATATTGATCATTTATTTTCATTAAAATTATAATTTTATGAACAACACACCCTAAACTCATCAATCAAAAATCAGTGAAAGAGGGAATTTTTGAACATCAACGCGCGCGGTTATTGCGAGAAGTTGATACTATGTTTGGTCGTGCACATTTATTGAGAGATGTGAAATTGCAGATTGTTGATTTACTTGATGGCAGGGAAGAGATTATTTGATCTCACCGATGACAAACCAGAACAATTAGAGGGTTAGCTAGCGGTGGTGTGTTGGATCAAAATGTAGATTTTAGTATAATGACGAGAGATGGTATGACTGTGAGATTGTGACCTTGAACGGTGTCAAGTGTGCGAGGATAGCTTTCCTCATTCCTACATCTGAAAAAATGTTGGTAAGTTCGATACAACTTTACCTACTAGGTTACTATATATATTGTAACAAAGAGATACCAAAAGAGAGAACCGGATACACCGTTCCAGGGTGTAGCACTGACGACTTCATTACCGTATTTGCCAAGGGTAAAGACTCTGGATTAGAATCCAGCTAGTTTTACAGTCAGTCCCAACGGTCACCACTTACTACACAACTGCAAGTTATCTTCAGTCAACAACCCACATAGACCAACCCACATAGCCCAAAAAAATCAGAAATGCCCTAGCACCAACTCCGGCTTAAGCGGGACTTACACTCCAAAATGCTTATGGGTACGTGGTCTTATGGGTATGTGCTGAAAGAGAGAACTAGTTGTGCCAGTAGGCCCGTTGAGGGACTTAACAAACCTTGCAGTATTGGTGATGTTGTCACTGTACTAATTGACGGGCGTCGTTGTACCCGTCAAAAATAATATTTTCTTTTTCTCCGACCAGCAAGTGGTAAGTCGGGTCGTATTCACAGAGATCAATATGAGAATCTGTTTACTAAGCACAAGAGTAACAATGGGGTTGTAATTTCGAACAAGTTAAATAAAAACTCAAGTAAGCAACAATGATCAATTATCAATAGAGAAATCGTCACACAAATTCAAGTATAAAATTATCAAAGAGTAGTGCAAGCTAGAACTTTCGATTGTGATGCAAGACTAAATCATTGACAAATCCGTTTTGATTTCTAATGTTCTACAACTTAGAGCTCTCCCGCTAGGGTTACACTCCCTGTTCTTGTTCTAGTACTTAACCTCGCGCTAGCGATAATCAAGCCCCTAACTCGCTAGAGTTGCATGAACATATAAACAAGTTGTCCTAGGGTGTTTAATCCTAGTGGTATATTACTCGTGTCCTAGTTTGCTATCCCCGCTAGGTTGCTAGTAAACTTGACAATTGGAATCAACAAACAAACAAAAGCTCCCCCGCTAGGGTTCCACTCATGCTAGCACATCAATTCCATAAACATTGCATAGTAATATGACACAAAACACAGAAATCAATATAGGTCTCAAATCAAAACATCACAATGTCGAGTTCTTGCCTACACGTATGAGTTTAGCTACTCATCGAAAGGGAATACATAATCAAGTGCTTTTGAAAGGAATGAAATAGAAAGTACTGATGACAATAGGAACAATGGGAACGTGTGTCTCCCTCTGAAATCCCTCTGAATCGTCTGCCTCCATATGAGTCCCGTATCAATGCCGAACGTAATCCCGAAGGAATGAATTGAACTTCTCTGTGTATCAGTAAGTAGGAATGAATGGAATGTGTGTGTCTGTATCCCCTCTTGGGACGAATGCCTCCTGTAAATCTTCCTTCCAGCCGTGTGTCAAAAGCCACACCAACTATACATAGCCAAAAGCTTTCCTTTTTCTCTTCTCCTTTTTTTCCTTATATCTTCTCCAATTCGTGAGCCAGCCTCCTCACTTTGTCTCTTCGAAATCTGCTTCGTTCTTCCCCGAGAAAAGACTCCTCGATTCTGTTATTTTTCCTCCCGAGATTACAAATTTGAATTTAAGAAATTTGACTGCCAGCTGGACACGCGGACGTCTCCTTCATTTATCTCCCGCGGAGGTCTGAACAATTATCAAAATTCAGAAGACCTCCGCGCTTTTAATTCTTTAGACGTCCGCGCCCTTTTGCGCTCGCACAAATCAGACCAGTGGCATGAAAATATCGTGCGATCGCATGGCCCTGACAAGTGGCATGAAAATAATGTGTGTTCACACAGTCCAAGAATGCGCTCGGAAAACATCTTCTAACAGGCTCCGTTTAGCCGATATTCCTTCCATGGTCTCCGAATGCACCTGAGAACGAAAACTACACACAGGTAGTGAAATAATACACATGCAACTACTAAGAGACAGGTTTTAACACAGAAAATAGTTGTACAACTACGACTTATCACTAATCCCAGACCAGTCCGTTGTTCTCAAATCAAGATCTTTACAACAATATGAATAGTTATGTATCTTGACATCGATTCATCACATATCAAGGGTTTAGCTTATTAGGCTACCCATCAGAAACGAAAATAAAAACTAAAACTAAGTACATATATTAAAAGAACTGACAAACGGATGATCTTCAAACTTTTATTGAACTTGAAAGTATTTTACAAACTTTAGAGAGAAGGAGGAGAAATTGTGCTAGCTATGCAAAGGCTCTCAAGTGTTTACTCAGGCTCTTTTTTCCCTTACTCCATACACACATATTTATAGTGAAAATGGAAAACAAAAGTCCAAAACAAGTAGGACTGAAGAAATACTACTATGAACAATGGAGATTCTTCACTATGGCAAGCTTTTTGCCTCATTTTTCAACGATGTGAAAGCCACTAGAGGAATGGGACCTTTCACCTTTTGATTTCTGTCTCTTTCTTATAATTTCCTTCTGGCTTTATTTGAAAGCCATCAGACCAGTGGATTACTTCATGTCTCCTCTCTTGTTTGGGAAGATTCTCCCACTTCTAAATTTGCATTGATCTTGCAATCTTCTTTATTATTGGTACTGACTATTATTGGAGTCATTTGAAAAACGTTTTTATTTATGCGATTCGAATGTTCAATTTCATTGTGCTTAATTTTATCGTTCTTGCAAGTATTTACATTGAATGGGATGTTTGCATGCTAGAACGTATTTAGGCTATTTACCGAAAGATGGATGGGTCCTATCTATTAACCGGATTACATGAAATTGATGTTAGGTCATGTTGCTACAATGGTAGTACATGAATTAATAGGAAAACCTTTAGTTTAACAATCGAGATCGTTGACAATCCGTGGATGGGCGGCGTTCAACGATTGAGATTAATATAGACAATGATCTGTGGATGGGCGGCTTGTCTAGTGTTATTTCGGTTTAATTCCATATTCGATAGCATGAATAATTTACGTTGCATGATTGCATGATTGCATGATTAGTAGGGTTGGCACAGGTGAAGTTTGATTCTGGGATTCTTTCTCTGATCAGTTCAAAACCTTTTATTTACTGCATTTAATTTCTGCTATTTCATCGCACCAAAACCTTTCATTGTTAATCGGAATAGCTAAATAGGTCACTAGTTAGCTAGTATTCACACACGTTGTTCCTTGGATCGACCCTTGGCTTACCAAGGTTTATAAATTTTGTTGACTGCAATTTGACCCCTAAAACTCATAATTTGACAACTATAAAGGGTTAAAAATACGCTTGTCAAAATGGCGCCGTTGCCGGGGAGCAGCGTTTAGTGTGATATTAGATTTAACGAGTGTAGGTTAGACTATTCCATTTTTTATATACTTCATTTTACGTACTCTATATACTTTTGACCTTTACTAATCATTTTTATTTTGAATGTTGCGAGGATGTTCTCTTTTGGTCATCAAGACGCCCCCCAAGGGAAGAGCCTTATTGTCTGACATATTCATATGATGCAAATTGGGAAGGAAATCAAAATCAGTTTTATGATCAACATTATTATCAGGATGATCCTTATTATGAGAGCTGACAGAATCACTCGCAGCAGCAACAGTCTCAGGACACAGGTGGATTATTGCGTATAGAGTCTATGTTGGCTAGTTACTTAGCAGGGCTAGAAAGACCGAATAGGGAAACTACTGCGACATTCAGTGACCTTCGGAAGACAGTGGAATTACCAGGACTATGAGAGTTACCAAGACCAGTCGCACCAGCAACAACATCAGTTTATGATCAATCGTATTATCAAGATGACAACTATTATGAGAACTACCAGAACCAGGGACAACAACAACAAAATTAGCCATCCGGTGTCTCATCAAATCTAGAGTCTTTGCTGACCAACTTCCTAGTACAACAGGAGAAGTGGAATGAAGATCAAGAGAGGAGATCAGTGGAGCAAGAGAGGAGAATTCAGGGGTTGAACGGTTAATAGAACAACTCGCAGTCAGACAGAAAATACAGAAGGATCGCTTAGAGCAGCTAGGCATTACAGCCACCAATACATGCAGAGACGAAGACATCGAGATGGTAATGGCCAATCATCAAGAGGTTCAGGTATATGAAGCACATACATCTTCAGTTTTAGTTCCAATCCACGTGGAAGATGATCAGGATAAGAGAATGCTCTCTAAACCAGAACAACCTGGTTGTGAGGATGGTTTTGAGGCATTGAGAACGGTTGTCAAGGCTTGCACTGAGTTGGAGGATGATGAGATTTGTACTGATGACGTCTCAGAATATGAAGATGCATCTCCCTCTGCTACAAGCGCTTCTAAAGGTCATTTACATGAGCAGATGGAAGAGAGTTTCATTCATTCAGTTTTTCTAGACGCTGAAGTGCCATCAAGGGATCATAGATACAAAGACTTTATTGATGTGTACATGAGCTCATTTAAAGAGGACCCTCGCATACGCCTGAATACGATGGTGAAGGGAAATTATGAAGTATATGCACTAGAGATCTTATCTAAAGAGTATAAAGGAAGTGTTCCTACTGGAGCTAGATTTGAAGATGTATATCTTGCTGCACCGCCTCCAGACAAGTTTTGACAGTTCTTGCCTTACGTCTTGAAACTGTTATTAGGGAGCTTTTACAGTCCCTTGATTCTTAAGGTGTCAAATTTTTGAAGGGACTGCATGCACTACTTAACGTTCATGTCATACTAGATGGACGTAAATTTCAATGGGATTTGAAGGTGGACTGACACTACCTCCCTTGCTGAGTCTCGCCAAGAAGTTAAACTAGGCCTCTTCGGGGAGTAACCCGCGATGTAAGTATTATTTCCTTTCATTTTTCATTTTGCATTTTGTGCTTTGCGTGTGTTCTTTGCATGATCCAAGTGTGGAGTGCGCCCTTCTCAAACAGAGAGCGGTTTCGGTTCGACAAAATTATTTCTAGCTGGATTTAGGGGTGCCGTGACACGCCGTGACCGATCGAAATGTCACGGTAGGGTAAAGCGACAGAATTTTTTAGAGGTGTCGTGACCTGCCATAACACAATGGATAAATCACGACAGTCACGGTAGGTAAATTTGGCAGAAATTCTATAAGGGGTCGTGACCTACCATAACCCAATGAGCCTGTCACGGTAGGCTTATTCCTCAGTCAGTTTTTGGGGGTGCCGTGAGACCCGTAACATTCTCGGATGTCACGGTAGTCACGGCCAAAATTAGTCTCTTCTTCCCCAAATTTCAAATTAGACCCTTTCACTTGCCTGTTTTTCTACGATTTTCGATACAAACCTATCACTTGTGAAGCTCTGTGTTTTATCTTTATATCTACCAGCTCTGGGCATCGCTTAATCTCCATGTCACTTGTAAAGCGACAAGTCGTGTTTCACTCTCCGAGCATCGCTTAATCTCCATGGATATCGCGCCATCACGCACGAGTGAAGTTCCTATGCACTTTATCTTATCTAATATTTATTTGCTTAGGGACTAAGCTCATTTTTAAGTTTGGAGTGGGTAGCGCATAGTCACACACATCGCATATCATATTCACTCTTGCATATGCTCAACTGTCTATGTATTGCGATTGAAATCCTCATTTTTCTACGATTCTCCTTGATTGATTGTCATTCTTTTGGATTCGAAGTCTAGGACTCGAAATAGATTTATTCAGGTGTGTATTCTCTCGTGTCAGTATCATTGCTAGCCTTTGCATATCACATGTTCTACGTATTTCTTAAAGCATGTTCGAGACTTGATATTAGTAGGCACCGGTTCAAAAATGTCAAAAAAACTTAAATATGCATCTCTTTTTCTAGGTGACCTTAGTACTAGTATGCGTTTCTCTGTACTCGTTGTGATTTGCATGCACCCGCCTTCCTACATATACTATGTCAAGTTTTAAGTGTGGAGTTAGAAAAAATAAGAAAAAAAATATTTCTGCAGTATATTTTCGATCAAGAACGAAGTTCTGAATTTTCAAAACAGGGTGAAAAGTTGTTCCCCAAGCATAGTTGTTTTTGAGAGAAAGAAAATACCAAGGGCGAAAAGTCACCCATTGTGTAAAAAAACAGAAAAATACCAAAGGCAAAGTGAGAAAAGTCACCAGTTGTGTACAAAAAAAAGAATTTCTACCCCCTTTTGCTTGATGTAGTGTATTTCCACCTTTTCATTGTATGCAATCATGACTTGTCTTGAGAATTCATATACTAGAGTCTAAGGGACGATCCTCGTGCTTGCACTGAAATTTTGATGCAAATTTTTGTACTATTTTTTTGAAAAATTCTTAAGCCAGGCTTCTCTTCTCTTACGGGTCATTGCCTAGTCCTTGGCACTTGAGAATGAGCTTAGCGCCAAGAACCCGTGGACTATCCCTAGATAGCATAGGTGAATGGCGAGCATGTTTTGTGTAACTATTCCTGTTCTATATACGTTGCAATAGAACTATTTAGAACATGTGGTTAGTCGACTGCTAGCCGTGTGTACTGACCGTTTGAATGCATAACTCGTCTAATCTATGATTGTCTGAGAACTTTGATGAAGATGTTTGACTTGAAGTTGAGGTAACACGATGAATCCGAGGTATGACATGACTTTACTGTGACTCGTTGAGCATCATTTCATGCATGCACGTTAGTTAGTTGTATAGGGGATTTGTAGCTAGTCCCATTCTTGAAAACCTTCACGAGACTATACTCGTCCTACTAGGGCAGTCTAGGGGTTAAAGGCTTGATGCATATGCTAAATGCATTCGTGTCCTCTACGACAGTGAGTTATTGATGGGCCGTATTTATACGACTCATCAAGGCAGTTAAACCCACCAAATTAGACACTTTGTCTTAAGAACTTTCACTTGTTAGTTCCATTTTGCTTTACAGGCGATTTTGAGGTTTAGAGAAGAAACACGCCTAAAAAGGGAGAATTGTGCCAAAAAAACATGCCAAGTCATTTCTGCCCGAGAAGTCTCAACCAGGGCCCGAGAAACCTCGATCGGGGCCGAAGAACTTCAACCGGGTACTCACTTTAGTACCGGGTCTCGGGCATGTTCCGAGCGTCGTTACTGTTGCGCTCGCCAGTGTGCCGAGACCCGCATCCGAGAAACGTCAAACGAGTGCCGAGGCCCGCGTCCAAGAAATCCAGGTCCCCGCCCGAGACCAGCGTCCGAGCCCGGTCAACCAATCACCCGAACAGAACTTCAAACCAGGCCACGACCCTTTTCCGGCCAGAATTTGGCTTAGCATCCTTCTTGAGATCGGTTTATATCGACTTTGTCGTTCAAAATCAGTGGTCCAATCGCCAAACACCTCCGACCAAGACTCTGGCCAAACTCCGATCAAGCTCTGATCAAGCACAACCTTGCTCCGACCAAGATTCTGGCCAAGTCCCGCCGGGACCTAGTCCAACCAGAACCGAAGTCCAACCTTCTGGTTGGCTTTTCCTATTCACGACCGGTTGGCCTTTGGAGGCAACACCAATGCAAGTGGAGCAAGTGGGTGGACAGGTGGCTCCAATCAGCCAGCAGCAAGTGGAGGTAACCAAGTCGAAGGCGGCGCCATTGGGTTGCAACCGAGTCCAAGGCGGTTTGCCTCTTGTGGCTTCAGCCGGATCCATGTCGACGGCCTTGTGGGGGAACCGGATCCAAGGCAGTTGGTTCCTCTCCATCACCAACCGCCTCCCTTGTCTATAAATAGAGGGCTTGCCCCTTAGAAATATATCTCTGGTGTGACACCAATTCATGTAACACCCAAGCTTGTAGCATAAACACTTGTATACATTTTCACTTGATACCAAAAGCTCCGACTTCTCACTACTTGTCCTTATTTCATTTTCGTAATCTCACTTTCCTTTAGCAATTTCCGAATCTTTACTTTTCTAGTAATGGTTCTTGTGTTCTTTGACATGAATACAAGCAGCTAAAACTCATATTCGGTATAGGGTTCTCATCCTTGTGTCGACATCTTGAGACTTGTGTTCTTAATGTTTTTTTACACTTCTCTAGTCCTTAAGCTTATTTCAAGGATCATTCGGCAAGACTAAGTGGATGTTTTGCCACAAAGCTTAGTCGAGCTAATAGTTCCTATAGTCAATATCTACTGGATGCCTTGCAGCAAAGGTAGATAGTGACACCTAGTTCGAGCAACACCTTTGTCAGGTTGTTCATTCTAGTAGAGGACTAGAAGCCTAAAACTTTGTCAAGTTTTGTTGTGGAGTACCACCTTTGTCGGGTTACTAGAGTTGTCATCTTTGTCGGGACAACCACATAACACCTTGACGGGTTGAAGGTGTGGAGTACAACCTTTGTCGGGGTATTTGGGGTGTCACCTTTGTCGGGACAACCACACTTAGAATTGTAAAAGAGATCATTTGAAGTCTATGATGGAAGTGTCACAAGTTGAGACCCTAGACTGAATATTACTCTCCCTAAGTTACCTTTCAGTTATCATTCGTGCACTTACTCTTATTGCATTACTTACAGCTCTTTACTTTCAAGCACTTAATTTCGGCTCTTTACTTTCAAGCACTTAATTTCAGTATTTACTTTCTCGCACTTACTTTCTTGCACTTACTTTCAGTCCTTTACCTTTCAATATTTACTTTCAGTTCTAAAACCTCAACCAACCCTAACTGTCTTTACATTATTTACTGTATTTTCAAGAACAACTGTTTCCAAGCAAACTCTCTTGGGTTCGACCCCTACTTACCGCTCTGCTAATCCAATAGTGAGCCACAAGTAGTGGAAAATACAAATTGTAATTTTGCAGCGCACAACGACGTGCTGTCAAATTTGGCGCCGTTGCCGGGGAGTTAGTGCATCAGATAGTTGTTCTTTCTTTTTGTTTCTTTTACTTAGTTTTCGTGCTAGCTTCTGCATAACCATGTCTCGTGCAGGAAGCCACCATGGTAATGATGAGGTCAACGACGTGCTGTCAGTTATCTTTTTGTTTTCATTATTAGTTAGAATTGATCACATGACACTTGAGTGGGTAGCTTTGAAATAAATGGTTGTTGAGCCTCACATGGACTTGCATTTATTCTGCGATTTATTGACTTGTGCTTAATGTTTGTTCGGGACGAACAAAACCTAAGTGTGGAGTGTTTTGATCGGTCGAATTCTTGACGTATTATTCACCTCATTCGATGATGGATTAGGTTTGTTTTCTGGATATTTTGTTATCATTTAACCTCTTTGCTAGTGTTTCAGGTCATATATCACATACCTAACACTTTTGGATTGATCCGAAGCAAAGCAAAGCAATTGGTGAAGATTTGGGCAAAAATAGGACAAAACGGGGCAGACAGACCTTTGCAAAGTATTTTGCATGCCCTAAGCGCATATCATGTCCAAATGGGTCGTAATTTAGCTTGTTGGAAAGCTAACTCAAAGGCCTACAACTTTGCAGTTGACACCAAGTGCAGATTCAAAAGTTTAGACCTCCAAAATGGCAACAGAAGTCTCTGCCAGTTTGCCCTACCGTGACGGCCGTAACAAAATTATATGTCACGGGTGACACGGACCCTAAATTGCCCAGAGAGTTTCAGGGGGGTCGTGACTACCGTGACAGCCGTGACAAAATCATATGTCACGGCCCCGTCGACGACAGTTTCTAAAAACAGGGCAGATTGACCTTTTCGACTTATTTTGCACGTACAGATCTCATATGGTGTCCAAATTGGTTGATTCAAAGCTTGTTGGAAAGATAATTTAAAGGGATACAACTTTGTAGTTTACTCCAAGATCCAATTCGGAGGTTAAGACCATGATAAATCCACCCGAAGTTGCTGTCTTTCTTCCAAAATCGATTTTTGGGCTTTTTTGGACAGATTTTTGTACATATTTCCTAATTTTGGTTTTAGGCTTTTTAGCCTTTTGGAAAACTATAAAGATGGCAGTGAGGACGAATTGAAGGGTGTGGATTATTGGCGTGAGCTGAGTGCGACATTGACCGAAGATCGAGAGCTCGAGAAGAGAAAGCCCCAACTTGGGATAGAAGACGGAGAACATCACGAGAGATTGAAGATTCAACGAGCTACATCGTCAACACGTTTATCTCTTACTTAATTTCTATTTCTATACTATTCGTGGTTAACTTACCATGAATAGTGAGTAGTCTTCTTAATTCCGGGATCTTACGGAACCCGTGCTATGTACCCAACTCTCATGTGATCAATTAAACATTTTTATTTATGCGATTCGAATGTTCAATTTCATTGTGCTTAATTTTATCATTCTTGCAAGTATTTACATTGAATGGGATGTTTGCATGCTAGAACATATTTAGGCTATTTACCGAAAGATGGATGAGTCCTAGGTATTAATCGGATTACATGAAATTGATGTTAGGTCATGTTGCTACAATGGTAGTACATGAATTAATAGGAAAACCTTTAGTTTAACAATCGAGATCGTTGATAATCCGTGGATGGGCAGCGTTCAACGATTGAGATTAATCTAGACAATGATCTGTGGATGGGCGGCTTGTCTAGTGGTATTTCGGTTTAATTCCATATTCGATAGCATGAATAATTTACGTAGCATGATTGCATTATTAGTAGGGTTGGCACGGGTGAAGTTTGATTCTGGGATTCTTTCTCTGATCAGTTCAAAACCTTTTATTTACTGCATTTAATTTCTGCTATTTCTTCACACCAAAACCTTTCACTGTTAATCGGAATAGCTAAATAGGTCACTAGTTAGCTAGTATTCACACACGTTGTTCCTTGGATCGACCCTTGGCTTACCAAGGTTTATAAATTTTGTTTGACTGCAATTTGACCCCTAAAACTCATAATTTGACAACTATAAAGGGTTAAAAATACGCTTTTCAAATACTCTAATAATAGTGAGAGTATTAGAACCTTATTACAAAACCATAGGTGTAAGATACTTACAGATTTTCGGTGGTATCAAGACATTTTAAGTAGGGTAATGAAATTACCTGAGAGTAATGGCACTCATTGGAAATCAAAATTTATTGATGGATTACCACGTTTATTTGCTGAAAGAATTAGAAATGTCCTTAGAGGAAATCATCCTTCTATTCACTATGAGAATTATACTTATGGTAAACTAATTGGAGTTTGCACTCAGGAAGAAATAACCTTATGTAATGAGGTTAAGTTGAATCGGCAACTTAAACGACAAAGTGTTATGGAGAAATCACAATTAGGAACTTTCTGTGATCAGTTTGCAATAGACAACCCCTTTTCTAGTAATCCTAGGAAACCTAAGAAAGACTCTACTCCTGAAAAAGATTTTCTAAGAAGAAAATGGGGGAGAAAGAGGAACTCAAGGAAGAGCGTAATTACGCTCGGAAAGAAAAATGGCAAAACACTAAGTCAATGACTTGTCATAGATGTGGCAAAAAGGGCCACTTTGCCAATAATTGTTGGGTTAACAAAAGATTAATAATCTTGAGGAAGATGATACGATAAAAGAAATCATATCAAACATCCTCCTTAATCCAGAGTCAGAATTAACTGATTACTCTTCAACTAGTGACGACTTAAAGGTTTTAAGAAATGAAAAACTAGATACGAGCTCGGATTCAGACTGTGCTCCTTGCAAACAAGGACAGCCCTGTCATAAGCAGGATTCTGAAAATGATGAAGCATTATATAAAATGCAGTCTCAATTCCAAGATTTGGAAATTAATATGTTAAGCTTTAAGAAGGCTATGAAATTACTCGAGGATATAAAAGATCCAGAGTTAAGATTAAAAATTCTCGATAAGCTAAATACACAACTTGATATAACGTCCGAAACTTCTGAATCACAAGAAGTTCATAGGGAAATAATGAACCCTAAACCTTATCTAATGAATGAAGTCTATAGACGAATTAGGCAGAAGACAGAAGTAGAAAAACCAACTTCAACTCATGATTTAATCATAGATATCAACAATCTCAAGAAAGAGATTCAAGACATTAAGACAAATAATAATCGTCTTAATCAAAGAATTTCTAGAATTGAAAAAGGTAAAGGAGTAATGACTTCTCATCAAAATATTATTTCCAATCAAGATATTGAAATTATTAACAAAGATGAGAATATGACTTCTTATTAGAATATTATTATGGATCAAGAAATACCTTTGGATCAAAATCTTAATAATGACCATTTCTTATCTACATTAGAAATGTTTATTACTCAAAAAAGGCTTGTTAAGATTACATTGTTAATTGATAATGATTATTCGAAAGATTTTACTGCTCTTATAGATAGTGGAGCTGACTTGAATGTCATTCAAGAAGGTTTAATACCCACGAGGTATTTTCATAACACTACGCATACATTATCTCATGCGGGGGGAAATAATCTCCAAATTAATTACAAATTGCCTGAAGTTAAAGTATGCATTGATAAAAAATGGATACAAACTAGTTTTCTTCTTGCAAATGATATTACCAACCAAGTAATACTTGGGACACCTTTTCTCACGAAGATATATCCAATCAATAGGATTGATTCAAAAGGTATAATTGGTACCTTTCAAGACGAAAATATCCTTACAATTTATAACTGAACCCTTAACAAAGGTCTTGCATAATGTTTATGACAGCATAACTGTCAAGAAAGAATTAAATGTTCTTACTGTTAAAGATAAGCTCCAAAACCAATTCCCTTTGGAAATTTGTAGAAATTATCCGAATACTTTAAGGGATAAAAGAAAACATATTATTTCTATTCCATCTAAAGAAGGTTTTGATAAACACCAGAATAAGACAGGGTCTTCTCAAACAAATCTTGCTTATATTAAAAATTGCAGAGAAGAAATTGATCTTTTATCGCACAAAGGATTAATTGATCCTTGGAAATCTCCCTGGTCAGGTACAGCTTTCTATTTTGAGAAAAATAGGGAGCAAGGTAAGGAAGTCTTCCGATTAATTATCAATTACGAACCCTTTGTCAGAATTCCTAAATGGATTAGTCCGTCTCCCGTAAAATGGATAAATTATCCAGTTCCCAAAATTAAGAAAAATGGTCTAGTAATTGAGAAAAACGGTCTAGTAATGTCTAAATCAAGAAAGATAGTTTTTCATACCAATAAGAATTTGCTAGGAAGCCTAAATTATATTCATGCTTCTTGTAATCTCAATAAAAACAAAATTATCTTATATAATAATAAGTCAGTTGAATGGACTAATCAGCATGCTATAGTGATCAAAAAAATTAAGGGAAATATCCAAGCCTTACCCATCTCTAAGATATCTCTTCCATATTGGGAAAAAATCATTGAGGTCAAAACCACAAATAGAGGATATAAAGGAATTGTTAGAAATATTAATCCAGAAACAAAATAAGAATATCTTGTAAGATTTTATTCTAGTAAATGGAAAACTCAAATTGATTATACTACGAGAAATATGTTTTCAGTAGTAAAATATGCTTTAAGATTCCACACTGATTTATATAATCAAAAAATTGAAGATCATACTTCTAAACAAATGTTTTCCAGATGGCAAGATTATTCCATCCCCTTCAATCTCAAGATTGTTTACAAATAGGAAAAGGAAAATAGTCTTCTGAATCCTTTTCAGAAATCTTATTATTTGCATTTCCAATTTTCAGGTCATATTCCGACAAAAATGTCAAGCAATATTCCCCCCTTTTTGAATTTTATTACCATTAAGGAGTTGTCCAAATCTCGAGGTAATATTCCTTTCCCTACAGGTAACGCGTTATCCTGTAAAAAGATAGCAGCAACCAGTGGTATGAATCGCGATACCTATCACCCGAATGAGGAGGAAACTATCTTCTTCCCTATTAACTCTCAAGAGGATAATATTCCGTCCTGGACCTTGCTTAAAGACTACAACAGGTCCTACCCTTATGGGACTTACAGGAATCAAAACTTCTATGAGAATATACTCATAAAAAATGGTTGCTATATTTCCCATGTTACACAAAAGCAACGAGAAGATTATACCTTCAGTGAATTAGTAATTAAAAGGATAATATCCTTCAAAGAATGGGGAAATGATCCTAAAATCACAAGAAGATTTCACTACACCGCCAAAGAATATTCGGACAAGCAGGTGGCAAAATATGACTACACGGACTATATGGATGCCTTTCATAAAGTTCATTTATATGAGAACTCCAGGCACAAACATTTCTGGTTCATTTCCGTTTGCCCAACAGATAAAGAAACCAAGATACCTTTTTCGTTCATTAAATGGTGGCAACAATTTGGTCCTATAAAGAAGATCATTCCAACGGCTTATAGTCCCCCAGAAGTTTTCAATAAAGCATTTACCAGGTGGGTAAAAGATTCACCAACACTCAATTTGAGATACCAAAATGAAGACTTCAAACCGGAGGAATTATATTCTTTCCTTTATTTCACAAAATTCTCCATTCCTTACATTTGGCGATGGGAACCAGTACGTGGCCTTGTGAACATATTCGACGCTCTTCTTCCTGGTCTCAAGAGAAGATCCTACTCAAAAATTTGGGAAAAGACAGAGCTTGACCCAACATTAAAAAAGCTTCGTGACTATGTCATGGTTTTTCAATTGACTCCAATAATAGTCAGTACCAATAATAAAGAAGATTGCAATATCAATGCAAATTTAGAAGTGGGAGAATATTCCCAAACAAGAGAGGAGACATGAAGTAATCCACTGGTCTGATGGCTTTCAAATAAAGCCAGAAGGAAATTATAAGAAAGAGACAGAAATCAAAAGGTGAAAGGTCTCATTCCTCTAGTGGCTTTCACATCGTTGAAAAATGAGGCAAAAAGCTTGCCATAGTGGAGAATCTCCACTGTTCATAGTAGTGTTTCTTCGGTCCTACTTGTTTTGGACTTTTGTTTTCCATTTCCACTATAAATATGTGTGGATGGAGTAAGGGTAAAGGAGAGCCTTAGCAAACACTTGAGAGCCTTTGCATAGCTAGCAAAGTTTCTCCTCCTTCTCTCTAAACTTTGTAAAATATTTTCAAGTTCAATAAAAGTTTGAAGTTTGAAGATCATTAACGTTTGTAAGTTCTTTTAATTTCTGTATTTAGTTTTAGTTTTTATTTTTCGTTTCTGATGGGTAGCCTAATAGGCTAAACCCTTGATATGTGATGAATCGATGTCGAGATACATAACTATTCATATTGTTGTAAAGATCTTGACTTTAGAACAACGGACTGGTCTGGGATTAGTATAGTGACAACATCACCAATACTGTAAGGTTTGTTAAGTCCCTCAACGGGCCTACTGGCACAACTAGTTCTCTCTTTCAGCACGTACCCATAAGACCACGTACCCATAAGCGTTTTGGAGTGTAAGTCCCGCTTAAGCCGGAGTTGGCGCTAGGGCAGTTCTTTTTTTTTGCGCTATGTGGGTTGGTCTATGTGGGTTGTTGACTGACGAGAACTTGCAGTTGTGTAGTAAGTGGTGACCGTTGGGACTGACTGTAAAACTAGCTGGATTCTAATTCAGAGTCTTTACCCTGGGCAAATACGGTGATGAAGTTGCCAGTGCCAATACCCTGATTTTAAATTAAATTTTGAAAAAATCACAGATTCATATAACCTGCCTAGTAAGTCCTTTTTTGTTAGGAATAGGGTTTATAAGTCTGTAACTAGGATTTAATTTCCTCTTTGCATAATTCTAAATATTCAGAATTCATTTGACATGGTCTAGCTTTTGTTGGAATTTTATGTTCATCAAAATCTTCCTCATAAGGAAGAGAAACTGTATGTTTCTTTCTATCCCAAAAAGCATTAGGGTGATCATTACAGATTTCTATAGCAAATTGGCTATTAAGTAATTTAATTTTTTTCCCGTAATCTAGGGTTGCGAAGTTTTTCTTCTATAGTAAGAATATTCAGTTCTTGTTTTAGAAAATATAATTGATTTTCTTTAACAGTCATACAGTCATAAATATTATGTAAAACCTTTCTATAGGTTTAGCAACAAATTGAAGACTTATATCCCTTTCTTCAAAGGTTCCTATAATTCCTTTATTATCAACTTTCTTTAGAGGATAGATCTTAGTAAGAAAAGGCGTACCAAGAATTACCTACTAGGTTACTATATATGTTGTAACAAAGAATAAAGTTTGTAATGTAAAAATTATAGACTCAAAGAATAATGGGCGCGCTCAAACGTTACCCCTTCTTAGAGTGTTACCCAATTACTCGCTTGTAATTGGTTGAGGGGAGGTGCCACCTCACAAAGCACGGGGCCCATTGGACATGTGAGTGGATTGTGAGGTGGCATTGGTAGTGGATTGTGAGGTGGCACCTCCCCTCAACCAATCACAAGCGAGTAATAGGGTAACACTCTAAGAAGGGGGTAACATTTGAGCGCTCCTCCAAAAAATAAAATTCGTAGACTTAAAGAATAATATTCGTAATAATGAACAAAATTTATAAAATTCTTAAGGTTACAATCAAAATTCGTAGCAGTCACTATGACTAAATTTCGTAACAGTTACAAACAAAATTTATAGCAGTCACCAATGACCAAAATTCACAACACTTACGAACAAAATTCGTAGAAGTCTTTGTGATCAAAATTAAAACAACGAATCACTGTGATAATATTCGTAGTTACTACAAATTTTGTTCTTTAAGTCTACGAATTTTGATTTTTTGGTTGTACTGTTTTTACAGTACGAATTTTGTTTGTTTTCACTACACCATTTTACGTCTTAGAGCACACTTTTTTCCTGTCGCATAAACTGCTAAAATGGTCGCATACACTTTACGCTATTGCTTGTGTGTTGCGTAAAGTTGGTTACAAAAGCCGAGTAGCATAATGTTTATGCGATAACCAAAAAACACATGTCGCGTTATGTTAAACGCTTATGCGGCATTTGTTTCACTTAGTCCCGTAATCAGTGAGTTGAGGTCCACTCTTAAATGCGTGAAAAAGACAGTAGACGACGACTATTGAACATATCGTTGTCGTATAAACTACATTTCGTGAATCATGTTGCTAATTTTGACGTCGTATAAAGCATGTTTCGTGACTAATATTAACGGTATAAGTGTCGTATAAACATTATTTTGCGATTCATGTTGATAAACCGGACGTCGTATAAATCGGTTTTCGCCACTACTATTAAATGTATATATGTCGTATAAACACATTTCCCGATTAATGCGAGTCAAATACACGTCGAATAAAGACTGTGTCGTGATTACTATTGACGTATATATGTCGTATAAACGTCCCTTCGCGACAAATGTTAAGCAGTTAGATGTCGTATAAATTCTTTTACGCGACCTATGTTGGACACTTAGATGTCGTGTTAAAGTGTTTTCGCGATTCGTATTGGATTTATAACATTCGCATAAAAGAGCATTGGCGACCAAAATTTGGCAAAAAACTGTATAAGAGGCAGACATGGCAGCTAACATTATGGCCAAAACACAAAATAGTTTTCATTATATAACACAAAACATCATCCAAGAAAGAAAACAACCATTTGGCCAAAAAAACTAGAATCCGAGCCAACAAAATACAACAGGGGTACACACACCAATTGTTTAGGTGTGTACCAAAGCCAACACATAAAAGTTTCACACAAACTAAGTTCACACCTCAGTCATTAGCATTAGGAACATAACTGGTAGCACCTTCTGAAGCATTTTGGCTTGCTAGATTCGCTGAACCACCTCTCACCACCAAGTCTTCGAGCACACATATCCTTTGTTGAAATTCACCTTCATTTCTTGAAATTCCTCTTTTTGCTTTTGCAGTTGTTCTTTAAGGTTGGAATTTCTTGCACCTCCTCTAGGGAGGGGTGGTCTCTTGAAGGCTGTACCAGTCCCGGATACATATGTTCCATGCTTCTGCCCAACCACTTGGCTTATGATGTCAATCTGAGTAGAAATTGAAAGGGGTTCATGATCATCAAGTACACTGTGTTCAGACTCTTCACCATTCTGATCTTCCAATGCTTGACGAACCATTTCATGCATTTTTTCCTACAATACACATTGTGTAAATACAATAGAATATCCCATCAAGTGTAAATACAACAGAAACCCACACTCTTTCACAAAGATACAACAGAACATGAATAACAGATACAACAATATCCCAACAAGTGTAAATACAACAGAAAATAACAAATACAACAATATCTCAATTAATTTTAACATGAAAATGGCACATAACAAGAGCACATATTTCAACAGGATAAACATGTCAGAAAATATTTGCACAAGAACAAGACGAGAAGGACAAATAACACAAGCACCAAATTTGAGAAGAACCATTACTCCAACGCCTATGTTATACATAACATACATAGTCAAACATGAACAGCACATTATCCCCAACCGTTTCTACCAACCATGTGGGAAACAAAAAACAACAGATACAACATAGTCGAACATCAACTTACGTAAATACCAAACACATGAAAATGAATAAAAAAACTTACTGCAAGGGCAGCGCCCCTGGGATCACCAGAGTAGACTTGGGAGAATGTTGCAATAAAGTGTGTATTGTCTCCCTTGGCAGCGAGTTTGGCAGCCTTCATGTGGAATGGACATTTTCTAGCACAGTGGTTAATTCTATTAGGATCATTGCGAATGTCTGACATTTTCTTTCCCCTCTCCTGTGACCAAAAAAATTATACAAGTTAATTAAAGAGTACTTAGAAAGTCAGGATGAATAACATAATGATAAACAAGTATTCTGAACAAAAAAAGTAAATTTGTAAGTAAATTGAATGCATAACCTGAACTTTTGGTTCGCTAAAGTGGCCTCCCACTGCTCAGCCCGACCCACGAATTCCCTGGGAAGTACATCAGCTCCATACTCTGTGTAGAAGGCTTTACAATCTGACTTCCAGTCACGATACCTCTCAGAGGCCTTCTTGAAAATGTAATTCCACAGCTGGTCATCATCTTTTTCTATAACAAAGTTTGGCTGGATACAAACAAATGAATGGTTAAAAAATTTGCTAACAAGTAATCAAATAAATGCAAAGATAAAATAAAAATTACTCACTTTCAAATGATCATACACAATGCGTCGATCATGTTCCTGAAGTTTTCTGAATGACGAGGCTAACATCAGAACCTTGTCTCTCACAGCACTACCTATCTCATGCACAACAAGGCTTCCCACAGCTTACGAGGCAGGGCCAGTCCCGTCAGGTAAAAACTCTACCTTGATAGGCTTCCCTTTATTATTGGGCTGTTTATAGCTGGCAATCGTCGAACCATTCACTACTCCACGGACCTTCCTCTTCTCTCCACTTTCCTCTCCTGTCATAGAAAAATCCATTTTTAGTTAACTACCTAACAAATAATAAGAAACACACTTACAATAAACAATACAAATAACAAACACAATAACAAACAAATATATTACCTTTTAGCACAAACTCAGAACTCCTGCATCTAATGCTTGGATAAGCATCCAAATTTTCATCCGCATCATCCTCATCATCCTCATCATCCGTTGCACTGGTATCGAATGAGTGCATTGGTTCAAACTCTGGAGGTGGTGGTTTTTGGGAGCAGCCACTGGCGTTGGTTAGGATATGGTAGCAGGGGGTGGAGGAGGAGGGTAAGAAGGTGCAGTTTCTGCAGGATGATTAGTACGTCTCCCGGCTGACTTTGCTAAACTCCTAGGGGACCTACGGGTAGTAAAGGATTAGGTTGTGCTATAGCAGGCCTTGTAGCAGGTGCTCGTGGTGTAGGGTTTGAATTGGTAGCTGCTGGAGGGTTTATAGCTTCAAGTTCATGATGATTTGGGGCAGGACGAGGTTGATTGCTCGTGGCGGTGGTTTTTCTGTCCTTGTCAGGCATTGGGTTATCAGTACTAATTTTTCTTTTCACAGGCAGCGGAGGATGGATGTCTTGTGGTGGTTCTATGTCGGGCAGGGCTTTTGGTGGTCGATTCTTCCTTCTCCAGGGAACTGGATGACCATGACTGTCATGGTTGACATGTTCTTCTTGTGGTCGTACAGACAGGGCAAGGCTGACATGTTCTTCGATGTCGGGCAGGGCTGTTGGTTGCGGTGCTATTTTTTTGGCTTTGCGAGGAGGAGTGTTTCGAACACCATGACCGTGGTCCATTTTCTTCTTCTTCACAGGAGGAGTCGTAATTGCATCAAGCCTCTTCACACGCCTTGAAGACTCATCCGCCATCGCATTCATGATGGCCCTCGATCTCTCAGTATTCCTGACCTCAGGACACAGCATACGCACCGGATCTGGCAGTTCCGACGAAAAAACCAAAGATGACAGACCCTGCGACTCCGCGTGCACAATCCCAGTCGTCGGCTTCGGCGGTGGAGTCTTCAAAAGCTTGGTGGAAGGGCGACGAACCAACGGCGATCTCAGCTTCATGCTCGGCTTGCGCCTAGTTACCTTTGCGTCATCCGGGCGTCTAATTACTTTGTTCTTTGATTTCGACATGCATGGAATTGAACGGAGGAGTGGCGGCTTTGAAAAAGAAATGAAAATGGAGTTGAACGGAGGATGAAATTGAATGGGGATGCGCGGCGAAAATGGAGTTGAGAGCGGCGGCGAACTTAGGGTTTGTGTTGAGAATGCTAGAGAGAATGAGGGGAAGAGGCGAATACTAGGGTTTCATCAGTTGGGCCTTGTAAATTTGGGCCAATACTTATATTTATGTGACATATGTATTACAGAATAGTCGCATAAAGTGTTACGAAAGTTGAGATTATATATTCCCTCCAACGATATGTACTTTTCCCCCAAAAATTGAAATTGTCTTTAGAGACCTTTCATCTATACTTGTGCCTTAATCTAAACAGAACTAAATCACTAAAATGAAGCTCCCTGTTTTTCATTAACAAACACAAAATAACAATTTGCCCCTGTTTTTACATTAACTACCAAAAACAAAACAACATTCATCAAATCAATACTCAACACTTAATCATCATCGGTTGTGTCTTCCATTGCATAATTGTCTTGCATTAAATCATCACTTCCAACCACATCATCGTCTTCTTCTTCAAACGACATTTCATCGTCTTCATCACATGTGCCATCATCATCTTGATTATCATTCTCTTCTTCGCACGTATCGGTTTCTTCATCCAAATACAACTGTCTCCTTGCTCTTGGAATTTCATAATCAATGTGTTCCTCACTAGAATAGCGTTGAGGACCCAAATCAGTGGGCATTTGCTCTTGATAAGGATCATCATCTTCAACCGGCAGGACGGTTGTTGAGCACATTTCATTTTCATCTTCTCTTGCTAGGGAACTATCACTATATAGCCTTCTATGTGATACAACATTTACAACCTTCCAATTGTCACCCTCTTTTAGATCATCCAAATAAAAAACTTGTCTTGCCATAGTGGCAAGACAATACGGCCAATCTTCATACCAAGTTGTGGAAGTGTCAATGGAAAGAACTCCATAATCCCATTTAGTGGTACCCCTCTCTTTGGGATTAGTGTCAAACCATGTGCAATGAAAAATGACTACTGGCATTCCATTTGCGTACTGAAGCTCAATAATGTTCCGGATAATCCCATAATAAGTTAACTCACCATCTTCGACCATCAGTCCAGAAATTTGAGTCCTCTTCTTTCGATCCCGATCCCAAACAACAAACTTCACACCATTAACATAACACTGTGAGTAGCACGCATATGATTGAGGCATTCGTGCTAAACTATGCAATTCAATAGAATATGCCTCGCTGCTCTCTCTTTCCAAGATGTCCAACTGCGATATGAAAACATAGTTCCTTAGTTAGAGATAATAATAAAAGTGAATGACAAGTTTAACACTTATAAAACTTATATGTAAATCATACCCATCCACGAAAATATTTTATAAAATGCTTAACATGTTCTTTCTTTGATCTGTTTGGGCATTCCAGGTCGAACTTATCTTTATGCCTTTCAATAAAACGTTTTGCTTGTATGCAGTGCTCCACAACACACCAGTGAGCCATGTCAAGTTGTTTCTTACTCAACTTGATTCTGGGACAATGACCACTAACTCTGATAAGAGGAGAGTACACATTGAGGACATATGATCGAGCTTTGTTTGATATGTCCACCTCATTTGCTTCATTCATGTATAATTTACAATACAATACACACTCATGTGTAATGTACTGCTCAGCAATACATCCCTCTGGATATCTTGTATTCCGAACCGATCTCTTGTACTGAGCTAATTGTCTGTAAAATGTAACAAGTCATAATTAGTTTAAAAATATATATATGCATGTACGTGATAAAAGGGAAAATTTGAATATATTCTTGGTAAGTAAAAGGGGAAAGTATATACCTCTCAATAGGATACATCCAGCTATAGTGTACTGGCCCCTTAAGCAAAACTTGATCTGGAAGATGGATCAATAGATGCACCATGATGGTGAAGAAAGCAGGAGGAAAAACCATCTCCAATTTGCATAGGATGATGACTATATCATCTTTCATTTGAATTGCGTCACTGACTGTTAAATCCTTACAACATAACTTCTGAAATCATCATGATAATGATATAAGCGGCTCAATTACATAATGTGGCAAGTATGGTCGAATGAACACCGGAAGTAGACGTTGCAACATAACATGGCAATCGTGAGTTTTTAACCCATTAAATTTTTTGTCTTCCACGTTGATTTTGTTCTTCAAACTACCGGCATAACCATAAGGATACTTAGCATCTTTAATGAACTCAAATATCTCTGCCCTTTCTTCGGGCAAAACGGTATAAGGTGCTTGTGAAACCTTATCTTCCGGGAAGAGGACCCTATCCTCTTCCACCACAATTCCTTACGAATCCCTTGTTGCTCCAAGCCTTCTCGAGCTTTAATATCATCTTCTGTCTTTCCTTGAAGACCGATAATAGTACCAATGATGTTATCAAACACATTCTTCTCTATGTGCATATTACATCTAACGAATATGGTTGTTTCAATGTGCTCCAATAAGGCAAATCGTAGAAAATGCTCATATGAGTCCAACACAACTTCTCCTTATTCACCCCTCGAGATTTGAAATCTGGATGCAAGCTAAGTACGGGGTACTCATGGCTAAGTACAGAAGAAAAAATCTCTTCACCTGTTAGTGAAGGTGGGGCATCTCGTAATTCCACATCTCCATTAAATTTAGTGGTCTGACGCCTCCACGAATGATCCCTATCAAGTCATCTGCGGTGGCCTTGGTAAGACATTCTTCCCGCTAAATATTTAGCATCAATATCATCTAAACACAAAGGGCAAGCTTTGTATCCTTTGCATTTTAGACCTCCTAACTTTCCCAAGCCCGGAAAGTCACTAATTGTCCATATCACCGCAACTTTCATGTTGAATGTCGATTTTTCATGCCGATAATATGTGACTATCCCTGTGTCCCACAAATACTTCAATTCATCTATCAGGGGTTGCATGAACACATTCAAGCACTTGCCAGGAGATTTTGGACCCGAGATCAACAAAGCAAGAATATTAAATTCCTTCTTCATGCACATTGAAGGTGGCAAATTGTAAGGCATCACCACGATTGGCCATGTGCTATGAGAAAGAGCTGCTGCTCCAAAGGGATTGAAGCCATCTATGCTTAATCCAAGATGCACATTTTTAGGATCTCGTGCAAAGTCGGGATGTTTTTTATCAAACTCTTGCCATGCTTCGCCATCTGCGGGATGTCTAATATGACCGTTTTTTACTTTTCTCTGCCGATGCCACCGCATCTCCTTAGCTATATGCGGTGACATATAAAGACGTTGTAATCTTGGAGTTAACGGAAAGTAGCATACCACTTTTCTTGGAATCATTCTCTCACCATCGCCGTCTAAGTATCTCGACTCATCACACACCGGACAATGTTCAAGGTCCTTGTAGTCTTTATAGAATATAAGACAACCATATTCACATGCGTGAATACTCTCTTATCCCATCCCCATATTCTTCAAAAGACGCTTAACCTCACTATACGAACCGGGATAATTATTTGGGGTCGGAAGGAGATCTTGTGTGATGAAATTCTATCCCCTGTTCAACCTTGTCTTTAAAGTACCGTTGAGACAGTCCTTGAACTCTTTTCACAACAGTTCAACAAACAGAACAAAAATAGTAGCACGCACAGAATGATAACCCAGTTCGACTTCGCCTACTCTGGGGGGTTTCCCACACCCTAGAAGTGACACAAATCTTTATTACGAGTTTAGAGCTTACACGGGGACTTACGCTTACACCTTGTAATTGCCTAGCCTCTAATACTCCGTCTCTCGGATTTGCAACCGAGGTTTACCGCAGCTCCCCTCGATCCCCTTTGTCTGAACCTTCTGTCCGAACGTGCTCGACCTTCTCTTGAAGCTCGGATGCTTTCTCTCGAAATCTTGTTCACCTTTGTTGTGTGTAGCAGTTTGATCGCTTCCAGGCAGTCTGATTTGCACTTGACAAGACTGCTCTTGCACCGATGAGTTTCCAGTGGGGAAAACACAGTCGGCCATCGCTTCCTTCTTCTCCAATCGATAGGATATGCTCGTGTATGTTTGATATTGAAAGCGATGCTGATTATGGACGCCCTAGCATTGTATTTATATGCTGGGACGATATCCAAATATTTAGGAAATATTCCTAAATATTCGATGTATATCTTTCTCAAATCGGTTGGAAGAATATTCGAAGACTTCTTGCCCAAGTTAGCCACGTCGCCTTTAATGTAGATATTCATTCGAATATCTGATGTTCTAATAAGTCGCTGGCCGACTTCAAATTGACTAGATCTTCATCGTCGAAATCCTTCCGGGAAATATCCTTGCGTCTGTTCCACGCTGTACATGAGTGCTAGGATATGTTCGAACTCCCCCTGTACTCCTGCTCGAACTGTCTAACTCTGTTTTGCTAAATACATGCCACTCAAGGGAACATCAATCTCCTCCTTGGCATTTTGGCAAAACCAAATCTACTAGATACCAAAGTCTATCTAACTATCTAGACAGTAGACAACCTTGAGAGAGCAAAAATTGTCTCCTCTCAAAATACTCCCCCTTTTTGCCACAAACTGGCAAGGGGTCCGATCTAGTTCGAACAAACAATCAAATAGTGCCAGAACAAGCACACACAAAATACGAAAGTTTTAAAAATACTGAGTTCAGAGAGATAGTTTTTCAGGGGACCTTCATGCAAATGACTCCTCATTTGAATCCTCACCAGTAGATGTGGCCTCAGATTCATCCTCGCTTGGGTAGCTGAGAGCACGAGCCAGCTTGTTGATCCGTCGGCGCTGTTCTTTGTCCACAGCAATGATGACATGAAGGTCCTTGAGTAGCTTGCTTCTTTCATCCCGGCCCATTCTTACTCCCCCTCGACTCGACTCTGCCAGATCTTTTCCTTTCTGTTTTCCCTCCTTGAGATCGTTCACGTGACAGCCTTTATACAGCTTGTGGTCAACGATGAACTTGCTGGGTTCCTTTGAGAGACGGACAGTCGACGATTTCAAATCTGGAGCTTGATGGATGATTAACTCATATATCAGAGATGGGAAGCAAATCTGGTGTAGAGTTCTCATAGATGTAGCATGATCAGCGATCTGTTTGAACATAACTCTGCCCAGGTTGAACTTCAGCTTATTCCCTATCTGATAAATCAGTTGAGCCATATCTCGATTGACCGTTGAATGGTGAGTTGAGGGTCTCCAGTTGAACACCGCAATGAAAAATAACATGGAATAGAATGTGGAGAGATCAGTTGTATGCACCACAGTGTCAGGCTTCCACCGAACTGTGCCTGCTGTGATGGTCTCTATCACCCTTTCAAAGTCTGATTCTTCTTCATCAGCAACTGGGTCATCCATGGAGAAGTAAACATTGATGAGCTCAGGGTCAAGCTTGATCTGCCTTCCTCTGACAAAGAAGACACCATACTCTGCTTCTCCAATGACCCCAAACCGAGGGGGAAGGTTTGCCATAGCCTCGCAAACCAGCTGTTCGTCGAAGGGTTTGCATCTGTCTAACATCCAGAACAGATCAGATTGTTTCAGCACTTCAATTACCTCCTCCCCTTTATAACTAGACTCCTCCAGCAGCTTCTCAGGGATGATCTTCGTTTTCAGCACACAACTCCATTTTTTAGCAGCATCACGATTGACAAACCAAACTCCTTTCTTGACCATACCAACTGGAACAGTATCAGACTCAGGGGGTGGAACTTCGCATCTCCCAGCATCCTCAGAGACAGGAATCGTAGCATCATGTTTCCTTTTCTTGGATGGAACAGCTCCCCCTGCCACGATGCCCGCCTCAGCATCATTCTGAACTGACCCCTTCGTAGATTTTGCAAACGCAACCTTCTTCTTTTCCTTGTCCTTCTTTGCCCTTTTTAGATTGCCAAGGGGAACACGGTCTTGGTCATCTTCTGAAAGAGTAACTGCTTTTGAAACTGTCTTCGAAGCATCCTCACGAATGGATGAACCATCTTTCTCCATATGGTCGCTACGATGATCATCTTGAACAACTACTGGGACAGCCACTGTCTCCTTAGCAACAACTTCCTCTGAAGCTCCACTTGACTCAACTTCTGTCTGAACACCTGGTTCCTGAGATGGAACACTTGCCTTTGTCACAGCATCAGACTCTTCTGCCCCAACACCCTGGGCACAAGGTGGTTCCTCTGAACTTGCCACTCCCAGATCCTTCTCCTTTTCCAAATCTTTCATGACTTCATCAATGTCTTTGTACATCTTCTCTAACTCTTCATCCTTTTCTGTAGGATCAGATTCTTCTGGTATGGCTTCTTTCAACACATCTCCCTTTTCTGGTGGATTAATCTCCTCTGACACTGTCTCAGCATGTTCATCGGAACGTTCATCAATGATTCCTCCTAGATTCTTAGAAGGCTCATCGTCAGAAGCATTATTAGTCACCAAGTTTCTCTTCCTCGAGGCCTTAATGAACTTCTCTGTTTCTTCATCAGACATTGCAATCTTCTGACCTCTAGTAGCATATATCTGTGCTAGATACTTTCTGGGGGAGTCACATGCCCGCCTAAACTTCTTCCTGCGACCACCCTTTGGAGGAATGTATCCAGAGGCAAAAATCTTTTCCCTCCACGTTGTTGAGCCTCCAGCCGCCTTGCTGGGTTCCTCACCTTCCACAATCTTGACAGCTTTATTTCCAGTATCAGTACGACTGGCTTTGTCACCAACAACAGCCCTACCACCATAACCACCAATCACAGCCCTACTGGCTTCATCACAGTCAACAGACTTACCATCCTCAGATTGGGGACGGAATTGAGTCGGGCGAGTGTACCGCGGTCGACTGAGGAAATTCACCGGTTGTTCCTCCGTCAATCTTCTTGGCTTCGGCCAAGACTTCAGTGACTGAGTGTAAAGGCGACGCCTTTTTCTCCTTCGGAACTTTTGATTTCGGAACACGGGGTTTCGCCGCCAGAGACTTTGACGACTGCATGCTTTCTCTCTTTTTCTCAGCGGATTTGACGCCGGACTTCGCTGACTTTCTGGTGTTCACCATTGTCATTGAGGAAGGAGCGGTTGAGAGAGTTTTTGCCGTTCTAGGGTTTGGACGAGAGTGAGTAGACAATTGAACACGCTAAATTGCCTTTTGTGTTTCAAAAATATCCTCCGGCCTTTTGAACTTCCCAAATTAGTCAACTCCCGTTCCAAATAACGGCATGAAAAATCTTCAAGAATATTCAAGAATATATTCATTCCCAAAGCTGTTGTGTCTTCTGTTCCAGCTTTCGTCCTTAGGTGGTCAGTCCAACTGTTTAGCTGGAGTTTCGACTGTGACTGACCACCGTTGGATGCATTCAGTGTTTGACACCACGAAGACCCGAGAAGGATCTGGGTGTTTCAAACTGTGAAATGCCGTGTGAATCGATGAAGGTCTTGGTTGATTCTACGTCTGTTGTCATATGCTTCGTAGTAATAGCCCTTTGTTGCCCTCTGTATTCATATTTTCTTGTTCGGTTCCTGGCAAGTTTCTGAGGATACTGTACGAACTCCTTCTGCAACTGTGACACCTTCTGACCGAACTCCTTTTGCAACTGTAACACCTTCAGATCCATCAATTTCCTGGTACAATTTTCAGCATAGATTTGTGCGGTGTCAGACCTCATGTGAAGGGTCTTATGCACTCCCCCTCGCATAGATCAATGTTTGGCTTGTACATAGTCTAGACCCATCGAACGCATTAGACTTATCCCTACGGTATAGTAGTTATTTGCACCCCTTCTCCCTTTCATCACAATTCCGCCATTCTGGTCTAGGACGAGGCATGAGTCGCGAGATAATGAAACATAGTGTCCATCGTTGCACAGTTGACTGATGCTAATAAGATTCATTGTCAGACCTTTAACAAGGAGGGTGTCCTCGAGTACAGGGAGATCCGGAACCTTCAATGTCCCACAGCCGATCACCTGACCCTTTCTACCATCCCCGAAGGTAACAAACCACATCTTCTCAACAAGTCTAATATGAATGAGGTATTTAGAGTTACATGTCATGTGGGCGGAGCATCCACTGTCGAAGTACCAACTGTCTTGCATTTTGTCACTTGAGGAGCAGCAGGCCACCATGCATAACGTCTGGTTTGCCTTTGGTATCCAGATTTTTTTTTGTCGAGGTATGGTCTGTTGTTGGTATGCTCGTCGTTCAGCAAGAAACAGGCGACACTTCCGTTTGGTATGTCCCATCTGGTGGCAGTACCAGCAAGTGTGCCTATCTGTCCTTTCCATCATTAGTGAATGATCATGGCATTGGACGGGTGTTTCACGAGTCTTTCCTTCACTTGATGTGCTGTGAGTCTTCTTGTGATCAGCTAGGTTCTTTCCCTTAGACTGTCTCACCTTCTGTTCTGGCAACTGATCCATCACTTGTGTAGTTTTAACAAGGGTAGTGTCTTTTGAGGTGCCTTCTTTAGTAAACCCCAAGCCTCGATGTCCAGACTCCATCCTTTGAGACCTGAGGATGTCATTTAAGTCTTTAGTGCCTGAGTTTAGCATCCTTACCATTTGTTTGAGGTGATTGAGTTCCTTCTCGGTGGTTGAATGATCCATTCTCTCAGATTTAAGCTGAAGCTCCAGCTGTTCTACCCTCCAAAGTTGGAACACCTCCTTGCGTTTCAGATCTGTGATGGTTTTCCTTAGACCCTCCATGCCTGCAGGATGAGTGTCACGGTCCTTCTACATGTCGACTTTCAGTGAAGAGATAGTACCCAGGAGCTCTGTTTTCTGAGCAAGCAGACATAATCTTCCCTGTTGCATCTCAGCTAGTTGAGTGTTTAGTGAGTCTACCGTGCCTTCGAGCTCCACCTTCTGTGTAAGTAGAATCTCGACCTCCTGCCAGACCTTGTCCTTTTCTATAGTGACGCTTGCAACTGTATCATTTAGCTTCTTGTTGACCTTGATCAGTAGTAACCACTTCTCGTACAGATCTTTATATGTCTGAGCCAGAGACTCCTGCGTGAGTTCTTCATCGTCACTGTCTGAAGGGTCTTCATCTGGGAGTTCCAACTGAGATGGTACTCCTTCACTAGTAGTGCTGCATTCTCCTAGAGTTGTAACGAAAGCCACAAAATTAAAGGTTTCATCTCCTCCTTTTTCTTCATCTGACTCACTATCGCTGAAGCTAGCAACCATTGCATTCTTCTTCATGAGAGTATTTGCACATTGTGAAGTAATATTACCGAAACCCCTGCATTCATGGCATTGAATCTCTTCTTTTCCTTTATCAGAGGGGTCTTGTCTCTTATCTCTGGACCTTGACCTGCCGGTTTTCCAGTTTCGGAAGCTAGTTGATGAAGGCTGACCTTGCTCTGGACCACGTCTGTTGATTTTCCGCACCATTCTGCCAAAGTTTTGAGCCATCATAGCCAGTTCCTCAGTGGTATAGCCAGCGTCCAGTTTGTCTTCTGACATGTCTGCCTTTAGGGCGATTCCCTTCACCTCTCCGGGTTGGAAATCATGATTGATCTCGTAGGTTCTGAGAGACCCCATTAGCTCGTCCAGCTTCAGTTTTGCGATGTCGTGCGTTTCCTCAATGGTCGTGACCTTCATGGCAAATCTCGGAGGGAGTGATCTTAAGACTTTACTGGCCAATCTTTCTTCATCGATGGGTTTCCCAAGAGCAGAAGCTTCGTTAGCCAGTTCCAGAACTCTGGTGTTGTACTCAGTGATGGTTTCACTTTCCTTCATTTTCATCTCTTCGAACCTGGTTGTGACAGCCTGCATGCGAGAGTTTCAAACTTTGTCTGTGCCTTCAAAAGCTGTTTGGAGAATATCCCACGCTTCCTTAGCCACTCACAGTTGATGATTAGCTTCATGACATTTTCATCTACTGCTGAGAAGATCGCATTCATAGCCTTTGAGTTTCCCATGGAAGCTTTGTCCTCCTCTTCTGTCCACAGAGCTTAAGGTTTCGGAACCGGTTCTCCAGTGAGATTGTTCATCATGGGTTCTATCCAACCTTTCAGGACAGCCTTCCAAGCCTTTTCGTCTAGAGATTTTAGAAAAGATCTCATCACGGGCTTCCAGGTGGCATAATTTGATCCTTCAAGTAGCAAAGGTCTGGTGATGCTTTGTCCTTCCTTCAGAGTCATCTTGAACAGTTCAGGATCCCACTCAGTGTGTCGAGTGTTTGCTCTGATACCAATTGAAATTCTATCCTCTGTACAAGCTTGTGTTCAAGGTATCGTTGAGACAGTCCTTGAACTCTTTTCACAACAGTTCAGCAAACAGAACAAAAATAGTAGCACGCACAGAATGATAACCCAGTTCGGCTTCGCCTACTCTGGGGGGTTTCCCACACCCTAGAAGGGACACAAATCTTTATTATGAGTTTAGAGCTTACACAAGGACTTACGCTTACACCTTGTAATTGCCTAGCCTCTAATACTCCGTCTCTCAGATTTGCAACCGAGGTTTACCGCAGCTCCCCTCGATCCCCTTCGTCCGAACCTTCTGTCCGAACGTGCTCGACCTTCTCTTGAAGCTCGGATGCTTTCTCTCGAAAGCTTGTTCACCTTTGTTGTGTGCAGCAGTTTGATCGCTTCCAGGCAGTCTGATTTGCACTTGACAAGACTGCTCTTGCACCGATGAGTTTCCAGTAGGGAAAACACAGTCGGCCGTCGCTTCCTTCTTCTCCAATCGATAGGATATGCTCGTGTATGTTTGATATTGAAAGCGATGCTGATTATGGACGCCCTAGCATTGTATTTATATGCTGGGACGATATCCAAACCAGCTCAAGATAATCCCACAAATATTTAGGAAATATTCCTAAATATTCGATGTATATCTTTCTCAAATCGGTTGGAAGAATATTCGAAGACTTCTTTCCTAAGTTAGCCACGCCGCCTTTAATGTAGATATTCATTCGAATATCTGATGTTCGAATAAGTCGCTGGCCGACTTCAAATCGACTAGATCTTCGTCGTCGAAATCCTTCCGGGAAATATCCTTGCGTCTGTTCCAAGATGTACATGAGTGCTAGGATATGTTCGAACTCCCCATGTACTCCTGCTCGAACTGTCTAACTCCGTTTTGCCAAATACATGCCACTCAAGGGAACATCATGTGATTCTTAATTGATCGTTAAAGCTCTTATCGGACCATCCATTGTCGACTTTCACCTTCATTGCACTTAAAATGGTACCCAAAATAGTTTTGTCACTCCCCGCATATAAAGGAGTGTGTGCTTCCGCGAGAAGTCTTTGATATTTATCATATGCCTCCTTGCCCATATTATCATTTTCAACGTCCTCTTCATGTGATTCCGCAACAGGGAAAGCATCGTTAAGCATCTCTAATGTCGGTTCCATGTAATAAGAACCACTTGCTTCAATCGTGCCACAACTCTTTTCCATAACATATTGTTGTCTTTGTGTCATGTATAATGAAGATGAAGCATCGGCATCTACTTCCCCATGTAAAGTCCAAGTCGTGTAGTCTTGCATTATACCATAGCGAAACAAATGCGTTTGGATTTCATCCAATGACAACATCTCATGGTGCAACCTACAACGCCTACATGGACATTTGTGCGAAGTTCTTCGAGGTTTGTGTTGTTTGACAAAGTTTATGAAAGCCGTAATCCCCTCTGCAAACCGTGGATCACATTTGTCCGACAAATTCATCCAACTCTTGTCCATGATAGATTAACCTATATATATGTATTACCAAATATGAGACAAAGTATATATAAGTGGGTTGCTATATGCCAAAGCAAATAGCAGGGGAAGAACATCAAAAAATGCAGAAAAATGTCCATGTATATAGATCAGCAGTGGCTGTTTGGGCACAAAACTGCAGAAAAATGGCCATGGATATATAGCAAAGGCCATCAAAAAGCAAAAACATATATGACCATGTATCAAAAACGCTCAAAACACTTTCTCCTCCACCATTGCTGCTCTTAATTTTCAGCTCATATCCACCTCCACAAGACACTATGACAGAGTATGAAGGTTGAACAAATTAAAACTGTACAAATTTTAAGAATGAAAAAATGACAAGTACCTTCAAAAAGTGAGCCTTACATATGAAGATCTTCCCAAAACCTTGGAAGAAACGCTTGCGCTGGAGCTGCCATAGTATGTTCTCGTCATATGGGTGTTTTGCAGTTCAATTTCAGAGGTTTAAGGTAGGTAAAGTCGAAGGCAGAGTAAATTTAAAGTTCCGTGTTCTGCATTTAATAATTACGTTTACCTGACATAGGTTGCATAAAACTGTCGCGTAATCCACAAACGGTAGGTCGCCCTATTCAATGCCCAGTCAATTTCAAACTCAAAGGGTTTCTTCAATGTCAGCACCTCCATTTGCCGTTTTGATTTTAACTATTACCTGACATACTTTGGACACACACGTCGCTTAATCCACAAATGGTAGGTCGTCCTATTTACTTGCTGTTCAATGCCGAGTCAATCTGCCACTGAAAGAGGCTGTTCTATGCCATTACTTGCTTCGCCAATCTAATTTTCATTATTAAGTGACATACTTTCAGTTGTCGCTAAATGTAAGTCGCATGAAATATATAACGTGACTTATATTTAGTGTCGCTTAAAACTATGTCGCAATAATATGATAACGGGACATAAATGTTGCGTCACTTAATCATATGTCGCTTTAATAGGTTTATGTGACAACGTGTTATGCGTCGCATAAAGATTTGTCGCATAATTAAGATATGGCGACTAACAGGTCAAAGCATAGTCGCATGTACACATTTATGCGATAAACCTTTTGCGACGAGTTTCAAACTTTGTCCCGTAGAAAGTAAAATGGTGTAGTGTTTACAAATTTGGGTCCTATTTGCATTTGTATGTAAATTTCCATCTGCATTCATCACCATCATTCAAAAAGAAAACGAAGACTAAGCACCATGAAGAAATTGTCTACATCTTTGATTCTTCTTCTTTCGATGATTATCTTTTTCAAAATCATCACTCGCACAACCTTCTCCATTAGCCTTCAAGCAATGTCTTAAGTCGGGCGACCCAAAACTTATTTACACACCCGACTCTCCCAATTTTTCATTGCCTGAATCACAAGATTTGCAATTTGGCAGATATGGATCACTATTGTACCCCTCTTCTGAACTTCGCAGTCCTACCAATCGGAGTCGCATCGCAATTCAGAATCAGTTGAAAACTCTACATTATTTTTTCCATCGCTTTCGAGCCCGGACTCCAATTTAGCAAAAGCTTTTGAATTCTGCAGTGGGTTGGAATCATATTCGAATAAGTCGTCAATCGAAGGCACGACGGTAGTGTTTTTGGTGAGTGATTGTGTTAATTATTAGGGTTAATTTAATAACGGGATTATCGTTTAATCTGATGTTTTGCATTCCTAATTTACCCTTCTGACCATAATTAATTGTGAAAATAGTACGAATTTGTGGTATTCCTTTCGTGCATTTTGGAATATTAGGTTTATGTTTTAAGCAGGAGTTGCGGATCACTGCACAAATTTTGTTAATCAGGGTAGCTTAACATGTTGTACTGTTCCATTTGTGCATGGATTTTTATTATTATTACAAAACAATAGAAAACAACACGCAAAAACAGTTCCAATTTTCTTGGACAACGATGGAGGCCATTCCAATTTTCTTATCTTCGGCAATTCTGAGGGATATGTCTTTAGCAGGGATGTGTTCTTAAGCTGCTGATCTTTGTTCTTGCGTCTGTATGTCTTTTTCTTCATAAAAAAAACACGCAAAAATGGAAACTAGGCAAATAACCCGGACATCCTGGGTAAAGCCACGGAAGATGACCAAGACCAGTTATCCTTCCTAGCTTTATTTGCCAACATATCAGCCACTTGATTGGCTTCTCTTCGTACCAGCGTGACTCTCCATTCCTCGTTCATTGTCAGGGAGTTTACACACTCCCTTTCTCAAGGAGCTAGCCACTTCAGAGCCTTCGCCTTTAAAGTTACATACGTAAATAGTTCCGCATTGTCAGTCTCAAAAACACACTTTCTCCATCCTTCATTAATTGCCCAGTGTAGTGCTTCCATCATGGCCTGCATATCCACCTCTACTGCCGATTGCGAACCTTCCAATTTGTTAGCCTTCACTCCGATCATGACTCCCTCCTCATTCCGCGCAACACAAGCATATCCTGCCAGTCCAGTTCCCGCGTCCCATGAGCCATCTAGGTTTATATTTACAAAGCCATCCCTTGGTGCCTCCCAGCTGCTCCTTCCTTCCATGTCTGACACTATAAATTTAAATTCTGGTTTGATAAAAAGAGACAGCTTCGCTTTTATGGACCTGCATGCTGAATCAACACTCAGCCCATGTTGACCATGACTCACCAAGTTCCTGTTGAACCAGATTAATCTAACTCCATAGCACAGTTTCATCAGATCCGCCTTTGATACATTCTCCGCACAGTACCATATGTTGGACCCTTTGTGTTTTGATGATAACAAACACTTAACTAATATTTGACTTGAGTGTGCAGAAATCACAAAACTGTCTGAGAAGTCGCAGGGTCCAGACTGTCTGAGAGAAACGTGACTGGACATCTCTGAGAGAGCTCAGCGCTACGAAAGAGATGAGATCTGTGTGACAGACGAGATCAAACTCAAGATCCGAGCGGGAGATATTCGAGATATATCAAGACTCGAGATTGAAATATATTCAGGATATGATATAGAAATATCCGTACAAGATATACTCAAGATACATATATGAGTTGGGAATATACTCAAGATGTACGTGATGAATATATACAAGCTGGATATGGAAGGGAAATAATTGATTGAGTTAAGATATGGCAATATCTTAACAGAATCAGATCTGCAAGAACGGATCTCTGATGTAGATCAGATCTACTGGACATCTCTGAGAGAGAGCAAAGCTGCGAGAGAGATGCGTTCCGTGAGAGAGACAAACCGACTTATGACGAGATTGGATCGGCGAGAATATACTCGATACAAATCAGGAGATATTCGAGTATATATGATGGATAATTGATGAGAAGAATTAATATCGGTATATACACTGAATATATGTCGAGTATATACGAAGAGAAGATACATGCCAGATTTGGAAGGGAAGTATGTGATGTGGTTAAAATATGGAAATATCTTAACCATATCATATCTGCTGGATAGCAATCGGATCTGCGACAGAGATCAGATCAGCCGACTTGAAGACTAATATAAATAGAGGAGAAGTCTTCAATATGAAGTGCAGCTTTCGGAGAGAGCAGATCGGCTTTTGGACAGAACGAATCGGAGATAGAAGAGCGATCAATTCCGGAGCTGACGAAGTGCTGCTGTGTGCGGACGAGACAGATCGTGTTAGTTGATACTTTGAGTTGAGTAGAATTGTTAGCTGTCACTGAGTGAGACAAAGTGTAACAATCTACAAGCATACTCTTTCATCAATAACATTGATCTTGAAGCCCTTCTGGAACTGTCCAGAAGGCAAGTGGTTTTCAGCCTGCTGCAAAGGTTGCAGTAAGGTTTCCACTATAAATCTGTGAGTCTTTACTTTCCGTATAATTTCCTGTGTTACAGATAATTTCTGCTGCCATCTGTCTGAGGGATACCACTCTGGGATCTCCCTCACATAGTTGGCTAACCTAACGATCCAACAATTGGTATCAAAGCCGGGAAGCTCTAGATTTTGTGTTAGCCTTTGCAGGAAATCATGTCAGGCAGAAACGACTCGTTCTGGAAGCCGCCGGTGCTCAGCCCGGGAGAGTATGACTGGTGGAAGGATCAGTTCGAAGCTCACGTCTGCTCCCTGGATGGGAAGCTGTGGCGTGTATTTGAGAAGGGTAACTTCCCTATTCTGGATATGACAGATCCTGCCAAACCAAAAGAGAAGGAGAAAGACGACTACACAGATGCTGACTACAAAGCTCTCCAGCAGAATGCCATGGCTAAGAAGGTTCTGTACATGGCCCTCTCACAAGGAGATCAGGTGAAGATGGCCGTGTACAAAACTGCGAAGGAGCAGTGGGATGGCTTGACTAGACTGTACGAGGGAAACGAAGACATAAAAAGGAACAGAATCCTAGCTGCCACAAAGGATTACGAATCTGTCGAACAGCGCAATGACGAATCTCTGGAGAACTTCTACACCAGATTTCAAGTCATAGTCGCACAGCTGAACTCCCTGGATGAGGTACTCCCACAGTGGAAAGTAACTCATCAGTTCATGCAAGCTCTCAGCTCCAGATGGGACACAGTAACTACTGCTCTCCAAGCTCAGAAGGGGATTAAAGACGTTACTCTGGAAGAGCTCGTGGCGAATCTGCAAAGCCAAGCTGGAATAGCAGAGAGGAAAATGGCTAGGAGGCAAGCAGGAGAATCTCAAGCTATAGCATTGAAAGTTGAGAAGGCTTTGGATATGGCACAGGTGAGTATGTCATCTAAAGGTGAGGATGAGGAGATAGATCTCCTCTCGAGAGTCTTCAAGATGGCAAACACAGGGAGAGCACAGAACTTCAACAGAGGTCTGTCTGGTGGAAGAAACTCTGGCAGAAAAGAAAGTAGGACAGAGGCAGGAGCAAAGGAAGAAAGAACCTGCCATCACTGCCAGAAAAAGGGGCATCTGGCTAGAGATTGCTACAGCAAAAAGAAGGATGAACCACCTGCCCCAAAGGAAGCTCATGCCATGTTCGCTGCCTGGGGTGACTCAGATGAGGAGCGCAGCGATGGAAAGCGAGCTAAGGAGCCATGTCTGATGGCGAACTCCGCAAACAATGAGGTAAATGAATCTGACTCTTTTATAGATCAAGTGTTTAGTGAATCTGACTTTGCAGAAACTATTGGAGAACTGCTGAAGAAGATCACAAGCCTTAAGGAACAGATTGAGATCATGAAAGATGAACATGAAGACGAAATGGAGAACAATCGTCTCTGGTCAACCAAAGCTATGCAACTTGAGAGAGAAATGGAGGAGCACATCTGCAAATGTCCCACCTGCGACAGAGGGGACGCACAAATCAGTGATCTAAGTGACGAACTGAGGGGCATGGGAATTGATGACACCAGGATGGTAGGATCAATTGCAGAATCGGTCAGGATCCAGTTGGATAACGAGGAAATCCGTCAGACTGTTGCAGATCTCAGACAAAAAGAGACAGAGAGAAAGAAAATCTGGCTTCGAGAACTAGAAGCTAAAAAGGTCGAGGAAGTAAGAAACGACTACAACAGGAAGTTTGCCAGACCTGGACTTGGGTATGTCGGAGTGATGGAAGAAACTGATGAAGAGGCAGCAAACAGAAGGATTGCCAAAGGAAAGGGACCAATGACTGAAGTCGGAGAGGGCTCCCATCAGCAGAGAAAGCCGGAACCCACAAGACAGTCGGGAAGAGCAGCCGCATCTCTGAAGGAGAGTCATCTCCATGACAATGACTCTGGACTTTTTAAGGGTGGGAAGGCCTTTGAAACTTGGAAGGAGATGAGTTCCAACCGTCAACCTTTCTCGATCGACTCTCAGGCACGGAGAAACAGGAGACCTGTGCCCTTAGAGAGACACAAGAAAACTAGCAGCCTCTATTACCGTGTCTGCTGGCACTGTGGTCACTCTGGCCATTACAGAGCAGACTGTGAGAAATGGAAAGAAGCCAACGAGAGGAGTCGCAGCTATCAGAGAAAGGCCAGTACTGCTTATGTCCCTAGGAGAAAGGTTTCTCCTCATAGAAGGGAAGACAGAGCTGAATGGGTTCTGTCTCACCATGACACAGCCATCTACGGACGACCCAGGAGAACTCCCAGGGGGACAATCAATCTCGCTGATGATAATGATTCCCGTCCTTTAAAGTTTCCTTCTACTGTTAAAACTGTCCCAAAACCCAGTAAGCCCAAGCTTGTCTGGGTTCGTAAAAACTAATCTCTCTCTCGCAGAAGTGAGGCCCCGACCCTGGTATCTGGACAGGGGATGTTCCGGGCACTGAGGGGGAATCCAGGACTACAAGCGATGGGAGAGTTATACAGCCACCGGCAAGGCTGAGGGACCACCATTGTTACATATCGCAGGATCAGATTGCGGGCTGCAAGATAGACAGGAAGTCCACGTCAGGGATGGCTCAGTATCTTGGACCGTGTCTCATCTCTTGGGCTTCAAAGAAGCAGTCCTCAATTGCACTGTCCACCGCTGAGGTGGAATACACTGCTGCTGCTACTTGCTGTGCGCAGCTGCTATGGCTCAGGCAACAGCTAAGTGACTATGGTGTTCTTACTGATTGTGCTAAAATTCTGTGTGATAACACTAGTGCTTTTAATATCTCTAAAAATCGTGTGCAGTTTCCACACACTAAGCATATAGAGATTCGATATCACTTTCCGTGAGACTGTGTTGAAGAGGGAATAGTGGAGATGGAATATTGCAGAACTAAGGGACAGATAGCAGACATATTCACAAAGGCAACGCACAGGGAACCCTACGAGAAGCTGAGGCTTGAACTAGGTATGGTTTCTCTTCCTTAGAGCTATGATCATATGTTGCTCCCTCAGTGATTGGCTAGACTAGATGCATATGAGTCACGTCTGATGGAGAATTTAACATGGATGTTCTGTGTTAGTGAAAAATTAAGTTGTGTTCACACTGTATCCATGCATGCTAGATATGTGATTGATGACTGTAGTAGGGACTGAAAAACATGAAATTCTGAATCTTCTTTCTGCCCAAAAGAGACCTCCATAGTTGATCCCACATTATAAGCCCAGGAGGTACTCTAGACCAACCCTAGCCTATCTTCATGTGGGATATTCCTATGAGCCCGTTGATGTGCTGTTTTTCTGGAGTTATTCCACATGAGATATGAAGATGATAAAAATGTGTTTGGATGATCTTATTTGTTTTTGCCTGATTGCGTGTGGTGTTATTTGTACCATTTGGGTAAAGTTAGCACACCATACCAAAAACCTTGCGTACCCATGAGACAGGTCAGATTGAGTTATCACTGTGGAAGGTTCAACTTTGGCTGGGAAACAATCTATGTGACAGTTATGGAAATGGAGATTACTGCCATTTTCAAGGCCGCTGAAATGGAGCAGCGATTACTGAGATGAAAAAGTTATAGTGAGGAAAAGGTGAGGGCAGCTCTCCTACTTTTGAATTCAATGTTGAAGAGTTTGAGCCCATGATGATTGGTCGTGTGAGGGTGATTTCCATGCGATAGAAAGTAAGTTTTGCGTGCTTAAAAGGATGTGCCTTGTGGTGGAGAAGAGAATACTACAGTTCTGTGAGTACGCGAGAAAGTCAAATGATGATGTAATCTCGTCGAGGAGACTTCCTTTGATAGAGGATTGAAGAAGCAGAAAAGACCACGTTAGATGGGTGGCTAGCTATGTGCAGGTCACTCTCATGCAGTTGATGGTGTGTAGAATGATGATGACCTGAGTCTTTCCCTCAGAATGGACGGGGAAGGCTATCCTTGAGCTGATGAACTGTTCAGAAGTTGAAGGAAAGTGATGACAAGCCAAGTTGCTGTGTTGATGACTTGTATGGAAAATTCAACAAAGTCAGGTGTGCACGTTGAGCTGGCCATCAAGTAACATGATGCTGTGCAATAGGCATTCTTAACTCAAGAAGTTGTGAAGGATGTCGGATGACAGTTTTGAGATGTTCAAAAATGACAAGAATAGTAACCTTGGGAGTAAAACCCAAAAGAGGGTATGATGAAGGCCCTGCCGCTGCGTGATAGAAACGTGAGGTATGGAAAATGGTCCACGAGTGCTGCAAGATCAGTCTTGGTGATGGTAGTGTATTCAGTTGAGTCACACACATTATGAGAAGAAGATCATGAGTCCTGTGGCGCAGTTGGTGTTCTTCTTGCTCCTACTTATGAGCGTGATTACTGAGGTCTGGAGTACTCTGCAGGAGAAGGATGGATAGTTCCACGCTCCCCATCACAGTCACCTATAGAAGAAGATATTATTGAATTGACTCCCGTTTCTGTTCCTGTGCGTGAAGAAGCTGTTCTCCCCTCTGATAGTATGGGCGAGATGATGTCGTTGTTGAAGGAGCTTCAGATTGAGGTTCAGGAAGCTCTGACTGAGATGCAGAGAGTTCGGTCTGCATTGGAGGAAGTGAGGTCTGAGCTGCAGGATGTGAAGGAGAGGTTAGCAGCCTTGGAGGTGGCAGTAGAGGTAGACTCGGGTGGTGTGACAGCTGTGCTGGAAGGGCTCCCATCGCAGATCAAGAGCCTTGGCACAGAGACTGTGGAACAGTTGAAGGTTCTGTCCCAGAATGATTCTTAGTCTGGACTGTCTCATGGACCTCCCTCTTTGCCAACCCTACCACATATATCCCTGCTTCCTTGAAATTTCTTTTTGAATTTCATGTTAGATGTCTCTGTGCATTTTGATTTCCCTGCTTGGATGTGTGGTGTCCGTGTGACACACTTATGACTTGCTGGCATGACTGAAGTGTTTTCTTTCCATTACTCTGTGTTCCTATTTGCATGTCTTTTTGATGATGCCAAAAGGGGGAAGAACTATGTGCATACACTAAGGGGGAAAATCAGTACCATAGATTAAGCGGATGTCTATCTGAGGGGGAACTGCGCTCTGCTAGAGCTAAATGAAAATCGAATTGAATAAACTCTGAAATAACTGGCACCTGTAGGAAATTGCTGATGTGCTGTGTGTGTGATTTCTTATTTGTGAAGAAGTGTTTGTCATCATCAAAAAGGGGGAATTTGTTGGACCCTTTGTGTTTTGATGATAACAAACACTTAACTAATATTTGACTTGAGTGTGCAGAAATCACAAAACTGTCTGAGAAGTCGCAGGGTCCAGACTGTCTGAGAGAAACGTGACTGGACATCTCTGAGAGAGCTCAGCGCTACGAAAGAGATGAGATCTGCGTGACAGACGAGATCAAACTCAAGATCCGAGCGGGAGATATTCGAGATATATCAAGACTCGAGATTGAAATATATTCAGGATATGATATGGAAATATCCGTACAAGATATACTCAAGATACATATATGAGTTGGGAATATACTCAAGATGTACGTGATGAATATATACAAGCTGGATATGGAAGGGAAATAATTGATTGAGTTAAGATATGGCAATATCTTAACAGAATCAGATCTGCAAGAACGGATCTCTGATGTAGATCAGATCTACTGGACATCTCTGAGAGAGAGCAAAGCTGCGAGAGAGATGCGTTCCGTGAGAGAGACAAACCGACTTATGACGAGATTGGATCGGCGAGAATATACTCGATACAAATCAGGAGATATTCGAGTATATATGATGGATAATTGATAAGAAGAATTAATATCGGTATATACACTAAATATATGTCGAGTATATACGAAGAGAAGATACATGCCAGATTTGGAAGGGAAATATGTGATGTGGTTAAAATATGGAAATATCTTAACCATATCATATCTGCTGGATAGCAATCGGATCTGCGACAGAGATCAGATCAGCCGACTTGAAGACTAATATAAATAGAGGAGAAGTCTTCAATATGAAGTGCAGCTTTCGGAGAGAGCAGATCGGCTTTTGGACAGAACGAATCGGAGATAGAAGAGCGATCAATTCCGGAGCTGACGAAGTGCTGCTGTGTGCGGACGAGACAGATCGTGTTAGTTGATACTTTGAGTTGAGTAGAATTGTTAGCTGTCACTGAGTGAGACAAAGTGTAACAATCTACAAGCATACTCTTTCATCAATAACATTGATCTTGAAGCCCTTCTGGAACTGTCCAGAAGGCAAGTGGTTTTCAGCCTGCTGCAAAGGTTGCAGTAAGGTTTCCACTATAAATCTGTGAGTCTTTACTTTCCGTATAATTTCCTGTGTTACAGATAATTTCCGCTGCCATCTGTCTGAGGGATACCACTCTGGGATCTCCCTCACATAGTTGGCTAACCTAACGATCCAACACCATAACCAATCGGTCGTAGATACAAAATTTATCTATATGAAGCTGTTATCTATCCCTACCTGTTCCCAAAAGGTCCTCGCCCACCAGCAACTAGTCATGACGTGCATAGTAGATTCAGCCTTAAAACCACACACCCCCAGGTCCACCTTGCAGCCTCTGCGCGCCAGGTTTGTTGATGAGGGAAGGTAATCATAAAACAATCTCCATAAGAAAATCACCTTTCCTCGCATTTTTAATGTCCATATTTTCCTCCAGAAGCTAATAACTTTGCTCTTATCTGACTGTTCCCCTCTTGCCGCATTTCCCTCCTCTTCCTGTATTTCTTTGAGTTTCAAGTAGGCCGACTTAGTAGAAATTCTCCATTCCTCTCTAGGGACCATACTGCTTTGTTTTCAGACTCCCTCCACACTATCCAATGTTTTATCTTTTGTCCAGCTCTCCAGATTCCTTTCCAAGCCAATGATGAACTCCCATTCAATTCAGTGCTCAACGGGTCACCATCCTTGAAATATTTGGCTTTTAGGACTCGAGAAACCATCGCTGACGGGTTAGCTGGGATTCTCCAAGCCTGTTTTGCTAATAGGGCGTCATTAAACAACGTTAGATCTCTAAAGTTCATCCCCCCTACTTCCTTTGCCTTGCATAGCTTCTCCATGCTAGCCCAGAAAATCCCTCTGCCCTCCTCCTCCGATTGCCACCAAAACTTACTGATGATCCCTGATAACCTTCTACAAATGCCTTCGGGAAGCTTATATCACATCATTGCGTATTGTGGTATTGCCTGGACAATGGCCTTGATCATCACCTCCTTTCCAGCTGAAGAAAGTTGTATCTCCCTCCACTACACCAGTTGGTCGATTATGTGACACTCTTTGTGTCAGTGCCATAAGGATCAGTCGCATAAGTATGCTTGAGCGACTGAGAAAAATAGGTTGGTCATATAAGTATTCTTATGCGACTGACACCTATGTAACTGACATAAATATGTTACTTAAGTGTACTTAAGCGACATAATCTTAGGTAACTGACATAAATGTGTTACATAAGTGTACTTACGCGACATAGTCCTATGTAACTCACTCAAACTCCGCGACATAAGTATTCTTATGCGACTCGGCTTCGTTTAACCGAAATAGTATGTCGCGTAAGTAAAATACATAAAGTGCCACGTATTCTCCGATATTTGAAATCGTTGACTATCTGACGTTTGACCATCGTACAATTGTCTTTAAATGCACTGGTACAACAACTATACGCTTAAGCGACAGATATTGTCAAAGTGAGTCGCGAAAGGAATGAAGCATTTAATGAAGAACATAAACTTTTTTACCCACCTTTCTTCCTCCTTCACTCCCACATCTCATCCCCACGGCTGAAACCGTCCGCAGCTGCTCCTCCATTGGAAAAGGCAAGGTAAATATGTTTTGATTTATGTTTTTAGTTTACATTTGTTAGTTGCAAAGCACCATATGTTGATTTGCTTTAAAAAGATTAGTTATAAATCAATCAA